>CM055108.1:5933598-6387460 GCA_029204225.1 Diphasiastrum complanatum | reverse complement strand
GGATCTTGAGATCTTGACCCCAAGTTAGGGTGGATCCAATGATCTATTAGGTTAGATATAAGGGTTAGGGTATGAAAAAGTTTAGAGGTGCCCTAACATTCTCAGATCCGAGCTTGAAAATATATAAATACATGATGGGATCTCCGTCAAATTATCAAGAAAAATCGAGTTTTTCCAGCTTCTATCATCATTGTCTTTGGTGGCGAGTTCTAGCTATTGGATGTGAGTGTTCTTATGCATTAATTGCTTGGTTTGGAAGGGTACTGAACCTTTTTGCAGGTCTGAGAAGCTTGTTGTACTTTACTTTGGTTCACTTGATCAAATCTATAGTGCGAATGTGAAGTAAATGCCAAATTTTGCTAGTTTCCGGGTAACTAGTCTTGATTCTAGCTCATAGTTTGGATCTAGATCTTTTATTATGCATCCTCCATCACTTATTAGGATTGATTGGGATTCATTCTGCTGTAAAATTTTTGTCATGGTATCAGAGCCTAATCAAAAGTGAGCTTTAGATTTGATTTTTCTCAAGCTTAGATCCTAGATTTGAGTAGTATTGGCTTTGTCCTTGCTACTAGTTCTAATCTAGTGAATGTACCTTCAAATTGGTTTCATTTGAGTGATAATAGATCAAAGGGAGCTTGTTTGGTTGAGTTATAGCTGCAGGAACCGATATTGACCCATTTTCATTCAACCAAACCAAATTAGAAGTTCTTATGATTAAGAGAGTGAGCTTGTGCAAATAGTTTTGATGGCTTATGTATTGATTTTACTAACCTTGTCCAAAGCTATGCCATCAGTGGAAAACTTGCCTACAATTGAAGACCTTCAAAGTGTGTGATGGACGAGGAGAGTAGGAAGGCCTCATATCAAATCAAGGATGGAGAGGCTCTCCATCAACGATGGTGATGACAAAGCTTATTTTTCAAGAGCAAAGGCAAAGCAAAGACCAAGGGAGGAGCATTCAAAAGGGAGCAAGCAAAGGATGGAGATCAAGGAGGATCCACATCCTCATCATCACAAGTCTAGCCCAAGAAAGACAAATCTAAGATAAAGTGCTACCTATTGTAGCAAGATGGGGCATTATGCCTCGGAATGCTTCAAGAGGAAGCAAGATCAAAGCCAAGCCAACATTGGACAAGAGGAGGAAGAGAGCTATCATGAGGGACTCACTCATGATGTCAACCTTTTCATCATCAAATGTCAAAAGTGAAGATCCTTGGTGGATAGATAGTGGGGCTAGCTCCCACATGTCGGGTAAAAGGGAGTAATTTTTCTCAACTCACACCTTATATAGGACCTATAAAGTCCATAATACAGCAAATGATCATGAATGTAAAATTAAAGGTGTGGGATCCATTCCCTTATGCTTAGGATCCTTCAAGAAAGACTAAGATAGATGGTGTTCTCTTCATTCCTAGCATCACTAAGAATTTGGTAGTGTTCGCCAACTTTTAGATCATGGCTTCATTGTGGAGTTCTCTACTAATGTATGCAACATCAAGAAAAGTGGGATGATCATAGCAAGGGGAACAAGGTTTGGGAGGTTATTTAAGCTTGATGCTTTTGTAAATCCTAACCAAATTGTGATGGTAGCCGAGGAGACCAAGATGACCACATTTGACTTGTGGCACAAGAGGCTTGGTCACATCAACATCAAGTCCATGGAAGCTATGTGCAAGGAGGAGCTTGCTCTCGGCCTTCCAAGATCTTTGAAAAAGGAGGAAAGGGTATGTGAAGCTTGTGCCTTGGCTAAGGCACACAAGTTACCTTTTTCAAGCTCAATCACAAAGACAAGTCATCCTCTCGAGTTGATCCACTCGGATGTGCATTTTTTAGCGCAAAGAGAAATGGTGGAGCTACAATGTTTGTCACCTTTATAATGACTACTCAAGATATGGATGGGTTTATCTACTTTCCTGTAAAGCACATGTTTTTGAGAGTTTTGTAAAGTTCAAGACTTTTGTTGAAAAGCATCATAATCACAAGGTCAAGTTCTTTGGAAGTGATAATGGAGGAGAATATATCTCCAATGAATTTAAAGACTTTTGTGATCAAGAAGGGATCAAGAAGGAGTTATCTTGCCCCTACACTCCTCAACAAAAATGGGGTGGCGCGAGTGAGAAATAGGACACTATGTGACTGTTTTCTAAAGCTCTAAGGTTATATGCATGCCTACCTAAGTCTTTTTGGGGAGAAGCTCTCACATGTGCTAACTTCTTATGTAATAGAGTTTCCATGTAGCTCTATAAATGGTAAAACACCTTATGAGTTATTGATTGTAGAAAAGCCTAATCTCAAAAGCTTGAAGGTGTTTGGATGCATTTGTTATGTACATGTCCCTTTGGACAAAAGAACCAAGGAGGATCCATCATCCATGAGGGGATCATGGTAGGTTATGGCAATGCAAGCAAAGGTTACAAAATCTACATTCCCTCTTCTCAAAAGGTTGTCATTTCTAGAGATATCATTTTTGATGAGACTAGAATGCATAAACTTGAAGTTGATTCATCTAACCACTCTATTGGAACAGAGGTACCCGAGATCAGGAGGAGCTTGATCATGAGGAGGAGCTAGAACCAAGAACATCAAGCACACCAAGAAGGATCCACAAGGTCAAGAATGGAGCCATTAAGGCTCACATACAAGGACAAGGGTAAGAAAGCCGAGGAAAGTACTTCTTCTTATGCCTC
The DNA here is from genome assembly GCA_029204225.1 of Diphasiastrum complanatum. Classification (NCBI taxonomy): domain Eukaryota; kingdom Viridiplantae; phylum Streptophyta; class Lycopodiopsida; order Lycopodiales; family Lycopodiaceae; genus Diphasiastrum; species Diphasiastrum complanatum. The sequence goes on along the minus strand of CM055108.1, from coordinate 6,384,770 downwards.
ATCACATCTTTTGAAGAGCCTTCAAATGTTAGTGAAGCTTTAGAATCAAAGGAGTGGTTTCAAGCTATGTGTGATGAGTACAATGCATTGATGGAGAATGATACTTGGATGCTTGTTGATCTACCTTTGGATAGGAATGTAATTGGATGTAAGTGGGTTTTTAAGCTCAAGTTGAATCAAGATGGGAGTGTTTCTAAGAACAAGGCAAGTCTTGTAGCCAAGGGGTATGCTCAATCAAAGGGCATAGGTTATGATGAGACCTTTGCACCCGTGGAAAAGATGGTCACCATAAGACTAATCATTGCTCTTGCTTCTCACTTTGATTGGTTATTGTTTCAAATGGATGTGTCAAATGTTTTCTTAAATGGTCATTTGGAAGAGGATATATTCATGGATCAGTCCGAGGTCTTCATCAAGCAAGGTATGAAGACAAGGTGTGTCATCTCAAGAGGAGCTTGTATGGTTTGAAACAAGCTTCTAGAACTTGGAACACAAGGTTCAATACTTTTCTTATCTGTATTGGATTTACTCCTAGTGAGTATGATCCCACTTTGTACATAAGATTTAGTGCGCAAGATATTGTACTTTTATTACTTTATGTTGATGATATCATACTTAGTGGAGATGATTTAGAAGGTGTTGAGAAAACTAAGCTAGATCTATCCAAAGAGTTCAAGATGGTAGATCTCGGGCTTTTGCACTTCATTTTGGGTATGGAAGTACTTAGATCTTTAGATTATGTCTTTATTTGTCAATCTAAGTATGCCATTTCATTACTCAATAGACTTAACATGCATGGATGCAAGCATGTAGAGACTCCTATGGAGCATGATGTAAAAGTAACCAATAAAGAGGATGAAAGATCCTTCAAGGACATCACTCTTTATAGGAAACTTATTGGCTCCTTAATGTGGATAACCATAACAAGATTGATCTTTGCTATAGTGTGTGCAAGCTTAGTCAAAATATGCAAGATCCATTAGTTATCCATTGGAAATGTGCCAGAATATTGAGATACATCTCGGGCACACTAGATTTTGGGATCCTTTATAGAGGTGAATCCATTAACTTGCATGCTTTTAGTGATTCAGATTTTGCAGGGGACAAGAAGGATAGAAAGTCAACAAGTGCCTTTGCAACTTTCGTTGGAGAAGGTGTGGTTTCTTGGCTATCAAAGAAACAAGAAACAATATCTCTTTCATCAACCGAGGCCAAGTACAAGGCTCTAACAACCACAACCAAGGAAGTACTATGGATCAAGAGGTTGCTTGAGGAGATCAAAGTGATCAGATTAGGTGTCATTCCACTCATCTACAATGACAACATCTCATCCCAACACCTAGCATCCAATCCAATCTAGCATGCAAGGAGCAAACACATAGAGATTGCTCACCACTTTGTAAGAGAAAAGGTCCAAGCTAAGGAGGTCTCATTGGAGCATGTTTCAAGTGAAGAATGCATAGCTAATATATTGACAAATCCTCTTAAAAAGAATTCTATTTTGATGCTTAGATCAGCCCTTGGCTTAATTAGTAAAGCTATGTTATCATCTAGCTAGATTGTGAGGAGGAGTATTGAAATTTCACAATTCTAGCTTGACCAATTTTGGTCACATGCATTGTAATTCGCAAGATGGCCATGTAAATAGATGCCACACGTGCCAAATCACATAGGATTCTTTCCAAAAAGTTCATTCTTCATATTACATTTTGATAGCATCTTTGAAATGAGACAACAATGTGTTTGGATAGGCTAGAGAAATTCTAGGATCTAAAAATAGCATGTTTTACATTGTTTTTGGATCTTGAGATCTTGACTCCAAGTTAGGGTGGATCCAATGACATATTATGTTAGATATTAGGGTTAGGATATGAAAAACTCAGAGGTGTCCTAATATGCTCAGATCCAAGCTTGAAATATATAAATACATAATGGGATCTCCATCAAATTATCAAGAAAAATCGAGTTTTTCCACTTCTATCATCATTGTCTTCTGGTGGCGAGTTCTAGCTATTGGATGTGAGTGTTCTTATGCATTAATTGCTTGGTTTGGAAGGTACTGGACCTATTTACAGGTCTGAGAAGCTTGTTGTAGTTTACTTTGGTTCATTTGATCAAATCTATGTGCCTAATGTGGAGTTAAATGCCAAATTTGCTAGTTTTGGTAACTAATCTTGATTCTAGCTCATAGTTTGGATCTAGATCTTTTATTTGTGCATCCTCCATCACTTTTAGGATTGATTGGGATTCATTTTGCTGTAAAATTTTGTCAGAAATCAACTACCAAAGAATTTGTGAAATAGTAAGTTAGCTCTACTTGTTTAGCATGTACTTTCTCTAAAAAAAAAAAATATGAAATTGAATATAATGTATTTAGTCCTAATGAAATCTAGAATTGAGAGAAAGTTGAACGTAGATTTTAGTCAAGGACAATGAAATGGACTCCTACTTCCTATTGTTCCAAGAGACTGGTGTGGAACATAGAAAGAACCTTGTGATTAAAAGTAGACTTCTTGGTATTTAATTATCCTCTCAATTTGAATAAGAATAGCCAGATAAGGACATTGAAGTAACATTATTCCTAGAATAACAAAAAACTTGATTCTTTGTTGATTGGATGTATTTTTCTTGACTCTATCATTATCTTCTTAGTGCTTTGAGCAGTGAAGCATTGTTGTTTAAGAGCAAATAGTCATCAAATTTTTTAAAAAAAAAAAAAAGATTATGTAATTTAGAACATCATATTTAATGTGGACATTCGAATTAACAACATTAGAATAGAAGTTGAGTTGCCATAATAATTATTGATTCATTGAAAAAATTAAATAAAAAATAAAAAATTGAAATTCAAAAAATTAATTGAGCAATTTTTAGATTTGAAATTTAAAATTTAAAAGTCAAATCAAATATTAAAAAACTAAAGCTTAAAAAAATTGAAATCAAATTTAAACATAAGAGTAGTTTTAAATGTCACAATAATGTGAAATGTGTTACAAATAGTTTCTTTTGTAAATTAAAAAACAATGATACGGTTGAATTTTTTTTTTTGTTTTTAGCATGAGTTAAAAATGTATAGTGATTTTAATGAAATTCAAGTTGGAAGTCTCGTTCCACTTTTGTCTTTGAAATAGTAAAATTTCATGAATTTTTTAATTTAATTTTATATACATTTTTAAACACAATCAATTGAGAGGTATTAGTATTTCAGCCATTATACTTATTTTTAATGAAGTTAAATATCTATGTTTGTAAATTTTTTTAAACATATAAATTAATCTTATAATTTTTAAACTGTTCAAATCAATTAAAATCACAATTGTTCCTCAAAATTGAACATCCTACAATTTGAATATTTCAACTTATTTTAAATTTATTTACATTTGTATTTGTTTAATGAAAGTCAATCTGAAAAAAATAATAATAATTGGTAGTTTGATTCTTTTCATATTTGTAAATCTGAAGAAAAAAAATCTTTAAACTTTTAATTATATTTATAAAATTAAGGTCTGAAATTTCGACATATTTTCAATAAAGAATATCAATTAAAAAAAGAAAACAGGTGTCTTGGTCAAATATTTTTTGGGAGTCACTGTTGATATTGTTGTCTATTTTTAGAAGCAGCTTAGAAGAACCGATAAGCTGAGCACACAAAGAAGTGTTTGTGAAACTACATAAGGTTCCTTTCTCATGAAACTTGAACAAGTAAGGGTAGTTCTTAGTTTACAACTAGCAAACCGATTGACTTCCAGACAACTTGTAAACTATCCTAGTTGACATAGTCACATCTCAAAAAGTTCTTTAATTTTGTCAATCGATTTAGCAATCCCCTTCTTATATGTTGTAGTTTTATTTCAAGTTTAGAGTTGCTTGGCATTCATGTTGCAAATATTTTTTTGATAGCTTTCTACCCAATTTTTAACTCAATGCGACCAGTTTATCAAGATGTTTGCCTATGCTTTTTTGGGCTTTCACATTTTTTAAATGACATCTCTCTCTCTCTCTCTCTCTCTCTCTCTCTCTCTCTCTCTCTCTCTCTCTCTCTCTCTCTCTCTCTCTCTCTCTCTCTCTCTCTCTCTCTCTCTCTCTCTCCTCTCTCTCTCTCTCTCTCTCTCTCTCTCATGTTCTATTGCTTTCTTCTTGTTTTTTTTCTCTCTCTTCCTATTTCTCTCTTCTTAAACTCAATATTTCATGTTTGTGACATGCAACAAATGCACTTCCCAAATTGAGACCAGCATGTGGAGTTTGGTGGCATTGGTGAGGAGGACGTCGACTCAGGTTACAAATATATTTCGATAAATTTATTAAAAAATAATATTTTCAATGTATAAACATATGCATTGTACCTGGATGATTCTCGTTTTATACGAATATTTACGATTTAATATGACTTTGTCATGTTGTTATACATTTCAGATTGAATTTAATTGATAGTTTGTAAACTCTTCTTTTATTTTTGGTCAACAATAAATTTCTCTCAATGACTTTATAATAGGTTTTGAAAAGATGACTAGATGGAGTCAAATTTTGGGTATATGGCTCCATTTTGCCCTAAATTTATTTTTAAAATTTTGATTGGCAGTGCTAGAGGGGTTTTTGACGATGTCTCAATGTAGGGCTCCAAACTAGTGGCTACAATGCATGCCCCATTTTGTGGCGAGTATAATTTGCAAGCACGTCACTCACAACATCTACAAAAGATGGTTTATGAGGGCCACACTTGATACCTAACAACACATTCACCCACGGACACCATCAAATATCCCACATAGACTAACGATCAAGAACACATTGATTGTCAGTGCTCATAAATTATTTAGGGTCAACGAAGTTGTTAAAAAAATCACAATTTTTAACAAGGATAATATCAAAGAGTTTAATGTCGTATATATCGAGGATACTCTTTCAATCTAAATACCGACTGGTGAAACTAAGGGTAAACAAATTTTTTTTCTTGTCAAGGACAGAAAGGCCATGGAAATTGCTCAAATTGCTATAATGACACAAAATTTCAACAAAAATTAGATCAAGTTTTACGTCATGTAAAGTCCTTGGGCATGGCTTTATGACCCCCTCGAGAGGTGTAAACTTTACACCATACATGATTTAATATGATTCCTAACATTGTGTGGTACATGTGAATAGTTGTCTTTGGCATTGTACTTAGTTTTACTAGTAGTATAGCAACATTAACACAAGAAATCCATATAGTGAGACGTTTCAAACAAATAAATAAAAACATAACATAACAGGAAAAAATAAAGTTTCATTCTTAACAAAGCTTCGTTGAGAGGTCAAATGATATCAGCACATGCTCTCTAGTATATAATTAATTGATATAACATGGAACAATGCTATTCAACTTGATTCAATATAAGGATGTGATCTTTTATTGAAAGGAATCCAAGTGGAGAGGGGCAATCTAATTGGTCCAAATTGGTGAAAATTATTTCTGGTTTAGTAAATTTAGCATGTAGGAAACCTCAATTGCATCACTACATTCATTACAACAATTACACCAAAAAATGGAGTTCTATGACATGGAGTAGGAGGAGACCATCATATATGTATGATGATCACACATGTTTCCATGGATTGCCCTTAGTGGGCATTGGCAGCAACTGAAGTGGGCGGTTGTCAGCATGTAGCATAAATGGTTGTGCAACTGCTTTGTATTTAGTATTTGGAGCGGGTGGCGTTTGGACACCACCTCCGCATCCTCCCAACAAATGATAATTCTTGTACCAAAAGTAGCAGCTATTTGGTGAAGGTGGAAATAGCTGGTTAAGTAATGTGAGATTGACAGAGATAAATTTAGCTATGGTTTTGTTTGACAACAATATAACGGCCAGATGGTTTGAGGCAGCCACCGTTGGTCAGTTAGAACTGCTGGCCGCTAAATGTTTGGCCGAACTGCCAATCTGGGGGCGCTGCGTCGTAGGAAGTAACGGTGATGCCGTCGCTGGTGGTGACCATGAAGGACAGAGATTGGCCATCCAGCAGAGAGTTGCTCTGCCAATTTTGGCCCCAGTTTCTGGACATGGCCTGCCACCCCCGTTGCGGAGCCCTTGATGGATACTGCCACCACGTCTCCAGCTCCAGCCACGTTCCATACCAGCACCAGGTTGAAGTAGGAATGGCCGTTGATGGTGAAATAAATCCCTCCTTTTCTGATACATGGCACTCTGCAACATCAACAATTCCCAGTTATGCCCAGCTGAGTGTAATTTCTGAACCTGATCCTTTACGGTAGCAATACTGTTCAACAAACAGCTAATACAATCATACAATAATATGCTGTTTTGTAGTGGAATATTGTTTGCTGGCCCACTTGATCTAACGTAAATTCTGTTTTGATGCTTTGCAGCAGGAAGATATAAGCTAGCTCAACTGATTTTTGGTTAGAAAATCACAGAGCTGTAGGCTTGATTGCGTACATGTACATTGTAGCTAGTGTAATAGTTTCCTGTATGTGAGAAATGGGAAAGTGTCAATATACCTTCTGAACTGAACAGGCACAATTCCTCCCTTGTAGCGTGCAATCTGTAAAAATGCAGGCTCTGCCATGTCGAAATGCTGCAGTGGAGGATTGCACCACCCACCGTTGTCGTTTGCCTCAGCATTGTTGGGTGGGCAGAAATTTGTAGCTGTGATGAGAATGGAGGGAGATCCTGGGAGGCACCATTGAGGGTCTGCAATGCACCTTAGTTGGAAGCAAGCCCCGCAGGAGAGACCATTATTGAACAAAGCAGTGCTGAGGGCAGCTGTGTTTGTGCCATATCCTTGACTGTACAGGTTTCCATAGCCACACGCACCACCTGGAAGATGACAACACAATACCCTTAGCGCGCTGTGCGTGTGCGTGTATATGAATGTGAGAGAGAGAGAGAGAGAGAGAGAGAGAGAGAGAGAGAGAGAGAGAGAGAGAGAGAGAGAGAGAGAGAGATTGAGAGATTTACCCATTGTCCCTGATGCGTCGCCACCACCATAAAACGTTGCATGGCCGTTATTCCAAGCTCCAGCTTTGTAACCGCGGCCATACACGATGTGCAAGGTTGAAAGACTCAAGAGAACCAGAGTCCCCACGATCAAACCTTCGACTGCCATATTTCTGCCTGAAGATCAAAACATACGAGCGTGAGTGGCCGCTTGCTGAAAGTCTCATGTGTAAGTACAAACTTTCATGTGTTCTTGTGATTTCGCATGCAATTCAGTGACGCCCTTATATTGTGCAGCTCGGGACTATCATTGGCTCTGACAAGATATTAAGACCTAGAGTCGGTCCTAGAGTTAGGAAGTTGGTGCAGGAGAAGGTGGCCATTTAAGTTATTGAAAAATTTACCCCGTGAATAGTCAGTGGATAGGCATTTCTTGAATCTTCTGCACCTTATGAGTCACGAATCCCAAATTGGAAACTTGTGACCAAAAGCTGCATTGCGTTTTCAAGTTTCAGCTAAGAAATCTTCCGAGAGAAATGGATACGGTGTCGGATCAGGTAGGAGTCAGGAGTCAGGAAGAAGCCTCAAATTTACTCTTGCGCTTGGGAAAAGTTGATCCCTCCTCTGCGCAGTACTGCAGGGCTTTCCACAAAAAAGGGTCTGACAACAAAAAGTGACTGTAAACTAACGTGTGGTGAGCGTTCATGGAGGACCAGAAATCAGTTAGCACAGGAGCCCTGAGCAATGAGTAAAAGAGATGATATCAGATCGTCAGATACGTAAGAGACTAGATTTTTCTCACCAGAACGCGGAAGACTCGCTTTATAAGACTGCAAAGTACCAGATAGGGGCTGACTGATTACAGTTTACAGGGTAGTGTTTGGGTAACTCACTAGACTCATGCGAAAGACTCTAATTCAAAACTTAAAAGCTACACTAGTTAATACGTTATTACTGATTGCAATCTAAAGTGTAGTGTTTAAAACTTACGGTAACAAAGTAGGAAATACTCGTCTGCTGCAGCTCAAAAGACTGAACTCCTCTCCTTAACACCGACGCCTTCAATTTCAAAGCTGCAGCAATGAACATTGAACACCTACCACAGTTCGAAATTCCGCGTTGAGAACACACTGATCAAGTTCGGATCGTAAAAGGCAGCCAATGCCACATAAACAATTGCTCACGAAGGCAGCAAGGAAAATTGAAATACTTGAAAAGATTGCACAAGAGAACAACTCCATCAGAAAAATATATAGCAATACAACAAGGAACTGGCAACTCTCTCTCTCTTCAAAAAGTCCTTCCCATGTGACGTTGGTTTGCAATCTTCTACTCTTGGGGTCCACGTATGTGAGGCCATGACATGATGATGTTGCTTTCTCATCTGCTCACGTCCAATAATCAACAATATTAACATAAGACATCCCTTTGCCCTTCACCCACATCATATAATTGTATCAACCACCTCTAGGGTTTAGGGATAAACAACTTACCTTTGAACAAACAACTACCTTCTTTCCCTCAACATCTTGTTGAGACAAACCAAGCAATAACAATGCAAGGATGTTAAAGTGCCTAAATCCAACCTCCAAGAGGAATATCATTAGTTGGCACAGATTCAACAGGTGTTGGATTAACATCAACTCATTTTTGCTTCTGAGCTCGTGTAACAACCATCGCACTTGGTTCAGTAGGTTGGACTGCTGGCCTCTGTTTGATTGTAATCATATTCAATGGAGCAGTTACCGACGGTGGTTTGGGTCTTGATGGACAATCCAAGTTCAGAAGAGAGCAGATCAGTATCAATTGTGCCTGATCAACTCTCTTGAATAAAATTTGCCATGACTCCACACAAAAATGTGTATCTATTTTATGAATGTGCTTCACACAAAAAAAGTCATCCATGTTACCACATTGCATTGTCGTTTTTATAGCAAAAAAACAAAACATAAGGGCTCCCTTTGTCTACATGATTGGTCTTGAGACATTGGCCACCAAAGTTTTTAATTATTTGGGCCATTTTTCGCTATTTGGCTATATGTTTTTTTTCTTGTTAGAAAAATTTTAAATTTCACCATCAAAACCAAAACTGTATAGCCCAACTTTGATATAATTATGATAGATTTGAAAACATTTAGCCTTAGACTTTGATATTTATGTAAAAGAAATATCCAATACATACATGAAACTATTTTTTGCCTAAATTTGCTATATTTATAAATTTCAACAAAAAATAAATCGCCAACTCTATTATAATTTTGCTATTTTATATTTTGAATTAAGAAACAATGTTGGTCACTTCAATTCCTTGCCACAACATTTGAAGTTCTTTTATCAAGGGAGCCATAATATATACATCCATATTCTTTGCCATGTATTTTCTTGGTATAAGATTGGCAAGCATGAGATGTTCCTTCTTGATACTTAGCCAAGGAGGAATACTATAATGCACCAAAACTACTGGCCATGTGGACCATGACATAGAGTGAAATCCAAATGGATTCACACCATGCATCTCCAACCCAAGATGTAAATGTTGATGCTCATCCTTAAACTCAAGCCACATATCATCTACATGCTTCCATGTTGGAGAATCGACAGGAGTCCTCATAATACCATATGTTGGTCGAGTGCAATGTCACGAGCTCTGCTATGGACTTGCACTTAAACATACATTGTATCCTTGGTATGACAAACAAATGTCTTACCCTATCTAAAATGATGAGCTCGACAATGTAGACACGTGCTCACCCCCTCAAACTCATGTTGATAAAGTATGAAATCATTGGGACAAGCACAAATACTTTTGTAATACATATCAATCGATGTTAATATCATTTTTGTTTCTTGTCTCGATGCAACCATGGTATTATTTGGAGACAACATTTTCTTGAGTAACACGTCATATTGTCTTCATGTCAACATGTTACACACTCATCTAAATAGAAAAAAATTTATGTCAAAGATAATCAAATCATAGACTCACCTAATAGCTCTATGACACTTGTGTTCAATCATTTTTGGTTTGTAAGTTTAAGAGTAACAGACAAGCTCATAACATTGATATTTGTGCACCCTCATACAAAGCAATGCATGTCAAGCTCCTTGTTGGTGCTTTATTTGTCACCATCTATCAAATTTGTAAAGAATGCATCCATCATGGCATCAATTTCTTCATCCTCAAATTTCATGAAATGTCACTTCCTTATGATGTGATGCATCTTCTTGCTCCTCTAAATGTAGGTGGAATCGGCGTGCCTTTGCACGTCCTTGTCATGATCCATGCCTAAATCTTGCAAATTGTACAGATCCATCTAGTTGAATTCATCGATAATCATGTGGTATACCATTATCATCCTATTAAAAATGTGATCACTAGCATTGCCACACTATGATATGCATCATATGCATTTGAATTGGGCAAAAGTTATGAAATTGTGAATTTCAAATCAATAATTCACGGACAAATCACCATATGAAATACATAATAATTCTCCCTCAATTAAACGTCTCCCAAGACTTCCAATCCAAATAGAGCTCCAAGAACACAACATATTAATGCGGATGATAAATCCATTATCTTGTAGTAGGAGGTGAATTCAGTGCTACTTTCTTGTGTTTTTTGTGATTGCCATTACTAGCCATGGTATAGTTGGTTGATATAGTCTTATTGGAGCTATAGGTTGTGATAAATCCCTTTCTGGTTAATGGATATCATATTCACCTGGAGCATCAATTTTTGGTACATTTGGCCTTGTAGGACAATTCTTGTAGCTATGTCCATATCCACTAGACAAAAAAGAACGACTATTTAATATCTTTCAGCACATCCTAAACAACCTACTGAAGGCTTCACCCATTGTCTTTGTTGCATAGTATTCATTGACTGTTGAATCATTAAACGGTTTTAATTTGCTAAACACTGACTATTGTATTGGTTTCTGATGTGAAATATACATACATGTGTGTGTGTGTGTGTGTGTGTGTGTGTGTGTGTGTGTGTGTGTGTGTGTGTGTGTGTGTGTGTGTGTGTGTGTGTGTGTGTGCATACTAGTTGCTTGTGCCAGTCGATGGGCACTTACCCACAAAAAGTGTTTATATATTTTTGGAGGCTGTTTTGTCTTTACCACTTTTCTAAAAAAACCTATTTAGCTTTTCCTTTTGCAAATGAGTGACATTTTTTGTCGGCAAAGTGTGACATTTTTTATGGCACCTCACACATTCTCTCTCTAAAATAGTTTTATGCTATATATATATATATATATATATATATATATATATATATATATATATATATATATATATATATATATATATATATATATATATATATATATATATATATATATATATATATATATATATATATATATATATATATGTGTGTGTGTGTGTGTGTGTGTGTGTGTGTGTGTGTGTGTGTGTGTGTGTGTGTGTGTGTGTGTGTGTGTGTGTGTGTGTGTGTGTGTGATGTTATTGTACACAAAACTTGAAATAATTTGAAAGTTTCATTCTCAACAAATCCTAGCTATCTAGAAACTTGCCTCAAATTGAGTGTGTAGCGAGAGCAAAATTTGCTCTCATAGATCAATTGAACAAAGCCATCACTCATGGGACTTGTATTAAATGTTGTGCACAAGCCTTCAATGTAATTGATTGTAGGTTTGTACACAATAGTCTAAGTTCCAATAAGTTACCAAGATATATATTTTTGTCAATGAATGTCTCTTAAGTGAAAAAAAAAATGGATTTAAGAATGTGTTTTCAAGGAATTGTCAATCACTCTTATACCACTAGATTCCCACAAAATTTGCAAAAGATAAAAATAATTTTCATATTGTTTAGTGATCTATGATTAGCTACACTGACATGTGCATGTATCTAGTTGGTGAGGATTGCATATGGGGTCAACAAAAGAAGTTGCATTGTTGAGAACTAATCCATAAGAAAAGATGGATTCACATATAAGAGATTGGTTAAATTGAGGTCCTCCAATATCCCCAAATGTTTTTCATGCAGACCAATTAAGATTCTTGGTCTTATTGTGAATTTATGCAAAGTACAAAGATTATTTTCCAATCATGTGAAGAAAACTGCATCTTTTAGTATTCATACTTAGCTAGTTCAATTGAAATATGTGAGCATTAGTTCTACAAAAAAAAACTTCAATAGGTCATAACTTGGCTAAACAATGTAAGTTCCTAGTTATATATTGGAATGGTTTACTACCAGGTCCTCTTGATATGTTATTGGAAATCTACTTAGAATTTTCTAACTAGCAATGTTAGTAGTTTCATAGTTTACTCTACATTAACATAGTTTCTTGGAAATCAATGCCTTATAGATTTTATTAAGATAATACTAGAGTTTTTCAATGGCTAACCCAACCTTACAGGTTCACCAATTGAGTACTTTCTCAATAATTCTCTTAATCGATTCATATGCACATGGCGATCCTTGTGTTATGGATAGTGTTACAAAATATAGTGAAGGTGCACTTTCTCAACTCCATCATTACCATTGGTGATAGTGCCACCATGTCCAAGCACTATACATTTTTTACAATTTAAGAGGACTCTTCGTCATGGTCTCATGTAAGTTGGGGATGATGATATAAACCAATATTCTTTGTATTAGTACATATTATAATGACTCGTGTTGTGTAAGTGATGAGGCACACCAATACATGTGAGTATACTTTAAATAAGGAAGAGTAAATTATGATATCTTAAGTCTAGTCATCATGAAAGGTTGCATCATCATCGTCAATTGAGACAGCCCTATCTTTGCACTTCAACTTTCCATATCATTCTAATCCTAGGATGTGGCACATGGGAAGGGACGTCCCCACTTGTTATATAAAGGTTCAAACATAGTTAATAAACTTGAATTCCAACATGGTTTTTAAGATGCATATATGGAGCTTTCATGTTGCATATCTCACACATGAATGCCAAAAAATAATGATATATTGCCAAAGTATTAAGGACTTAAGTGATTTGGAATCATAAATAGCTTCACAAGTGCATGGTTATCTTTGCCTCTACAAACTTGTTTCTTCGTCTAACAAAGAAATTCATATTGAATCTATCAAACCTAGTGTGCAATGATTAATCACGTGTATATGCATGAGATTCAAATGCCATTTATAGAAGGAGATGTCCATATGTTGGCTAGAATCATACTCTACATGTAGAAGTGAGGAAAGGAGCTATCCACCGACATGCCGCAAATTATTTTGTATCGATATTAGAATGCAGAAGTGTACATATATGTCTAATGTTTCTTATAACTAACATGCCCTTTGATTCAACTAAAGTTACTATGTATCTAAACAAAATCTTTCAAACATACAATAAAATCAAGTTCTCATAAAGATACTAAAATTTTGCAATTTTGATCACTTTATAAAGATTTATCTAGCATTTATGCTTCCACATAATAATACATCATCAACAAACTTCTAGATCCCTCTTGAGCTTAGGACTAATCATCCAAGTTTTCTACTTGAATTTGAGCTTTTGGAAAAAACATAAGTTGAAGCATTTCTAGGCTTCTTGCACTAAATTGAATATTGGTGCAAATAGTGAAGTATCTCCTTCAAATAAAATTTTATTGCTTCAGATTTACAAATCCTGCACAAAGTAAACATCTTGATGATGAAGCATTGATCATCCATCTTTCTATGGTCTAAAGACCGCAACAATTTTTGTGAGTATCCATTTTAGGATTTTTTGACCCCAAGTTTAATGCATCAAAAATTTCCCACAAGTGATAGTGAAATTTCAAAAATAGTTGATTTTCTTCATTCCTGTAGTTGATTGACATTAATGTGCAACTTCTACTTTGCACAATCTTTCAAGTACTAACAAGCCCTTAGTACATTCTCCAAAATAACCATTTTTCACTTTTTCATAGCAAAAACATCATTTTTCAAGTAAACTGGTCATCCTTCAATTTCCATTTGGAATTAATATCTCTAGGGATGTGACAAGACAATCACACCTCTTTTGATTGATTCCTTATTAGTCATTGTTTAGAGATCAACAAAACCAAATGTTTAGATATGGGCTTTCTTGTGTTACTTTATATACATGCTTAACCATAGGCAATTACTCATCTAACATTGTAAACACCCTACAAAGATTGTCTTCTCTTCTAAGGTGAGCACTAGTTAACAATTGCCACAAGTCGCTTTATTGCAAGTATAGAAGAATAATAGTATTTTTTGATGCCCAATTGTTATTCACTACAACAAGATGTGTAATTTTCAGTGCTTTTTTTGAGCATTTTTTGAAAGATAGAATCAAAAATGGGCTTGAACACGTAAATGTGCCTACTCACATTGTTGAGGAAAAGAAAATGTATCGCTTTGATCTGTCCAAAGCTTGGTGGAGTCAATGGCAAAATAGCCACTCTCATCTTTCCTCACAGTTGCATTGGGACCATTGCAACTAACCTTGAACCATTTTACATCAAACATGAAAAAGCTGAATTGCCTAAATCCAACTTCCAAGATGTCATTGATTGTCCCACACTAATCAAGTTGAGAAGAGAGTGGATTGGTGTCAATCGTGCTTGCTCGACTCTCTTGGGTAAAATTTGCCATGACCCCGCAATCATATGTGGTTCTATTTTTATCAATGCGCTATGTATGAATGTGTCATCCACGAATCCACAATGCATTGTATTTTTTATACTGAATGAGAAAGAACAAAATTTGTTAGAAAATAAATAAATCTTGATTTATGACATCATGTTTCAAGCTATATTAACTTATACAATGCATGATATCAATCAAATACATAAAAAATAGTTTAAAATGTGAATGAATTTACATGAAAATTACACCCCCTTGCAAATTCTCGCTCTTGCTCTATTACTTCTTCGTTGTTTGGTGTGGCTTGTCTAAGGGCATCATGTAGCCAATCAAGCATCATGTCCTTGGGTAAGGTCATGTGGGTACAGTTGTCTTCTATGCCCTCTCTTGAATGTGGCTCGAGCGTTGTTCTATGAGCGGTTGTCCTTGGATAGAAGGGTGAGGTCATGTGGGTACATTTATCTTCTATGCCCTCTCTTGAATGTCGCTCGAGTGGTTTTCTATGAGCATTGGCCTCTTCATATCTCGAAATTCACTTTAGTATTTCTTTGCTATTAAGAATGCAAAACTTATTCACCTTCTCCCTGAAGGACTCAATCATTTTCTTAACCACTCCCGTTCCTTGAAGAACCTCACCAACAACACGTTCATCATCCTTATTATCCAAAGACAAGAAATCGAAGGTTGAGCAAGAAACTTCATGATATAAACCATGGATTCTTGCACTAGCCACTCTTCTACCATGTTGCCCTCATGCCTTGATCTTTGTCTTACGAACCTTTCAATGTTTTCATAAATTGTTCCAAGAAAAACATCCATCAACTATGGACGATGCTTGTATTGAGAACACCAAAACCACCATACTAATTGTCTAGGATCGACTATGAATAGGCAAATGATGCAAGTAGATGATGTACCTAAAACAGCCACCTCATCTACCAAATGCACAATGAGATGCATTTGAATGGTGAGAATTGATGTGGGAAAGTGCTTCTCGATCAAACATATTGCCTTGATTGAGCTTTGTCTTGTTGCCTCAATGGATGTTAGCGGTATCTCCTTGGATGAAATGTATCTTCATAAGAAAATTAGACAACAATTACATACACATTAGTTAGATAATCTTAAATCATCTCTATAAAAAATAATGTGATTTGCATTGGTCATACCTCACTAAAATACTAATTTTGTAGATTGCACTCATGAGCTCTTATGTCAAAAACCCTCTCAACACCAAGGGGATCACAAACTACATACACAAAAACAATGTGGTCATTGACATACATATATGTCTATTGAAACAAGACATGCTATCTATTGTAACATTCAAGGGCCCTAGTGAATTTTAAAAAACATGCCTACATGTAAGAATTTATGCCAGTCATGAGACTTTATTCTACTTAGCTTGTTGTCCCATCTAAAGGCACCCTTTAGGCATAAACATTACTTGTACTAGGATCTTTCACTTGAAAAAGTTTGACAAGAGAAAGGAGCTTCCCTTTTCCTACTTTTAGTTTATACATTTGTCATCCAATAGGCCAGTTTTCAACTCATACAAAGTAATCATCTCACAAGTTATCGTTGCCATGTATTGTTGTAGCAACCGAGATACCTTCATTACTGAGGTGCACGATATCCTCACGAGTTTCCAAAAGAATGGCTTTATGAAAGAAAAATTATATGAGATTACTAATAATATCCATAGGCATAATGTGTTTTCTGAAATGATGTTTAATCTTCCAGACAATGCTCATTTTCTCTTGGTGGGACACCTTGCTAACTGTGGAATAGTTGGTGGGTTCTCTCTCTCTCTCTCTCTCTCTCTCTCTCTCTCTCTCTCTCTCTCTCTCTCTCTCTCTCTCTCTCTCTCTCTCTCTCTCTCTCTCTCTCTCTCTCTCTCTCTCTCTCTCTCTCTCTCTCTCTCTCTCTCTCTCTCTCTCTCTCTCTCTCTCTCTCTCTCTCTCTCTCTCTCTCTCTCTCTCTCTCTCTCTCTCTCTCTCTCGTATTTGAATTATTAGTCTATAAGGAAGGTGTGTCGCATACTTGTTGGAGGATGGGTAGTTATCAAGAGATCTCTTCACCATGAATTCAGGTACAAGGCAATGCAGAACTTCGTATTAAACACCATTAGTGCTTGTTTACATAAACCTATGATTAGGTTTTTCACAAATGGATATGTTGATCATGATTTACATAACGATATGAGATATGCTTGCCCTCACAAACGCTAAAAATATATGTTAGGGTTGTACACCAATTTAAACGTGATGTGAAATGTTATGCAAGGTGTCTAGAGTTGTTTTTAAATGTAGAATGATATTGTCATAAGATACAGGACAAAATGTGGATGCAATATGTAAGCTAGAATTTTGATTAGGTTTTCGACTCTTGTAGGCTTGAATGGCATGGATTTTCCCAAGCCTCATGCCATTTAGACTCTAAGAAATCTTCTTAGAGTTCAAGGGGCCAGTATGGCACGGATCTGCGCTAGTACTCGACGCTAAAGCTTGAGCTGTAACTCCTTGTATGCTGTGTAATATATAATAGCTTCTTACATATGTGAAATGCTAATCTGAACTTCATACGTTCATTGTGCCTTTATACTGATCAGTATGGTGTCTGCCTTGATACGATTCAGTTTTTTGGGGAGAACGTATTGCTAGGAAAGCAAGTCATGGTTGGGAAGATTGGACGTAGACTATGTAATGTCCTTTGAGCTAATAAAGTAGTGAATCTTGTTTCGGACATGGATAACAACTGATTCTCAGCTATGACACTTGTCTTCCCCACTGTACTAACTCGTGCAATTTTGTGTTGTGGGATGGTGGCAGATAACAACTAAGTATTCTAAAACTTGCTTCGCTTTATGGTACCTTCTATTGTAAGACTTTATACAACTTTGTTTTTACCTATTATGCTATAAAATAAAAGGGTTCAAAGGGTTTGGTCTTTACTTGTCAAGGAGAACTATGTGAAATCTTCTCTCTCTCTCTCTCTCTCTCTCTCTCTCTCTCTCTCTCTCTCTCTCTCTCTCTCTCTCTCTCTCTCTCTCTCTCTCTCTCTCTCTCTCTCTCTCTCTCTCTCTCTCTCTCTCTCTCTCTCTCTCTCTCTCTCTCTCTCTCTCTCTCTCTCTCTCTCTCTCTCTCTCTCTCTCTCTCTCTCTCTCTCTCTCTCTCTCTCTCTCTCTCTCTCTCTCTCTCTCTCTCTCTCTCTCATGAATGGTACGCAACTTCTTCATTTTACACAGCCCTTGGTTTTTGTTTTTTTTTTAAAGAGAGATATATGACCCTTTGTAACTTTTAGAGGGAAATTTGAAAACCACCAATGCCAGTTCAACGGTCAAGATCAATGAAGCTATTTCATACGGAAACGATCACTTTGCTTCTTGGGTACTCTTGTTTCAAATGCATCTATATAAGGATGGATTGGGCTTGAATGCTTTCTCCACGCCCTCTCTCCTCTTCTCTTGTCATCCTATTTTACTTTCTGCTTTGGCTTGACAAGAAATGCAATGTGAGAGCTTATGTAGCAACGATCAGAGAGCATACTCTGAAACAATTTGGTAAGTGGCCTTCTTACTTATTTACTTCTGCTATAAAAGCTTTATATGCAAAAGAGATGAATGATTTCGGTTGTAACCTTTGGTATTCTGGTCATTTCCGCAGTAGCTTTGTTAGCAAGCATATGAGAAGAGCAAATATCGTTGTATGCATGCATGTTAGCTTGCAATACTTGCAATACTTGCCATCGATGGCCATCTGTGGGCTCTCAAATCTGAGCCTCTCTAATAGCGATGAAGGTTGTGGTAGCGCTACCATATAGACATGAAATCGTTGAGGTGGCTAATAGTATTGAAGGAATGCTACAGCGCGAGTATGGTGGCGTGTAGTAGCGTTGAGATTTTTTGCTGAAAATCGTTGACCAGCAAGTAGATGTATGTAAACTAGCATAGCTTGATGGGTTGATGGCGATGCATGCTTTATTCTTTACAAGTTCTCACACATATATGCTAGAAATGTGTCGTTATCACAATATATTGACGGTTGATGAAAGAAACGACTATAATCGAATGTTATCTAAGTGTATGTTTCTCAGTATCAGAAGAAAGCTCACTATGATAATAGAGTAATGATTATATACATGATTATCTCTATCTCATACAGTTCTACAACATAAAAGAGCACGAAGGGGTTAGGTATACTCCGATTGACAGCAAGTATAAGGTACGTATGACACTCGGAAAATTTACACTCTGGAATTTGCTTTCAAAAGAAGACAACAAACTCATTCAGTATATGCTATAAACTATCGGAGTACTCATATACATGTCTCTATGCTATTAAGTTTTCTAGATATGGATACGGAAGGTCAATCCTCGCTTTTACATACCACGAACATGATTGCTTCACAAGAATCGGTCTCGTCTACCATTCAAGTCAGAAGAGCATGAATTTTCAAAAGTTTCTATTAAGTTTGGCTCAAAAGACAGCGTGACAAAGTAAGCTTGAAGCAGTATGATATGATAATCGTATATATTTTTTATATGATAGATCCATGCTTGCTTTTTGAATGATCATAACCCCGGAATATATAGCAGGCTGGTTTCTAGACAAGGATTTGCATACTTCTTGTATGTTCTTGTAAGTGCATGGTTTGGTACCAAGAACGAATTCACGCATAGGATCGGAATGGCAGGGCCCCGGTCTTAGTATGAATAGGCTTACACAAATGTTTATTTGCACTATCTTATAGCAATTTCTCGGGTAATGTCTTAAAGTACTAATATTTATATTAGTACTTTAAGAATGGTAAGTAAGGTTTGCAGACTCTTGTATAGCATGGATTTGCAACTAATATTTATATCCTTTTAACAGAATGAATCTAAAATTTTAAAAATATCTTGCATCACTTAATCTAGATTATTTGCAAAATGTAGTACTTTACAAATGCTTTTTTTCTTCTTTTATTTGAAGTTTCAAAATTTACGAGAATTTTAAAGAATCTTAAAGGCTTAAAAAAAAATGGGTCTTCCGCCACTTCTTGTTTCAAAAGATTTCGTGTTACTTGAAGTAAACTTTGTCAAGGGTATGCAAGCTTGACCTAGAGAAATCTTTTGATGGATTGAGGTCTATCTTTTTTGTTATTGTAAGAAATTTGGAAGTATCTAAGTGTGATCATCAGATCAATAATAATGCAAATGAATAGTGACTATCAAGCATAATGAGAATTAGAAGTGGTATAAGACAAGGATGCCCCATGTCACCTTTACCCTACATTTTAGCCACACAACCATTTGTTGCATGAAACATAACATCCATAATGTTGCTTGAAAGGTATGCACAACAACTCAAGATGGAGGGCTTGTCTTATTAGATCCAATTTTGTGTATAGATTCTCAATTTTTTTGTTTTGCAAAATACTATTACTGAACAAATATGCATAGTAGCTATAGTTCAAACTCTTAAAAGAGAAAGAATTAAGGGAAATGCAAGTGGATATTATTTTTACTAATCAATTGGATTTCCACTAAGTTACACTTTAGATATTTTGGCTATCTAACTCGTATAAGGTATCTAGCTACAATGGTAAAAGCCAAAGTGAACTTAACTATTACAGAAAAAACAGCATAAAATTGGCTATAGAAGTGGGTCCCCGCCCACCCTAAATGTGGGAAGAAAAAACTTTTGTGGCATTAGAAATGGCCTAGGAAAAAATTTCGCGGCTGAAAAAATTGGCTTGTTATGGAATTTGAAATAGCCAACAAATCCATGCTAAAATTTCACCATTTATTATGACAATTTTACTAATATATAATTACCCAATGTATTTTCAAAGAAATCGATTTGTCGAAGGAGCCCTAGTGATGAATGTTTTAGGAGGGCCCACAAGCCCCCGTAGAGAGAGAGAGAGAGAGAGAGAGAGAGAGAGAGAGAGAGAGAGAGAGAGAGAGAGAGAGAGAGAGAGAGAGAGAGAGAGAGAGAGAGAGAGAGAGAGAGAGAGAGAGAGAGAGAGAGAGAGAGAGAGAGAGAGAGAGATTAACAGAGCAAAGTTCCTCTTGACAAGTCAAGACCAAAACCTTTTAAAACCCTTTATTCGTAGACTAACAAGGTAACACATAGCTGAAAAGTATACAAACAGTACCAAAAAAGCACCGTAAAGCAAAACATATCTCAAGACATCGAGTTGGTACCTGCCACCATCCCAGCACACAAAAGCACACAAGTTAGTACAGTGAGGAAGACAGGTGTCAATGTTGAATGTCAGTTGTTATTCATGTACAAAATACGTTAAGCTCAACTAATTAGCTTGCAAAGTAAAATAAAGTTTATTGTAGTCCAATCTTCCCTTACTAGTTTTTTGTTATGAGTACTATGGCCACACCATGCAAGCACCGTATCAGAGCATTTGCCATACTAATCAGTTTGCTGTTATTTAGTCTGTGTCGTTAAATAAAACACATTACGCATTTGAGGAATTTCAAGAATCTCTTCTGGTTTTCGCTGTTCATCAGGAATAAGAGGCAGCTGAAAACTACAATGGATAAAACGTTGAAGTCCAGTGAAGGATTTGATTGCACTATGGAATGACATAGTCAGTTGAGCTTGCAGGAGGTCAGAAAATACTTCAAGTCCCTGAGCATAGCAAATAATGAGCATGTAAGCTATTTGTACCAGCACATGAGTTTTGCAGCAAATGCATGGATCAATTTGTTATTATGAAAAATAATTGTTAAATTAAGTGAACTCAAAATTTTAGAACATTATAATGTTTGATTTTCTTTTTTAAATGCATTATATAATATCTTGATGTGATTTTAGAAGTATAATGTTTGATTTTTTTTTTTTAAATGCAATATATAATATCTTGATGTGATTTTAAAAGCTTGTTTAAAATTTTATCTTAATATTTTGGCATGTAAAAATATGATTCAAGTGCAAATTAAAAAAATATCTATCTAACTAACTAATATGAATAATTAGTAAACTTAAATAACTCAAAGACGTGTAAAAATCAACAAATTTCATAAATAACCATTTTTAGTAAAATAACCGATCTTTTTAAAAAAGATAAAAGTATTTTTAGTATAAGAAATTGTGAGAAATATTTGTACACTATAGTAAAAAAATTTCGACCAAATCGTTTGGGTCAGGACTATCAGCCCTTCTGGGATTTAAATCTACTTGAGCAGTAGACTGATCTTGTGTAATGACATCAACTATAACATTATAAGATTGTTCAACCACCTCTGCTAGATGACCTTCATCACCTACAAATGGTTGGGGCTCTTAGCAAAGTGGAGCAATATTATCTTCTAAGGGGCCTAATTTACCCACTTCTTGAAACTTATCTGGCAAAATTGAAACTCCTATTAATCCCATTTTATTAAAACTTACTAAACTCTTATCTAGCTCTACTGCTGCCAATGATGTCTGCCCTTTTGGACAACACATGCACTGGGTGTCCCACTACCACTAAATAAATCCAAAATCTAGTCAGCTTTTGGATGAGAAAACATGTCTGTCAATTTATTAACAAGTTGTTGTGGCTTTTGGTATCGAGAAGCCACAGAACCAGTCATGGGATTTTTCAATTTTTTGGCACTGTAAGAAAATTGAAATGATTGCGAAAATTAATACTTCATCAATGTTGTAATGCAGCATTGACCTCTAGCCATCGGTTGAAAAATAGCCGATAGAGAGATATTCAATCTCATTACAAAGTCGAGCACCACCAGGATCTCTTACATTTGGCTTGAACTTGCAATTATTAAGAAAAAAAGATTAAAAAATGATCAATCCAGTTGATAGAAAATGTTCAGAGTAGAGAAATAGATTATAAATGTCTTTAGACAAAATTAAAATAGATACTTACCAAATTGCATTCTCGATTCCTGCATTGCAAACTTCGAGAATCGCTTTGTGCACGCCAATTTGTTGCCAACTGGAGTGGAATACCACTATCCTCCACAATGGAGCTGTGGTGACTTCCAAAAAACTAGCAACAATTTCTTTCATCTCTATATATTTAAAAGGGAGATCGTCATTCAACGAGCCCACCAATTTAAAATTGTAAGGAATGTCTATGATGCAAAGAGTGTAAGGTCTTTTTTTCACAAACTTCGTGATTTCTTTTGCATCACCTTGTTGAATTGTATAAGGACAAGGGAGGTCATCAACAGACTTTGGGACAAATGTCTCCTTTGGATCATCGTTGACACTCGTGTCCCCGGCTTGATGACTCTCCCTTTGCCTTCGCTCAGCTTTTGTCTTTTGAAGGTGGGTCCTAAATTGCTCAGGAAGCTACTCACTCTTCTTATCTTCAGAACTCTAAAAAAATAAGAAATTGCATATGTTAGAATGCACATATGCTTAGCATGGATAATGTCTCAGAATCATAGAATCAACAACTCATGTGAGAATCTTATGCTAAGCATGGTTAAAAAGCAGCTGAAAAAAATGTATACAAATTTTTTTTAAAGACAAATACTCATGCTCAGCATAAACAGTTCTGAAACGTAAGCATATACGAGAATAATAAAAGGGGTTACAATAGCCTGAGTGTGGTCTTTAAATTTTGTTATTAAATTATGTACATGGGAGCTGTTCGGTTCTCTAACCTCCATGGGCCTATCGCTAGTTAGTGGGTCAACAGGTGGCCTCTCACATTGTTCAATGTCTAAAATAAATGTTGTTTTTTGGACTTTTTTGTTTTCATGAATTACTACACACATTTTTGCCACATCTCTGCTAGACGCATCGAGCTTAATGGTAGCTCCAAGCATATTCAAGTTACTTGAAGGAGCAGAGGTTTTTTTTTAAATTCTCAGACCAATGCCTTTGGGAATCATGCTTTTGAATTTCCTAACTTTAGTTATGGGAGAGGCTGAAGCATCAACAAACACAGTCTCCATGGAGCTACATTTTCTCTTTGGGGAAGAGAGTATTATTGTACATTTTTGGAGGAGTCAAGGGGTCGGGAATCCTTTTGTGAGGAAGAGGCCAAGCTCTTGCAAGAGGACGTTGATCTCGTAGGCTTCGGAAAGTTGGGTCCTCTTTGTTCTCAAGCGTCTCAACTACCATCAAAATTGAAGCTTTCAGGGTTTGAAAATATTACAACAGTGAAAATGCTTTAGATAAAACCATGCCAAAAAATAGACAAGATTATTCAAAATAATTAGAGTGAAAGAAGAGAAATAACTCACAGGGGTCTTCAAAGCATCAAAACTTTCTCACTATCGCATGCTCACAAAGGCATATCTTCATGAATCAATTCTCCACAATGTATAATAGACCTTTTTGTCAATGGCTTTTATCGGGATATTTGTAAAGCCTATTTTGTCATCTGCCACCGTTACTTTGTGAAGCACATGACCTTGTGCTACAAAAGTAGACAGCCCTTTGAAGGCAGAATCTGTTGTCCAGAGAAAAAGCTTTGTGAGTTTTTGTCCCTTGTAGTCCTTTGTAAAATAAAAAATGTGGTTCGTCATGTCAACTTTCTGAAGATGCGATGGATGTATTGGTGGACGAACTCTGATTTGAGCCATAGTGAAAAGATATGAAAATCAACAAGCAAGAATACTACTTATAATAGAAGATGCAAACACAAAATCTAAAAAAAGAAGATGCAAACACAAAACCTAAAAATAGCATAGGTCTATTCACAAATATATTCAACAAGTCTTCTTTCAACATATGATCATCATAGGTTGAGTGAACACCTTTGCTGAGCAAAGGTCACGAGCGAACACCTATGTTGAACATAGGTTGAGGGAGGACCTATGCTGAGCATAGGTGGAGGGAGGACTTATGTTGAGCATAGGTGGAGAGAGGACCTATGATGAGCATAAGTCCTCTGTCAACTTTTGCTCAACATAGGTTGAGTGAACACCTATGCTTGAGCGAACACCTATGCTCAGCATAGGTTGAGGGAGGCATAAGTCTTGTCTCGACTTATGTTGTCGACTTATGCTGAGCATAGGCTAAGAGAGGACTTATGCTCATCAAAATTCCTATCTAAACCAATGCTCAGCATAGGTCGTCGCTCAAGGGTTGGTGGTGCCATGGAAAGGTGATCTGCCCTTAAATATTTCATGGGTTGTGGGTTGGTGCCATGTTGAGCAATGGGTTTTGTCCATAGTGGGTTAGAAAATCGACCCCTAGGAACCATGACTTCAAAACAAAACAAAACAAGTCATATGTTTTTAGGGTGGCCAAAAAAATATGCCTTTCAAGGCAATATTTACAACTGGATATCAAGTATCACTATTTTGCGAAGCCTCATTTGCTAAATTGCCAGGAATAGGGATCTTAAATTGTCAGGACCACCTAGAATTCTTTGAGTTCGAAGACATAAAGAAGGTCGAAACCAATGTCATTGCTGGCCAAGTCAACTGTTGATGAACCTCATATTATTACGCTATCTAAATTTTTTCTCTAACCTTAACCTTAACTTTACCCTGACTGTGACTTTAGCCCCGATGAATATTACCAATGAGCTTCTCAAGGAAGTTGGTAAGACCATTACATCAAAGGAGACTTGGGATTCATTAAAGAAGCTTTATGAATCTAAGTATACATCTAGGGTCCTAACCCTAAGAAGACAAATCTTTTCTAGTTTTCAAAATAAGGAAGAGAGTGCTCATGCTTTTGTTTTGAGGGTTAAAGCATACAATAATGAGCGTGCATGTAATGATGAGAGCATTAAGGAGATAGAACTTGTTCAAGTTGTTCTTAATGGCTTATTGAATGATCATGCTAATCTTGTTCAAAGCTTTTCCATTCAAAAGAATTTACCAAGCAAGTGGTCAAAGGTTCAAGATCAAGGTGAGCCTTCATATTTTGTTAAGGAGAAGAAAGATAGGTCAAATTTGAAGTGCTTCTATTGTGGAATAAAAGGGCATTTTTCTAGTGATTGCTACAAGAAGAAGAGAGATCAAGGTGAGAAGCAAACCAACCTAACTATTGATGAAGATGGTGTTGATGAACAAATCTCAAATGATGCTTTTGTTATGTCATCTTGCTTGTTGGCTAATGATGGAGACATTGATCCTTGGTGGATTGATAGTGGAGCTCCTTCACATATGACATATGATGAGGAGTATTACTCATCCTTGATGGCATTTGAAGGTGACAAGAAGGTTATCTACAAGACGAATGATGGTGAGTGTGAAATCAAAGGGATTGACACAATTTCTATTTCCCTCTCTACTAATAGGAATGTGAATTTGAGAGATGTTTTGTTTATTCTTTCCATTACTAAGAATCTTCTTAGTGTAAGTCAATTGCTTGATAAAGGATTCAAGGTGGTGCTTGTTTGATCAAGAAAGAAGATGAATTGATTACAAAAGGGCAAAGGCAACGTAAGTTGTTCAAACTTGATGGTTGTGTTGTTGCTAACCAAGTTGGATGTATGGCAAAAGAAGACATGTCAAATCAAGAGGTACAGCACAATAGATTGGGGCATCTCAACTCCAAGACATTGGAGGTGATGGCAAAAAGGTAAGTGGTTCTTGGTCTTCCCAAATTTTTGTCAAGCAATAGTCATGTTTGTGAGCAATGTGCACTTTCTAAGTCACATAGGTTACCTTACAAGAGATCTATATCAAGATCAAGTAAGACTTTCCATCTTGTGCATTTAGATATTCATGGTTTATCTACAATTGGCAATAGTGATATTTTTTGTAGTTCTTCAAATAAGAACTTCAATCTTTGTATTTTGTAGGTTTTTTTGTTGTTCCTTTGACTGATCACTATCTGAATAGTTGAGACACAGATTTTTCAGCCAAACCAGGTACAGACAAGGTTGGAATGGGTGGTTGTGTTAGAAATAGTATATCGGTTGTTATTTCGACGATTGTTCCGACGTTCTCTGAAATTTGTTGTGAGCTTGCTAGATCATTGAATTTTTTAGTAGATTTGTGTAGCGTAGGTTGTTTTTAGGTAGATTTTTTTAGAATGTTTGTTGTAGAGACTACACAAGAAATTAGTTACATTATTCTGATTGTGTTATGCCCCTCAATATGCTTGTCCCTCAACATTAAAGCTCTTTTAAGTGTTTTAGCTCTAGTAAAAATCTACTCATCTCAATTGATTATTGACCACCTCCAATTATGATGAGTAGATCTAGTCTTTCCCTTAAGTAGAAGCATCTGGTAGGGGTCGGAATGGTCGTCAGAATGGGTGGTCTATAAGAAACAATATACCAACGGCTATTCTGAGGATCTGGACTTACATTTTTGTGGCATTTTTCGTGTACTTGCCATATCTGTGAATTTTTTAGTGAATTTGTTTTGCTCAGGTGGTTTTTTTAGCAGATTTCAAGTGGTGGTGTGGACATTGGATCTAACATTCTTGATGTTGATGATATGATTGATGGTACTTTGGATGATGATGGTGAAGGACCTACTTCAAGTCAAAAGCCAAGGAGGACATCAAGAGAAAGACAACAATCATTGAGACTCACATATGATGAAAAAGGTAAGAAAGTTGTTGGTGGAACAAACTATGCTTTCCTAACCTCTTTTGATGAACCTACATGTGTGAGGAAAGGCAAAAAGAGGAGTGGATCCAAGCAATGGATCTTGAGTATCAAGCTCTTATGAAGAACAACACATGGAGGTTGGTGGAACTTCCAAAGGATAAGAAAGCTATTGGATGCAAGTGGATCTTCAAGGTGAAGACAAACCAAGATGGATCAATCAACAAACACAAAGCAAGGTTGGTGGCCAAGGGATATGCACAAGAACATGGTATTGACTATGATTAAACCTCTGCACCCATGGCAAAGATGGTAAGCATTCGGGTCATCATCTCTCTTGCTACACTAAATGTGTGGCTGATATCTTCAGCAAAGCATTGGAAAAAGACTTGTTTACAAAGCATAGAACATCACTTGGTGTATTTTCAAAATCTATGCTATAACTAGTTGAAGAGGGAGTGTGAGAAATATCAACTAGTTTGGTCATATTTAGGGATGTTGAGTCACTCATCCAATAGGATTTAAGAGGTGCTAGAAAAGAGGTCCAATAGGAATTGAGCATGGACTACCTCGAGATACTACTTGTAGATTGATTCACTTTACTATTGTATTGAGTTTTTGAGAGTTAATGGAGATTTGGCAATTTGTGACTATTTTACTTTCTCTCTCTAGTCAAGGCTTGATTGGAACTTTCTCTCTCTACTCGAGAGCAAGAGATTTTCATACTTATTTTTTTTCAAATATCACTTCCACACATGTGAAAGTACTTGTCTTGTGTTTATATGCATGTAGATTTGTGATTTTGTCTTTGTTTTTGACATAGACCTTGATTCTCAATCTATAGTTGATCTAAAGTGCAAACACAAAGCTTAGGAGATCATTATCACACATTAGGGCATTCCCACACATGTGAATTTTCACGTTTTCTAATATCTTTTCGGCTGAAAATTTTCAACTAGTCAATATTAGATACTACAATTCTTAGGCCACAAGCATTAGTGCTTTTTGTGTTCTCCATAAAAAAAAGCATACTACAATAAGTAGAATGGGATACAAATGTCTTATATTTTTGGTAATACAAGCAGTTTAACAAACTCTCCAAAAGAGCCCTCTTAAAAGACTTTGGAGAAGAATAAACCCTTCAAAAATTGGAGGGAAAAACAACAAGCTAATCCAAACTAACACTTTAAAATAATATGTTCTAACAACAAAATACATGCACCACTTCTGAACAATAAAAAGTATGGATCCAAAATCAAAACTCTATATGTACATGACATGGTTTAAAAAGGTAATAATGCTTATCCATGGCAACTATCATTTCTAACAATGCACTAATTCCTCCTCATAAAAAAATTTGGTATGATAGCCTATTTAGAAGGATTATATCTGTAAAATATGTCACTATTGACCTATTTACATGCTCCAAGTGTTTTCCAAACACTACCTAATGGATGTCAAAACTAATATTTTTGTCTTTATCAATTATACAATGCTCTCTACACTTCAAGGAGTTTATGTCTAGAAAATTTTTAGCACATGAATATCATGTGCCCATGCACCTCTCTACATACTTTATTTGTTCCTTCCTTGACTAGGGTAAATTTCCTCTCAAGTAGCTTTTTGATTTCCTTATAATTAGTTCTATTTTCAACCAAAGATATTTCAAGATGTTGAATCTCCATATTACCCACAACACCATATAAAAGTCTACTAAGATTAATAGCAAATGTCTCTCTTTAAATATTCCCTTTCCTCTACTTCCTCTTTTCTTCACATTAGATTCAATTCAGAGCTTCTCCTCCTCTTCATAGTCCCAATCCTTCACTCCTTCACAATTAGGTCTACCAATTGGGACATCCTTTGAAATATTTTTATCAAGAGCAAACTAAAACAATTTTCCAAATAGGTCAAAGAGCATTGAAAATCAATACCATCTCTAGAAATCAGAATAAGATTATATTAAGTTAACTAGAACTTAACATCATATTGATTGCAATTTCTCAATTGATAGATCAAAATTCAATTAAGCTTACAATTGGGCATCACATAAAGACAAAACTAGTAAAAATAAATAGTATCTCTAAGCAAACCGATTGTCTTCAAGACAACAACTTGTAAACTATCCTAGTTCACATAGCCACATCTCAAAAAGTTTCTTAATTTTCTCAATCGATTTAGCAATCCCCTTCTTATTTGTTGTAGTCTTATTTCAAATTCAGAGTTGCTTTTGGCATTTACATTGCAAATCTTTTTTGATACCTTTCTACCCAATTTTTTACTCAATGCAATCAGTTTATCAAGGTCTTGGCTTATAGTTTTTTGGGCTTTCACATTTTTTAAATGACATCTCTCTCTCTCTCTCTCTCTCTCTCTCTCTCTCTCTCTCTCTCTCTCTCTCTCTCTCTCTCTCTCTCTCTCTCTCTCTCTCTCTCTCTCTCTCTCTCTCTCTCTCTCTCTCTCTCTCTCTCTCTCTCTCTCTCTCTCTCTCTCTCACATCTATAGGCTATCTTCTAATGCACCTATTTTCCTTCCCTCATATTTGATCTTTTCCAATCCCTCCTCTTCCTTCTTTCTTGTTCTCCATTCTCATGACACAAAAATATATTATTTTCTAGCATTGATGAAGTTACAACAATATTCAACAAAAGAAAAAATACTCTTTTTTAGAGACCCATTATGAGTTACATTGAGATTACATGTATGTTGTTCATGGAGATAGCATATGGGATAAATGAAAGATATTGCAAGGTTGGAGAAACCATTCAATAAGAGTAGGATAAATTGGCACCCAGTAAACTGAATTCTCTAGTCCAATTGTTCTCAACATTTTTGCATAAAGATTGATGTGACTCTTACTCTTTCTATAGATATGACAACTAATAAGTTCATTAATCTAGCAAAGAAGGTCATATTTATAACAAAAATCTACACAATTAATTGCATTAAAATTTGTGTAGAGTGTTTTCCATAAATTAAAAAAATACAATAGGGATGTTACATTGCTACTCTGGAATTCTAATTGTTTTGGTATGGCCTATTACATTGTGGTAGTTACTTAGAAATGGTTGTGTGCAATGTCTTTAATGGTTAACCTAACCTTGTAGATTCGTTACTTGAGTACTTTGGGTATGTACTTATTTATGCATGTTCCATGCATATGCACATGTCCATGCCTATGTTTTGGATAGTTGGCTTTATATTATATGTTGAAAGTGTACTTTCTCAGCTTTATCAACTATTAGTGGAGATTGCACAACCATATCAAGGCTACCACACAATCTTAAGAGAATACCTAGTCATAATTTCTTGCAAAGTGTCTGGACATGTGAGGAAATCTTTGTTCTATTGATGCAAATATGATCCCTCGTGCCATGTAAGGGTCCTATCACAACAATGCATGTGAATCTCTTCCAAAATTTCCAATGTAAAATATTGTATATCAAGTTTCGTCATCAAGGAAAGCTTGCATCATCATCATCAATTGAGGTACTCAAATTTTCTTAGCTCAAGTTTCAACATCCCATTTTCAAGCCTAGCATGTTGCACATGGATTGCACATGGAAAGGGGCCCCACTTTTGAGAGAAAGTGTCCACCCATAGTGAAAATTGACTTCTAATTTGGTGTCATAATGTGCATGTATAAAGTTTCTAATGATCAAGGTGATGAGAAGCATTTCAAGTGATGTGGACAAACAAATTATATTTCAAAGTACATGGCCAACTTTTGTAGTTACAAAATTCTTTATCTGATTCAATAACTCTTTGAACTAGTCCAAACACTTAATGACTTACACATATGTGCATGAGGTGTCAATGACATCTCCAATACATGAGCACATCTCCCACCACATTTATTTTTATTTTTGGCCAAAGGATATACTTTTTGCTAACTATGTCATAAAAGCTAAAAGATATTACTACTATATGTTTACATGTAGTTTAAAAAACACAGAATTAAATAGCTACAAATTGTAGAACCTAAAAAGCACAAACTATGGCACATCATGTTGGGAGGCCAAATACTAAATCATAATAAGTGGATTTTCTACCTTGAGCATTTTATGAAAGTTCTAAAAGACTTTGTGAGACAAAAGGCAAGGCCAGAAGGTAGCATCATAGAAAGTTGGCCTATTCAAGAATCATTGTTTCACCTCACTGAATATATTTCACAAATACACCCTAACACACCAAGGTTATGGTGTGATCATGAAGACAAATATGTTAAAGGTGAATAATTCCAAAGAAAAGATGTCGTTAAAAAAATGGCCACACCATTACGTAAAAAAATTGGAATGTTCATTTTAAATAATTGTGGAAAAAATAGGCAAGTGGATTTTGAAGTACGAAAAAGCCAAAAAGGAGGGAAGTGTGCCCTTGAGACGTAGAAAACAAAAGTACTCTTATAGGAATAGGACAGTGGCTCACCAATCACATGAGAATGACAAACTGTTAGAACATTTACCTTCTTGATGCACATGTGAATGGATTTATGATACTCTCAAAAAAGCAACAGAAAATGGTGAGTACGCAACAGAAGAAAGTGGGAATTCACTCATAATTGTTCATGGCAGGTCAATAATTCAAAGGGGTAGTGACATGAATTTGTTTATTCTAGATCTAAATCCTTAATCCTAAAATGTTCAAGATATTTTGTGCTAAATATTTATGGTATGTTGTGCCAGTACAAAACATACAATGCCATGTAGGCCTATGGATATCACTTTCGTGTTGAGGGCATTGACACTAAAAGACACACGTTTGATTGTGGCAGCATGGAAAACTTTCAACAAGAGAGTTGAACTAGTGAAAACGACACAAACATCATTTCAAGTTACCTATGTGAAAGTACAGTACTTTTTGAACCATAAATGGATCTTCAAATATCCACAAGAGTGACTACGTACTTGCTTAACAATCTATCAAAAAACTAGTCATCAAAAGATTGCTTTAGATTGGCAATTTGACAAACAACAAGCATTGATAACCAAATCAAAGATCATAGACACAAATCTGAGCCCACGCGTGTGAAGAGCAGCATGTTGTACGGATTATGAACATTGTTTAAAGTACTCAAAGTTTTGTTTTCATTTGGATCACAAAAACACTGGTGTTTTTTAGTACTGTATTCTACTTTTCAGCTATACTTTACCTTGTTGGATTATAAGGCTTTAAAAAGCTTCAGTCTTGCTTTGTCAAGAGGAACTAAGTGCAGTGTTGTATCTCTCTCTATGCATCATGGTGGTGTAAATCCGACTATTCCTTGGTTGGGATAGTACTGAAGCTTTTACGTTTATCCGATTCATAAGCTAATAAATGTCTGTTTTTATGGTTTAGTCCACAAGATGGTTTCAGGATGCTGCCTCTTTGGGTTATGGGGAATCCCTTTCTCCATCTAACCATTTTGTTGAAACACTGATTTGTTGTATGAAAAAGATCGTTGAGATGCATAAATTTGTCTTTAACACTTATAGGGCTACATGTTCTTCTGTTGGACCTGAGGATGAGATTCTTTGTCTGACTGATCTGCTTGAAACTATTGTCTAGGTAAAGATTTATCTTGAGTTTGTTAAGAAGAAAGACACTTTGAGCTTAGTGGAGAATCTTTACAGCCGTGTTAATGATTTCATTGAAAATTTTGATGAAGAGGGAAAGTTCTATAATATGCACATTAGAAAAGTGTTCATGTGCCTGGAAAATGAAAATGGTATTACTCCTACTATCATTTTCCCTTCTGTTTCTGATGCTCCTCTATCATCGCATCTTTTAGTCTTTACTGATGACCTTGATGAGGATAGTGCCTCTCAGCTCGAGATCTTTTCTCAAGACATTTGCGACATTGGTGACCTTTCTTCTTATGATTTTTTTCAATCTACCAAGTACAATTTGTTCCTAGTAGAATTATTAATTTGAGTACAAATCCACTCTCACGTCTTATAAACTTTGGAGCCTACCTTCTGTCAATTTCCTTGTACCCATCCCTATCGATCTTTGGTTCATGATGACTCATTTGACAGAAAAAAAAAATACAGGCCTGCAAGTTGGCCGCCCCCTGCATAAAAATCCTTCACTTGAGACCCCTATTTCTCTCGACATGATCATTTGTATGAACAAATTCGAACCATCACGCTGTTTCTCTGAGCAAAGCTGATAGTCCAGAAGGACTAAAGACTGTCATGAAAAAGACAATTAAATACGCCTTCACACATTCCAAACATGATCTACTTTATTATAAATGGAATCACGCTCGTAAGATATTCAAATGGTCATGGGATAAAAAGCAATCACACAAATGGTTCACTCTTGATATAAATTTATTTTATCAGTGGAATGATCTCCTAATCGACAACTGTATCATCAGATTAGGAAACAAACTACATAATAGAATGTTTAACATCAAGTTAAATAGCTCACTGTTCCAGCGATGGAGTATATGGTGACTTTTCATGCTAGAATGGAAAGCTATCAGTAACTTTGCTCACTGTTCCAGTGATAAACAATATGATAGTTTTATTGCTCTTATTTGTTTGCCTACAAAAATAATTATGGGACTCAATAGTGTATGTACTAAATACCAGTTCTCAAACTGAATGACTTTCTAAGAATTCAAGATAGCTAATAAAAGAGTCTCATTTCATTTTGAAAAATACAGTTGCTATGTGAGCTTGATGAGGAGAGTGATTTTCTGTCTGTGTTACTGTGTAGCATGATCTGTGTTCTTGTGCAAAGCAAATTCTAAGTTGGTATCAGAGCCGTATAGGGAGTGTACACAGTACAGTGTCGCCGTTGAAGAGAGCTTCGGGAGAATTGTCTTCTGAGAGTTCGGGGTTTTACGGCGGGTTGAAGACGGAAAGAGAAGCACTGGTGCACGGTTTCTAATTTATAGAGGCTTGCTAAGCTTAGCAGAGGGATTATTAGCCTGTGCATAGCATCAGACAGGAAAAAATTTGGTGAAAATTTGACAATTTCAAAGCCAGCTGAAAATTGAAACCGGACTTGGGGTTACGGTTTTTATACGTAACTGGTGATTTCTTCGCTGTTTGTGCAACGTTTTGGATGTCGTAAGGACAGGAAGGAAGCTAATCACACAGACAATCAGCCATGGAGAGATTTTGAGGTTTATGTTAGAGATTTGTCTCCAGACAGTTAACCTAGCATATTTGCGGTAAAAAGGTGAAAAAGCCACTTTGTCAAGTTGAGCTAAAATCACCGTTTCTCCACGGAATTTCCTGACTGAACATTCTATAGTCATAGATTCAGTTTGGGCGACCCTGCTCCAAGCCTCAGATCGTGCTCAAAACGATCCACAAGAGAGCTTGATCTGACCTTTTTGAGAGAAGGGAGGCGCGGCCGCAGACAGGGAAGTCGCGGGCAGTTCGCACGCCCAACGCGATGAAGAACTCAGTGTACCGAAGTTCTTAGCATATGCAGGAGTTTGGTTCGATGTCCAGATGTACTTTGAACCTTTAGATGAGGTGTCAAGTGAATCAACGATCCAGAATCTGTGATGGGAGAGAAATTTGAACCACAAGATTTGGTTCAGCCATTGGATGAGCTTTAAACAGGGTCCTGAAGAATTGAAGTGCATTTTGGCTTTCAACTTCATTAAAAATTTTCATACTGAAAGTTGAGTTGGGTCCCTTCACAAGTGAAGAGTGAAGTTTCTTCAAAGTGAAGAAACAGTTCGAAAGCTAGAAAAGTCCCTATTTTTGGGTCCTTTGCCCGTTTTGACCCAAACGAAAGGCTATAACCTCCAAACAAAGGGCACCCGGACTGTACCTGCAAGTACGGTACAACAAAACAGAGCGGTTGCAACGGAGAAAGTGTTCGGAGTACGCCAGAAGTAGTTTCACCATTCCACTGGGCACGTTGTGGGGAATTGACGACTGAGTGCATTTCGGAAGGCGACGCCAATTTGGCTTTCAAATTGGTGGAAAAGTGGTGAGTGGCCTGGTAAGAAAAAAAGTGCAGGTCATTATTTTCAACTTCTGACATCACTGTTGGCCTCGACATACTGTTCTTAGCCTAAGGCAGAAGTTTTAAGCAGTTTTGCGATGGCAAACATGAGAGAGTCCATTTTGAGTGAAAGTAGCAAATTGGACGGGATTTCCAACTATGCAGTGTGGAAATTCAAAATGAAAAACATACTGATGGAGAAATATGTGTGGGAAGTCGTCACAGGTGATGAGAGAAGGCCACGAAATGAAGCAGACATCAAAGTGTTCAACAAAAAGATGAGGAAAGCTTTGACCTTCATTAACTTGTCAGTGAAGGATCACATCATTACCCATATTTGTGATGCTATTACACCCAGACATGCATGGGATGTGCTAAAGGAGCAGTTCAAGATGTCAAATCCGTCAAGAATCATGTTTCTGAAGTCAAAGTTTAATAGTGCCCGCATGGAGCAAGGAGAGCACATTCAGACGTACATGACCAGAATCAAGACAATGAGAGATGAACTGCATTCTATTGGAGAACGCATACGTGATGTGGAGCTGGTGCATAATGCATTATGCAACATTGCAGAACCCTATCAGATGTTTGTGAGCGGAATAGCATCAAGAGAAAGATTGCCAACCTTTGACGAGCTCACAGGAATCTTGATGTAGGAAGAGCAACGACGAGAAATGGTGAAAGCTAGACGTCAAAATACTGATGATCAGGCACTTGCGACACGCCAAAAACAAGGCAAGGTAAAGGGCAAGAAGAAGACTAAACAGCAATTTGCCAAGTCTTAGGAGAATGAGGGATCTTCTAGCAAAACTAAGAAGAAAGGCAAGTGCTTCCATTGTGGTAAAAAGGGCCACTGGAAGAGTGAATGTCGCAAATTTCTGGCAGAACAAGACAAGGGAAAACCAAAACAAGCAGGCAACCTTGTCGATGAAGGTGAGATTGAAGACTCTAGCATCTTCATATCTGCATTGTCATCTGATCAAGATGATCAAGCATGGTATATTGACTCAAGAGCCACAAGACACGTGACAGGTAACAAGAACTGGTTCAGTATTTTGAAGGCATTGGATAATGGAACATCTGTTTCACAAGCAAATGGTGAGGTGTGCATGATCAAGGGGATAGGCACAGTTTCAATCCAACTGCCTGACAGCAAAAGCAGGATGATCAGGGAGGTGCTTTACGTACCAGGTTTGAAGAAAAATCTACTTTCTGTTGGAGTCATTACTGATCAAAAGTTGAAAGTAGAATTCGCCCATGATCGTTGCTTTGTAAAGGTTGTGAACCAAAAGTTCAAAGTTATTGCGAATGGAGTAAGAGAGCCCAATACAAAATTGTACAGGTTGAATGCCACAATCAAGGGGCAACATGGACTTGTGTCATCCGTTCCTTCGCAAACTGAGTTGTGGCACAAGAGGCTTGGTCACTTGAAATTGGGAAGCCTCAGTTTGATGAGAAAATTGGAGATGGTAACAAGACTACCTACAATAGAAGATCACTTGAAATCGATGTGCAAATCTTGTATATATGGGAAGCAGCATCGAGAGAAGTTCAATAAAGGGGGTGTTGCAAGAGCAAAGAACATCCTGGATTTAATCCACACAGATTTATGCGGGCCCATGAGGACCATGTCCTTAGGAAAAGCCTTCTATTTCATGACCTTTATTGATAATATGTCACGTAAGACGTGGATCTACTTATTGAAGAAGAAATCAGATGATTTTGATAACTTCAAAAACTTGGTTGAAAATCAGACAGGTAAGAAGATCAAAGTCCTAAGATCAGATAGTGGAGGTGAGTATAAGTCTAATGACTTCAATGATCTTTGTGATCAATGTTGGATTAAAAGACAATTTACGCAAGCTCATACTCCTACTCTCAATGGTGTAGCTGAGCACAAGAATCGTACGATTGTGAAAAGTGCCAGATCTATGCTAGCTGAGATGAAATTACCAAAAGATTTTTGGTCAGAAGCATGTAGCACGGCAGTCTATCTTCAAAATAGAAGTCCTACCATTGCCATACCAAAAATTACACCTGAGGAAGCATTCACAAAGAAGAAGCCAAAGGTGAACCACTTGCGAATCTTTGGATGTAAGGCCTTTGTACATATTCCTAAGGAAGAAAGACGTAAACTTGATGTGAAAGCTATCAAGTGCATATGCCTAGGATATGATGATCGCGTGAAAGGCTATAGATGTTTTGATCTAGTCGAAAACAAAATCCATATAAGCCAAGATGTTATCTTTGATGAATCCAAGATGTATACGAAGATGCTGAGAAGATAGACACATCCAGTAGGAAAAATGGCATAGTGAGGATACCACCTGATGATGATCCATTCATTGACCTTTCGAGTGATGAACATGAGGATACATCTCAAGATACTACTACTCAACCGCAAGAAACAGGTCGGAGAGGTAGGGACAAACCTTTTGGTGCAAGAAGGATTGAAATTGCAGGTGACAAACGCAAGGAGAAGGATGTACCGTGGGATACATTTTCACCAGGAAGCCGATCACCTGACAGAAAGCTCCCTAAGTGGTTTGAGAGATTGATGGAGAGCCACAATATAGATGACTTCCCAGGATCATCTAACCAGGGAGAACTACGAAGATCAACAAGAGAGAAGATACTACCTGAAAGGTATGAAGCAAATTATGCTATGTTATCCAGCATTATTCAAAGCAAAGAACCTTTGACTTATGGTGAAGCGAAGGATAATTACATTTGGATCAAGGCCATGGGAGAGGAGATGGAGTCAATTGCTAAGCATAGCACATGGGACTTAGTAGAACCACCAGTTGGCAAGAAACCCATTGGTTGCAAATGGGTACATAGAACTAAGTACCATGCAGATGGAAGCATAGCAAAGCACAAAGCAAGATTGGTAATCAAAGGGTACGCACAAAATAAAGGCATTGACTATGAGGAGACCTTTGCGCCGGTGTGTAAGTGGAATACTCTACGTCTACTTATTGCTTTAGCTTCACATTTTGGTTGACCTTTGCATCAGATGGATGTGAAATTTTTGCGTTTCTATAGGTGAGTTAGAAGAAGAAGTGTTCATGGATCAACCTGAAGGCTTTGTAACGAAAGGATAGGAAAATAAAGTATGTCGCTTGAAGAAAGCGCTTTATGGTCTTAAACAAGCACCACGTGCGTGGTATAGCATATGCCTACTGTCGTTCAAAGGGGATGGTGAGAACACATTCTGATCCAAATCTATATGTCTTATGCTTTGATGGTATGGTTGCTTTGATTGCTCTTTATGTTGATGACTTGATTATTACGGGAAATAATCAAGAGATGATAGACATAATCAAGAAAGACCTCATGGAACAATTTGAGATGACAGATCTCAGCCTGATGCATTACTACCTTGGAGTAGAAGTGTGGCAAAAAGGACATGAAGTGGGTTTAACACAGGTGAAATATGTCAAAGAATTAGTACACAGGTTTAGGTTGCAGGATTGCAAACCAGTAAACACTCCTATTGGACCAGGTTAAAAAGCTTTCTAAGCTTGATGAATCACAGTCATTTGATGCTACGCTATATAGACAGTTAGTAGGGAGCTTGATTTACCTTACCACAACTAGACCAGATATATGCTATGTTGTTGGCATTGTAAGTCAGTTTATGGTAGCACCTATGGAAACGCATTGGAAAGCAGCTAAATGCATTTTGCATTATGTGAAAGGCACATCAGAGTATGGCTTGATTTACAGGAAGCATGATGGTTTACCTGAGTTGTGTGGCTATGTATATACTATGAGGATGGAAAAAAGTCCAAGGAGTCTGAGACACCTACTTCAGGAGGGTTTTAGCCTTGGGGGAAAAGAAAGTTTAAAAAATGGAAGAGTCAATCCTCGCAAGAGCAAATTCAAAGTGCAAAAAAGAGTAAAGGTGCGGGCGCCTCAAAAGGCAAAGGGCGGTATGGGACATCCAATGCCCAAGGGGGCCAACACTTTTCTACGCTATCGCCGTCGGACTTGGAGCAGGCAAAGAAAGAGAACCTTTGCTTTGGCTGTCTAGGGTGGCATAGGTGGAAGGAGTGTCCTCGCAATCCCTCACGGACCACCTATAGTTTGCAAGTTGAAGAGGCAGATCCTATGAAAATTGAGGAATTGAGACAAGAAGAACCTCCTGATGTTCCACGGTTGATGAACGTGTCGATTCCTTTGCCACAGTTATCAAGAGCGGCACAACACGAGTATCAGTTTCCTTACACTTCTTATGCGTGGACAACTGTGTGGTAGAGATTTTTTGATTCTATTTGACACTGGGTCCTCACATAACGTCATTAACTCCGCTTTGATTAAACGGTTGAGAATGAGCACACAACCATCCCTGTACTAGTACACAATCGAAATGGCTGATGGAAAGGGTGCCAGGGTTGTGGGTATGCCTCTAACCATTCAGAGCTATACTAAGGAGTTAGATTTTGAGATTACTCGTGTCTAAGAAGTCCTACATCGCTTGGGATACTCATGTGCATGAGTTCCAGCACGATGATAGGATTCACTCCCTGCGTGGAGAGCCTGATATGCTTCCAGGACCTTTCATCACGGCGAAGCAACTGCGTAAGGTTCAATGTAAGTGCATGTATGTTTGTTTCTTGTATGATATGTCTATTTCTGCTAATGAGTCTAATGTATGTCAAGAACAAACTAACCTTACTAAGAACCTAAATCGCCAAATTAGGGAGGAGTTTCTAGATGTGTTCACCAATGAACTTCCATCTATTTTACCCCCTAAAAGAAATGTGAAACATGGAATCTTGTTAATTCCTAGATCATCTCCTGTTAATAGACCACCTTATAAAATGAGTCTGAAAGAGGAGGAAGATGTCAGAAGCATGATTGAGGATTTTCTTGCGAAGGGGCAAGTAAGACCTAGCTTCTGCCCCTTTGCCTCTCCGATCATTCTGGTAAAAAAGAAGGATGGGTCTTGGAGAATGTGTGTGGACTATCGAGGCTTGAACAAGACTATTGTTAAGCATCGATATCCTATGCCACATATAGATGATCTTTTGGATGCCGTCCATGGTGCTACAATGTTTCGCAAAATTGACCTAAAGAGTGGTTACCACCAGGTGAGAGTTCGAGAAGAGGATGTGCACAAAACTGCATTCTGGACTCGTTTTGGACACTATGAATTTTTAGTTATGTCCTTTGGATTGACTAATGCCCCTGCAACATTTATGATGTTAATGAACGATGTGCTTAGACCGTTTATGGGCAAGTTTGTGGTTAATTTTGTTGATGACATACTTGTTCACAGTTGTGGTGATGCTATGCATGTTAATCACCTAAGAACTATGTTATCAACTTTGAGGGAAAACACATTGTTCGCTAATGATAAAAAAAGTGAATTGTTTAAAAAAGAAATAACATATTTGGGTTTTATAATGTCAACAGATGGAATAAAACCGGATCCGCAAAAAGTTGTTGTTTTTCTTGCCTGGCCTGTTCCTACAGACTTGATGGCACTAAGAAGCTTTCTAGGGTTGGCTGTGTTTTATCGTAAAGGTGTGAAGAATTATTCACACGTAGCTGCACCATTGACCAATATGTTACAGAAAAATAAATGGAAAGAGTGGATGGAAGTTCAGCAGTGAAGTTTCGATGCTTTGAAACAAGCTGTGGCTGACTTTGTCACTTTAAAAATTGTTGACCCTAAAAAACCATTTGTCGTAGAAACGGATGTAAGTGACATCACCGTCGGGGTAATTCTGATGCAAGAGGGTAGGCCTGTGGCCTTTGAGAGCAAGAAGCTCAACTCTGCACAGAAGAATTATCCAACTCACGAGAAAGAGTTGTTTGCCATTATCCACGCTTTGAAGGCATGGAGGCATTATTTGTATGGTGCGAAATTCTATGTGTACACCGACCATAACACTTTGAGATATTTCTGCAACCAGCTGGACCTAAGAGGGCGGCAAGCCAGGTGGGTTGAGTTGATGTAGGAATTTTACATGGAGATTCGGTACAAAAAGGGTGCCAAAAATCTTGTGGCTGATGCATTATCTCGAATATTGTATCAGATGTCTTTTGTGGTCATTGAAAATGACCTGATTGATGAGATTAGACCGGCTCATCAAGAGGATCCTCATTGTCAAGGAATTGTGAGAGAGACAAATCTTGCGCAAGTAGAGTCTCAAGACGAGAGTTCTAGTCTCTTTGCTCACACTTACCTTAAATATACCATAGGAGATGGTATGATTTCTGATTCAAATGAATGAAATGCTTGAGTTAGCGAAAGTTAATATTAGGCAAGCGATGGATCGAGCAAAGTCATATGCTGATCAGAATCGCATGCCTAGAGAGTTTGTGGTAGGAGACATGGTGTTTCTCCAAGTACCCATCGACTCTAAGACCCTTAAAATAGGCAATGTTACAAGTTGTCCCCGCGTTATTGTAGACCTTGAAAAATTGTCAACTTGAATCAATGATGTTTCTTATAAGTTAGATTTTCCTAAGACTTGTAAAGTGCATCCTGTATTTCATGTTCCTAGATTGAAACGGGTTTTACATAACGGTGATAACTTGTTGTCTGATGGTTTGTTTGCATTTCAGGAGCAGGGAGAACCCATGGTCCAGCGAGGGTATTGGATAGGCGTGAGAGGCGTTTACGCAACCGTCTGATCTGTGAGTACTTGGTCGCTTGGCATGGCAGGCCTCTTTCTGATGCTACCTGGGAGACCGTGCACAGTCTGTGTGCACAGTACCCTAGCTTTTCCATCGCGGACGATGTTACTTGAGGGGAGGAGGGATGTTACAGCTTTTACTCCTTGTCCCGGTTGTTTACTGTTTTTACTTATAGATGTACTTCTTGCAAATACAAAAATGGCTAAGTCACCGGCCTGTGGTGACCCTTGTAACAAAAATGTAAATAAAGCTGTTAATGATGTTTCTGAGTCTCAGATTCGCATGTTGCTTGGGTATAAAATATTGGGTCATTAAATCAGAGTGGTTGGACTGACCTCCTAAAAAGTAGGAGAATTGACTAGTCAACGTGACACATGTCATATGCTCACTGGGACACTTGGTCCAGTGAATGAGACACATGTCAGGGTTGATCGGTCAAACATGACACATGTCACATGCCCACTGGGACATTTGGTCCAATGGATGAGTGACACATGTCAGCCTACTCACTTGCCTATGTGTCAGGGTACTGCCAAGTGGCAAGTGTCGACTGTGCATGGAGTTGGCCATGTGTCGAGATTTAGGAAGGGTCAGGGTTAAGGGGAGCTTGAGGATTGTGTATAAGTGAGCCTAGAGAGAAGCATTCCTCATCATAATCTATGCAGCAAAGGCTGGGAGGAGACAACGCAGCCAGCTCCATTGTGTTTTTGTTTGATGCTATGTGCTTGTAGGGAATCAAAGAGTCTGGAAATTTGTGGCGATCAGTGCATGTTTGGACGGGTGTCAGTAGGAAGATCAGGGAGAGCCTGACATTAGAGGAGTTCTAAATCCAAAAAAGGACCCTTTGTAGAGATTCTTTTTTGATTTTTTCTCAATTTTTTCTTACACGTGGACCAATCAAAACACTCAAATTTGAAATCTACGTAACATAACTTTTTGAGTCTTCATTTTGATTCCACACTAAAACTGGCATAACTTTTTAATGGTAAGTCCGATTTTAGCAGAGTTTTGTGCATTTAAAAGCGCTCAACAAGGGCTTTCCAATGATATGTTAGATCACATACTTTTGAGCTATGATCAAAAAGTTATGGCAAGTCAAAAGTATTAGTGTTATAATTTTAATAACACAAAAGATATGTTTGCT
Organism: Diphasiastrum complanatum; assembly: GCA_029204225.1. NCBI lineage: Eukaryota > Viridiplantae > Streptophyta > Lycopodiopsida > Lycopodiales > Lycopodiaceae > Diphasiastrum > Diphasiastrum complanatum. The sequence continues at coordinate 6,342,007 of CM055108.1, read as the reverse complement.
CAAAGAGTCTTATAAGGTCTTTTTGGAGCTCAAAACTCCCCTAATGCAATATCTGTCACCAAACCCTAAAAGATCCTGACTTTAGCCCTAGCCTTGAATTTAGCCCTATCTCAAAACTAGCAGATTCTAATACAAAAATAACACAAAGTTATAAAACCTTAGATTTTTATCACAAAAAGAAAAAGTTGGAGACACAAATGCACTCCAAAAAAAACCCCTCAAAAGCCTCACCTGGCATATCTATCGGCCACTCCAAATTGAAGAATCCTCAATCTACTTGAATCAAGAAAAACCATTGAACTTAGGCCAAGAAAGTAACCTAACAAAAATCACAAATTGCATGACAAATATAGGCTACGTTTTCTACAATCAATATAATAGAAGAACACCATTTTAACATTTATTTTTCCACACGTAGTTGGTGTATTGTGCTTAAGTTTCACCTGCCCACCCATGAACTTAGATTTTCTATGATCATCTCACGGGTTGATAATACCAAAAATCATTTTCAACATAGATGTCCATTAGTTGACACTCACACCTAAATGGAGGAACATCCTGATGCAAAAGGACAAGAAATGCTAATCAAGCTCAATTGCAAAAGCCGACTTCGCAACTCTCTTTGTTTGTCACTTACTTTCACCATACCCAGACTTGGGGTGTTTTCACACTAGTGGAAACTCCATTTGCCTTGTCTTTTCTCCTACCAGCCATTTTTTAAGCCTTGGCAAGTGAGATGAGGGGAAATAGATCACTTGTTCACACCTTAAGTACTGGCAAGAGTTAAATGGAGTGCCACAAGTTGATTGGCCAATTTAAATTCTCTTATGCCATTGGTTTATTCTCTTGAAGTTTCACCTAGCAATTCAACATGTCACCAAGTCTGAAATGGAGGCACTCCACCTTGAGATCCAACTTGAAGATCTCAAGTTTGTTGAAGGACATGATCTCCAAGAACATATCTCGAAGATGGAGGAGCTGTTCAGTATGATTGGTGATCTAGGAGAGGAGCATGTCATGTCAGAATCTTAGAAAAAGTTGAGCTTTATTGATCATTGCCTAAATCTTGGGCAAGTACTGTTGAGACACTTATGGCATCCAAGAAAGGAGAATCTTGGAGTGCAGTAGTCTCAACTCTTCTTGACCTGAAATAGATGAGCACTTTGCAAGGCAAAGTCTCTGCTCCTGAGTAAGTTTGCTATGTTAAGCTTGTCCTTTAGACCACCTGCTCTTCCCTTTTTCCTTGAATTTGCCTTTGATTAACATAGCCTCTTCTCCATCATGAGATGTCGACGTAGATCCACCTCTTACTTTTGACGCCTATACTCTTCATTCACCAACACTTCTTGCAAGTCCACCATACTTGGCAAAGTCTTTTGTATTGCAAAGCTTTGAACAAGGTTAGCATGGTCATCCAACAATCCATTAAGTTATGAATGTACATTCCTGATACAAAAGGAGATTTTGGACAAGTAGTCCCAATTCCATTACCTAGTTTTGAAAGTGATGAATGGATTGCTCCAGATGCTGTAGTTTCAGAATCATTTCGTTGCAAGCTATATAATGATATAAAAAATTCATTAAAGATAAGCACAAGATAAAAAACAGTCAGATTGAATTGATTTATTTTCTTGAATATATTTGTGGATTTCTTATTCAAGGGTCAATGTACACAAAACCCCAACGATGTTTGTATGCAAAAATTTATCAGATAGTTTATTATTTGAACTTATGGATGAAGGCTGGGACAAAAGATCAGATGGAGAAATAGAATGCAAAATTAAAATGTCTTCCATGTGCTTTCGTTATCAAATTGAAAAAACAAATGTTGAGCTTATGCTTCCATTATCAAAGATGAAAAAAAATAAAGGTAAACGAGTGCCACTCGATCAAGACTTGGAAGCCAGTGGACATTTAAAACCAAAAAATATTGAAATTATATACAATGATGCAGTTTTGACATGTGTTGAGGTGGAAGAAGATTGGAGTCTAAACTACATCAGGCGGGAACTATTGCTCCTACAAGATGATGTACTTTCAGACTTCAGATTCATTTTCAATGGTAAACTCGTAAGTAACTATAAACACTCGATTCTTTATGAATAGTTTCAATAAAAACTTTCTCATACAATCTCTATACTATTTGTAACTCTTTGTATTAGTTTTATGCAGGGAGTAAAAGACATGAGCTCAAGACCAAATGCAGAGATATTGGCGAAACAATCCAACTTAGGGAAGAACACTGAGATTCACTATCAACAAATACATGTCAATCATCATGTCTTTATATCAATATAGAAAATTGCATTCCAGTATTACACTATGGACACAACCTGATTGTAAGAATCTATATTGATATCAATAAAAATCCCATAAATGGGTCGTTTACATGTAAGATTGTATCTTTTTTTTTTTTTGATGTATCTCTATTCAGTAAATTTTTCTATATTTTCAGTATCAGTATTAGGAACTGATAAGGCAACAATTTTCTCTTCTATAATCTCGCCTTCCTTTGTTTCGGGAAGAACTTCTATGCCTTTTAAGACAAAAAGCCTCTCTGCTATAATATCGCCTTCCTCTGTATTGGGAAGGACTTCTATGCTTTTGTAAATTATACGACTCAAAAAAGAGCTTTGTATTGTACAGGACGAACCATGCACAACTAAAAGCGTCCCTTTGCTGTACACACTGCATATATTAAACGAAAATTAGTAATATGATGACAAAAAATTTATATATATGCTATGATGATAGGTTTAAACTAAACCCGAACGACATCATGAAGTAGAGAATCAAATTCTCTATGTGTATTAGCAGCTGAGTTTACTTTTACACATAGAAAATTTGATACTCCCTCATTATTTATCTTTACAGAAAGAATGTTCAGGCTCCAATGCCGACTGCAACAATCAAAATAAAAATTAAAGCAATCCTTACTTACTAAAGCAATGCCGACTACAACAATCCAAATGAAAGCAACAAAAACAATCGAGCAATCATTACTTATTCTCATATGGAATCAAATAAAATTTTGCCACTGGATTGCATTTGATGAAATATACAGCCCTTTCAAAATTGGCATCTTTTGTCATGCAACGACACATGTCATTTTGGAACTCCTTCACACGTGCAAATTTTTTTATTATAAATAGGTCATTTTCGACAGATTTTCATGCAAATTTTCTAATTTCTAAGCCGAATATCAATTTCAAGTGCACACTTGTCTCTGTTTACGTTCTAAAATTGTCCAATAAAGACTTTGTGGACTTGGTTGTCAATACCGAACTCAGTGATTATCCGATCAGGTCATTGTCCTTCATATGCTCATTTGCAACCAAGGCTGATTTACAAATGATTATGAAAATCAAGAAACCCAAATAGGACACATAATAAATGTCATGCTACTTCACAAAACTAAAATAAAACTGATTCAAATCAAATCCTTACTTGAATGCTTGAATCCTTTTTTTCCATTGGCCTCCATTTAGCGAAAGCTCATCAATGTCCTTCAATTTTTTTTTTTTTCGCTTGTTTCTTTTTAATTTCTTATCTAGTATGCGAGTTTCTTATTTTAACTGGTCATTTGATACACGTAATGTTTGAACAACTTTTCGGAATTGATCATTACTTACATTCAAATTTAACATAATATTATGTAAATGTGCATTATCTTCTTTTGTTTGTAATAATGCGGTCTCTTTTTCTCTATAGTCAGCAAGCAAACCATTTAACATACATTCTAAACTCTGTATTTTCTGAACCGAGTTTGCAACACCATAAGTCGTCAATATTTCACAATAACCCAGTAAACCGTTTTCTCCGTCACACAAAAACTTTACTAATTGTGTGATGGATTGGAATTGTGGAGCTTGCATCGAGTTCGGATCCAATGGATACAAACATCTATCGATTCACAAATCGTAATTCTTTCTTTGGTTGATTCTGTGAGCGATCATATCAAGTGGAGAAACTGTGGATTCTTTCACTACTCCACTTTTAGCTATCGGAGCATTCTCGGTAGGGAGAACAATGTGTAGATGAAACTGAGACATCTCTGCAAACATCAGCTGACAGACCAAAAAGAAAATAGACGCTATTCTTCATCCATGGCATACCTGATATTCTATGTTTATTCTCTCGCTAGTTAAAATGAGGGACACAATCTCATTTTCAAATTTGAAAAAGTTAGTTAATGAGCGTCATAGGTTTTTGAAGTCGCAGTCGCATGAATCATAATCGTGTCATGTTAACTACACATTACTAGTAAGGTTAAGCTAAACTGGACCTGAAAGTCCGTCAAAGTTTTAAAATCCCGCGTTTTTTTTGGTCCTACGTGGCATTTCTTAGACGGCCCTTTTGATATCTGTAACTCCTCTAATGAAAAGTTAGAGAATTCAAGGAGTCAAAATCAAAAGTAGAGATATTTGAACTACCTACGAATCCTATCTTAAAGGGAAGATGACTAGAACACCTTTCAGTAAGGATATTTATAAAGGTACTAAGGTAGGGAGGTCAAGATCGAGTGCCTGATAGACTTAAATCACCAGCTCAAATTCCAGCAAAATCAAACTCAAAACTTGTAGAATCAAACTCAAAACCACCTGTGAGAAGATCAGATAGACAATGAAAACCACCAGAAAGGTATGGTCAAGTTGTTTTTAATATAACCATCGAATTTTGTGGATTCTCTGACGAACCTCAAACATTCGAGAAAGCTGTAGTTGGACCAGATAAAGACCGTTGGATTCAGACAATGGAGAACGGAATGTCATCCATGTATAAGAACAATGTATGGACACTTGCACCTATACCCAATGGCAGAAAACCAGTCAAGTGCAAGTGGATCTACAAGATCAAAATAGGTCAAGGCAAGGTTAGTTGCTAAAGGTTTTTCACACACTTTGAGAGGAAGTTGTAGAATAGCAGATCAGACAAATCTTGATTCTACCAACAAAGCGCGCAGTTTACTTGACAAAGGATGAGAAAGAAACGAACGTGAACTCGAATCATATCTATTCGTGACCAACTCAAAAAGACTTGCGAAGGATTCACAAAATTGTCTTGCAGTCAACTCGAAAGATTCACGAAACAATTTCTTGTAGATGCTTGTGGCTTTCTTGTTGAAGCTCGAAAGATTCACGAACAGAATCTTGTCGAGAAGTTTTTTTCTATTTTTTGTTCAAGTCTCAGATGTCGCAAAATTGTCGTAAACAATTCACAAAATCTTCTGGACTGTTTTTCAAGCTCACCTATCGTGAAACTATCTCGAACAGTTCACAAAATATTCTAGATTTCTTCTTCAAGCTCATGAATTGTCATCTGTCACGAACAATTCGCGAAAGACATAAATGTCGCGAAGAGACAAGTGTCGTGAACAATTCGCAAAACACGAAGCTGAGACGAAGAGATGAACTGTCGTGATTTTATTTGAGCCTAGAAACAGAGCGTCTATTTGAATATCAACCGTCGTAAACAGTTAGATATCTATTGTTACACCATTCAAAGGCCAAAAGACTTGTAAATAAAATGTCAAAAGACCTGTCCTGTGGCAATATAAATACATGTGCACTACTCGTTGTGAAAAAACTCACTCAATCAAAGACACAACAACGAGATAAGACAACAAGAGATGTATATTGATGAATCAGATTCAAAGTTATAAAAATTTATTTTCTGATCATTGGTCTCTTATTGTCTAAATTGTCTTAAGTTGTCTCATACTTCCGCATATAGTCTCATACTTCCGCATACAATTTTTGCACGCATATTCAATCAGAACAAATACTGTTCTATTAGTAAATAGATCAGATAAAATCACGATTGAAGACACTGATATTAGTTTGAGTTATTCAAACTTGCATCGTGTTCTCTGTGGAAGAATAATTACTATTTTTCCTAGAGGAGAGACGATAATCATGGAAGACAAAGCCGTATGCGTAAGTTTTGTATCTTATTATGCACTAGTAGATTCGTTATGTCATATTATATACTGGAGTTTACTTTGGATTTTTTCATTTCAGGAAATAATTTTCCTTGATGATTTCGCAATTCATCGAGGAGGGTAGAGATCTTCTGATGGAGAATTTTCAAGAGATCATGCATTGGGGCATTATCTGAAGTTCTTCAAGAATAATGAAATAACTGTTGCCCATTCAAAGTTTCATCAACATGGTGAGACAATGATTATGGCAATCAAGGCATTGTCTCATTTTCTTGGAGGACATAATTTTAATAAGGTGCATAGAATAATTTTTGTAAAAAAAACTATGGCACTTAAAATTATAGTATATGGACCAGTGAATTCCATGCTCAGATCATCTCATTTTGCATTGTATGCTGCCTACGTTGATCTGAGTAAGCATGAAACTATGAGCTCTTGGATCCATATGAAAGAAAGAAATTGTTGCATAATTCAAAGTTGCAACTTTCATTAGGGAAAGTACCGGAAGCAGAGTAGATTTTGCTCAATTTTACTTTGTAAAAATTTTCATTTAATATACGAAATCATATTTTGTGTCTATTGCCTATTGGCTTGTATAAATTTGCATGGTTTTTGAAATTTTTTATAATCCGTTGATTTTGTATTATGACGAATTTGGATTCTTCTGTAAAACCATTGGAAAAGTTGCAGTATATAGCTGTTCTTTGTGCTAGTCCCATCATGTTGTGTACTTTTCTGAAATGCCGCTCTTACTTGCCAATGAGATTTTTCCATTTCTTACGATGACCATATGCTAAGACTTTCACTATTTCTTGCAAAGAATGTCGCATGATGTTATAATATGTGCTGCATGTCATAAAAACATAATCTAAATTAGTACCAAAAGTATGTAAATTAATTGCACATATTTGTCTATAGTAGTATAACATCAAAATCTTACATGTAATGTGTTATATGATCTACACCCCATGCACTTCAAACTGCATCCACAAATTTGCTCGTTGTTCCCTGTATCATTTGTACATCATTATTTGAAAGTTTATCTTTTCTCAAGTATTTTACCATGTTGTCTAATTTTTTCCAAGCTTCTACTTTGTGTATACGGGTAGAACCTTTTTCTTCAAAATATTGAGTTGCAGTTATAATCTCTTTCCAAATCGGGTATTGAATCTTAGATTGTTTGCCAGAATAATTTGATAAAAATCTTCGAGCTTTGGATCCTCCAATGCTCGACTTGCATGGAGTATTTCATGTTTTACCTGATAGCTTGTCATCTTTTTTTATTTTAACGTGGCCTTTATGTAAGACTACTTTAGACAACACATCCTCCAATCTAGAAATAGCTTTCTTCGCATCTGCCTCTGGCTCGGAATTCCATGCAAACAAGATGTGAAGGTATATTATTTTTTCTATTATATGCACCTCTGCATGTAATGTACAAATATGAACATTCTGAAGAGGAATCGGTAGTACAGATTTTCAATAAGGATATTCTCGATCTCTGGATATTCCTGTACTCCTTGTCATGTCTTTTGATGTCTTCATGTAGTACAAACAAGGGTGTTCAGAGTTAGTGCCATGGGATACATTGAACATACATTCTAATGTCTTCAAATCTCCTGCTAAATGCCATTCTATGTTGAAAGTGCCAATTCCAGGAATATTGAGTGGAACTCCCTCCATGTGATTTTTTATGGTGGCAGGATATGACGTTCTATTAAATATCCATGAGAGAAAGTCATGGTCTTCTTTCATCACCTATAAGAGAAAACAAAAATGTGATTTAGCTTCATAATATTAACATGGAGAAGATTTCCCAAATGATATCCATATTAAAATGATTATCCCTATTGATTATGTAAAGGAATTGCTATACCTGAAATGCTACCAACCACCAGATATTATTTTCTAATTGAACACTGAAGTTGAGGCCTTCTGAGTCTTGTAGAATTGAAAGTGCTCCATTCATGATCGTAACACTGACTCTCTCCATTTTTTGTCCTTTTATAATTTTAGACTCATCTAACTTGAGAACAACTATCAACTTGTTATTGACATTCTCATTTGTAATACCATAAAAATTTATGATGAATGTTAGTAGCTGATTAATATCAATAAATATATTGTTGGAATTGTTACATGCTAGACATTCTCCTTTCGAGCAATACACTTCATTGATATGAGATGGATTACCAACTATTGTCTGCATACCTTGGTTTAACATGTCTCTTTCAAAAAAAAGATGAAATGGTCATGGGATTGGAAACTTTTCAATACTTACATGTGCAAATGCCTCATGTATCATCTTAAACATTGTTGCATATGCTTCTCTACTAATACTAGAAAAACCACCTTTTCCTCTTGTTGCTTCAGACCTTTCTGTTGAGCACATCCATATCTTTAACAAGAGACAAATATGAGATACGCATGGATTGGAATGCAATTTTTATCTCATCATTACTAGTTGTAAAATGATGCAAAGAAGATTTCAACCTTTGGATCTCCTTCTTGAACATCTCATTTTCTTCCAAACAAGTTTTCAACTTTGTAGACTTTTCTTCACACTCCTTTGATATTTTCCTTGATTCCTCTTCCAAATAATGTATTCTTTGCATTGAATGTGCATTCCCATAGAGCATCAAATTCTCACAATAACCCAAAAGGTCATTTTTGCCATGACACATAAAGATTATTAATTGACTCACTGAATGAAAATACGGATGTTGCAATGAGCATGAATCAAAAGGATACAATGTCCTGATGACCATAAATCTACATGCTTTAGCTTTTCCTCCCTGTATCGGATCATATTAGAAGTTGACAATTTGGGTTGCTTTTAATTTCTTGTCCTGAGCGGAGCATATTTTGGTGACAGATCCACATGAAGATGATAAAGCTTTGTCATCAGTACAATAGTATAGTAACAAACAACACAATGACAATAACAAAGCTGGAGATGGCGCTAACGACACTGGAGATAGAGATGGCGCTAAACACTTGTTTGACCTTGGAGATAGAGATAGCATAGGCTTTGTTTCTAGAATGTCACTCCTAATGCAAATTTTTGAGGGTTCCCAACTAGGGAATATTTCAGCATTTTGAAAAATTATACTTTAACTGTGGCTAAACACCAGTGAAGTCTGATGTGACTAATCTAAGGTGCATTCATTTACATGGAAAGTAGTGTAGGTAGATGTCTAAAGAAGTTAGAACCTACATGGCATTTGTTATAGGGCCCTCTTTGGGCCCATATTTTCTTTAATGGTAATTGTCTTTCCCTTGATGTTCTCCTTGGCTTTTGACTTGATGAAGGTCCATCATCATCACCATCTAAAGTAGAATCCTTTACATCAACATCAAGAATGTTAGATCCATCCACATCATCATCAATAATGCTTGAAGACACTTTTGGAATGTTTCCCTCATAAAAAATGACATCTCTACCAGCAATCACTTTGTTAGTAGAAGGAATGTAAACCTTGTAGGCTTTAGTCACCTCACTATATCCAACAAAAATACCTTTCCTTGAGCCTCCTCTTGAATAGCATCTCAAAAGGTGTCCATCCATCCAAAATAGCACTCGGCCACCTATTGCACAAGAAATTGGCACACAACAAAGCTTGATCCCAAAATGGTCTATCAATATTTACACTTAACCTCATGGATTTAGCACTTTCACATAAAGTCCTATTCTTCCTTTCAGCCACTCCATTTTGTTGTGGGGTCCTTCGTCTTGTATACTCCCTCTTGATCTCCTGCTCATCACAAAAGGCCTTGAACTTGGTAGATATGTACTCACCACCATTGTCACTCCTTAAGAACTTGATCTTTGTGAAAAATTGGTTCTCCCTTGCATTCTTGAATTTAACAAAGACATCATACACTTTATCTTTGCTCTTTAGTAGATAGATCCAACAAAATATACTAAAAATCATGAATGAAAGTTACATAACATTTGTAGAGAGAGAAATAGAAATTGGGCCAATCCCTGTGATTGCACACTCACCATCATTGGTAGTGTAGATCACCCTCTTGTCATCTTCATATGCCAACAAAGAAGTGAAATACTCTTTGTGAAAAGTCATGTGTGAACTTGCTCCACCATCAATCCACCATGGATCTAGATCTCCATCATTAGCAAGCATAAATAAAGACATCACAAAAGCATCATCATTTGCATCTTGAACATCCAAACCATCCTCATCAAGGGTAAGATTACCTTGTTTGTCTCCTTGATCTCTCTTCTTCTTGTAGCACTCACTTGCAAATTGTCCTTGGATGCCACAATAGAAGCACTTGAGCTTTGATCTATCCTTATTTTTTCCATTTGAAGAAGTCTCCCCTTGATCTTGCCCTTTAGACCACTTACTTTTGCTTTTGCCCTTGAATTTGCCCTTTGTGAACATAGCCTCTTCTGGAAGTGTCGATGTAGATCCAGCTCTTGCTTGAAGCCTATATTCTTCATTGATCAAGATCTCTTGAAGATCCATCAAACTTGGCAAAGTCTTTTGAATAGCAATACTTTGAACAATGTTAGCATGAGCATTCAACAATCCATTAAGAGTAACTTGAACGAGCTCTCCTTTGCTCTCATCAATGCAAGCCAACTCATCATTCAATGCTTTCATCCTCAAAATAAAAGTATTGGGACTTTCTTCACTCTTTTGCAAACAAGAAAAGATTTGCCTTCTTAGAGTCAACACTCTAGAAGTAGACTTGGATTCATAAAGCTTCTTCAATGAATCCCAAGCATCCTTAGATGAAGTACTCTTACCAACCTCCTTGAGAAGCTCATTGGTAACATTCATCTTGATCATGTGTAGAGACCTTTTGGCCCTCTTATCATACCTCATTTGATCTTGTTGTGCTGCTGGTATCTCCTCCAAACCTACAACAATATCCAAAACATCATTCATCTCAAGAAGTGATTCCATCCTCACCTTCCACAATAAATAGTTACTTGAGGTAAGCCTATCATTGGCTTCCAACATGACTCCACTTGATGTTGCCATGTAGCAATGACCTGATCTTCTCTTTCAATCTATTTTAATGCACAAAGCACTCCTTTGAACAACAACAAATGTTTTCAAAGATAAATCACAAAGATTTGAAATACTCAATTCTCTTCTAGCACTTATACCAAGCAAATCAACACATAGAATCATGAAATCTTGATCAACCTATGATCTATCCTCAATCTAATGACTCTTACCACTTCCTAAGATTGAAACACACTCAAATGAAGTCCAGAAACCTCACTATCTAGAGATCCAATCAAAATTAGGGTTTTGACAAAATCACAAAAAATTGAATATTTCAAGATCTACATGCAAATGCTGAAAATTGATATGCAAGCTATTAGCCACCACTTAGGTTGATTCAATGATCCAAAAATAGGCTCAATCCAACATGTGAATTCAAAAATCAAAATTTATCAAGTATATAACTCTATATAGGGTTTTGATCTACAAAAGATCAAATCTACAAATGCAAGAAACTCGATTTTGGTGTAGAATCTTCTCTAGCATGCTCTAGCCTTATACCTTCACCAAATAATCGATGGATATGATTTCCTCCTTCATAACTTGAAACACAAGCTTTGATACCATGTGAAAGATTTGGGATCAATTCAGATCCAAATCATCTAAAGGTCTTTGGTTACAAAACAAGCTACTCCACCAATCTTGCCAATGTAGAAAAATCAGCATCTACAGACAAAATAGAATGCAAACTCTAATAGAGCTTGATCAAACATGTATCAAAACATAAAGTACTATTGTTGTCTGTACAAAACCAGCAAGCTACTGTATTTCACACATGTGAACCTGAAAATTACAAATATAGATCATTCTACACATAGAATTGTAAGATAACACAAGTCTTTCCAAAAGTGTTTATTCAAATTTCATTTTAGACTAATTGACTTTGAAAAGTCAAACGCTAAGTCTAATATAAATTTGGCCTCAATTTTTCAAATATAGAAATGTAGCAAATATGATTAAACTAGTTGAATCTCTCACAATTCTTATAAAATTGATATGGTTGACTTTTGCAAATGGTTCGTCATTGTCAACTCAAAATCTTGAAGATTTACATTATGACTCTTGGCCGATTCTTTAATGAACGCTCACTACAACATTTTGGAGGTTTTTCGACCCTATTACCGAGGATTTTTTGAAGCAAAAAAAAAAAAAGGTCCTTGAACCTCGGTATGTCCAATGATGTATACCTCGCTAGCAGAATCTCAATAATTGCATCAGTTCCTGAGGTATCCCCATACCATTTTGGTGTTGTTTATAGAATGTGTTTTTTGAGGGGAATACCGAGGGACTCTCGAGAAAGATTGCTGAGGATAAACCTGTTCCGAGGGATATATCGGGTGGTAAGATGATGGTACAAGAAGTGCATAGGGTGGTAAGATTATAGGGTGATAAAAGTTAGAATGTTGAGGGACAAATTGTCCAAAGACAAAACACAAATCAAAGAAGGTAACTTTCTTATGGGATCTCTATGGCAAAACATTATAAAAATAACATTGTTAATTGAAATTTGCAAAAATAAAAAGAACCTAAACTAAGCAAAACCCAAGTTCATAAATCCTAACCCCTTATTCACGATACTTGCACTAGACCCTAAGTCCCCTACCCCTTTTCCTAGATTCATAAGCCCTAAACTCCTATGTCTTTAAAGAGAATTCTCGAAGTATTTCAATTTAAAACTGTGGAGATTTTGATTTTGAATCTTGTGGATACATGAGATTCACAATCCATCCACCTAGATTGGGATCTATTTGTTGAAGAGCAATGCCTATTTTTCCCCTTTGGCTAAGCACTAATGTTGTTGTAAGTTGTACATTACTCATGGAATGGGGCATGTTACTAATTAAATACATGAAACCCCCTATTTGTAACTCCAATAATAGCTAAAAAGTAAAATACAGTACTAAAAAGCACCACAAAGCATAACCACTTTCAAGACATCTAGCTGATACCTGCCACCATACCACACAACAAAACCACACAAATTAGTTACATGAGGAAGACAGGTGTCATAGCTGAACGTCAGTTGTTATTCATGTCCAAAAGGAGTTATACTACTTAGCAGTTTTGAATAGCAATTTGAAATATAGTCCAGTCTTCCCAAGCAAACATTGTTTTAGTAATAGGCCAAGCCATTATATCACCGTATCAGGGCGAGTGCCATGCTGATCAGCTTAGGTCAATTGGTCCATATCAGTTCATTTTTAGTTATGCACAAAATATGAAAAAGTTTAACCCGTTTTCGTTTTGCTTAGCCAAAAGACTTGGTGTGGATACATGTGCTGGTACTAGAGCAAATCCATGCTATGCTAACCCAAGTGATCCTTATAGAGCAAGGCGCGTCACACACTGCTGTTCATACTCCTGAGCATATCCATGCTTTCCAGTTGTATCTCACCAAAAGTCTAAAGTAATACTTATTAGGGTAAGATCAAGTTTTGCCATGATTGATTGTATAATTGTTTCTGAACAAAACCATGCTATACATAAATTAAACATCAACCATGGTATGGGAACATTGCTTTGGATAGACGTGCTTAAATTATTAGTAAGTGATTTCCAATGTTTTTACAAGGTATTAGAGGTGTTCAAGCAAGCTTTCCATAAAGTATTTCGATAGTTTGTGTAACTTTTTCGAGGATTATGTAATATAAGGTTCCGATTTGAACCGAAAGTAAACTGTAGTAAGTCGTAGTATTAAAGAGGATGCTACATAGTCATAAAACTTCATTCACATAAGCACTTCTTTGGGAGTTACATTTGGAACCGCAACTATGGGACTTCTATTTGGTAAAAAGGTTGCCACATTGCACACTTCCAACCAAAAAGAATTTGGTAAGCCCATCTGCTTCATCATGGAGTGTGCACTCTCCATAACGGTTCTATTCTTTCTTTCTACTACATAGTTACTATATGCGGTGTATGTGATTAAGTGAATTGTCTTTTGATGCCATGTTCCTCGCAAAAGTCTTCAAAATCATCTGATTTGTATTCGTCTCTTCTATCCGATCTAAGCACTTTGATTCGTGCATCCAGTTGGTTCTCCACTAAAGCCTTGATTTTCTTGAAGTGAGCAAAAGCGTCTGATTTCTTCTTCAAGAAATATATCCATGTCCTCTTGGAGTAATCATCTATGAAAGTCATAAAATAATAGGCTCTCCCCATCAACATGGTCTTCATTGGGCTGCACAAGTCACTGTGAATGAGTTCAAGTGGTTTCTTGGCTCAAGCAGCTCCACCTTTCTTGAATGTCTCCCTGTGATGCTTCCCCATAACACATCCTTCACATATGGAATGATGATCGTCTTGCAATGTTGGTAATCCAATCACCATCTTCAGCTTCACCATCAATCTTAGAACCCCATAGTTCAAGTGGTCTAATCTTCTGTGCCACAATTCCGATTGTGATGTTGTCGAAGTGTCTAAACCATATTCTCTTAGTTTTGTAGCATCCAATTTGTAAAGGCCACATTTATTATCCCGATATCCTTTTGCCACGACTTTGTAGTTGTGGTCCATAACCTTCATTACACATCCATCCTTGATAAATTCAACCTCCAAATGTTGATTTGCCATCACACCAATAGAAAGCAAACTCTTTTTGAGTCCAGGAACATTAATCACATTGGGAATATTCTTAATCTTACCATTGAAAAATTGCACAGGTACGCTGCTGAAACCTTGGATTTGGCATTCCTCCCCATTGGCCTATGCGACCTTGTCCCCATCATGTATTGGATAAAAGTTCTCGAACCAATCACGTTTCTTGATCATTGTGGTAGCCTAGTCATTATAGATTTCCACAAAATCAGTGAATTAAGTAGTATAAAAGGTTTTATCATTCCCCAAGAGAGAGAGAAATCTCCTCTTTCAGATCGATAAGTGTACAAATGTGATGGATACATGGTGGATGTAATATTCAAAACAGGATACTACAATGACAAATCTAGTTATCCAAAGATATCGAGTAAATTGACGTCCAGAAACACCAAGGATGAAACGATTTGGTCAAGGTTTGAAGGTAAGAAGAGTACGTTATCTTCCAGGCTCTTAGGACCACAGCAAGAAAATTAATCTGACAACAACAAGCAAAAAGATCCTTCACAATGGAATCTGTTCGGCTTCTGATTCCTCTCAACAAGCTCAAGGAATTAGTTCTTATTACAGAAAGCAAACAAAGAAGAACGTCAATTAAGCTCTTTATCTTAACACATAGCTCATTCAGAATTAAAAGAGGTTTTATTTAAATTTATATTTTAGGCTTCGACTAACTTCCCGGCACACATTAGTTAGAGTTGTCGCTCCCATATGTCGCCTCCTGTAAATCCACATGAGAAAATCTGAAATTCTGTACAAGTGAAGAGTGAATGTAGCAAACATATGTCTATCAAAATCGGTTACAGATTAACTCATAGGGTGTTCACTCAATTGATAAGAAGTGTAACTGTAACAGATAACAGAGGAAAGAAATGCACAAGCTATGAAACAGGCTCTCTTCTCTCTATTGATAGATGAATCTCTGCATATGTATAATGGCTCTGAGTGTCGCCCTTATAGAGACGAACATCGGCCTAACCGTCGATCACCAACCGTTAAGGTGTCGGTTGTGGAATTAAATAATGTGTCGCCCAAAATGTCGCGAGTTCTTAATTACAATGAATTGACAAGATGCAAATAGGCCTTCACTATAGCATATTTTCATGTACAAAATCCAAAAATTTACAATATAAAACATTTAATTTGGATAATGTGGGATCATAGGCCTCCACATATTCCCTTCCTCAGCTGTGCAGCGGCTCGCAAATAGTCTGCTCACATTCTTCGTTGTCTTTTTCTGGTGGCTAGATTTCTGTGGAAGATTGCCTTTGCTCAGGCTTCATTCCCTGCATTGACTTGTTCAAGTGTCATTCCTTTGGTAGCGAGGAAGTAATTGTTTTCTAATCTTCTTGAAATGATAAGTTTGGATAACCACCCATTCCTCTATTGCCCAATGGTCCAAGTGGGTTATCAATTAGTGTATTGTTCACAAGGTGAGCATACCAACTATTCTCAGTCAGGATTTCAGACATCTCAGAATAAGGAACAATTAGTGATAGGGCTACATATAAGTATTCTATAGATTTTTCTTTTAGAAAATGAGAGAAGCGATATTTACATGGATGTATGTATAATATGGTTTGGTTATTGAATTAGTGGTTCAAAGTAAATTGTTTGCTTTTACTTCTTCCAAGTATCGATAATAGCTAGTTTTCCAATCTGTGTAGATTGCCCACAGATTAGGGAAAAGAAGTTGGCTTAAAAATTTGGGAGAGATGGGAGTAGGACTAGGAACAATTTCTTTAACATCAAAAATATTTATTGTCTCTAGCTTATTCACATACTCGTCCAGAACAGGAAAAATATTCTTTTCGAATGTCTTTAGGTATTCTAAAACGTATATATACAAACATCATGTAACCACATGAATGTAGTTAGTCTGCGCATTGAACTTATTCTGAACAATGGCTAAGACCAAGACACCTTTTTGGTGCATTGTTAGTTTGGCCCAAAAACTGTCTAGGTTGGCGAAAGTCCAAGGACTTTCCCATTGCTCTTTGGTATAACCAAAAAGTTTTGGTAAAAGGAGATAATCCATTCTCCATTGGAGTTTTGGTAAAAGGAGATAATCCATTTTCCATTGGAGTTTTGGACTATATAAGGGAGGTAAAAAGCTTGTTAGTTCTTCTTGGAACGTCTGAAATTCTGACTTTAGCAGTGAGTGAACTACCTTGTTTTTCCTTTTAACACTACCACTTGGTGGAACTTCGCTCTGCTGCGGAATCACTACTACTAGTAATGGTGCAACAGTGGATGGTACTTCTGCTACAGCTTTGGCAGTTGGTTTGGGCTTGTTAGCAACATCAGCATCGGTCTGCACTGATTGATCTTTCTGTATTTGCCTGAAAACTGGATCAGTTTGAGTGGCCTTTTTCGATGTATCTGTAGTTGCTGTATCTGTCTGCATTGATTGGTCATGGTGCTGGGCCGACTCTTCTTCAAAAGTCTGGATCTGGCTTGAATTATACTTTGCCTCACCTTTCAGCTTCTCGTACTCAGCCATTTGGGGTTGTAAATACTATAGCTGGAAGGATTGGATAATTTTTTTTTTTGAATAACCTTCCAAGCCACTGGATCTATCATGTATCTCCCATGGAAAACGCAGGCTCCAAGAGTGACTTCAACACTGATTCGTCACAAAATGACTTTCTTAGTCTACTTTTTGTATATCGTATTCCCCTGCTTCAGCATCTCTGTGGAACTCTACAATTGAAGAACCAAATCTTGCAGCTGCTTCTGGCTAGCTTCGGCATCCTTCAGCTGCTTCTGGCGCTTTTGGCTAGCTTCGGCATCCTTCAGCTGATCTTCCAGTTCCTTATTGGTGCTTTGGAGGGTCGCTCGAGCTTGTCACTCTTCCTATAATGAAGCTTGCAAGGTCTGGAGTTGCTGCTTGAGCAATGCATTTTCACTCTCGAATTGATTGGATTGATCTTGCATCACCTCCAGCGCCTCTAGAGTGGCATCAAATCTGCCTTGGGCTTCTTCTAGGGCTCTGTCTTTCATCGTCAGCTCAATTTGAGCTTCTTCAAGTTCCTTATTCTTCTGCAACAACTCTGACTTTGTTGACTCCAGCTCTTCATCCTTCTGAATAAGGTCTGCATGAAAGTGTCGTACTTGCTTCCCAGCTTTCTTGTCTAATTTACCTTTCACTAATAATGAATACTTTGGACTTAACCTGTATTGTCTTTGCCTAACTGGTACAACTCCCTAGATCAAGTCTATTCTATGCTCTTCCCATTTAACTGGTATACCAGTTAAATCTTCCATTGACCAAGCAAATACATTTTGATACTTTTGAAGGAGTATTATGTACTCTTCCCATTCTTCTGACTGGTGTTTATACAAATTATTTCTACAGAATCAGTCTTATCTACCATTCCCTCAATCAGGCTTGCTCTAGTTCTACCCAGAACTTCCCTTGACTCAGATGCTGGAAACTCATTTTCCTCTTCCTCGTCTATTTCATAACATTCTATGAAGTTGATCCAGGATTCTGTAGGTCTTGCTATCTCCTCATCCCATCTCATAAGGTGACCTCCTAATGGACTAGTTGTGAGAATGGTTGGGAAGAATATCTGTTTGGTGCACCAATTTATAATAGCATATGTCTGGTATAACCATGGTCTTCCAAATAATATTGAGTATGGTGGCGTACCTAATGGGTTTATAACAAAGAAATTCATGAGAAAAGTCTCTGTCTCTATAATTACATTAACACCCCTCAGCTCTCCTACTAGTGTGCATCAAGATGCATCTACTAAATGAATTTCATGATGAGTAGTAGGCTGGATCAGGTCTTCTAATCCTAACTCCTTAGCCATTTTCTCAGTCATTAAGTTGATGCTAGATCCTAAGTCTACTAATATTTTAATGATAGTATGGCCTCCTATAATAGCACTTATCTCGATGACTCCACAATATCCTCTATCTACGTATTCTACTCTATTGCTATATGCAGGTATGGATAATGTTACAGAATGAAGTCCTTCATCCTCTAAAGTATAACTCGAGGAAGATGTAGGCATCTCACCTTCATATTTATCCTTCTCTCAGGATACAATAATCCATTTATGGCTCTTTCCTTCTAATGTCGCCATCTGGTCTCGGAAGATAATCTCCTTATTCCTCCAGTGGGTAATACATCGGCTTGACATAGCCATGGTCTCCCTAATAAGAATTTGTAAGATGATTCCCTAGTGGTCTTTGAAGTCCATCAAAAACCTATGGTCACCAATGTAAACTGTGACCTGAGACAACTGCCCTATTGGAGTTCTCCTAGTTGCATCTGCTAATCTCATATGTCTAAGTGTAGGCGCTATTCTATGATGAATGCCTAACTCATACGTGGTCTCTTTAGTCATTATATTTACACTGGATCCGAAATCTATGGGTACACTATCCAAAATGCAGCCATTGATTATCACCTAGATTTTAGGTGGGCCTTCATCAGCATGGTTTTCTACGTCGACTAATGGCAACTTAATTTTCCTTTTCTTTTTCCTTTGCAAGAATTGTTTAATCTCTTTCTTATAGTATTGCTTAACCTCTAATAATTTTTTGAAAGTTATATTGGGCATTCTAGAGGAAAAATCCTCCACTATGTCATATGGACGATGTCTAAGTGGAGATGGGTCTCTAGGTATCTTATTACTTATTATTGGATGAGAATGCTACTTTTTTAACTTTCTTCGTTTCTTCATCTAGGAGTTTTTTAGCTTCTAAACTTAGATCTAGTTCATAGTATTGTTCATTAGATCTATCAAAGTCTGGGTCTTTAGGAGTTTCTACGGATTGCTCTGCAGGTTGCGTTTTAGTTGTCACGTTTTTCACGCTTTTTGCAGTTTTCGCAATATTCGCATTTTATCCTTCTTAGGTTTCTTTTTATCTCTAAGAGTTGGCATATTCTTCCCACTTCTAGTTGTGACTTTATTTAAATCTAAGTCTAATTCAGGCCAATCTTGGTTTTGATTTTCTATGGTCTCGAACTCTACTTCTATTCTTTGGACTACCATGTCAACGTTAGATTTAGATGGCCGTGGCTCATCTAGTTCTCTAGGTGTATTAATAAACCGCGGTTTAGACCGTTGCTGGTTGAGGACATTCGGCAGTGACATGTCCTTCGCCTTTGTAATTAGCACAAAGTGGCACATATCCTACTGACCTCCTAGGTTGGGGACAGTCAGGCGAATAGTGACCAGGGGCTCCGCAATTATAGCATGAACCCTTTACTCTTGGTGGTGGAGTGGAATCTCTTGTCCCTCCTCTATGCAAAATAGTATATTGTTGGCTATTATGTGGTTTAGATGTGAAATTCTTTTGGTTAGAAGGAGTAGTGGTATAGGCTACCTCCTCATGATTATCAATCGGACAGAGGAATAATCCTTCCTCCACATAGCTGGTTTGTAAATTAGGACAATTCATTCTAGAATGTTCCTCTTTACCATAAGCTGTACACCAAACGTTAGCATTTTATTTTGCTTTCTTCCTCTTAGCTTTAACGTTGGACATCTGGACTTTCAAGTCCCCCATTTCTTTCCCTAAAAGCTCTACACTTTTCCTTAATGGATCTATCTTTTTGGACTTTTCCACTCCTATCTGAGTTCTTACTCTTAGATTTCCTATAACTAGTTTCTTCTTCAGATACAGAACTAGAATCAGATCTGTGTTCTGAAGATGAAGATTCAAATGGATTTGGTGAACTAGCAATCTCTCGTTCAAATGTATTTACAAGTGCTACGGAAGTATTGTAAAGATTATCAAACGCTTCAAGACTTAACCTAACTCTTATTGGTGGATTTCGCAGATCCTGGAAATACAAATCGCGTGTCTTTCTATAAGCTTCTAATCGTTGTGCTTGGTCTAAACGTTTCTGCTCAATAGTTGTGCATGACTGATCTCGTGGCATACATTACATGAATAAGATTCAGCAGACTTAGTACACTTAAAAATCATGAAAAGATGAAGATAATTCGTCTCTTTGGGTCATCCACGGGACAGGCAGGAATACTTACCACTATACTACAACGCCCCAGGTTTGGTCCCTGCCAATAGCCAAGTTATGTTGTAGCCTAGTTGTTGTAGATTTCCACAAAATTAGTGAATTAAGTATTATAAAAGGTTTTATCGGTCCCCGAGAGAGAGAGAGAGAGAGAGAGAGAGAGAGAGAGAGAGAGAGAGAGAGAGAGAGAGAGAGAGAGAGAGAGAGAGAGAGAGAGAGAGAGAGAGAGAGAGAGAGAGAGAGAGAGAGAGAGAGAGAGAGAGAGAGAGAGAGAGAGAGAGAAATCTCCTATTTCAGATCAATAATTGTGGATCTAGTGTTAATGGATGTAGTGTTAATGCTTAGGGTTAATGGATGGTAGAGTTAGATGTGAATCTTCCTTTCAAAGGTGATGGATAGATGGTGGATGTAATATTCAAAATAGAATACTACAATGACAAATGTGGTTATCCAAAGATATTGAGTAAATTGGCATCCAGAAACACCAAGGATGAAACGATTTGGTCAAGTTCTGAAAGTAGAGAAGGGTACGTTATCTTCCTGGCTCTTAGGACCACAACAAGCAAATTAATCTGAGAGCAACAAGCAGAAAAATCCTTTACAACGGAATCTGTTCGGCTTTTGATTCCTCTCAACAAGCACAAGGAATTAGTTCTTATCACATAAAGCAAACAAAGCAGAACGTCAATTGAGTTCTTTGTCTTAGCACATAGCTCATTCAGAATTAAAAGAGGCTTTGTTTAAAGTTATGCTTTAGGCTTCGACTAACTTCTTCTCTACACACATTAGTAACGATTCTCCCTTGTCCTCATCATCCTTGGCCTTTTTTGGAATCCTCTTCCAACCTTTTTTCTTGTTCTTGGCGAGCAATGTTTGATCCTCTTGTGGAGTTTTCCTTGACTTCACTACCTGTGTAAGAGGGACCGAGAGTCTATGTAGGTGTTGAGCATGATGGCCAGTGAAGGCCAAGACTGTGCTAGCTTTGCAACATGATCCCATATAGGTCTTCGAAGGTAGGTAATCTCTCCCTCGAGGGAATGTTGCTCACAAACATTTGTAGGCCCTCTGATACACCGCTAATAGTGGTATGCACCAATTCGACATCCTGAATTGGTTCTCTGATCTCCACAAGTTGGTCTCTCAACTCTTTGATCCTGATGAAGAAGGATCCCACTGTTTCACCTTCTTCCATCCTGATAATGTTCAACTTTGACTTCAAGAACATAGCTCGAACTCGATTACAAGTTTGAAATTGTGCTCTAAGAGCCTCCCTTGGCTCTAAAGGGAAAGCTTCAAAAGAATTTGATTCAACTTTTGGCAATCTCTACAAGGCATTTTGGCAACATGATGTGCAGTGTGATCTTTTTTTTAGTCATGCATAGTTATCTATTACTTTGGCGCCCTAGGTTTCTAGAATGGGGCATCTTTAGCTACCTTTTTATATCGTGCCCTTTGAATACTGACTTTTTGGCCTTGCCTTGCAAAGGCTATATTTTTACTATATGTTAAGGTTGGTCAATGTAGTTTGGAAGAAAGTCAACGTCAAAGGATAATTGTGAATAAAAGGCTCGGACCTTAATGGAGGGCTCACTTATAGAACATGAAATTAAAAGTGCATGAATGAAAAAAAGTAGATCATGGTTAATTCACCAAAATTTGTAGATTTAACATGTAACCCATTTTTTATTGCATGTCTGGCAAGTAAAAATCTGCATGCAGTCATTTGCATGCAATCCGGCTAGAGCTGCAGCTTTAGAAATGTCCTGCTCTTTCTATGGTCAATTAATTTCATGAGCTATTGGCTTGTGGGTAGTTTGGACATCTGTGCAGGGTTCTATTTTGGAGAAAGATGTGGAAGGATAGCTTACGTTGACGAAGGCAAGGCAGTTGCATAAAAAGTAGAAATCAAAGTACATACAAAAGATTGAACAGGTACCAAAAAGCCATGAAAAAGATTCAGGCACTTGAACATGAGAAGGAGAACTTGGCAAAAGAGAACGTCGAGTTACAAGAAAAATTTGCAGAAAAGTCCAAGTAAGATTGACTAATTTCTCCTAAAATGAAAGGCTAATGTCATTGCTTCACAAGTAGATCACTGGGAGGGGTGATGAGAACCTCTGGGGTGTAAACATTGGGGTTGGTGCGCTGTGCAAAATTTACAAAATTTGAATTCTAAGTCAACTGAAATTCTTAGGATCTCATACCTTCTTGCTTTTGATTTGAACAGTCAGTTAGAACTTTGAAGACGCGCGTACGTATTTCTTGTTATTTAGCTGCTTGAGGTCAAAGATCAGGAAACTGGAGGTGTACGATGCTTTGAGAAATGATTATGAGAAATTGGCACGTTCGGCTATCCAGCCAAAAGACTGCTCCATGACACGTCCACCTGTGCAATACACATTTGCTTACTCTCCAACTAGAATCGAGGATGTTTTATCAAGAACAAAACCTTTTTAATGTGAATTTTATTGATCATATTGAAATACTAAATTAGTGATCACTGAGTATTTAATTGCACAAATTGATACCATTCTTGTGCATTTAGTTGTGAAATTGAGAACTATAAGATTTATGACTACTTTCATCAATTCGAAAACATTTAATTTGTGATATTCATTTTTTGAAATTGTGAATGTCCATCATGAAATCTAGGAGGACTTTAGTGAACATGAATTTGAATTTTTTTTATTGAGCTATAAAAACTACAAATACTTAATATTTAAATTTGTCATTACTTTTTTGAAAAGTGACTACAATATTGTGTATTTACAATTTAAAAAACCATTTATAATTTTGTGACTAATGATTGTGAGATAAACACTCATTAAAAAGAATAATTATTATTGTCAAATGAAGACTACAATTGTTGAAAATCTAAAATCATTAATAAAGAATAGTTAGTAATGAAAATTATTGTCAAATGAAGACTACAATTGTTGAAAATTTAAAGTCATTAGTATTAAATAGGTAGTAATGGAAATCACAGATGTTGTTTTTAAATCAAGATTGGAATAACTATTCAAATCACAAAATAATCAATGTTGAATTCTAAAATGAGAAAAAAAAAATTTCAATTACTATACAACAGAGTAAAGCTGGAAAATGACTAAATATTATTCATCCATTCTAATTGATGGTAGTTTCTTGTGTCAAATATTTAAGAATCTTAAAATACCACATTAATGGCAGGGCCTTTGTGGTATGCCACAACGCTCTTGTTTATGAAGTTCCCAAGGCCCTGAATCAATAGAATGACTTAAGAAATCTATACCATATCATTTGCTCTTACGTTTGATGCGTCTAGCACTTGTTAACATTGTTCATGTATTGATCTTCTAATCTTAGTAATGGACATTTTTGCACCCTTGTCTATTACTTGGAGTTGAATTCAGGAATTCAGAAGAGTAAACGAAGTTTTAACCAACTTCTTACTTATTTGGAGTACCTAGCCATCACCAATGTACATAGCCAAGCAAGTGTTCTCTATAGCAAAGCATCTTGTGTAGTGGCAAGTGTAACTGATCAAGACCAAGTGTTCTAGTGTTCTAGTGTTCTCTTAGGAAAAGTGGGCTTTTGTATACTACAATACTTAAATGATCAAAACCACGTGTTCTCTTCAACAAAGCGGGCTCTTTGTATAGTGCAAAATTTAAGTGATCAACAGTGTAAATGATGTGCATGTTCTCTAGGAAAATCAATTGATGCGACATAGAACAATGCTATCTTAATTACTTAACTCTCGTAAGAATTGGAATGGGGATATTGCATTGAATTCTTGAAAGGCGCCCAAGAAAGGCAAATTTATTGGCCCAACCCTTGAAGGCTGCTAGAAAATTATTAGATATTTCATAGATTGAGTGCATCAATCTTCAAAAAATAATCCAAAAAATTTATGTCAGATGGAGGACGAGTACCTCGTATACGATCACTGACACTTCCATAGATTAGAATCTAGATTGATTTGCCAACGCTGAGGAAGCTAGCATGTGACAGATACTCTCTGTTTACGGCTGCTCTGTATCCACTATTCACTATCGGATACGCTGACTTTCGTACACCACTTCCGCATCCTCCCAGAAGTAGCTATAGTTATTATACAATAGAAGGCCGCATGATCATAGACAAATGTCAGAAAACGATAAATGGGTGGCCACTGTGAATGTGACGGTGGCGGTTAGAACTGCTGACCGCTAAATGTTTGGCCGAACTGCCAATTTGAGGCCGCGGCGTCGTAGGATGGTGAAATGAATGCCTCCCTGTCTGATGCATGGCACTCTGTAATGCAACATCGTCAACCAACCACAATATTTCCCACTTAAGCCATATTGAACATAAATTCAAGTTAAATTTAACATATATTTGCATACATGATCCTCAATCATAGCAATGATCAAGTAATACAATCAATCATACAAGAATATGTTGTTTTTGAGTGGACTTTATCTGACAAAGTTAATCTAATGCAAAATTCTGGATTTGATTCTAATTTACAGCACGATGATATATGCTGCCTTGAGAGAGAGAGAGAGAGAGAGAGAGAGAGAGAGAGAGAGAGAGAGAGAGAGAGAGAGAGAGAGAGAGAGAGAGAGAGAGAGAGAGAGATCCAAATCAACTTACCCATTGTGCCTGACGCATCGCCACCTCCCTTAAACGTTGCATGACCGCTGTTCCAAGCTCCAATTCTGTAACTGTGGCGCCCATATACAACGGGCAAGATTCAAAAACTCAAGCAAACCAGGGTTTCCACAATAAAACTTACGACTGCCATAATCCTGTCTTTAAGTGGAAACGTGTCAGAGTCATTGGCTTGCTAATAGGCTGGTATGCAAGTACAAACTATTTGTGCGTTGTTGTCATTTTGCATGCAACTAATCGGAATCTCTGGCAAGATACTGAGATCTGAATTCAGTCGGTGTGGGAGAAGGTGACCATTTAACTTGTAAAAGATCTACCGCTGAGACTGGTCATGAATTTCAAATCAGTAATAAACTGTACTAGACTTCCAACGAAGAAAATTTACATCTTCTGAAGGTAATAGATACAGTATGGGCACAGTTAGAGTCAGGAAGAAAACTAGATGGATCAAAGTTTACAGTCATCGATCCTTGGAAAAAGATGATCACTCCTGTCTGCGCACTGCAGGGCCAGTTACGTCTGATAACTAAAGCACCTATCAACCAATGTAATATGTGTGATGTGCGTTCATGTGGGTTTCCACGTCGGGAGGCTTGAACCTGGGCAACCGGCTGCCGATGACAGCGGATGAATGCAGGTAACTCTGAAACTCCCGGAAAACATATATATGAACAACAGGAGGGAAGGTGGCAGATTCCTCAAATCTGTACCCACCATCCCATCCCATCGCATCCCCATTATTTAATCCAGAGACTAAAGGTGGGTCCTTCCATGATCCAACCATCTCCTCCCCCGTTTCCATCGATTGCTACAGTAGTCAGCGGCCGCGCTCGCGCTCTGTCTTTTTCTCTCTCTCTCTCTCTCTCTCTCTCTCTCTCTCTCTCTCTCTCTCTCACAAGCTGCATGTAGTGTGGAGGGCATTGCCAATTTTTTCCACTACTCTTAGCAACGCCATCCTCCATGCACATATATGTATGTATATATATATATATATCTCTCTCAGCTCACATTATTAATATTTTTCATGTCAAACCAAACTTTAAAAATATAAAAATTGAACGTATCTCTCTCTCCTCACATTATTGCTATTTTTAGTTCTCAAAACCCTAAAAAAGCTCTAATCCTAAAAAACCCTAACCCTAAATAACACTCTCCTTCCACCCATCTCTCTCCTCTCTCTCGCGCCTCCTTTCTCGTCTCTCGCGCTTCCTTTTCTCTCTCTCTCTCTCTCTCTCTCTCTCTCTCTCCTTCTTTCCTAGGCATCTCTCTCTCTCTCCCGCCATCTCTCCCTCTCACCTGCTTCTCTCTCTCCTTCACCCGCCATTCCAGATCTGGTCGCACTCATGTTGCTACCTACCTCCCCCCCCTCTCTCTCCTCCACACACACACAGAGCAAAATTGCATCAATTGAACACCTTGAAGTCTCTCTCTCTCTCTCTCTCTCTCTCTCTCTCTCTCTCTCAACTCACATTGCTATTTTTCTTGTGAAACCTACAAACCCTAAAAGATAAAAAACAACGCCTCTCTCTCTATCTTTCTGCACCCCTCTTCTTCTCTCTTGCCCTTTTGTACCTTTTTTCTCTTTCTAGAAACTTCTCTTTCTATGAATTTCTAAAGTCACATTTTCTCTCTCTAGAAATTTCTAAATGCACATGTCATTTTCAAGCATTTCAAATGCACTTCAAATGCCCTTTAAATAAGTTTTAGGGCAAACTTGGACCAATGAGGATAGACTTAACCCTTTTTGTCTATCATTGCCTACATTTCTCCCCCCCCCCTCTCTCTCTCTCTCTCTCTCTCTCCTCACATTATTGCTATTTTGCCTTTATTTTGCTGTTTTCCTTTCTCAGAATGCACCCGTCTCTCTCTCTCTCTCTCTCTCTCTCTCTCTCTCTCTCTCTCTCTCTCTCTCTCTCTCTCTCTCTCTCTCTCTCAACTCACTATATATCTGTTACAACTTTTACTCCCTGTCTCGGTTGTTTACTGTTTTTACTTGTAGATGTACTTCTTGTAAATATAGAAATGGCTAAGTCACCGGCATGTGGTGACCCTTGTAATAGAAATGTAAATAAAGTTGTTAATGATGTTTCTGAGCCTCAGAGTCGCATGTTGCTTGGATATAGGGTACTGGTTCATTAATTCGGAGTGGCTGGATTGATCTCCTAAAAAGTAGGAGAGTTGACTAGTCAACGCGACACATGTCATATGCTCACTGGGACACTTGGTCCAGTGAATGAGTAACACATGTCCATTGGGACATTTGGTCCAATGGATGAGTGACACATGTCAGCCTACTCACTTGCCTATGTGTCAGGGTACTGCCAAGTGGCAAGTGTCGACTGTGCATAGAGTTGGCCACGTGTCGAGATTTAGGAAGGGTCAGGGTTAAGGGGAGCTTGAGGATTGTGTATAAGTGAGCCTAGAGAGAAGCATTCCTCATCATAATCTATGCAGCAAAGGCTGGGAGGAGACAACGCAGCCAGCTCCACTATGTTTTTGTTTGATGCTATGTGCTTGTAGGGAATCAAAGAGTCTGGAAATTTGTGGCGATCAGTGCATGTTTGGACGGGTGTCAGTAGGAAGATCAGGGAGAGCCTGACATTTGGTATCAGAGCAAGGGTTTGTCAGTTTTGGAAGCTTGGGACATCAAAAAACAAATACGTTCCAGAGAGAGAAGGGGGAATTTTTTGCCCATAACTTTTGATTGAGAGCTCAGATGGCTATGGGATCTGTTGCAAACTGTTCCTATTGCCAAGGCACAATAGATTAGTCACAGAATCCAACCCCAATAGCGAAATCCAAGCGATTTGAGAATTTTCTTGTAGTTGGTGGGCGCTGGCAGGTTGAAGAGTTTTTTCTTCATAACTTTTCGCTCGGTTCTTAGACCATCCTCAAATTTTGGGAGTCTTCTAGGCAGACCTCAAGGGCTATAGTATGCAATTTACAACAAAGAAAACAGAGTCCTATGGTGTTTTTTCAAAATTTGGTTCTCATACATAGGTGCAAAACCAGCTGAGAAGAAATTGCTTGATGATTGGGCAATCCTAGTCTAAACTGGACTGTTAAGGGTTCATTGGAAAGCCAGCAGGAGAGCGACCTATTAAAAATTAACCGCTTAGGAAAAGTCCAAGTCAGAGAAAAGTTATAGCAATCCAAAGTTGGTCTGATTTTTGGGCCAAAATACAAGGGAAAAGGGTTTTGAGAGTTGTAAACTCATTTTTGCCGGTACTTTCGACTTCTAAACAAGTGGACAGCCTCCAACATTGCAAATATGGATCCATTAGGAGATGCAAGCACAGAAATCTTGAGAATTGAAGAAGTGGCAGCCAAGGTGGATGCCATGGAGGTGATTTTACAACAAATTCTCGACCAACTAACTAAATCTCCACAGGAACCTGAAAGGGTTAGTGGAATGGCTATGGTAGTCGTTGAGCCTGTGGCAGTTGAGAAAGAAGCTGAACAACCATCAAAGATGCAAAAATTGCCCACAATTAAAGATTTGAAACCACCAAAATACACAGGAGCAGTTGCAATACGCAACACCGATGCAGTTGAGAATTAGATTCAGAAGTGGGAAAAGGCTTTTCAGATGTGTGGTGTTGATGATGATGAACAAAAGATTGCAGAAGCCACATATCGCTTGCAAGAAACGGCACAACGCTAGTGGCGTAAAATTGAGAAGATAATTTGGTGCCTGCAACTTGAGATCAGTTCAAGCGGATGTTTGCTGAGAATTGGGTGCCATTAGATGAAAAGAATCAGGCAATGCAAGCCTGGTCAAGCCTGAAACAAGGCAATGCATCTGTACAAGGATATGCAGACAAGTATAGAGAAGCACTGATGCAGATACCTGAGGAGGTGCCGATGTTTTTACAGGTGTTTCAATTTGTGGAGGGCTTGCGTGAGATCCTTAGGCCTTTCGTCCAAGTGAGACATTCCGGAACAGCGTTTTGGAATGCTACCCCCCTCCGGATGCAACTACACGTTTTGCCTAGCTCTACAACTATCGGGCCGATTCTTTTATGAGCACATATTGAGTACATAAGTTGCTTCTCTTTGTACTTGTGCGCTAGTGTGAATATATAGTTGTGAGAGAGCAATTCTGTCTTGTCTTGTCTTGAAGCACTTGATGGTGTGTTGTGGTGATTAAATCGATCGGTTTTATATTGTATGGTCAATTGGTTGATTATCAAATCTGCTCTCTACACAATGATAATTGGACAGTTGTATCGCATGTGTAATGATGATATATGATGATATCATACGTTGATGCGTCCAAACGCATGAAGTACCCCAAGTGGTGAGTATCGCCCATGAAAGAATAGGCGGAGGGCATTACACAGTGGAAACTACCAACAGAAAGGTACTGCAACATGGGCTATGGTGGCCCACAATGTTCAAGGATATTCATTATCAGGTTAAGAGGTGTGACATGTGCTAGAGGTTCAGTAGAAATAAAGGAAAGGATAAAATGTTGTTACAACCTATCCTAGCCAAGATGCCATTTGAGAAATGGGGCATTGACTATATCAGCCATATTCGTCTGATTGCACGCGATTTCCAAGTTTGTTATATTAAAATAGCCAAGGCTACTTAACCAAATGGGTTGAAGCCAAGGCAGTGAGAAAAGCTAATGCTAATTCCACTGCCAAATTTCTAATGAAAATATCCTAGTTCGTTTTGGGTGTCCACTCAAACTCGTGAGTGATCGTGGAATGCATTTCCTAAACAAAACTATCACTCACTTATTATGCTTGTATATGGTTGTCCATAAGAAAAGTACTCCCTATCACCCACGATGCAATGGACAACCAGAATCATCAAACAAGATCCTCTATAGCATTATCATGAAAATGGTAGAGGCTACATGATCGAATTGGGAGCACAAGCTTCATGCAACACTATGGGCTTTCAGGGCCCACCTTCAAGGTGAGCACTGGACAAATGTTGTTTCAGATGGTGTGTGTCCATGAAGCCATAATGTCTGTTAAGTTCGTTATTCCAAGTCTAAGAGTTGCCATTGCTGAATGCATGAGTATAGAGGAATCTATCCAATGGAGACTCCAAAGTCTCCTCCAACTCTATGAAATTTGCTTCTTAGCCCTCCACGTGTTAGTCATGGAGAAGCAATGGAGAAATTTTGGGAATGATCGTAACATCAAGACCAAGGAACTCGTCAAGATAGAATTGGTGCTATTGTACAAAGCCAAGGCACATAAGAGAAAGCTCAAGTTTCTAGGAAAAGAATCAAGGTAGTAGATATTCGACCTAATGGTGTAGTCATTCTCGTCAACCTGCAAGGCAATTTGGTTGACACACTCATTAACGGTAGCAAGTTGCCTCGCCACTACCCAACCAATATTTAACTTAGGGATGAGCCTCATGTGCCATCCTTGTTGTCTTCATCTTCTTGAGAAGAACATCAAAACCACATTAAAACAGACTAGGTAGGTGTAGATTAGACTTAGCCTAGTTTTTCATTTGGTTAGAGAGAGAGATGTGAAAAATCAGAGATCAAAACACATTTAGTTCATCAATGATCTTTAGCCAAGTTTGATTACACATCTAGAATCATCAACAACATAGACTCTCACTACTTTATGCAATGCTAGAATTTAGAAATGCATCAAGATCTGATCATAACCACTTAGATCTGACTTAGTATTGTCCCGTTGGACTGAGGACGATGATTCATGAGAGAGAGTTGATAGCATAAAGAAGATTTTCTCCAAGTTCCGCTTCTGAGGGCATGAGCAGTTCAAGTGGGGAAGAATATTACGTCCATGTCCTGAATTTAGAATTCAGTATGCTCCTAGACTTGGATATATGATACTCCAATGCTCGAGATTGTTGGTTATGCCACTTATACTCGATGGGGCCCATAAAGTAATTAATAATCTTGTGAGGCCCAAACACACTAATTAAAGTTAGTACATGGTTTAGGATAGTCAATGCATGTGTAGAGTATCAATAGCAATGGAATTTCTTAATAGGGCAGTTTAGACCTTGTATGACTGCATGCATAGGGTGGTCTTGGGTCCATACATCTATTGGAAGCTCGCCCTACTCCATCATTCATTTGGTGTTTCATTGCCAGGTTCTCTCACTCTACTCTTGCTTCCTATTCCTTGGCTCGGGGGTGAAGCTTTTGGAGATTGATCAGTTGCTTCTACTTGGTTGGGTGGTTTCTCCACAATGTGTTCTCTTGTGTTTTGTCTTGTGTTCAGAACTGCAGTCACGCACCTCCACTCTTCCAACAGTAGAAACCAATTTCTAGATATTGCACCAGCCATCTTGAACCGTAGTGACCACAATCCACTCACGTCATTCCTTCACCCCGCATTCCACCGCAACTGACCACCACCTCACCACCTTACGACTACACTCAGACCCTTCCACCACAAACCATCTCCTACTCAAGCCACATCCACCCTTGAACATTCATTCCGCACTCCTTCTCAACCACCTTCCACCTCCATCAACCATTCCAATCCCAACAGACCGCAACTAATCACAATAGTCCGCACTAAACCATCAGCCTTTGAACTGCATTAAATAGCAGTCCATCGCATATCATCACCACAGCTCTCCACCCAACCGCATTAGTCCGTTGTAGCCGCATTCATCCGCACTAAGACTACCATCGGCCACCTTCACCACAACACACAGAGACCGCATTCAACCGTATCCGCCCTGAAATGATCACCTTGCCCTACCACCGCATTACTTTGCACCCATCGCATTCCCCTCATCCATCGTAGCAACCGCCATCGACCGCCGACAATCGCCTGCCGCAACCGCAACCACCGTTGCAACCGCACTCGTCCGCTACAACCGTAATCGATAGCTGACATCGCCAGTCCACATCCCTCCATCCTCAATCACATTAGACCGCAATCTACCATAGCCACTGCAACCGCAATTGAACATAACCGAACGCAACTAACTGCCACCATCCATCAACTGCATCAGATTGCAATCCCACACCCCACCGCAAACCGCAAACTGTAGGGACTGCAAAAACCCAAAAAAAAAACAAATTCAAAAACACCAGTACCCAATGGACCAACAACAAGATCCAAAAATCCAGACGATTATCCATACGAGGTCAGGTCCCCTGTCGCTGAACAAATCAGACGCCATAGGTACTACCGAATGCAGGCCGAACTCCAAGAGCCATCCACAAACCCATTCGAGGGACAAGAACCTGATAGAGCCGAGTCTTCACACGCACGACCCCATTTTTCTGGTGCTGAGCCCTCACAGGTCAGAAGCAACCCTAATGGAGTTCCTGCTACCCACGGAGATCATTTCGAAAGACGTACACCCAAGCTAGATCTACCAAAGTTTGACGGTAGTTCGGACCCTCAAAGATTTTTGCAAATCTTTGAGAAATGCATGTGATGTGCATGGCGAAACATGACTCGATGCTATGGTCCAACTGTTTTTTATGACCATGATAGCTAAAGCACGTGATTGGTTTTTTAACCTTGATTGTGACAAAAAGATAGATTGGAGAATCCTTTATCAAGCATTTTAAGCCCTTTCGGTTGATAGAGAGTCCTTTTGTCAAATTGAGTAAAATCAAAATGACAAAAGATGAACGTGTACGAGACTATATCGAGCATTTCAAACGCCTCAAAAGTCAAGTACAAGAACAGCCCTCCGAACATATGCTCATCATCTGGTTCCTAGTCAAACTTCCAAGATGGATTAGACGTGAGCTTAAATCCAATGATGAATTTATGAGCCTAAAGTTAGCAATGTCTGACTCCATCAAAGAAGAAGATGAAGGATCAGATGTTGACGAATCTAGGGAACGGCGAGCACCACGTGCTCAGTCCATGAGTTGAAGAATGTTAAAATTGGCAAAAGCTAACTTGATCATATCTTGTGAATACCATTATGAGTAGTACATATCATCATAAGAAATGTATGAAGCCTGTTCCCATGTGTGAAATAAATGCATTTATCATTTAGATGAGTCATATAGGTTGTACATACCATTTCATTTGAGATCTAGTGGCTAAAATGGCCAAAATCTAGTTTTCTAGCTATATGCCACTTGGCATCATTTTATTGGTAGGAAAAGCTATTTCACATGGATAGGAGTGATCTCACATGTGCCAAGGACTGCTCACATGTGTGAAAACATCAGTAGTAGGTGAGATCCAACTTGTAGTAGATATTTGTGCAAGTCCCTATAAATTAGGAAAATTGCCTAAAATCAAGGGAGGTGGCTATAAGTTAGGAAAATTGGTCCATGTGCCATATTGATGATTATTGGTGGATCCTTTGATGAGTAGGAACTCTCGCATGTGCCAAATCATATGAGTAAGCATCAGCTCTTGTGTATATATGGTGGCTCATTTGGCCATAATTGACATGGAAGCTAAATCTTGGTTTTGGAGCAATTCTAGTGTTTTCTCTCTATTTGTCTTGTGTTTTTATGCATTGATTGGGTTCTAAGCTTAGATACTTTATTCTCAGACTATTGTTCGTACTCCGACAGGTCTTCACACGTGTGAAAATAGCAAGTACAAGTTTTGATCAATAATGATTGTTCTTGTTAGATTTACTCATCTAGATTTGATCTAAATGTTATCTAGTCTTGTGTAGATTGATAGGTTGATCTAATCTAACATCCAATCACACTTGTGGATCTGATTCAGATCTATTCTTGGTCCATTTTGCTGTACTTTGACATGGTATCAGAGCCAAGTACAAGTGCATTTAAGGCATTGATCTAAACTATACCCAAATTGGCAGGTTTTTGGAAACAAGCTAATATTGAGGTAGCGAGGTTGAATGGATAGCTAGAACCATCATATTTGTACCAAATATTACTGTGGGATGCAGGTGTACTTTCCACACGTGTGGGGCCGTACAAGACCTATTTTTGATAGTAAAATTCAATTTGGTGCATTTTGTGCTTCATACACCCAATTTTGAGTCAATTTAGTGCATTTTTCAAGCTTTCACTTGCCTTGTTTCTATTCCATTGATTTGTTCTTGGTTTAGATCAATCATATAGATGGATTAAAGCTTGTTTACAGTACATTGAAGTTTATTCTCTGATTTTTTTTAGTGTACATTGAAGTTGAGAGAGAAAGAGTGCTATAAACCAAAGATTAAGGAGTGATTTGCAAGGGGAGAGATTGAAATCCATTATACCTTCATTCTAGATTTGTTCAAGAGTGAAAGGGCTGAGTTTAGAAGCATCTAAATGCTAGAAGACACTACTGGATCAGTCCTCCAAGTGAAATCTTAGTGAATATCTAAAGCACAAACACTCATAAAGGCAAAATCTACCAATACAAGGTGATAAGAATTGTTGGCAAGTACTAGGAGAAAAATTTGAGATCCAAGTCACATTGTTCACCCCTACTCAAGTGTGTGAGTGTGTTTTTGACTTTAATTAAAGTCATAAATGTGAGTGAGGCATATGTGTTGTGGTTGATCCAAAATTTTCAAGAGATCCTTCCTTTGTATAGGGCAAGAACTAGTAACTCAATTCTTGACTTTGGTGGAAAATTTGTCTTATTCATTGTGATCAAATCTTGCTAAGTGGAATTAGCTCTTTGTAAGCACATATCTTAGTGAGAGATAAGCATCACATTTCTGAAAATTTGAATTTCATTCCAACTCTAAAGAAGTAGAGTCATTGGTACTTGGTGGAGTCCAATAGGGGTGAATGAATTCAATTTTTTGAGCAAAACTTTGACATTATATGTATGAAACACAAATAAGTTTTATTCAACTTTCTTTGTGAGAGTGTGAGGGTCAAGTTGTGATCCCATTGGGAGTCTAGAACAGGGAGGAGTCCATATTTGAGTGTTCATACATGATTGGGATCTTTGTGAATCTCTAGATGTCTAATTTTTAAGCTTGGTGAAAAATTATTGACATAGATTGTTATCAAACCATTTCATGTCCATTCCAAATCTCAAGAGTGAGTTTCTTTGGGTCAAGAGGGATTCCAAAAGGGGTGATTGGATCTGATCTTTGTGTGTTTGAATCATGTATACATGTGAGGTTTTTGTGATCTAGTGTAGATCCTTTTTTTGTGAAAATTAGTGGTTTAATTTGTTGTCAAATCAAATCAAAGTCAATCCAAATCTCAAGAGTGAGATTATTTGGGTCAGAAGTGACTAAGTTTGTTTTTCAAGTATTTGAAACAAAACCCATACTTTGTTCAAGAATCTCAAAAGTTGAGTGAACTAGTCAAGAGAAAAGGAAAATCTAGGTATCAAATCTTTTCAAATCCATTCCAACTCTCAAGAGGAAGAGTCATTGGTATTTGTTGACTCCAATAGGGGTGTTTGGATCTGATTTTTGTGATTTGATAGAGTGCTTTCGTCTTAGTGACCAGATCAAAGATTAGTTTCCAATTGACTAGGCTGAAAGAGATATGATTCAAAATTTGTGGTCTAGATCTTGTGTAGATCCTTCTAGATTGTTGAATGTGTTCAAATCTAGTTTCTTGAGAGTCAAAAATTACATTTTGAAAAGTCATATCACTAGGTTCTACTTCCTCATCATGGCATCAATAGGTGGCAATCTATTGGAGGCAAGTAAGGATCCTAAATGCAACCTTTGTGGCAAAAGAGATCATTTTGTCTCAAGATGCTACAAAATGAAGACCAATCCATCCAAGGAGAGCCAAAGCAAGGGGTCCGAGGTGAAGGATGGAGCTTCAATTTCAAAGTGCAAAGGAAAGAAGGACAAATCCAAGGAAAGGTGTTTCCTTTGTGGAAAGATGCATGAGGCTTGGAGTCTCACAAGGACTTACAAGAAATTGTCTTCAAAAGTCCATCATCACACATTTCAAACCTTTAGAAGTTTTTCATTTGGAAGTGCATTGTTTGATTCAAGATGCAAAGATAAATGTCACTTTCATTAATGTCACTTGGATTTATTTCATTTCCTTGGAAAGCATTTTGCTTAGAACTTTAGAAAAGTTCAAATTTATTGTTATGATCCAAGAGAAACCAAGAAAGATTAAGGAGGAGCAAACAAAATGAAAATAGTTCCATTTATGCTCTCATGACATCTTATGAAGAACTATTTTGCTTTCAAGAGATTTTTGTATCTCAAAGGTGGATTAAGGCAATACTAGTTGAGTGTGATGCCTTAATAGATAGCAAAGCATGTTTTCCTTGTAAAATTACATTGAATATGAAGTCAAGGAAATGGAAATGTCTTCATAATGTATTTTTTGTTGGTTTCAATAAGATCATGAATGATGTGTTCATTCATAATGTTGAAGATTGTAAATTTTCAATTTTAAAGGCAAGTTGTAAACCTCTTATGAGAATAAGTGAAGCATCCAAAGTGGACACTTATATCCATAAGCAAGTAGTTAGCCTTATTGAGATGGAAATACTTCTTGATTTCAATATTAGAAAAATCATGCCAAGTTGTGGCGATTTTTGGACTTAGGTTTCTAGCATAAGTAATGTTGATGATCACATGAAGTACACATTATATGATCATGTTTGTTGTGATCATTTTGAGACATGGAGGTCTCATATTTCCATCAAGAAGGAGCACCAAGAAGTTGATCTTCAGGAGTCATATCGAGGTTCAAGTGTGCCAAGGATTGAGGAGGAGAGTCCTTCTCAAGTTATGATTCCAAGAAGAATATCAAGAGACATGGTTGAGCTCATATGGCTCACATCTCAAGGGAAAGAGGAGCACATTTCAAGTAGTATACATCTCATGGTTGCTTCTCTTATGTCATTTGGTGAATCAATTTGCTTTAGTGAGACTTTTACATTTTAAAGTTGGAGTAAAGCAATACTAGTTGAGTATGGTGTCTCTCTTGAGAACATAGTTGATGTTCTTAATGATATGAAATTGATTTTAGATCAATTAGAAAGCAAATGGTTATTTCATCAAATGTATGCTCTTGATTCTTGCAAGAGCATGAGTGAGTTGTCCACTCATAGTGTGAAAAATTGTCTTTTTTCATGTATTGAGGCAAATTGTAAACTCTAATCAATGAAAGAGGTGACATGTTTTTATCAAGTTAGTTTTGAGGAGGAGTGTTAAAATTGGCAAAAGCTAACTTGATCATATCTTGTGAATACCATTATGAGTAGTACATATCACCATAAGGCATGTGTGGAGCTTGTTCCCACGTGTGAAATAAATGCATTTATCATTTAGATGAGTCATATAGTTTGTACATACCATTTCATTTGAGATCTAGTGGCTAAAATGGCCAAAATCTAGTTTTCTAGCTATATGCCACTTGGCATCATTTTATTGGTAGGAAAAGCAATTTCACATGGATAGGAGTGATCTCACACGTGCCAAGGACTACTCACATGTGTGAAAAAATCAGTAGTAGGTGAGATCCAACTTGTAGTAGATATTTGTGCAAGTCCCTATAAATTAGGAAAATTGCCTAAAATCAAGGGAGGTGGCTATAAGCTAGGAAACTTGGTCCATGTGCCATATTGATGATTATTGGTGGATCCTTTGATGAGTAGGAACTCTCGCACGTGC
Source organism: Diphasiastrum complanatum (assembly GCA_029204225.1). Lineage (NCBI taxonomy): Eukaryota > Viridiplantae > Streptophyta > Lycopodiopsida > Lycopodiales > Lycopodiaceae > Diphasiastrum > Diphasiastrum complanatum. The sequence continues at coordinate 6,304,284 of CM055108.1, read as the reverse complement.
CAAATCATCTGAGTAAGCATCAGCTCTTGTGTATATATGGTGGCTCATTTGGCCATAATTGACATGGAAGCTAAATCTTGGTTTTGGAGCAATTCTAGTGTTTTCTCTCTATTTGTCTTGTGTTTTTATGCATTGATTGGGTTCTAAGCTTAGTATAATTTATTCTTAGACTATTGTCCGTACTCTAATAGTTCTTCACACGTGTGAAAATAGCAAGTACAAGTTTTGATCAATAATGATTGTTCTTGTTAGATTTACTCATCTAGATTTGATCTAAATGCTATCTAATCTTGTGTAGATTGATAGGTTGATCTAATCTAACATCCAATCACACTTGTGGATCTGCTTCAGATCTATTCTTGGTCCATTTTGCTGTACTTTGACAAAGACGGTCAAGGATACCCGAGATCGACTTTGGAAATCCCAATTGGAGTTGTTTAATAAGCAACACCAACTATAGATGGAGAAACTCACCAATGAGTTTCAAGCTACCCTGAAGTCTATCCAAAGCAGTATGTTTGGTCAGTCAAACCCTGCACAGGTACTTATAGATAAAAAAAACAATATGGTGCCCACACTGCAAGGCTACGCATCATGTTGATGCTTGTCCTTCATATCCGCCTATCCAAGCACATACAGTCCAACAATATGAAGCACAACCATCACATTCTCGACATTCCTTGACTTATCCCGAATATCCACCAAAATGTCCAAAACCATTAGCCATACAAGATGGCTATGATGTTATACAAGGGCCATTGCACACCAGATGTTTCATCTATGGTGAAACTGGCCACTTCATGGTTAATTGTCCAGTTAAGACCCAGTATCATGCCGAGTGTCCTGACTGTATCAGAAAACACAGTTTCAAAGACTGTCCAAAACAACCAACTAAGATCCCATCACATTAGTTATGAATCACAATAGGATCTTCACGACAACAACACGAGCACTATAGCACCCTCCCGCTCAACTTGCTGCTCACTCGAGAAGTTTCTTGTAAACTTCTACATCACCGTCCAATACACCAGCTCCATAATGCAAAAAGACAATATGAAATGAGTCCTTGTCGAAAGAAAGTCAAACCGATATTCCGTCATCTACTACAATGTCCAACCAAGAGCAACTTCCACAGGGAATTGACAGTTTTTCTCCCCTTCTACAACCTCAAATCTATTTTGTCTTTCCATAGGTTGATACGATTTCCAATGTGCGAATACATCATAAATCTAGGATTCAAAAATCCAGATAGAGATTCGGTTCTGAATCTCTTACTTAGAGAGGTCCTCAGGACATAGTACCTCAACCATACCTGCATCTCAAGCTATATCTTACAACATCTGCTATCCATGATGGTAGATTTTAGTGTCACCCACACTGCCTTGTTTTGACAAGGGCATGTCAGAGTAAGTCACATTACTCTACAAAACAACTAAAATATTGCAACTATCAGGGTACATTGTCAATGTTGATAAATGTAAGTTTTGTTCGACAAGTACACTACAGTTATCACTCTCTGTACTGTTTGTATATTTCCTTGTTTTTCTTCATTCCTAGTGTGTGATTGATTTTTGCATGAGAAATAGTGACTACACGAGAGTCTTCTGTAGAACATCTCACAAACACATTTTCATTCATCTATCCATCTTCAGATTACCTTGTATAGCAGTTTAGGATTTTTGAGACATATGAGAAATCCATGTCAAATTAGAGTTGATTACTGCATCTCATTGCCATATTATTTTTCGAGTCAACTACAGCAAGATCAAAACAAATTTAGTTAGAATTTGTTCAATCTTTAGTCCAGTTGCATGTTCAAATGAGTTTCAACTACGTGTTCCACACGCCGATCCAATCTTGACCATGAACAGTTACCAGTACCAGCATCCCCACCAGCAGATTTTTTTTTTTTGGGGGGGGGGGAGAGAGTGGATCTGCTTGGATCCATTGGAGCAGTTACGCTGCCAACAACAACATCAGTAAGATCGACAGCCAAGGTCACAAGTCAAATATGAAAAAGACAAGGCTAAAGAAGGCAGATGGGTAATCCGAAGAGACTCAATCAGAAGAAGTATTCCAGTCATGACAAAGATCCTTCAGAAAAGGGAAATACAAGCATTGGAAAATCAGTCTCCTTCTTCAACCGACCTCTTGCCATACTTTTGCGCCCATTCTCATGTCTATCGTCCGCACCATCTACCGTTGTCACTACCACCCTTCCTTCCATCTGTTTGTTTATCATCAGTTTACTGTTCTTCTGAGAAATTCCCAATTTTTTATAGTCTTACTGAAGCAGCTGATAGATCATTGCAAGTGTCTTGCGGAGACCAACTGCCACCTACAATGGATGATCAGCCAAACAAAGATCTATGGAAGCAGGCGAAGCAGCTAGAAGAAATAAAGAAAAAGATCCAGGAAGCTAAGGAGGAAAGGACAAAAACTTAAGCAACAGATGAGTCAGATCAACCTTGATCAAAAGAAACTCTCTGGAGCAATGATAGTTAAATCCCCTCCTACGAAGCCCAAAGAGATCCAAAAGTAACGGATCAAAAGAAAGAGTTGCAGAAAAGAAAGATGAAGACAACCGTGAACCTGCAAAATAAAGCAAGCTCCTCACCCAGCAAGTGGTGGTCAAAGCTCAACATTGCAAGGGTCCAAGGCTGCAACTGTAGAACTATCAGTTCCTTCATCCTTTCACCAATTACCATTACCAAACCGTCCATCCAAAAATGTTCCTACCACCAATTCTTGATGAATCCATCCCCTTGAGACTGATAATCAAAGTTTGTGTAACATGTAGATCAAAGGTTTTCCTTGAGACTGTAACTTCAACTAAGAGAAGAACCACGGAAACACCCAGAGGCAAATGGAGGATACAAACCTCCCAGAAGATAGAATCTGCCAAGAAACCAAAGATGAAACCGTCAATGGCAGATACAAGTGACAAAACAAAGAGACACATGGAAAGCACTCGAGCATGCAAGTTGTAAAGCTGCTGAGAGCTCTCCAATTTTGAGAATGTCAACCAATTGCAGCAATAAGACATTCTGGTTAAACTATGGCAATTCGTGAAAAACAGTTTTTGTGATAAAGACTGGCGACAATAAGCACTTGGTTTTATGTAAGCGAACGAGGATCTACACTTTTCCAAGTGACGATCAAAGATTCCAATGCAAAGCGGAGCGACATCGTCCAATATGACTTGCAGTGGGTCCTGCAACAAATTAGGGGTGGGATAATGTTGGCTGATTCTGACGAATCCCCAAGATACTTGGACAGAGCAACTCAAGAGCACCTCTCACCTTAGACTGAGGAGGTCTTTGAGAAGACGAGACTAATGAAGACTGAGAGCCGAGTATGAGAGCCGAGAAATACTAGCTAGGAAAGACACGCAAGAACTGTGTAAGCCTCATGGTGAATACTGGAAAATGGAATGACCATGTAGGAACTAGTATTTCTAAGCAAATGTAATAAATGCAAGTAGACTCCTCTTAAAGAAAGTAAAGTGAGCCACCTTTTGATAGTGGCCTCTAGTGGAGAGCATTATTCCACTTGTAATTTGTGAAATGTGGAAATTCCACTAGGATGCCACCTAAGGAGCTCTCTTGCTTATTTAAGGGACTCCCTCTTTGTGAAGAGGAGCTTTTTGTGAATTGTATCAACTCCATGCTAAAATGAGAAGAGCCTTCACGAGTTTGGTGCATCCATTGAGCTCCTTAATCATGCTTGTTTCTTGAGTGATGCATTTATGATCTTGCCCTTCCCTCCTTTTGTGTGTGGTTGTGGGTTGTAGAGTGGATTAGATTTGCTGCTTTCGTAGAGTGGATTAGTTTCTTTTCTTGTTTGTGGATTAATGTAGGAACCAACATTCAGGTAAACTAAATAGGCTGGATCTGTGGTGTAGTTCTTGCATATCTCTAAACCCTAAACCCTAAACAAGAATCAATACACTGGTTGGTTTCTTGATTCTTGGACTTCTAACATGTTGTAGATTAGTTCTTGTTTCTTGTCTGTTAATTTATGCAAGTGTAGCTCAATTTAGTAATACTTAGGATCTGATTTAGTTTGTTTTTAGGAGTAGATAGCTGTAGAATCTGCTGAATGTTCATTTGGGCTGCACTCTGATCTGTGAATGACCGTTCATGGCTTGCATCTTGTTTAGAATGTAAGTGTGTTCAAGAGAGTTCGTCTCTGAGTAGTCCTCTGACAGACAGGACAAAAAAATATACTACAATGACAATCTGTCCCTTCTGCCTAGTTTGGCATTGTAAGATCAAGAGCACACATATCGAATGCCCTAAATCCTGGTAACAGGCAGAATACCAAGCCGTAGAAGTTGTAAGCAAGGATAAAAAGAACCGTAGTAAACACATCCTCTGAACCTTTGGCTCTGTAAACATATTTTGAGGAGCTCTCTCTTACAAGGCTCTCAAGGAAACATCAATGCACATGAATCCCTCCAAAAGACACTCTCCCAATCATTTCTCACAAATTTCTCTCACATAATGTTTCTCAAAGAGGATGGGAGTATGGCTCACATCATGAGGCTCTTATTACAAAAAGAATTTTTCCATAGAGTATCACATGAAAAACCCCACTACAACAACTACCATAACCACAACAACAGCTCCATGACCAACAACAACTCTCACATATGACAACAACAATTAGCTACTCCTTTGTGCTTGGCTTTCATCCTCTTTTACAGGGGTGGGTAAAAGTTTTTCTTCAAATTGCTGCTTTCTTCACCCTTCTAATAGTGCTTTTCACTTCATGTTCCTAATGTCCTCTTGCTTCCACATGTCCTGGATTCTGTGGATCCCTTCCCCTTGTTGTCTTGTCAACTTTTTCTCACCTCATTATAAGTTATTGTTTCACTTTTGTATTTGCATGATTCTCACTATACCCACCATTGAACCCTTGACATTTGCAAAAGGGTGAATTTTGTCACTGGTTGCCTATAATTTTAATAATTGTCAACCACTAAAAAGCTGACACCTCGGTAGCTATAGCTCATGTGCATATTTTTGAAGGGTTTTGAAGGGCTAGTAATCCATCATTGTCATTCATTATTATACCTATTCACTGGTTCTTTGCCACTTCATAAAAAGTGAAATTTTGGTGCCATTTTAAACTTCCCTTGGAAAAACTTTATGGATGCTAAGGTTGGGGGCCTTTGGCCTCAACTTACAATTTCCATTTGTCAGCTTGTTTTGTCGACAACCACCATGATACTATATTTATGCCGCAAATTCCATACTTCTATTTCCACATTTTCAATTCTCGTATTCAAGTGCCTGATTTTTGTTCCCTTTATTAGGACTCTAAGTACCATCATGTCGATTCTTTGAGTTTTTCTTCTACTAACAGTTCAAGTGACTTGCTCCAAATTCTCAAGTTGTCGAACTTTTTCATATGTCAGACTAGAGCAATCCTAGACCAAACTGATTGTCCCTGAAAAGCAAAGAGATTTTCTATTAGTCAAAATATTTTTGAGTACATCAGCATTGTCAACATTTTACTTCTAAGGCCATAGAAATTTCGACTAGCCACATTTAGGTGGGTTGGGACCTATTTCTAGATGGACGGCATTTTTTCGCTTGGTATACAAAAGTCGTTATCTGTCTAATATTTTTCAACGGTACCTGGAACCTATATAATGGCCTATTAAAAATTCTCTCTAGCCACTTTAAGGGTGGGATGGGACCCCTTTAGTAGTAGTATTATGTATCAAATATTACGCAATTTTGTTGGTACACTGATATGCATCTAGTAGTCTTGTGAGAATTCTTGCCCATATTAGCCCGATTTTTGGGTGCCCAAAAATTCGACTAACACAACATCCTAAAATATGCAAAAAGTGAACTCTACTCATGAGAATGGGCACCTCATACACATATGTGTTAAACATTGTATATTGATTAGTTCAATAAATTACTATATTACGTAAGGATTGAATGTATATAAATCACTACTTGGACATCCATGCATCAAAAGTGTACCTTGGAAACTCTGTACATGCACATTATGACACCACATTAGAAGTCAACTTTGAATTATGGGTGAGCACTTACTTGCATAAGTAGGGCCGCTTCCCATGTGCAAAATGCTAAGCTTGGAAATGTGAAGTTTAGCTACGAGGAGTTGAGCGTCTATATTGATGATGTTGCAACCTGTTTATATAAACAAATTTGAGTTATCATAATTTATGCTACCATATTTGAAAAAGATTCACATGCATTGGGATGATGATAAACATGAGGCATCATGATTTGCTCTAGAAGAACACAAAACTTATTACATGCCAAGACATTGTACATGAAAACATGACTAACTTATCTCTTCAAATTGGGCACAGGATATGGCTACACAATTATAGAATTGAGAGAGTGTAGTTTCAACAAATTCTATATAGCCAAATATCTATAACATAGGAATATCCATGTGCATATGGATGGAACTTACACATACGACTACATACAAAAAAAAATGCTCAGCTAACGAATCTGTATGATTAGGCTAGCTACATTGCACATCAAAAAATATATATGTAAATTTTTAACTATAAAAAAGACTAGGATTTCAAGGTGACAAACCAACCCCATCACCTATTATCTTTCTTGTATAAATGATACTATGGACATATTTTTATTTTGTTGGTGGTATAAAAAATTCTTATTAGTATGACTTTATTTGCCATAATTGGCAATAAACCTTTTTACTTAGCATATCTATAGAAAAGTAGGAGTTTCCATCAACTTGCTTGTAGGAATGCCAATCCAATCATTCTCTTGAGTGTAGATCTATCATTGCTTATTAGATTAATTTACAGCCTTCCAACTTCTTTCATTGATCCCATATCATATATCTAACAACTATATACATGTTATCTCATTGCAGCAGCTAACAATAGGTCACTTAACAAATTTGAATAATGTTTTCTCTTCTCCTTACTATTCTTTTAACCTAATGAATGCTAAGAAAAACATGATTACTTTGTGTTGTGAGAATGGAAAACACAATGAAGGGAAGGGAAGGGATTAGGGACAAGAACACGTGAGAAAAGAATAACATTAGCACTAGAGGAGAGCCCAAAAGTGTGTGTGTGTGTGTGTGTGTGTGTGTACTAGTAAAGTGTGCCTATCGATGGTGGACGTCGTACGTGAGCGCGTGCGTGCATGTGTGTGTGTGTGTGTGTGTGTGTGTGTGTGTGAGAGAGAGAGAGAGAGAGAGAGAGAGAGAGGAAAAAGTGAGTGAGAGGGGGTAATAGCAATGTTCAAGTTTTGGAGGGGCCTACCAAATGGATGGATAATATGCCATGCATCATACTCCATGCTAAAAAGATTCTACCACATTTTTTAACTAGAAAATGTTCATGTGGGAGGATGCACCATGATGCAACCTTGGGTACTCCATGCATAGGCACAAATGTGACACACAAATATATAGATATATATGTTCGATCAACTTACTCAGTGTGCCTAACGCATCACCACCTCCATAAAATCACATGACTATCGTTCTCAAAGCTCCATGTGTAACTATGGCTAAATACAATGGGCAATGTCGATGTTAGTTGAAAAATCTATGGAAGCCCAATAAGCATGCGCAAAGGACGTGATAAGTAAGTTGGATTCAAAGGCAAAAAACCGCTTGATGCTTGGATATGACGATCAAGAAAAAAGATACATGCTTTATGACATTGAAGGAAAGAAAGTCATTATAGGTAGGGATCTTATCTTTGATGAGATGGGATCTCATAAAGATACTAATATATCTTGTGAGGAGAAAGATGATAGTATTCCTTTACAAGAACCTGAATCAGCACATGAATCACCTACACCAACTCATTTGTCAAAGAAAGCTTTGATAAAGACAAAAAAAAAAAAAAAAAAAAAAAAAAAAAAAAGAGGTCAAGTACATGGGATACTTATTCACATCCTACTTCGCTCGGGTAGGCTCTAGTTGAAATTTCCAATAAAGCATTAGGACATCATAACTGTAAATGCATGGAGAATATGCTTAATAAGTCTATCGTAAATGTATTATCTCAAAAAATTCACAAAGCTGAAAAGTTATGTCAAGCATGTGCACCCTCTAAATTTCATGTATTGATGTTTCCTAGATCTATGTAAGGATCTAAGGAGCCACTTAAATCCATATACTCAGATGTACACTTTGTGAAGACTACAAGCGTTGGTGGATCTAACATGGTTGTTATCTTTATTAATGATGATATATCTTCAAAAAAAACAAAGATCAAGTATTGAATATCTTCATTCAAATCAAGTCTATGGTGAAAAACATACTCAAATAGAAAATCAAGACACCAAAGTTTGCCAATAATGATGAATCTACTTCAAATCCATTCTGGCACTTTTGTAATTGTTAGAAGATTATAGTGAAGATTCTTCTAACTGATTCCGACTATCACAAGAGTATAAAGGACATCAGACAATGGAGTCGAGCCGCCAACTACAATGGAGAGTATTTACAAATCATCAGTAAAGGAGATCCAGAATCTATATACACTGGGAGCGCCAATACCAAAGGAGTCGACAAGTAGTGGACCGGCCAACAAGCAGAAACAAAGCCCAGTGCCTCACTATTATATTTTACAGCGACGAAAATAAAAGAATGGCCGAGTGGGCATAAAAACTTGTATATACCAGAATGATAATGTCAGACACCTGTAGAAGTTGCACTGTACTCGTAAGTTTAAAGGCGCGAGAATTAGTGGTAGATCTACTCTCAAATGGGCCCAAAGTAAAAATGGACCTGAGTAGTTAAAATGCAATGTGGTTTTAAACATCTTTGTAAAGTCAAGTTCTTATGGCACATGATTTTGGTTGAACCAAAAATCCTAACCCTAGGATTGTCTATAAAGAGGGATGTGACACCATTTTGTAGCCACTTTCCATTGAGAAGAATAGAGTTGAGAGAGAGAGTATCTCCTCCTCCCTATATTGCTTGCTTGTAAAGCCCTCCTATTTTTCTTGTGTGTGATTCTTGTGGATGTTGAATGCATGTTTGGATCTATCTTTCTTCTTGCCAACAAAAGTAGAAGGCTGACCTTGATCTTGCCCTTTTGACCATTTGCTTTTTCCTTTGCCCCTGAACTTGCCCTTTGAGAACATAGCTTCCTCCTCTCCAACTTGAGATGTAGAAGTAGATCCTCCTCTTGCTTGGATTCTAAACTCTTCAGCCACCAAGACCTCTTGAAAGTCCTCTAAACTTGGAAATATCTTTTGAATAGCAAAGATTTTCACCAAATTATCATGACCATAAGAGGACCATCTGGTCAATTGTTGAATTGTCATGAAAACAAAGTAATGTATGATATTGAATTCTTGAATTGTCCCTAAAACAAATTTATGTATGTTTGCCATCATTAAGCTAGAAAAAAAATTCTATTTCAGGTTGGACATCTGAGTTGGACTGTCTTTAGGATGTGAATGATCAATGACAATGTATGTTGATTTATGGTTTTCTCAAGTTGATTGCAAAAAGCTATTGAAACTTCTCCTCCCTTCCTTCCGGGGCTGCTGGACAATTCCCTTGGCAACTGATTGCAATCAATTATAAGGAAAATCAGTCGGTAAACACCTCTGACCACATAGTAGCTTGATTTAGTGGGTTGATTGCCTTACCTCATCATACTATTAGTGCAGTTTCTTGGAGTAAGTCTTATTGATCAGATTGTGTTAACTATGGAATCTGGATCAAATTATGTCATAATAACATGTTATGGGACTCCAACAATCTCTACTGTTGCAACCTTTTGTACTGGATGAGATAGTATGGAGACCTGATTGCGACAAAGATAATGTATATATGAAAGAGGAGACTTTCCAGAAATACTAATGATTATTTTATATATTCTTTGTTGAATGATTGTCACAGCTCACATTTAATTGGAGCGAAATATTCTATGAAAAAGCGGGTGGCTCTTGATTGACACCTCAGCTTTCTTGATCGGCTAGAGTCATTTTGATGCAATTGCCATGTGCCAATCATGGTTGTATCATCCTGTTTGTTAGTATATTATGGCATGTGCCAATGTGGATTTCTTCTCATCGATGCCTTCGTTGGTCTTCGGCAGCTCCATCAGGCATACCTCATTGTATGAACTGACCTCCACTGAAGGTTTGTCCGAATTGCCAATCTGAAGTAGCGACATCCAAAGATGTCACAGTTCTTTGATCACCGGTTGTCACCTGGAAAGACAATGCCTGTCCCACAAGTACAGTGTCGATTTCCCAGTTCTGACCCCAGTTTCTGTTCATAGGCCTCCATATTGTATTTGAACCTTTCACAGATACCGCAATTACAGCTCCATCCCCAGCAACATTTGAAATGAGGACTAGGTTAAAATATCTGTTCCCACTCAATGTGAAGCGTATGCCTCCTTTTCTAAGACACGGCACCCTGTAAACGCATGCGACAACAGTGCTGAATACAAAAACTCAAGGTAGTATCCTAGACTTAGCAGCTACGTATCTTTCCGATCCATAAATAGCTACAGCCTCATTTAAATTTTAAAAGCAATTGAGACAAAGAACTGCATGCTTATTTGTTTTACAAACCTTCGGTAAGTGATCGGGACTATTCCGCCGCGAAATACAGCTATGAGCTGAAAAACGGGCTGAGATAGATCAAAATGTTCACGTGGAGTGTTACACCAGCCACCGTTATCGCTTGGGAGAGCATCGTTGGGAGGGCAGAAGTTAGTCACAGTTACAATTATAGAAGGACTTCCGGGTAGGCACCACTGAGCATCCACGCATTTAATTTCATAGCATGCCCCACAACTTAGCCCATCATTGAACAATTCTGTGCTTAATGCAGCTGTATTGGTTCCATAGCCTTGAGTATAGAGGTTCCCGTAACCACACGCACCACCTAAAAAAGAAAAACAGCCCACAGTATGTAGTATGAAAAAATGATACACCATGGAATAAACCAAGGCACAAGCAACTGTTTTTTTTAGAGAATATTCGATACCCAATGAAGCAATCTACTGTAACTTGATCCACCATTGTATGGGTCATGTATAAATTATATTATCTAAACACTGTAGAAAACATTGAGAATGGCAGCATGAGCATGGTACGTAGTACGTACCCATTGTACCCGATGCGTCATTTCCTCCATAGAATGTTGCGTGGGCGGTTCGCCACTCATCCTGTCCATGTGCGTGATATTGCAAACCCAACAAGATAAGCACTAAAACTACTGCATGAACAAGCTGTGCCATACTGCCACAAATGAAAGAATGCCAATTATTCTGCCAGCTCTGGATCGTAAAGCCTGAGTGAAAAATACTGAATTGCCAATATGGCTAAGGGCTTAGTCTATTTTGCCGAATGCGTCGTATTTTGTTTGCTTTGAGTTGATAGAGGGAGAAAGTGTAAGGATTGGGAAATACATTACTGAGTGTCAACCCAGTTTCTAGCTGCTCTTATTGTGAACAAAAAACCCCAGAAACTAGGTGTGAACGCTCGCTCAGAAGCGCAGCCGATTTCTTGTGACAAAGCCCTATACATGGGGCGGTATAGGGGCGGCTGATTTTTCGCCCGTACAACAAAAATATATGGGCCGTAGAGACTTTCTAAATGAAACAACAAGCTAAAAAATACTATCAGATCGGCAAACATAGCAAGCAAGGTATTTCAAATTGAGCAAAGTTCTGTGGTTAAAAGCTTCTTACTCACATATTGCCAACTTTATCGTCATATCGATAATGGATGTAGTAAGAATCTGTACATAAAGAGTAAAGATCAAAAAAGAACAGGAGAGATATGCAAGGGAGCGCATCTTCCTAAATATATATATATACGATCAGAGTTGAGGTGCTGGGCAAGAGACGTGGGGACACTTGCAATCAAGGAAAACCTTTTCAATGAAGTAAGGAGAATAGATAGAATATCAAGCAGCTTGAAACTTTTCATCATGCTTTGTTTATTCATGAAAACTTCCAAGACAGATTCATCTCGTTCACAGAAGAACTGTGTCCTCATGAGGGGCCAGCAGTCGCTGGTAATCTCTGTAATTTGGTGTGAATTAAGCAAGAGCAAGTGCAGCTGCAAGTGCAAGTGCAAGTGCAGGGGCAGCAAAAAGGGTGATTACAAGTGCGTTGATCTTCTGTCAGAAAGTTAAGAAAGGGACGAGGATGCACAAATTGTGAGCAAAAGATCTTAAAGCAGCTGGCCTGGGAGTGTGGTGGCCATGCAGGGAGCCCAGAAACTTTTCAAACCATGCTACTTTATATTTCTGCAACAAAAACTCACAACTGAAGGCAAAAGTGGGACATGATTCCAGCCAAAAGAAAATATATTTAGTATCTGCTATTGGGTTGGAAGGTCTGCCCTACCTTGTATGGAATACTTGTAGGGTACAGCCCCTTGGGTGGGCCAGGCTAGGGCACCTGCTTGAGCGTAGGTGCTCAAATAAGACAATCCCACACACGACCTGCCCATGGGTTTTACCTGGCACAGAACTCGACTATTTTACTAGTTCTTTTGTGTTGCCTTGCTGCCGCCATAATGCCGTAAGGCTTCACGATCACGAGAGGGCTTTACGTGTACTAAGAACATTTGGGACAAAAATAAAGTGTCCGTGGTATGTTTGCAAAATTATAAATATCAGGCATCTATTGTATTATGGAACCGAACCGGGCAGAATGGCCTTTGCCCGGCTCCTTCCATTGCATAATGAATACCTAAATTTTTTTCATAAACACATTACAAAGCATAATAGGCAGGTTTGACTTTGACTGACCAACACAAAATGTGCCACGTGACAATCGTACGGAATCCGTACGGACGGGCACAAACAAGACAAGCAGAGAAAAAAGTGCAAAAATCTACCTTAGAAAATAACACACATATTTTCTGCTTTTTAATTTATCTAAAAATGGGCATAATATGCATGAGGTATCCATTACGTACTCTTAACAAATACCAGAATATTTGAAAAAAGAAAAAGTGTATTTGTATCCACAAATATTGGAAATATATGAGAGTCTCCATTGATACTAGAAGTAATAAGTTCATATTCTTTATTACTTCTTTTTTCATTAGTTTGATACTAGATTGACATAATGACGTAAATTCATATGCTATGTTTCTTAATCTTTGCTAGTTTGATTTTGGAAATTGTCACTCCAAACGCTCTTTTTTTTTGTGTGTGTGTGAGGCAGTGCACACAAGGGACCGATATACATACGAGAAGTGATGCACAACATTGTCAAAGGCTTTTCAAACCAATATACACAAAATGTCTCAAGAGCTTTTTCAGTCAATATACACACCACAGTTGCAACGGATCGCGATCTGCTCCAAAACAATCGAGAACTCACATTCTAGACGTCAGCGATCTGTGACTTGGATGGCAAAAATAACTTTTCTTAAACTTAACAATTTAATTAGCCTAAAGCGTATAATTTAGATACTTAGTTTGCCTAGGTAGTTTCCTTAACTAGTTAACTATGGGACTTTCTCTATAAATAAAATACTATGAAAACATTTTTTTTCAATTATTTACAAATTGGTCTATGACAGCACGAGTCTATAGGCATATATGAAACAGTTTTGGGCGCTCAAGTCAAGGGTTGCTTACAAGTTGTGTATGGCAGAATTTCAACCATTTGTTGGATCCAAGTTCCAGAGAGAAGAATAAATTATTAACAACTTCTTCGTAAAGTAGGCAATTAAGTTGCCTTTCACAACTTCGTTGTTATACTCTCTCATCATCCATGAGTTTGGGGCCTAACTAGTATTAAGAGTCATAATTACTTGAAACAGCTCATGATTCCACATGGGCTTCCTTCAGTTTGCCTTTGTTTAACAGTCTAATGCTGATAAAGCAGGATACTTCCACCCTTTCATACAATTGCAAAAAAAATTCTAAGAAAAGTAAAAATAAAATAGAATAAACTTTGTGCTCTAGAAAACACTAACTCTATTTTCCGGATCACGTTTCAGAAAGCATTCCAAATCAGGGGCTGCAACTATGAGTTGGATCATACATTGTGTTCCAATAACACACATTTCAAATATCTAGGGTTTGACACAACCAATCTGAGTTGGATAACAATGTTACAGTCATTGTTGTTGCACAAGCTCAAATCCTGCATTCTTCATGCTCCACTTATTATGTGATGCATAGTCGATATTTATACAGACAATTGATAGCCTTATTAGTCACAAATGAAGCATTATAAATAACAAACAAAAAATTAGGGTTTTGAATCATTCTTTGTCAATTTTTTCATTAAAGTTGCACTAGAATCACCATGTGCTATAGTATATGTACGTCCCTAATCAGACCAAGTCATGGTATCAAGTCAGACGAAAGATATCGTGCCAATGTCGCATGCAAGCGATCAAGCACGATGACAAAAATCTTTCACCATCTTGACAATCCAACAAGTTTTCCTCTTACCAATGTTGCATGCAACTGATCCAGCACTATGAAAAGCAATTTGTGCTTTACAGAGGCCTAAACTAGTGTTTCCGAGATCAACTACTTTACTACTGACCTGATACATGAAGTTGAAATGTGGCCAGAATTCAAAGGGTACTAGAGACATTCAATTGGCCCAGTACAAAGTCTTGGACCTCAGTTACTACTAGCTTAAAGCAAGCGCCCAGATTTGCTTATAGCATATAGTCTTTCTTAGACGTTGCACAAGACTTTTGCTTGATATCTGTCTTGGAGGAATCAAATTTTTGCATCTCATGCATTGTAAGGCCTGATGACTGTGCAGCTTGAACAAACTACTGCAGCTTGAACAACTCAAATTGCAGACATAAAATTCACAGACACAACCATGTCTCACAGGAGTATGACTTGTGCTCCAATTTCTAACAGAAAGAATCAATTTCAATAATAGTGGAGATGTCCTTAGGCATAAATAATCAAGCTTATCAAACTTCTGATCATCTTCACTTAGTCATTCAAAAAAGGACAAGTTTGGATTCTATACTGGACTGCATAAATTCACAACAATTGCATTGTAATAAAGCATAGGCCTGCAAATAGTGATCACACTCAGAGGGGAAGATCAAGCCCTTTCCCAACTTCTATGCCAATGACCTCCAGCAATCCTTTCTTTAGAACCTGCTTCAAAAAACAAATGTTATCAGCTAATATTACAAGTTGAATTGTTTCGCATTCTCCAATTCAATTGACTTAAGTCCGGACGTGGAATACTAGCCTGGGTATATTTTATCAAGCCAGATACTCTCTCATACAAACATCTTCCATATATTTCTCTAATATCAGCAACTCTATGAGATAATCCAAGTCACATACCCTAAGAGCATTAATGAATGCAAAAGAGGTAATACCATTTTCATCCAGATCCTTATGTTCATAATCAAAATATACTGGCAAGATAGAGATAAACATATAGGCAGCTTGCAGGTAGATCATCTCCTTGACCATGGACCAGACAAAATACCTTTTTTAGAAATTAAGGAATAAACAAGGTGGTCAACTGGGTCCACAGTTAGGCCCAAGAGACCTGAAAATGAAGCTATCTTTGAAATAGGAGAAAAAGCCTGTATGTAAAATTTTCTTAAGAAGTGGCATTGAAATAATTAAGAGTTTTCAAAACCTTTTGAACCTCCCCAAGTCTGCAAAATTTGAATCTCTACTACTACTACCGATTTTGAAATTAGTTTAATAACTTTCAAAATAGTAATTAAATTTATGCTTTTATTAAGCTAGGGGAGTTTATCAAAAGGTTGTAACAATGGATCCAAAAGACTAATGATGTGAGGACAAACTCGGTGTGAGAACTGCTCCATTTAGTGCATAGGGCTATTGAAACCTTAGAAACCCATTCCGACCCTTTTGGGCGGGAACATACTGTTGGAACAATTTTTTTTTTCTTTACACTTAAAAAACAAGTATAAAAGAACCCTTCTGCACGATCTTCCTTCTTTTTGATAATAGGCCAAATAAGCAAAAATGAAAACGATAGACTTTGCCGTAGGCAATGCCAATGAGGCAATTTGGGTCATCCGCAATCTGGTTTTGAGCTTTTGTCAAACTTTGAATTTGTAACTTGGCATCATGTGACTGAAGCAGCTACCCTGTTAATCGCTTGTCTTCACTGCTAAAGTATTTTCCAGATTCCTAATTATGAAATACTTCACTCAGTCCTCCCCGATCTATGATTTGAATCCACCAATGCATCACGAAGCAGGGCTCGAGCCTCAGCAGCACCTTCTTCTGCAAGAAGTGCTGCCTGTATTGCTGCCCTGGCTGCTGCTGCTGCCCTGTCAGAAACTCCCTTTAGGGCATCAGCTCTAGCCCTGACCGCTTCGGCAAATCTAGCCCTGACCACTGGAATAGTGGATGTACTTTGACCTGCTGCATCTTGTGAAGGGGTCATAAACAGACTGAGATTGGGGAGCGGACGAAAATCGTGAATGCAAGATCATGAATGCTTGAAGCTCCCTTTCTGCTGAACCTGTAATCTGCTGAAACCTGGGTCGGAATGGGGGCCTTTGTTAAGATTTACGTATTTTTATTTAAATAATTTTGGCCACATTCCAGAACGAGCAACTATGATTGAAACAAATCGGTAAGCAAGAAAGAATTGTTTACTACACTAAAAATATCATCTGCAAATGCATGCAAGCAAGCAAGTACCTGTGATTGTTTCGAAATTTCAATCATAAACCATACAACTGGCTTGGTATATCCACATTTGTAGCAGCCTTGCAGGAGATATTTATCATAATGCATCTGTTTGGCATTCTTGGGCCATCCGTGTTCCTTGATAAAGCTTCATCTTCTCATTTTATGGGTTACACTCTTCAAAAGATATGAATCTCATGCCCCTTTTCCATGTGTTTTTGACTCTTTTTGCAAAGTAGCTTATAATCATCTGATTGAGGTGCAATTTTAGGCTAAACTGTGTTTCTTCATGCCCTCAAACATGCCTGTGCTATTAGTATCGGTTTTTATCGCTTCTAGAGAATGTTTTCGGTTTAGGGCCCAAATCACATGCGTTTTAGGGTTTAGGGTTGAATGCGAACAATCCGATTGTTGTTGCTACCAACAGAATACTGACATGTGATTGTTTGCTTCCTCTTTTGCAGGTCTGATACATTGGCTGAGTCACACAATCTGATACATTGACAGATTCACACGATGTCGGTCCTTGGTAGAGGCATTTGGTCAGAGGTAGAGTTGACGGAGGGGGATGTGGCTACACACCAGGGATCTGGTGCCCGCAGATGGAGATGCCTGCATTGTGGCGGCATCTTTACTGGTTCTCTTACCAGGGTTAGGGCCCATTTGCTACGACTCACCAGGCCAGATGGGCGGGGGAT
Organism: Diphasiastrum complanatum; assembly: GCA_029204225.1. Classification (NCBI taxonomy): domain Eukaryota; kingdom Viridiplantae; phylum Streptophyta; class Lycopodiopsida; order Lycopodiales; family Lycopodiaceae; genus Diphasiastrum; species Diphasiastrum complanatum. Next base: position 6,286,933 of record CM055108.1, on the reverse strand, counting down.
GGGCATATCCATTTGCCCTCGCATATCAGATGCAGAGGTGGAGAGATTGATGGACACATACGGGCGTGACGGTTCATCTCTTGAGCCTTTGAGACCATCTCACAGTTTCGTGGGTCAGTGGCAGGAGCAGGAACTAGAGCAAATTCGGGACATGGTAGAGGTGCAGGGTCCAGAGCAGATGCAGAGGCAGGGCCTAGTCACATGGGGGGAGATGTTCCCAGAGCATCCAGCACACATGCAGAGGCAGGGCCTAGTCACGTGGGGGGGGATTTTCGTAGAGCATCCAGCACACATGCACCCTCTCGTCTAGTTGTTCCTTCAGCCGTAGGTCCATCTCGTCCAGCGTCGTCATCAGCTGCTGACGCACCATTTACAGAGTCAGATCATGCCATAGAGGGCCGCAGTGATGCAGCAGGCGATGCTCCACAGTCAGACACACCTTCAGCACACCCATCTACTGTTTCTGGTGGGCGTTCTAGACCAGGAGAGTCCTCTGTGCAGCAGAGAGCGGTTAGGGCTAGGTAGCAGACATTGAACCGAGGTGCATGGCAAAGACATCATCATGCACTGTGTACCCGACGGATTGGCCAGCTGTTCTATGAGTGTGGCATTCCTTTGCTGTTGTAGACACTTGGATCTTTAGAGACACTTGCCTTCAGATAGCATCAGCTGATTCGTCATGGAGGCCTCCGAGGAGAGAGGCATTGCGCACGACCATGCTACGACAGGAGGAGGAGACCATCACACGGGAGCTGAGCTCCATCCGCACAGCGTGGCAGACGTAAGAATTTTTTGCTACTCTTTACCACTCTATTTGTTTCAATCTAGAAATTACCACAGTGTTTGCAAGTGCACATGTCTAAGAAATGTTGTATTTTTGCAGCTATGGATGCTCAATATTGAGCGATGGATGGACTGACACTCGTCGGCGATCTGTCGTCAATATCCTAGTGTCTTGCCCACTTGGCACAGTCTTCCTACGAGGCGTGGATGCTACTCGAGCTGGTGGAGCCACCACGGCCGAGTTCATCTATGAGGCAGTGATCTCTGTAGTGCAGGAGATTGGGGCAGAGCATGTGGTTCAAGTCGTTACAGACAACGGCTCGAACTGCAGATCGATGGGAGAGATGGTGATGAGGGAGCACCCGAGTATTGTGTGGACCCCGTGCGCTGCACATTGCATCGACCTTCTCATTCAGGACATGGTTGCACTTCCATGGATTCGTGAGGTACAATTTTCGTCACTTTGTAAAGCATTTTGCACTTGTCAATTACTCCAGGCCCCTAACCTCTTTTAGCTTCTAACAGTTTTTTGTTTAATGTTTGTCTTGCAGCTCACCTCTCAGGCCATGCGCATAGTGAAGTTCGTCACCAGAAAGAGGCGCGTGCTGGCATTGTTCCGTACATTCTCTCGGTTGGACCTGAAGAAGCCAGCACCCACTCGCTTTGCCTTCTTTTTCCTGGTTCTCGAGCGATTGTGTGTCTTGCAAGATCGTTTGCGGAGGATGGTATCCAGTGAGGCATTTGATGAGTTCAGGAACTGCACGACAGAGGCAGTGTTCTTCCAGGCCATAGTCTTTGCAGAGGACTTTTGGACACGTGCGAGTGAGATTGTAGAGGTTCTTCGACCTGTCTTCTATGTGCTACGCCTAGTAGACCGAGAGGGGTGCACTCTCGGTCTCATATACGAGTTCATGGACCGCATCGGCGAGGCGCTTCACAGATGTGGCTTGGAGGAGGATAGGTACGTCTCCTATCACTTTCTTATTTCAGTTTCACTATGCTCGTGTTTTCGAAGATGCCTAACCATTTGCAATGTCACCTGTGCAGGAAGGACGAGCTCCTCACACGTTGGGAGGCGAGGTGGGACTACTTCCACAGACCCATCCATGCGGTGGCCCACATGCTGCACCCATTGTGGCGCTCTACCAAACGTCCTGGCGACACGGAGCTCCACCGAGGATGGGTGGAGTACGCCAAGCGTGTATGGCCCGGCGCAGGCATTGTAAATATTCTAGCTAGTGTAGTTGTTTGTATTAGCATATGCTTTGGTTTGTGTCCTGACACGTGTTCTATTTCCTTTGCCAACAGGCACGACTATAGGGAACACAGAGCGAGACATGGTCAAGTTCGAGCGGGGCCTGTATCCTTTTGATCGAGAGCAGTGTAAGCTCAGAGATGACCAGTTGGCGCCTGTCACATGGTGGAGCTTTCATGGCCGCAGTACGCCTGACCTTCAGCGACTGGCAGAGAGGGTCCTTGCACAGGACTATTCGGCTTCCGCCTGTGAGCGGAACTAGAGTGTATGGGCCAGCCATCACACGAAGAAGAGAAATAGACTCTCCATTGAGCAGTGCAGGCAGTTGGTGTTTGTGAACACCAACGGACGCATGTTGAGATGCACACACATGCAAGGTGACCACTTGATCGAGGTGACTTAGTGACTTTATTAGTATTGCTTGATGTACTTGCGTTTCAAATGAACTTATTTGACAAATGCATAAGTTTGCTAACCATGCCCGTTTGTTTTTGTAGGTGAACCCTGACTCTTGCAAGGTACATACGACAGCTGCTGATCCTCGAGCGCCACCTACGGAGGAGGAGGTCGAGGATGATATCTATCAGGAGCTACATAGGCAGGCAGATGCAGAGGCACGGTCTACACGACGCCACAGGAGAGCAACTCGACATCAAGAGATGGGAGAGGATGGAGATGATGAGATTTTGGGGCATGGAGAGGGATTTGGGCATGGGTACGAGGAGGAGTGGATGGATGAGGGTGATACAGAGGCAGAGAATGAGGATGAGCATGACACGGGGGGGGGAAGACATGCAGCACTTATTCGTAGACCCCGATGCCGAGACACAGGAGGAGCCAGCCGTTCCTGCACCTAGACGTAGAGGGCGATCTAGACATTCCAAGGGGGGGGGGGGTCTGGAGGCCTTGTTTGTAGAGACGACTGGAGTTTCACAAGCAGTTGAGGGTCAGGTCGGCTCTGAGTTTATAGGGCCTTCCCAGAGCTCTCTCTCTCTCTCTCTCTCTCTCTCTCTCTCTCTCTCTCTCTCTCTCTCTCTCTCTCTCTCTCTCTCTTACAGCCATATTCAGTTAAGGACATGGAATAGTCCTAATATGGTAGACGGCCCTTCAGTGTTTGAGATTATTGGTCACGCTGAGATTTAATTCCATGACAAAGCATGTTTGTGACTAATGACCTTGAGAGGACCCAGACACTCTAATTGAGACATGTGGAGTAGTGCAAGTACGTGTGACGAATATAGGCAGGAGGATTGCATGAAGAGCCGTGACCTATTTATAGTTGAACTGCATGGGGATTGCATGGGTTCATGCACATGAATCTATTCCCTATATAATGAGCCAGTGCATGTGTTGTCCAAAAGGACAGACATCATTGGCAGCAGTAGAGCTAGATGAGAGTTCAGTTTTGAATTCACCAATTCGTTGAGTGAAGCATGTTCGGCAAAAGAGGTGGTAGAGTGCTTTCCCACTAGCTTGATCTTTTGTTAATATCGCTTCTAATTAGTGTTTGATTCATTACAAATTTCCTGATTCCTTGAAAACTTTTATCCGATGTGGAATGTTTTGCATGGGCAAATCATGTCCCTTGATGCTTGGATTTTATACTATAGAGGATTTGATAGTTGCAAGAATCCACAATGTTCTTTGGGATTGGTTTCATGCATGACTAATTGTGTTCATTGACTAATTGATTGGGATCAATTTGTCCGGTTGAATAAACTTTTAGTGGTGTTGTTTCATGAAACTAATTATTGCAAGTTGAGGATGAAGTTTATGTAAAACTATTCCTTTATTGAGTCTTGCAAACTTAGAACATTGAAAGGAATTGCAATTAGGACAATTCTCTAGTATTAGCTGTAATTCAGCAATGAAAGGAGAGAGAGTTAGACTCATTGGGTCGATGGAACGTTTGTTCCCTGCAATTTATATATAGTAGAATCCCTATTTTGCTTAGTTTTCATCTGGCAAGTAGCGATGGAAGCATGGACAGTGGCTTTTGCAGTTTGGAAATACTTGTGCATGCATGGAATTTCCTCAAAAGTTTTTCTCTAGTGAAGAAATTCCAGAATCCATGTTTTTACCTGTTCAAGCTCACACTTGTGCCCTTCAGGAAGAGTGTTGTTCTTTAAGAGAAGTCTTGGGAACTTTCCAATACTCTGCCAGTATTCATCGCTGGTCATTTCAATCTCTGCCTTCTGGAATTGTTGCAGGAATGTTTTCCAGTACTGTGGTTCTGGAAACGCGCATCTGTAATGAATTCCAGCAATTCAAGGCACGTTTAATCACCTTTGCTGTGTGCAGGTGAGTTGATTGAAACATAGGATGATGATGAGGGCGAATCCAGAAGGAAGTGTGAGCAGTTAAAGAGGTAGCTAATTGTTTTTTAGCCAGCAATGGAGGCTCTGGATGGGACACGTCGTATCAACCCGTTATGCCATAGTTCATCCACTCTGATAACCTGCAAAGAATTTGCTGTGGACCGCTGAAATCTGTTGCAGAGATTGACAATGGCAATCAGAACGCTCCTTCCCTGATTTCATCTGTTGAAATGGGCATGGATGTCTAGGAAGGGAGCTTCAAAGTGGGATCGAGTTATGGTTGGTGGCTGGAGCAGTCGTGGAGCAGATTTTAACCATGCGTGAAAGCTATGGCAGTCACGATGGTGAAGAACTGTGGTGGCTGTGAGAAAGAGGTTGTATATGGAACCCCTCTTAGGGTTAGCTTAATGGCCTCTTTTCCTTTTCTTGCATGGGTAGGCCTTTTGCTAAGTTTGCATGGTTTTTTTTCCTTTGTGGAAGAAAGGAGACCGGTGCTTCTTTCATGCAATACGAGATTCGGCCTTTTTGGAACTTGTGAGGTCTTTGGTAACCTTTTACTTTTTTTTTTGGCTTGAGCCTCAAAATTGCTTTACATGGTGAGATTATTGTAGAAGCAAATTGACTCTTCATGTTGCATGGCTTCAGTTGTGATTTGCATGACAATTTGGAGATGTCCAAGTTTTGCATGGCAATAAGTAGACCTGCTGCCTTTGAGAGCAAGAAGGTCAACCTTGCACAGAAAAATTATCCAACTCATGAAAAGGACCATAGTTCATGCATTAAAGGCATGGAGGCATTATTTGGATGGATCAGGATTTGAGGTATTCACTGATCATGATACCTTGAGATACTTTTGTAAGCAGCCAAACCTTAGAGGTTGGCAAGCCAGATGGTCTGAGCTCATGTAGGAATTTCTAATGAAGATTTGGTACAAAAAAGGTGCCAAGAATGTGTGTAGATGCACTATCTCGTGTGGTATATCAAATGTCATTCATAGTCATTGAAAATGACTTACTATTTGAGATAAGAAAGGCTCAGTAGGAAGATCCTCACTGTAAGAACGTGGAACATGAGGTTAGTCATGGCCATGCAGAGTCTCAAGAGGAGGGGTCTTCTACCTTGGTTCGCACTAGTGATGAGAAATGATAAGGCTCTTATTCCAAATTGTGATGTGCTGCGAAAGAGGATCTTGCATCTCTATCACGATAGCCCTAGTGTCAGTCATCCTGGTGGATAGGACCTATGAGTTGATACGTAACTTTTGGTGGTCTAGACTTAAGAAAGAAGCAAATCATTATGTGACACATGGTTTCAGGTGTAATGTTAATAAGGCTGAAATCATTAAAGTGCCTGAGTTATTACGCCCGCTACCTATACCATAAGGGAGACGAGAGAGTATTTCCATGGACTTTATTACATGTTTACCACGTATGCAACAACAACATGATGCCATCCTACTTTTGGTTGACAGGCTCACTAAAATGGCTGATTTTTATCTCAATCAATAATAAGATTGATGCACCTACTACGGTTGATTTGTTTATACAGCATGTATTTAGACTTCATGGATTACCTAGATCCATGTGTCTGACAGAGAGACTCGTTTTCCTAGCAGTTTTAGGATTGCAGTATTTGAGAAGTTAGAGATGCAGTTGGGAATGAGTATTTTTTATCATCCTGAAACAGATGGACAGACTGAGAGAGTTAGTCAAACTTTGGAAGACATGCTTTGGGTATATGTGAGAGAAAAGCAAACGCTATGCGAACGTTACCTACCATTGTTGGAGTTTGCCTATAATGATAAAAAGAATGCATCTACGAAAATGAGTTCTTTCGACCTAAACTATGGTTTTAGACTAGCCAATCCGGTTTCTATAGATATGTCCCATAAGACACCTAGTGCTTTGGAATTTGTAACTCACATGCAACAGATGTTGGAATTGGCAAAAGAAAATGTTAGAGCGGCGATGGATCGGGCAAGGACTTATGCCGATTTGGATCATACGCCAAGAGAGTTCGAGGAAGGAGACATGGTGTTTCTTAGAATTCCAAAGGACTCGAAAACCCTGAAGACAAGGAAGTGCTATAAGTTGTCACCAAATATTGTGGACCTTGGAAAATTGTTAAAAAGATTAATAGCGTTGCTTATGATTTGGGTTTGCCTGTTGATTGTAAGGTTCATCCTATTTTCATATTTCATGCTTAAAAAAGGTGACACTGATAACTTGTTGGCTAATGGCCTTGTAATATTTCAGGAGCATGGGGAGGTGATGTATGGACCCCCAAGAGTATTGGACAAGAGGCAGAGATGATTGCGGAATCGTTTGCTCCGTGAGTACTTGGTTGCATAGACAATCTCTCAGTGATGCTACCTGGGAGACCGTGCATGGGTTGCATTGCACAGTATCCAGACTTTGCAATCGAGGATGATGTCATCTGAGGAGGGATCTGAGGAGGGAAGGGATGTCACATGTACTAAATCCCTTTGCCTAATGTAAATTGTAAATTATAATTATTAAATCGTAAATGGCTAAGTCATCGGGCTGTGGTGACAATTGTAAATTGCAATGTAAATAGCACTTGATCCAATGTATAGTGGCACGTGTCAGACGGTCTACCTACTAGCTTGCCTATGTGTCAGGGTATTGCCAAGCGGCAAGGGTCGATTATGCATGGAGTTTGCCATGTGTCGATGTTAGGATGTGTTAGGGTTAAGCGGTGCTTGAGGGGATATAGTTGAGCCTTGCCAAGCATTCCCTATCTTATTCTTACGCAACTATGGTTGGGAGGAGACTTGCAACAGAGTTCTCATGTTTGCTTGTTGATCTATGTACATTTGCTTGAGATTAACAAAGTGACGAATTTGCAAGGTATTTCTGTGTATTTACTTAAGGTTTTGTGAGCTCGTGTGCAAAAAAAAAATACTATAGGTTATGGGCCAAAGAAAGTTCTACATCTGAGAGACCAACGATTGCGGAATCGTCTCCTCCAAGAGCATCTAGTGAGTTGGAAAGGATATCCATTGTTAGACTACTTGAGAGACGCAACAATGTTTGCATAAGTCCTACCCATAATATGTCATCGAGGATGGTGAGTTGCCAAAAGAGGGAAGGATTGTTAGAGCCCAATTAGCACGACTTCGGCACGACCGGTTACCAAAGGGCCAAAGGGCAAGTATTGACGATGGTCGATGACCGGAGTCGACATCCGTTCCCAGCTAGGACTGGTGCATCACAAGCAGTGGCCCGATGTGACCACCTGACAAGCTATCAAAGACTTCATGAAATGTGACTATTGAGATCCAAGTAGTCACTGACAAGATGCTAGCGAGCAAGTAGTAGGGGTGAACAAGCGGATCACAAGTCTTTGGCGTGGCATGGAGGTGGTGCCCTATGAATCACTCAGTATTCACAGGTCATAGGTCGCATGCATGCTAGGTGGACTGATCACCCATTGTTGGATGCCATGTGCGAGGTGACAGGAATAGCAAATAGCAAGCTCATAGAGGGGGTGCCTACGATTGGGAGGTTCATTGTACACATACTGCATTCCGGAAATTTCGAAACGTTTAGTTTTGGAAATCTTTTTTTTTTTTGGGCTCTTTAGGAAAAAAATTTAGGTGTCCTAGAAAAAATAAAACCCATAAAAAGGCAACTAAAACACATTCAAATACCGTGTATTAGATAATATTCTATGCTCTTATCTTCTGAACATTCACCAAAAAACTTAAATTGAGACTCCATTTCATTTAAACAAGATTCATAGGATTCAAATTAAGTAGTTTTTCCCAAAAAAGTTAGTTGCTAAGATTTGTTGGAGCATGGTTTTTAAGGCTTTTTGGAATCAAGACGTAAAAACATGTTAAAAACTTTAATTTTACTGACAAAACTATATAGATGTACTAAAGCAAGATAGGTGATACAATGACTACTATCCTAATCACTTGTAACATACAATTACACAAATTTTGAGCAATCCTATTCACTGTGCACATATCAAACTAGTGACATTTATTTCCAAAACAGATTCATACTTTAAGCAAAATTTCCAATAGGACTAATTAGGATCACTTTTTGGAATGTAAATGGAATTGCTTACATTACCATAGGTTACTTTGACCCAAAAGGTCGAAAGTTGTGTAACCATGGTCATATCATATTATATTAGGCCTACTAACTTGGTAGGGACTCATGGGTCCACTAGGCCTAATTGTGACATTAAGTATCCCAACTTGACATATTGGAGGTACCTTATTCTTTCTATGTAACTTACAGAAAGTTGGGTAGTCAATAGTCAAGTAGTTGGATAGCCAATAGTCAAGTAGTTGGATAGCCAATAGTCATCTTGGACTATATATATGTGTGCATCCCATTTGTATGAGACACTTTTGTAAGCAATACTGACTACTCTCCTTGGCTGTCCACGAGTTTCTACAAGAGGGTTTCTAGCCATCTCTCTCTTTCTTTTGAGAATGCTTTGTGTGATTGAATAGTTAAGATCCTGGATCCTTAGGCTTCTATTTCCTACATGGTATCAGAGCCTTTAGGTGATCATATTGCTTGCAGGAGGGCGCCCAATAGGAAGCTATCTTCTTCCCTTTTTGGTTGCAGAAAATTGAAGGGCACCTTCACCTATTTGAGAGCTAGCAGTAGGGCGCCCATGCTCAAACCAATTGCATGTGATCTTGACTCAATTACATGCTGAAATTTCCCTGTTGGTGAGCTTGGAGTAGGGCGCTACCATCAGCTCTATATGCACATAGTATGCACCCTTTTTAGCCACAAATTTCTGGTTATGGTTTAGGCTTCATTAGAAATCTACCTATTTGTGAGCATTCTGTTTTTTGTGTAGAAATCAGCCACCTATTTCATTACTTGTTGAGCAAATTGCATGTGGAGTATTGCAATCTATTGTGCTCATAATTTCAGCTTTGAGGTTCCTGCCCTTTGAGTAGATTTTGTCTTGGAAAGTCTATTTCCTATCTACTACAAGCTGATTTTCCTGTTATGGCTAAAGAATCGGAGTCTATTGGTTCTTTATTTAATGAAGATAGGCTGAATGGCACCAACTATTCCTTGTGGTGCTACATGATAAAGAACCTTCTAATTGCTAAAGGTTTGTGGAAAGTAGTTAATGGTGACGAAGAGAGGCCGCCTACCTTGGCACCTATTACACCACCTAGAACAACTACTTCATCATCTACGGAGGTGTCTTCCAATGAGCAAAAGAAGTGAGATCGACGAGATGCACAAGCACATTCCGTCATTGCATTATCAGTGAATAGATCTCCTTCCTCATATTAGATCATGCAAGACTTCCAAAAGTGCTTTGGAGACTTTTGCCAAGATGTTTCTTCAAGTAAAGAATGCCGCAAAAGTGGTATATCTTCGAAATCAGCTTTCTATCTTGAAGATGCAAGAAGGTGATTTGCTTACAAACCACTTGACGAAGATCAAGGAGCTTCTTAGTATTGATGAGGTGATTGAGAACTCACAATTTGTATCTATTACTCTCAACTCTCTTCCTAATTCTTACCTTCCATTTGTGTCATCATTGAGCATTTCTCTTAGGGGACAGCAAATCTCCTTCGACAAACTTGTTGGCTTACTTCTTCAAGAAGAGCAAACAAGGATCAACTTTGGTGAACAAGAAGATCAAGCTTTCTTTGCAAAAGGCAAAGGCAAAGGCAAGTGGAAAGGGAAGCCTTCTTTCAAAACTTCCAAAGATGATCAAAAATCTAAGGAAGCTCAAGATCAAGGCTCCAAGAAGAAGGGTAAGTGCTACTATTGCAAGAAGTTTCGGCATCACATTAAAGAATGTAGGAAGAAGCTTGCAAAGGAAAAAGAGAAAGGTAACGATACAAGTACTGCAATCATTAATCTGGAACAACAATTTGGAAAGTAGGATAATCTTTTCAATAATGATTATGCTTTTGTCACTAATAATCTCATCTCTCCTCAAGACGAGATTTCTGCCATTCTAATCTTGCTGGTTTTTCAGCAGAAAACAGCTCATCTTCAGCTTTACAAGTTGCTATTTTTTCATCTATTGATTGGGTGATTGATAGCGATGCCACACGCCATATGACTTATCACAAAGAAGTCTTCACAAAGCTTGTAAAAGTACATGATGGAAGCAAAGTTCAAGGTGTTGATAACACCTCTTATCCTATCAAAGGCATTGGAGTGATCCCCATTATCTTACCCAATGGTGAGGAGAACTACATTCGTAATGTACTTTATGTTCCAAAAATAAAAAAGAATCTCATTTCGGTCTCTACAATTATGAACCAAGGATTGGTTGTGGAATTCAAAGAAGACAAATGTCTTATCAAAGACCCAAAGAGATCTCTTATGATCATTGTTTCGGGAACATTACGTGGTGGATTGTTCCTTATGGAGAATACCTATGAGCAAAGAGCTTCATCATCTTTTTGTCTTGTTGCATCAAGTTCACATTCTTTCGAGTTGGCTGAATTATGGCATGCTAGGTTTGGACATCTCAACTTTGCTAGCTTGAAGATGTTGAAGAGATTCAATATGGTTGAAGGACATGTATGCGAAGGATGCATACTTGGAAAATCAAAGGCAAGCTTTTCCAATTGATGGAACTATTAGAGTTGATGGCAAATTTGATTTGGTTCATAGGACCGAATCCATTGGAAGGTGTAAGTACTTTGTTACTTTTATTGATGACCTTTCAAGATTTACATGGATTTATCCTATTAAGGCAAAATCTGAAGTTTTTGAACGCTTTAAGGATTTTCTAACAATGATAGAAAACCAGTTTGAGCACTCTTTAAAAATCTTACGTACCGACCGAGGAGGGGAATATATAAAGAATATGTTCGGTACTTATCTTCAAAGCAAAGGTATCCATCATCAAATGACAACCCCTTACACACCTCAACAAAATGGTGTTGCCAAAAGAAAGAATCGCACTATTATGGAGATGGCTCGATGCATGCTCAAGGCAAAGGGCCTACCTCACAAGTTTTGGGCTGAAGCGGTTATAACGGCGACTTACATTAGTAATCGGTGTCCTACTAAAGCCTTGAAGGTATTAACTCCTTATGAAATTTGGCATGGTAAGAAGCCTGCTGTTTCTCACTTACGCATCTTTGGTTGCACGGCTTATGCTTTCATTCCCAATAAGCTAAGAACCAAGCTTGATGATAAAGGAGTTAAATGCATATTTGTTGGCTATATTAGCGAAAGCAAGGGCTATAGGTTGTTCAATGTGGATACTAATAAATCATAGTGAGTCGTGATGTTCATTTTGATGAAAAGACCTCCTATGATGTTGCGCCCACTCATGTCATGAAAGGGGGCTTCCCCCATGACGCATATCTTGAAATATTTCCAGATTTGGTTTTGCCATCTAATCATGAAGATAAGGGACTGCCATCAACTTCTAGTGGACAGCCCACTACTTCTTCAATTTTGCAGCCCATAGTTCATCAAGAAGAACTCATTTACGGTGAAGAGCAACCTGTTGAAGACATTGGACAGCAAGGTCCAAGTTCGGAACACTTTGGACAGCAAAGTGTTGACAAAGGTAAGGCTGTTGGACAGCCCAAACCAGTCCCTAAATGGTTGTTGCAGACTTTGCAGGACAGCAAGGTGGATCATTTCTATGAAGGGAAGACTCGTGCCTCTACTAAATCAGTAGAATTTGCTGATTTTTCTGATTTTGCTCTTATTTCTATTGAGGATGGTGCAGTAGAACCTGTTTTTTATGAGCAGGCCAAAGGAGTAAAATGTTGGGAGGATGCGATGCAAGAAGAGTGTAACTCACTCATGAAGAACCACACTTGGGTTTTTGTTGATCTTCCACATGGGGCTGGAATCTTCATCTCTCAACAACGATACATTGAGCAGATGTTGAAGCAGTCTTCTTTTTTAAAGTCACCGCAAGTTGATGCATATGATGGATGCCTTATTGAAAAGTTTCATGCGAAACCTTTTCAATTTGATGTTTTAGCAAAGGAGCACTCTTTCGAACCGTTTTGTACTAATCGAGGTGGGAGTCAACATGTGTCAATTAGTACTATTGTTTAAAGCGTTAAGAGCGAGCATTTGTTTAGAGAGAATTTTTCATTACTTGAAGAATCTTCTATGTCATCCCATGCCTCTTCGAGGGACAGTTTTTATGACGCCATCGTTGATGCATCTCTTGATAGCGTGCCAAATTTTTATGATGAAGATGTTGGACAGCAGGTTCAGTCATCTTCTTTTGGTCATTTACAGCCCATTTTACATCATGCGGAGTCCATTATGCTTTGGGAACAGCCTGCGGAAGATTATGGACAACATGGTCCATGTTGGGAACACTTTGGGCAGCAAAGTGTTGAACAGCCCATAACATTTCCTTGTCGGCTATTGGAGACTTTGCAGGACAGTATTGAAATGTCTTACTACGAAGGGAAGGCACATGCCTCTTTAAAATCAATACCTCTTGCTGATTTTTTTGGTTCTACACTTACTCTTCATCATGATGTTGGTACATTGCCTATTCTATGTGAGCAAGTCATTGATGGTAAGGTTTGGGAGGATGTGATGCCAAAAGAGTTTGGTACTCTTTTTTATTGTCCTTATGGTAAGAAGTTTTTTCGAATGATGTGGGAACCTATGATGGATTATAAGTCCATGTTTCGACTTATTGCCGAGTTTATATTGGATCCCTACTTCGGATGGAGCATGCAAATCCTCACCCTTCGACTTGATGCTTCATTATTACGCATTCTTTTCCTTTTATATGTTGGACATGATTGGGGATGAGATTTCGACTACTTCGATGCGAAGTTTATTTGGCGACATGAAGTTCGGACAGCAAGTTACATTATTCTCTTTCGAGAAGTTACTTCATGTTATGTTATGCATTTCCATTTAAGGAGGGTGTTGAAATGTAAATGGAATTGCTTACATTACCATAGGTTACTTTGACCCAAAAGGTCAAGAGTTGTGTAACCATGGTCATATCATATTATATTAGGCCTACTAAACTTATTAGCTAAGTTAGTATGAAATTAACTTGGTAGGGACTCATGGGTCCACTAGGCCTGATTGTGACATTAAGTACCCCGACTTGACATATTGGAGGTACCTTATTCTTTCTATGTAACTTATAGAAAGTTGGATAGTCAATAGTCAAGTAGTTGGATAGCCAATAGTCATGAAGTTAGATAGTCATCTTGAACTATATATATATGTGCATCCCATTTGTATGAGACACTTTTGTAAGCAATACTGACTATTCTCCTTGGCTGTCCACGAGTTTCTACAAGAGGGTTTCTAGCCATCTCTCTCTTTCTTTTGAGAATGCTTTGTGTGATTGAATAGTTAAGATCCTGGATCCTTAGGCTTCTATTTCCTACATCACTTACAAGAGCTTTAAATTGCCATTCTTTGTGACTATGCTCGAGCATCCATCTCTTCTAGAATAAACTAGTGAATGACGATGTTGCCAACATATTAAGAATTTGTCTAAAAAATTTTATTAATCTGGTTCTTATATGGACATAGTTCACAGAGCAACCCTGTAATTGTAAGAGAGAACTATGCATTTAAACATGCTAGAAGTTTTTTTTTTGGGTTCCAACGTTCCGAAACACTGAGTTCCAAAACGCTCATTCCGGAACCCTATGCCTCCAGAATGCCGTTCCGACGCAACTTAGATTCTACATACCCACCTCCTTTATTTCACGAGCTTCAAGAGAAAGGTTTGTGACAAATTCCATTCATAGCCTAGATTGAGGGCCAAGCATCTCTTTCAATCTTGATTATCTTTTATGCCCACAATGAGGGGAATGTTTCTAAGAGTAGGAAAGAGTCAAGGACACTTTTACGTTATTGGGACAGCCTCGTCAATTAAGTATTAATCAGGTCTCTACTACCCAGTTTTTAGCTTATTGAATTTGATGTCTATGAGTATCTTTGTAGGAGACACTTAGCGATGCTCCTTTGTAGGAGCTACACACCAATGTCTTGTTGTTTGTACGATGTTCATTGTAGGAGTTACTATTTAATCAGCATTTCGTGGTTTATTGTTCTTCTGTGATGCCATGTCTGTGATGTGTGTTCATAACTATGCTACTTCAAGTGAATCCATAGTCGAAGGTTGAATAAGAAATCATTATTAACCAACAAGAGCATGTTAAGGATCAAAACATACATGAAAGAATAAAAACGAAAAAGATTTCAAAGCATCACCATGACACTCAAGACCAAAACAATGAATACAAAGAAAGGAAAGATATATAAAAAGTAAAAGCTACAATTAGTGTACTCAAAGTCATCCAAGTTCACCTAGATTATCCAAGGGCTTATCCTATATTGATTATCTTCGCCCCAGTTTACTAAAAAGCGTTTCAGCCAACAGGTTATTCCCCCGTTTGGACATCTAGGTATACGATTTAGGTCTCAGCAACTAACTAGTCAAGCAAGGCCTATTGGATGCTTTGAACCACTACTCTAAGCTCATACGCTGGTATGTGTGGTCTAGTTTATTCTTACAATGAGATAATTGTATGGGACTAGGACAACATTAAAAGAAGGTCAATGGAGCTCTAGCAAATAAGTCTTCTCCTTTGAGTGCTGAGCTGGTTAGGAAATTTTTTCATCTCCCTGAGGTTACTAGACAAAGATAAATGCCCACATCGGGTACTATAACATTGCATCCCAATAGTTTAAATCAATGCATGAATGCGCACAAAAATGAGGACATACAAGAGAGAAAAAAATCGGTCTGCTTCTAGGCATGATGTGAAGAAGTTACTTTCCATTAGTGAACATGCACCCAATCCGAAGGGGGAACTTAGCTGACAACATCTATGCATGTCGAGTAGGCAAGTGAACTTGAAGAATTTGCACATAAGTTGCAATTGACAAAGGGTTACTTGCAGGTTGTAGGACTTAGTGAGTAGGCTATTACTTTTTGAAAAACTTGAAACTACCCTTCGCGCCTCATAGGATGTTTAGTAATTATTCCAAAAAACTTACACACACAAAGAAAATAAAACAATTGAAAAGGCATCACATATGCTAAGGCAAACTTGAAACTTATTGCCACGACATTAGATGCACATAGAGCACAAAGAATATGACACACAGGACAAATAAACTTGGGCATGAAGAAGTTGCATTTAATGTGACTAGAGATCGAGAACAATGGCCATTGACAAAATGACTGCGATAATATATCAAATTTCAGCAAATCAAATGAAATTCACTTACTAATTCTACAATAACAATGCTAACAATGCCGATCATGGCAGCCCGGGAATTCCAGATCTCTGCATTCTTTGTAAAGCCACAAAATACAGCCGGTAACTTGGGCTCGTCCTTTGGAGCTTCTACCTGCAACAAAGGATTATTGCTATCCGTTGGTGCAGATTTGGCTCATGACACTATATTGTTCCAATGCTCATGAGACTTATTCCAGTAAAAACAAAGCTTCAGTAAATCTTTCCATCAATAAGCATGTAATATACTTTCGGACTCCAAGGTTTAGAGCAATAATTGTTTCTCAGGTGCACGTGTGATGGTGGCTGTAGGAGAGAGACATGGTGAAGGATGGAATGTGTGTTTACTTTGCTTGCATAAATGAGGAGTAAACGCGCTTCAATGGCCACTCATTCTGTTAGTTAACCATGCCATTCCAGTTTAGTAATGCATAGCTGTTGCATTTTCTGCCCATTTTTTAGACTGCTTAAAAAGCAGAATGGGCGACCAACTGTTTTCAACATTGATTATGTTTTTCAGATGCAAATTCTGCTTCGAAATGGTCGTGCGAAAAAAGCTCAGCCACTAAAATGTTGATTATGTTTTGCAAATGCAGATTCTAATGCATAACGGTCATGTGAAAACACATCAACTATGAATTACGCTATGGAATGAGGCAGGCAGATGAAATTTTGCCCGATAAAGAATCATAGTCTTGGCCTATGACTCTTTACCAGGCAGAATGTCATCTGCCTGGCTCATTCCATAATACAATAAGAAAGGCAACAAAATACACTAGTTCAGTTAGTGCTAACTGAAGTTACTAACTGAACCAGTTATGTAATTGTAGGTGGGGCAGGATCACCATTTATGTTATCTCTGAGTGAGAGAGATAGCTGTAGGTGGGTCGCACGCCTAAGTGATCCAATAATCAAGGCGAATTGTCACCAGAACAACTTCAATATGTCAAAGCAAGCTCTGGGAAAAACAGATGCACTTACTCCTACTGGAAGTTTTGCAGCACGAATGCAAACTCCAGACCTCAAACGAGCTCCCAATTTGGGTGAGACCCCTTCACGCAATCTACAAAGCCTGCAATATACAAAACCAATTATTTCCAGACCTGAAAGACCCCCATTAACCAATGTGCCACTAAACAATCTCAGAAAAGTGCAGGAATTAGCCCAGCTAAGAAACGGAATGAAATCCTACGAAACTAAAGCTTATACGCAACAAGAGAGACAGATAGAGACTGAAGAGGTTTGAGAGGATAGGTAGGAATGGCAATGCAAGCCGAGCAGAGCAACGCCATTGCTATTTCTCTCTCGCCTTCTTCGCATCTCTTTTTTGCTTCTCTGCCCACCACACTCTGTGTGCCTCCTAAAGGCGCGTACGCAGTGATTTGAGGCTAGACGTTGAGATTATGCCACGTTCTCATCTGTAACCATTGATACGAGTCCACGTGGCATGTAATGTCATGTGGACAAGATCCATGTGATTTAGCATCAAATGTTGTGTCTTTAAACCTCATAGGTATTTATTGTGTCCTATTGTCCATGAATATTGTTTTTAGATACCCACCCATTTTGGTCCTCACTTTTTTAAATGCTTCCGTTTGTGTTTGATGCTTCGGTTTGTGTTTGACATTTATCTATTGATATGTATATATATCTATTTGTGAAATTAGAATATATCCAATTTCACAAATTTATATAGAGAATTTAGTGATGTCATAAGGAAAAGCTTAGAAACAATATACAAGCAACTCAAAAAGTCGGATTCTCTTGGGTAGACCCAGTGCTAACTAAAAAGCAAAAGACAAACAGTAAGAAGAAAGATAAAAATATTAATATGATAATAACTCAAATAAAATAAAATTTAGAATTCAAAATTTATAAATTTATAAATCTAATTAAAAATATAAAATAAAATAAAAAACAAGGATCATAATATGTATACGAGTTATCGAAACAAAGACAAAATACTAGAAATAAAGCGGGCTCTTTAGCTCCCCACTTTTCCGGACTCTAGTATTAATCATCTTAAACATCCCATAAGCTGAAATACCAAAGATAAACCAAAAGAGTCTAAAACAGTTTAACTTTTTTCATTATTTTCTTAAACGAGTAACCCTTATGGAGTAACAAAATAATTAGATTGCTTGATTGGTCTACAAAAGCATCTCTAGTAGTATTTTGACGAAAAGATCAGGAACTAATAAGTCATCAATATATCTTCTAACATGAGTTAATTTATGCAATAAGATGGGACAAGTACCACAAGAAACTAATCTTTGTATAAATTCAAATTCATAAGAGAAAAGATAAAAGTTAGCTAGATGAACAGCACAATTAGTGCCCATGGGAATACCTATCCTTTGTTGAAAAAGCGAATCACCTAGAGAAATATGCAAGTTATCCAAGAGAAAGTGCAACAAAAAACAAACATCTTCAACATCAACTATTTTAGTAAATCTTTTCTTCTTTGAATCAACATATTCTTTGAGATGTTGAAATGTATGGATTGCAACTTTGGCATCTCTGACAACTCATCACATCCAAAGACTTCCTTCGGTGACAAGGCCCTCCTTTTGATAGAACTATCACCTTGTAGCAATGGAAAACCGTTGCTCGTTTGCACGTATGGTATGGACCATCGATACACATAATCTTCTTCTTGGATGCTTCTACTTGGTTGGGTGATTTCTCCATAGTGTGTTATCATTGTGTTTGTGATTTGTAAGCAAGATCTAAGGAGCATCCCTTATAGTGGTATCAGAGCAAGACTTACAAGCTTGGAGAGGTGGTGCTTTTTGTTGGAGCTTGGTGGTGATCAACTAGTATTCTCATCCAAGGAGTGGATCAAGGTTGCAAGTTGGTGGATCTTCCCAATTTCAATGTGCATGATCCATATCTCTCTCAAATTCGTTGTGGTTTATGGAGAATTGTGCTAGGAAATCAATTTTGGTTGTGTTTTTGGAGTTTTAGCATGTGTAATTCAAAACTAGTTACGGATCTGAAATTTCTAGCAAGTTAATTCACTTTGAAGTAGTTGAAATTCAGGTTGCATGTTGGATCTTCCCATGTTTTTGGATTCTAGGCTCTTTTGTGGCCAAATTTGGCTTGTTTTCCATGATTTTGGCACAAAATTGATGGTAGAATTCAAAATCCAGAAAGTTCAGATCAATAGGATGGTTATAACTCTATAAATAGGATTGCATGTGGTTTAGAAAAATGTTCTTGCCATTAGTTTCCAATTTGTCAAGATGAAAAAACCTAGAAAGGGCCAAAATCCATGATTTTTGCATGTTTTTTCATGAAATTGGATGGTAGGAGGTTGTTGAACATCAATTAAAGCTAGAAAAAGATGAATCATAGTCTTTTGAAGTTGTCTTAGAAGTTAGAGCCAAGAATTCCAACAATTGGGTTTGTAGGAAGTCAAAAATTTTCAAAAATTGACCAATTTTGGTGAATTTTGGGGGGTGGATTTCTCTAAATCCATAAGGGGATCATTCTGGATTTTTTACAACATGATTTGTATTCTTTTTTACCTTCCCAACAAGCTATCAGACCTGTAAATTGATGGGTAGAGGCTTATATTTCAATTTCATCAAGTTTGTAGCAATTTTGACTTCTAGAAGTCGAGAATTCATGGTTCTCAGCCCATACTGCTTCATATGATCTGTCAATAAGCAGTATGTAATCGAAGATCTGTACAATCCTCGACTCATCAAGATAGCTAAGATCTCGCTTATACTAAAGGGAGAAGGATTATTTCCCTGAGTGGATGGCATCGAGGAGATGCCTACAACAACAGGCAAGGAACTACGCGAATGGAGGGAGAAGAATGACAAGGCAACAGCCATATTATCTTCATCCATCGAGGATAGCCTGACTCTTGACTTGGCTACAATCTCTAAAGCAAAAGAGATGTGAGATACTTTACTCAAAAAATTTCAGACGAAATCACGCAGTCAGATCATGCTACTCGAAGATCAACTGACAAATTTGTAATGGGATGGCAAAGATCTCACTTCCTTTATCAGAAAGATGAAAGATCTATTTCTTTCATTACACAATTCTGGAACAAAAAATGCAGTATCAGCAGAGAAGCAGCTTACTTATCTGTTGAGAGCCTTACCAAGATCCTTCCAGACAACCAGAATGCTGTTAGCAAAGGATCCTAATATGCACTTGAAAAGACAGTTGTCGAGATTCGAGATTAAGTCGAAGCTCGTGAACACGTTGATCACAAGGATGCTTCTGACCAAGCCCTCTACAGCAACAAAGAAAAGACTAAGAAGCAATTCAAGCCTAAGAGGGAGTCAGATCGAAAGCAAAATCGAGATCAGCAAGTAGAAGGAGCCAGCAAAGACAAATGGAAGAACAAATGAAGGTCGAAACAATAGAGTGGAGACAAGAAGACATGCATGAGATGCAAACGCGAAGGACATACTGTCGATTCGTGTTGGCTATATCCCAAAATTGAGTGTATCCACTGTCATAAGAAGGGTCATGCAGCCATGGACTACCGACAGAACCCAAGAAACAGACAAGCTCAAAGCAGACAGGAGAACAATAATAGAGCCAGAGAGCTCGAAAATGGACGAAGAATGATCGAATCACAGAAATTCGACCGTCTATATCTGTGTAGACATGTGTGCAATATCAACACCTGACACACATGAGGTAATTCTTGATTCAAGGGCTACCTCACACTTCGTTACATCAAGATGGATCATGTCTGATTTTCGAAGTGCAGATCCATCAAGATTAATCGTTCTTGGAGATGGATCAAAGCATCAAGTGAATGGTATTGGTTCACTATGGCTCAACACTAACGGCAGAGACAGACGACTCAAAGACGTTCTGTTTGTGCCTACATTGCAGCAGGACTTGCTATCAGTGGCAAGAATAGTTGATGCGGGGATGCGTGTAACGTTCTCAGACGAAGCATGCAATGTTGTTGATGCAAGCACCAGTACACTTATCACTCAAGGCAGAAGAAAAGGCAATCTGTATCACTTGAAGGTACGCCTACCTGCAGATCAAGTACATCAGACCCATGATGATTCATCAGATATTCTATGGCACATGAGACTATGCCATATGAATTCAATGGCACTATATCAAGCAAGTCATCATGGAGCAATCACAGGGGTGAGCATCTCGAATGCAACCAGTTTGATGACATGTGATGCATGTATGAAGGGTAAGATGTTACATACTCCTTTTGTCAAAGACTCCTGCAGAACTACAAAGATTCTGGAGCTTGTACATTCAGACATTTGTGGACCTTTCAACGTGATCTCAGTAGGAAGCTCAAAGTATTATATAACTTTTATTGATAATTACATTTAATTTGCCAAAGTCTACTTCATTCATAATAAATCAGAAGCTTTTGATAAATTCACAAAGTATGTGAATTGGGCAGAAAGATGCACATGAAGTAAGGTGAAGCAGATCAGAATAGATCGGAGTGGAGAATACATCTCAAACCGATTCACTGATTTCTGCAATGATCATGAAATCATTCACAAAAGAACTGCATCTTATACACCGCAACACAATGGTGTTGCAAAAAGAAAGAACGGGACTCTTATGGAAGCTGCTAGGTGCATGATGGCCTATTCGAAGGCTCCAAGAGTGCTGTGGTTGAAGCAGTAGCTATAGCTACTTACATTCAGAACATGACAGTAAAATTTGGTGTTTCTCACACAACAGAAAACCCAATTTGACTCATATTCGAATCTTTGGCTGTGCATCATATGCACGTGTTCCTGACAAGCTTCGAAAGAAGCTTGATGAGAAAGCAGAACAAGGATATCTTTTAGGATAGGCAATCATTTGTCATACTACAGAGTCTATATGCCAAAGACAAACACAATGAAGATAGTCAGAGATGTCAAATTCGATGAGAGCAGAACAATGGCCAACGATGATCTTGTTAGTTATGAAGTTCTTGGAAGACAGTACTATGATCTACCAACTGTGACAGAGGGAGCAGAGGATGAACACTCAGACGAAGATGTTCGAGTCGCACCTCATTCAAGTGACGAATCAGACGAAGAAAGATTCGCAAGCCAGCCTACTGCTACAATACTTGTAAATCAAAATGGCTCCGGACCTAGCAGATCATATAAAGACAAGAGCATTGCAATTCCAGAAGGATCTCCTAGAAGATCGACAAGAGAGCGAAGAGTGCCAGCAAGATTTGTGCCATGCAGCTCAGCTTCTACATCAGAAGAGTTTTGTGGATTCAGTGGAGAACCACAAACAGTCGAGGAAGCAATTGAATGTCCAGAGAAGGACAAATGGATCCAAGCCATGAATGAGGAGATGGAATCCATGAGGAAGAATCAGGTATGGACGTTGCAACCATTACCAGATAAGCGAAAGACTGTAAAATGCAAGTGGGCATACAAGCTAAAGTATGGACCGAATGGAGATATCTCAAAGTATAAAGCCAGACTTGTAGCGAAGGGGTTTTCTCAGAGATATGGTATTGATATGCTAAGACCTTCTCTCCTGTAGTGAAACATTCGTCCCTGCATCTACTATTTGCATATGCAGCTATTATGATCTCAAGATTCACATCGTGGACAAGAAAACAGCGTTCTTGCATGGTGAACTAGATGAAGAAGTCTACATGGATCAACCTCTAGGTTCAAATTCTTCCAACTTATGCATGAAGAATGCACAAGAGTATCTACGGTCTGAAGCAATCAGCACGACAATGGTATAAGAAGAAAGATCAAGCCTTGAAATCCTTAGGATTCAAGCCACTAATAGCTGATTCCAATGTTTATGTAAGAATTACAGATGGGAAGATCATCATTGTAGTTGTATATGTGAATGACACTCTGATACTCTACAAAAGTGAAGAACTTATTGTTGAGGTGAAGTATGAAATCTCGAAACATTTCGATATTGCAGATCTGGGAGAAGCCAAATGTTATCTTGGCTTACAGATTGACAGAGACTATGAGGGAGGTAAATTGTATCTTCATCAGTCCAAATATACCCAAAAAATCCTAGAGGATTTTGAGAAGCTGAATTGCAAAGGAGCGAATACTCCAATGCTTGCAAGAACAGTCCTGATGAATGAAGATTGTTCGAAGACTGAAGAAGAAAGAAAATTGATGCACACACCATACAGGAAGCTGATCGGATCACTGATGTATCTTGCAGATAACACACGTCCTGACATTGCTTCTGTCGTGTTCAAGATGAGCCAATTCTATACGAATCAAGACTCAACTCATTGGAAGATTGCGAAATGAATTTTGCAATACCTACAATTAACGAAGGATTTTGGTTTGTGTTATTCTCGTGATGCAGGGTTCCAGATGCTTTCCTACAGTGATGCTAGCTGGGCATCTCTCAAGGACGACTGCAAAAGTGTCTTAGGAGGATGCACCATCGCATCAAGAGCAGCAATTCTCTGGATCAGCAAGAAGCAGACCATTGTAGCTCATTCATCTTGCAAAGCAGAGTACGTAGCAGCAGCAAAGATGGCCAATAAAATCATTTGGCTCCAACAGTTCCTTGATGAACTGGGCGAAACAAGAAATGAACCTTTGGTCTTGCAGATGGACAATACATCCACAATACATCTGACAAATAATCATGTGTTTCACTCAAGGACGAAACACATCGCAATCAAGTACCACTTGATAAGGGAGCTGATCAAGAAGAAGTTGTTGTAGACTACTTTCATTGGAACGAAAGAGATGGTTGCTAACATTTTCACAAAGGCCTTAGAAAAAGGTCTGTTTGAGAAATACTGGAGCAGTCTTGGAGTCATCAAGCTATCATGCTTTGAGAGGGAGCTGAAGAAACAAAATGTTTCTTTTATCAAATTTTTGCTAGCTTTCAACTCCCAACCTGACGACAAGACACGAACGCGAAATATCCGTGAAAGAAAAATGAAAAACAGGAGAAAGTCAGACGATGCGAAAGTTACGACTCAAAGCGACACAAAAAATCTTCACGACACTTTTCGACCTTCACGCTCTAAAGGATCAGGAAGATCATACAAGTACCTTGAAGTACAAATCCCTAATCTGATATATGATGACGTCTCGGAAGAGCATTAGGACGTGCCTAACCCACCACTCTTGTAATCCATGATTAGTTATAGATTGTTTAATCTATCTAATCAAAGATGCTACTCTGAATGTATGCAATTACTAGATGTATAAAATACATACAGTAGCATATAGAAAATATACTAAATAGAAGTCTGCCTGTGAGCGAGACAATTTTGTAAGCAGGATCCACAGAGATCCAATAAGTCTGCTAGTAAGTGAGACATTATTCATGGGAGAACGTCGCTTCTCTCATGTCAATGCGCTATGTGGGTCTGTCATACAGCGCTCGAAATCAAGAGGATCAATAGATGATATTGTAGCTATTACGCACATATCACTCTTAATGTTTGTATGATTTTGAATGAATTACTATTTGGTATTGCTCGTGTATCTCATTCACCTTTTATCAATTTCACATACTGGTTCAATTTTTGTTGAATGTTGTGTTAATGCTGTTTTTACGTGGCAAAGCGTCATCGTGGTGGCGAGACTTACCAGTGAACCCAACTACTTGGGATGCGTTTGCGAAAGTTTTCAAGAAGACTTTCGTAATTGCTGATGACGTTGACTACTACCTGAAGTTCGTGAACTACAGGATGGGTACAAAGAGTTTAGACTCTTATATCCAGAAATTCATGGACCTATGAAATAGGGTTCCATCATTTGATGCAAAGTTGGCACTTTGGTAGTTTGTCCTAGGTTTGTCAGCCGACTATCAGAACGAATGCAGGCAAAATGTGTTTCAAAACCTCGAGGATGCGTTTCGGATTGCGAAAGCATATGATTCTACAGTGGTGGCATCCATGAAGCAGTTTGCGCAAATTCCAACCACTTTGAGAACCAAGAAGGGTAAGAAGTGCAGATTTCTACGTAGAGAAAAATATGAATCAGACTCCCATTTTTTGGTCATATTTGGAACATTGTTCAGACCGAAAGAAATGTGGACAATGTTGAGTCAGAAACACAGGGGACTCAACTAACTAAGAAAGATAAGAAGATTGTGGAACAGTTTACTATTCGAGATGGATTACTATTTCGGAATGGAAAAGTTTGCATACCTAGTGATGATGAGCTCAAATGTAAGATTTTGTTTGAATGTCATGACATATCTTGTGCAGGACATCCCAGTATACACAGGGCTCTGGACCTGGTTAAAAGATAATTTTATTGGCCAAAGCTCAAGCCATATGTCAAGTCATATGTTGTTAAATGCAAACCCTGTCAACTAGCAAAGGCTGAATGCCATAAGGCTGGTGGTTTGCTGCATTCGTTAGATATCTCTTATAAGAAATGGGAAAGCATATCTATGGATTTTGTAGTTGGACTTCCAAAGACCCAATGGCAAAATGATTCTATTTGGGTTGTAGTGGATCAGTTAACTAAGTTAGCTGCATTCATCCCAGTCAAGTCAACTATAAAGGCTTCTGAATTAACCCAGATCTTTGTTGAAAGATTATTTCGGTTGTATGGTCTGCCCAGTGACATTGTTAGTGATAGAGATCCTTAGTTCACAGGTCACTTTTGGTCAGCAGTATTCCATAAACTTGAAACTTCTTTGAGTTTAAGTTCCTCTGATCATCCTGAATCATATGGCTAGCAAACTATGGAAGATATTTTGAGGACGTGTGTTTCTCATAGGCAATCTCATTGGGAAGATTTTCTCCCACTGGTTGAGTTTGCATATAATAGTAGGAAACATTCTGCTATAGGTTACAGTCCTTTTAAGATTATGTACAGTTTTCAACCTAGATCTCCAGTAAATGTTGAGACGAAGTCTGTTAAGATCCAGAAGGTTGCTGATTTTTGGCATGATATGCAAGAGATGTTGCAAGTGGCTAAGGATAGCATCCGAAGTGCTCAAGATAGGGCTAAACACTATACTGATCTTAAGAGATCTCCAAGAGATTTTAAAGTTGATGACTGGGTATATCTTAGGATTCCAAGAGATTCTAAGACGTTACGTACATGAAAGCATTATAAGTTGTCTACCCGTTATTGTGGACCTTTCAGGATTGTATGTAGAATTTGTTCTTTGGCATATGATTTTGATCTTCAAGGGAAATCAACTGCACACCCAGTGTTTCATGTAAGTCGTTTGAAACTAAGTTTACATGATGGTGATTGTAAAGACCCCAAGGGATAATCCCTAAGATGAGGATCTGAAAACACAATAAGAGAGACTATGGAGCCAAACCACCCAACCAATCCTAGATCAAATCTGGATCTAGCCCCCAAGCCATGCCATGTGAAGCAAGAGGAGAAGAGAGAAACTGGAACCTAAATCCAATATGTCGACGGGAGAATCCCTACCTCATTATATAGAGAGTAGAGTCCTGTGCATGAAACCATGCAACCCCCGTGCAGGTCAACTATAAATAAATCACATCTCTTCATGTAGTCCTCCTGCCTATATCCGTCACACAGACATGCAATACTCCATATGTCTCAATTAGAGTGTCTGGGTCCTCTCAAGGTAATAAGTCACAAACTGGCCTTGACATGGAATTAAATAATGGCATGATTAATAATCTCGAATACTTGAGGGCCGGTCTACCATATTAGGACTATTCCAGGTCCTTAACCGAATATGGCCATAACATTCTTCCCTCCTTAAACTGTTTCTATCCTTAATTTTAGGGACAGTTCCTTTAAATTTCAATAATAATCGAGAAAATCATTCTTCTTATTCTGACTTTCAAATCAAACAAGTACTCAGAGATAAACCTATTTCCAATCGTTAATCTCTGTTCTGGAGTAGAAACTCTAGTTTGAAAAGTATACTAAGCGATAAATTTCTCGACTGGGTTACACTCACCACAAGTTAGTAACATCACCTTCATGTAAAGCACTTACATGAACATTGAGCGAAATTATACCTAACTTAGGAGATTAAAGTTAAAGAATAATAATAATAATTACAGTCTAAAACTCTGGCAGACAATTTAATAAAAAGCTTCCAAGTACAACTATCCTTAGAATCCAATTCTAAGATATGATAATTCATTTAACTAGAATATCTAGGAGAATCATTAAGGTATAGAATGATAAAAACTCAATTCTGAGTATTCCAAATACTCTTTTGAGTTAAATGCTCATGTTTCTAGCACCAAATGCAAGAAATAACATTCATTTATCTTAATAGACTTGTTTGTCTCCTATGATAATTGGAGATCCAATCAAATGAAGAACTGTACTCAAGCATCTGCAGACCATACACTGTAGTAGAATAACATCCACTAGACTAATTAAATTCTCCACAAATAAGATAACTTATCTTGTGAGAATATTTGTGAGATCCATAGGCTCTCAATAAGATAATGGAGTGGAGAGATTCAAAACACCGATCTGAATTCTTACTCAAATAATAGACCAAGACTTAATCATCACACTTAAGAATCATCACAATTCCTTTTAATCCACTAACAACAATTAAGTAACTATTTATGATCCGTCAGCCATAAATATTTAGATTTGTATGATTTGTCAATCATAATTTTTTGGAATCTAGAATCGTATTTAATCATTCACAAGATACTGGAGTATATGTTCCACATAACTCAGGAAAAGTAAAAATCATTCCAAAATCTTTCCACTAAGAAAATACTGGATTTAGAAATATTCTTCAATTAGGATTCTTTAACTGAAGTGCAAGATTCAAGTTCTATAACCACTAGTAATTAAAGATTGAATGCATCCCAAAATGACAATCATCTTCAACTACAAAAACTTTAGATTACAATCTAGAATCAAATCTAGATACCCAAAGTCCCGCTGAATATCAATTCAGATATTATTCTTGGATTCATTATGATTCGTTATCCAATTGAGCGCTCTGGGATACAATCACTAATGAGCCGAGTCTATTCCTTAACTAAGGAATACTCTATCCCAAGAACTCTGTGTGTGTGTGTGTGTGTGTGTGTGTGTGTGTGTGTGTGTGTGTGTGTGTGTGTGTGTGTGTGTGTGTGTGTGTGTGTGTGTGTGTGTGTGTATCTCTCTCTCTCTCTCTTATTTAATGCACACAATTTTAACTAATGAACCCAAATGATTCACTAATCATGCGTCTTTTCAAGCAATATGAAAAAAAACCATCAGTTCCCGGTGAATCCTCATCACACTGATCATTTTACCAATTAACTTCATCCTGGAGGAATCAACTACTCAAGTTAATTGCCAATGATTTAGAAATCTCAAATGTCGAGGTGCAAATCTTAATTATACATGTATAACACCACATTTAGATCCTTATCCAAATCACTTTATTTACTTAACCTATAAGTCTTTCTCAAAAATATTCGTTAACTCTGCAAGTATCTGTTTCAACAATACATCCATACAAGATTAAATGTGCACATATGAGAATAATCTCACTATGACCCACTACATAACACATATGTTCTATCTGGCAGATTCCTCCAAAACCCGCATATGTTACTCTCATATTTCACTGAGAATATTGTAACTCAGCTACAAAAGAATTCTATTTCTCATGAGTAAACAACATATCTGGGAAATCTCTGAGACTAGGAACACATCCTCTCTCAAGAGTTTTCCAACCCACTTACAACTTTGTACAAAATTTCTCTCATCAACCCCTCCTAGATCCTAGTATTCCAACTAAGATTAGGTTGATCTCAACATAGACATCCCAATGATCAAATTCACTTCTATTCCAAACAACTTAGTGACTTTTGATCTTATTCAATACCACTTATAATGATTTCTAATTTCAATCCATCTCTAGTTCTAGATTGTTCCAATACAATCTTTGGAGAATTTTTCTCAAATATGTGCAACCGATAGGTCCTTTAATACAATCTTACTCATCACTTCACCTCTCCATTTAAAAAAAACCCCCAATTTCTTATAAAAGTTAGCTAGAGAGATGACAAATGAAAATATCAGAATCGTGAAAAGTCAATAATAAGTGCCTTCCAAATATGATTCACTCTATTATACACATGAC
Source organism: Diphasiastrum complanatum (assembly GCA_029204225.1). Taxonomy (NCBI): domain Eukaryota; kingdom Viridiplantae; phylum Streptophyta; class Lycopodiopsida; order Lycopodiales; family Lycopodiaceae; genus Diphasiastrum; species Diphasiastrum complanatum. The sequence goes on along the minus strand of CM055108.1, from coordinate 6,258,297 downwards.
TTCTCTTCTAGATATTCTCAACACGAGTGACAATAACTATCATTTATTTGAAATCTATCTATGCATAAGAGACAGTTTGGGATCAAGAAATTGAGAATACCAATAAACTGAAACATTCCGAATTCCAAGTCTTATCCAAGTTGTAATTCACATGAATTATAAACAATCCTTCAGAAAATAATTTCCATGCCGAAAGGATTATATGAATTTTGTCCGATGTCCAAATATGAGAAATTAAAAGAAGTAAGGGTTCTTTTCAATAGTGAGAAATAGTTTTAAGGGCTCTCTGATTTTGTAAATTATGAGATACCAATAATGGGTCTAGACTAAATCTCAAAATTTTCCAAAATACCCTTTAATCAACCAATGACCTAATTTTTCCCATATCGCGAATAGGTACTCAAACTTACCATTGGTACTCAGATCTTTACAGTCCTAGAATTCTCTTTCCGAAATTACTGATGTCCCATACCACCAGCTCTTCCTTCCAGACAATCCTTAATTGCCATATCTGATATTCTAGAGATCCGAAGAATCAATCTAGAATTCCTACACCAAGTATAGGATATATCATTATAACCAAACACTGGAGAATCCATAAATTTATTTCCAGATACAAAAGGATGATTCAACCATAGGGCTCCACACGTGGATTACCGTCACATTTTAAGTATTTCTGGTTAGTATAATTTTTATCAATCAAAGATCCATATTCTTAAAAGAAAGCCATTGTATTACTAACAACTTAAATGTGATCCATATGTTCCTTATTCATCCAAATCATATTAAAATTTACGGTCATTCTCATGGTCATACCTGATATCAAACATGAATTCAACTAAATGAAATCCATTAATGAACTTTACTATGGAGTTACTCCATAACTGGTATTATATGCAACTTTTCCACAGGGATTAGTAAGAAATCCAAATTACATAACACAAAATCATTTACTAGCACCGGTGTCCCCTTTTCTTCTTCCCTTAGATTTTTCGATCTCCCGAAAAATTTGTCACCTAAGCTACAAAAAATTCCTTGACAGTCGAAATAGCAAAAAGAGGGATCAATTCAACTGGAATCAGATCAGTGACCACCCATCTGCATTCACAACCCTTCAACGGCCTATCGAAATCCACTACAATTGTTTTCGTACAACTTTCAGCTTCAGTCATTCCCAGAAGATTCAACCAACAAAGGTCTCAGCCCCTAAGTGCAACTCAGCTATTCAACGGCCAGAAATCTTACATGTGAAGGCAAGAGTTTGGAGAGAGCTGGAGAATCTCATAGATATCCTTCTATTCCCATCAATAGGAAACAAAACTTCAGAGATAAGGAAAAAATGAGTTGCATGTTCAGTGCAACGGTTCCCCTTCCAAAATGTTCTTCAACTGGGTTTTTCAACCAAGAACATTCCGTGCTTCACAAAGCATCCAAGGTTCTACAAAACAACATAAAACAATGTTTTGCAGAAAACAATATCTCCAGGGAGATGGAGTTCAGACCAATCTCAATCATTAAATTCTACTTATTAATAGAGACTTTCATTTGCAATTACATCCTATGTTTACAGACTACAGGCTTCACCGGGGGATTTGTGTAAACTAATTCACAACCCTCAACATGCAATTTGTTAGATTCAATATATTCTTAGCTATAATCCATTTATGCTCCTGGATAAATCAATACTTAAATCAATAAACATAGCTGAAACAACATGAATCCAACCTCTTAACATTCTGGATTTTTGCATGTCATTAAAACCTCCATTAATAAGCAAAATCTAGCAACAAGCCAATCATTCCACATTGGATAGGAATTTTCAAGCAACCAGGAAATAGGAAATGAATCAAACACCAACTAAAAGCAATATTTACAAAAACCAAAACTAGTGGGAAAAGCACTCTACCACCACTTTCGGCAACATGCTTCATTCACGAACTAGAGAATCCAAAACTAGTTCCCCTTGAGAAATCAGCACTCCATTCCGGGACGTTAATCCAAGTGCTTCCTCCTTCCCATCCGATGTAGAGCTTTCCTCCAATCCCATCCAAAATTGCATCTTAGCCGGGCTTTGATACCAATGTAAAGACCCCAAGGGATACCCCCTAAGATGAGCATAGGAAAACACAATAAGAGAGACTATGGAGCCAAACCGCCCAACCAATCCTAGATCAAACCTGGATCTAGCCCCTAGGCCATGCCATGTGAAGCAAGAGGAGAAGAGAGAAACTGGAACCTAAATCCAATATGTCAAGAAACTGGAACCTAAATCCAATATGTCAATGAGAGAATCCCTACCTCATTATATAGAGAATAGAGTCCTGTGCATGAAACCATGCAACCCCCATGCAGATCAACTATAAATAGATCACATCTCTTCATGCAGTCCTCCTGCCTATATCTGTCACACAGACATGCAATACTCCATATGTCTCAATTAGAGTGTCTGGGTCCTCTCAAGGTAATTAGTCACAAATTGGCCTTGACGTGGAATTAAATCATGGCGTGACCAATAATCTCAAATACTCGAGGGTCGGTCTGCCATATCAGGACTATTCCAGGTCCTTAACCGAATATGGCCATAACAATGATATAGTTGGATCGGATGAGGATTTATTCCATTTGAAAGATTTGTCGCTTAGTGTACCTTTCGAACCTAAGAAAGTGCTTTAAACCAGAGATAAACAATTGAGAAATCGTTCTATCTCTGAGTGCTTAATTTGGTGGAAGGGTCGTACTGAGGATGATGATTCGTGGGAGAGAGTGAATAACATAAAGAGAAATTTCTCGAAGTTTAGCTTCTAAGGATAGAAGCAGTTTAAGGAGAAAAGAATGTTATGCCCATGACCAGTACATAGGATACAGTATACTCCTAGTCTTCGATACACGATACTCCAGTGAAACAAGCTGTTAGTTATGCCACAACATGGATCTAACTGAGTTGAGAAGAGTTCAATTCTTCCTTTATGCAATCCCGTTCTGTTGAGGTAAAGAGGATGTGGTGAACTGTCTTCTTATACCATGTTCAGCCATGTAGTCGGACATCTCGTTAGAGATGTATTTGCCGCCACCATCAGTTTGGAGTGCCTTCACTTTCCTAGACGTTTGTGTCTCAACCATGGCCTTGAATCTCTTGAAGCATTCAAGGCTTCAGATTTGTGATTAATGAACATGACTGTAGACCATCTGGAGTAATCATCTATGAAATTGATAAAATAGACTACATCTCCTAAGGATGGATTTGGCATTGGACCTTAGAGATCGCTATGTACAAGATCTAATATATGCTTTGTTTTGATGGAATGTGATTTTGGAAACTTGCTTCTAGAGTGCTTCCCATAGATGCATGATTCACAAAAGAAAGATTTCCTATCTAATGAAGACGGGAAATTCAAACCATCAACTAAATTATTACAAAGCATATAAGAAAGTGATCTTGTATTCACGTGTCCAAATCGACTATGCCACAGAACAACACTATCGTTTACATTTTCATTAGAGATACTAGCTAATGCAATTGAATTAGAGACTACGTAAAGATTTCTGACTCTAGTGCATGTAGTCAGAGTAGTATCTTCCTCGAGTATTGTACATTGCTCAAATGAGAAAGTAATAGTGTAGCCCTCATCAGTTATCTTAGAGACTGATAACAGGTTATTTGACAATTGAGAAACATGAAGGACGTTAGGAACACAAATGGACAGATCGTTGTTGAAGCTGATCTTCACTGTCCCTTTTTCTTCCACGTGTATGGTGCTACAATCTCTGAGGTAGATTAATTGGTCTCTGTTGTAAGCTGTGTACTCCGTAAACTATTCCTTGCGAGAGGTCATGTGTTGGGTAGCGTCGATGTCCAGGTACCAGCTATCACAGTTTCACTGCTGTTGTAAGCCATTAACAAGTGTGTGTCTCTCCTTGAATTCGGTCACGTTAGAGGAGTCTCGCTGTTGTTGTTGTCGTTGGTTCTTTCCCTCATTGTAGATCCTGATGCGACACTCCTTGATGTCGTGATTAGCTCTTTTGCAATATCTGTAGAAAAGCTTTTTGCGCGATCCACCATGCTCACCTTGAGTGTGAGGCTTCTGCTGTTGCTGCTGCACCTGATTCTTGCCCTTAGAATGATCTTTCTTCTTGGTGTATAGAGCCATGGATTTGTCTTTAATGGACAGGCTGCTCCGCATTTCTTCTTGAAGAAGATGACCAATCACCTTTTCAAGGGTGAGGATTGGTTGTTTGGAGATCTCACCAAAAAGTGCTCATAGAACTTTGGAAGAGAAGAAAGCAAGGTCATGACGACATCATCATCTTGAATAGAACATCCTACAGCTGATAATTGATCTAACATGGACTTGAAGCTGTTGATGTGAGAAGTGATGGCAGTAGAATCAGACATGCTAAGAGTAAAGAACTTCCTTCTAAGATGTAATCTCATGGTTACATCGTGAGTCTCATAGAGACTTGATAACAAGTACAGTGCTTCCTTAGAGGTTTTTCACGTGGTAACATGAGATATTTGAAAGTCGGCCAGATTGAGTGTGATATATGCTAAGGCCTTCTGATCTTTGATCTCTCAGGCCTTTGCTTGATCGCCATCTTCTGGTTTTAGGTATGCACCTTCTACTACATCCCAAAGATCTCTATCTATCAACATCATTCTAAGTTTCAACTTCCAAATGTAGAAGTTAGAACCATTGAACTTGTCAATGACTCTAGCTTCATTGAGTGATGAAGACGAAGAGCTACCTATATGAGACATGATAACAGTATACAAATAGGACAAACTTAATCTCTCGGTTTATTTGGACTAAGCTCTGATACCAATCTGATGGGGCAAGAGAGATAAGAAGAACGAGAACGAAGAAGAAAGCAGGAATATTGCGGAACGGCTCTCCCATTTTATCGGTTGCTAGGTGCAAAATAGTCTAATAGACAACTTATGCTAAAGATAATCACAGTTTTATGCATTCTGATTGCCCAACATGATCTTAAAAATTAATTCATACTCTAAAAACAAGAGTACAGTCCACCGAAGAGATTGGAGATGGTTTGTGTGTGGTACTACTGAAATCAGATTCAACGTGAAGTATAGTTTGATATAAATGGAAGAGCAGTATGATATCACGAGTTCCTCAGGCGTCAAAGACAGCCATCGTCTGATCAGAAACTGAGGAGTCATAGATGTTCGTGTTCTGATCAGTATGAGCATACAAGCGCGATCAAACAACAATGAAAGTGCATTCAATCACAACATGCATTCATCTACGTTGTACACAGATAAAAACGTGCTGCTGCTATATTACACTACAACTTAAAAAGACGAAGGTGTCTTTAAAACAGTTTAGCATGAAAAATAGATGACCTTCGGGAATTTTCTCTCTCTTCGGGAACTTTCTCTCTCTTCGGGAACTTTTTGCGAACAAAGTTGAAGGTGTTAAAAATATATGAACTCTTGAACTGTCGAAAAACTGTCGCGAAACTTTTGCGAAGCTGTCTCGAACATAGTTCATTTCTACAGACTGTCTTGAAAATGATGTAAATTTGCAGACTTGTTCTAAATGCAAGTTTTGTGGAAGTCCTTGAAGATGGCCAAGTCTTCAATGACTTTCAAGTTATTAAACTTAACATTTGAGCTTAAAATTATAATGGGATCGGTTACCCTTTGCTGGCGATCAGCCGAAAGTCCGTTGTAGACGTTCTTCAAATAAATTGGCTGTCTAAGTTTGTGATTCCTGCAGGTATCAGATGAGCAGACGTAGAACCAAAGCTGGTTTCACCTGACCCTCAACCTCGATCAAGGATGAATAAACATGCAAGAAGAATCATGAAATATAAATTAGTCATTCACCAAGGAGACAACTGTGGGCTTAATTTCCAACACCCACAAGTAGTACTATTATAGCAAGTAAGTTACATAGACACTAGACATCAAGCAACTAGTTTGATGTTTCATTTTTCATTACATATATTGGATTAAGTAGGTTTGTCCTTTTCGGCATTCACATTTTATGTTTCATACTTTTGTACACTCATGGATTCTCCTATCTTTATTAAATGAAGTCAAGGTTGTCACGCCCAATAGTGGAAAGCTCACAATCTAAAAAGGAGCTAGCTCCTTATAAGACTTCAGAATATGTACTCCTTTATCTAGCTTAGACACATGAATATTTGAAAAAAAAAATTTAAATGCATACATTATATAGATGTGGACATCTAAGAATGGGGTGCTATTTTTATATGTTCAAAAAGGCCTTTTTTGGAGTTATGTTTTTGTGTGGATTGGACATCCATCAACTCACTTAACCAAAGTTACTAAATCTTTCTTTTGCCTACTATTTGGCAAACCAAGATTAAGATTTTAAGGTGCATCCTAAAGATTTAAAGCACATTCTAAAGGGCATGTGCCCCACCCCCCACACCCCCTAGGGTTGTATCTTAGAAGCACTGGGGCTTTTGGCCCCGACGTGTCCTTGGCCACACGTTTATTTTATTTTATAGAATTTTGGCTCCTCGAAGCACCACATTATCAGGCAGCCAAAAAGGTAATCCCATAAGGAAACCCTTGCTCTGTCTCATATAACTAAAAAACTAGAGAACTACTCCATGTGCATGTGGGTGCTCAGGAGAGTGGCGCTTGTGCCTCACTAGTGCTCAAGAAAAAATGGCGTCGACTATGTGTCGTGTCTGTGCCCTCGGGAAAATGGAGTAAGTACCCACAAAAGCGACGTCGATGTTAGCATGGAATTGATGCCGACAAAAAGTGGCACTCATGCTCAAACAACAATGGCATTGGTGCCCATGAAAGTAATTTTTTTCGAGCACCTATCTAATCGAGGAGGCCCGAGCAGCACCGTCACATGACGCCTTTCCAATGGGCCGGGCCAAATTGCTGCCACATGAGATTTAGTGCCTTAAAAGCTCCAGGCTTTTTCTTGGCCCCCAAGCAGGCGCCCCCCCCCCCCCCCCCCCCCTCTCTCTCTCTCTCTCTCTCTCTCTCGGTCTCTCTCTATAGCCAAATGCAAAAGGACGGAGAGATGGCGCTGCAATAAAAGTAAAAAAGAGAGAAGGGGAAGCGCAACAGTTGACGATCCATTTCCATGTTTGACTAGGGTCATTCATAAAACATGAAGAGAGCATGATGATTTCAGCATGGAAAGTGAGATTGAAATGGCCGATTCACTTTGCTGCCTAACTAATCTGTAGCATAGCACAGCATAGCAGATCAGAAGCTCATTCGTTTGCAAATGAAGTAAGAATCGGAGCATCATTTAATCTCGTATCATGATCTCATGATGTTGATGTGCTCGGTTCCTTGAAACCTAGAGAAGCATACGATGGCGGGGATTGCATTGGCCTTGGATCTGCTCTTGACGACCCCAGCTTTGCCTTCCAAGTCTCTGCACTCTTTCGCTAGCCTCGCTCCTGTATCGGCAGCAACTGTTGCAAAATCCGCGGTCTCGTTCGTTCCCTTGTATCCAGCGTTTGCTTTGCAAGGGCTTTTCAGGTATAAATGTTAACAGAAATTTTCGTCATGCAAGTTTTGTTCTGTCTTATTTTGAAGGGTGATGACTGATTGAGATAAAAGAATAGAAATAGGAGTGCTTGAAAGATCGCTGAGAACAGTAGATAAGCTCCAGAAAGGCAATAGGCAAAACGACGATACGAGGAGATCGACTCTGTGTTGATCCCCTGGATGATATCATCTTACTCTTTATAAGAGCATATTGTCTCATCGTCTGTAGCTCTAACTTCAGTTCAGTTTTGAGCAGGCCGAAGGGGTGCCATGTAGTAATATGCAGCCTTTCCTACTTTTCTACGGAAGTGGGACTTCACTAGATCGGATTAGATCTTTCGTGCTAGTTTTAGCAATGGCTGGGTAGGTCTTTCAGATCTGGAAAAGTGACAGAAACTCAGCATGTACATCGATATAGATGTATGGAAGCTAATGTAGAACTGCCTTTTTGCATCTGATGTGCTCTTATCAGGATCATGTACATAGTAAATAGAGTAAAACCTCTCCATCTGGACAAGAGCAGAGTGCCCCTTGCGGAGCCTAGACAGTGCAGCTGGTCTAAAACTGAGCAATGGACCAGTAAAAAGGACACCTAGGTAAGTATAAGAGGCTACTATCTCTAGTGGAAGCCCATCATAGTAGAACACTGTGTCTCTCATATGCTGTCGATTGGTGTTGAACACCATGACCTTAGTCTTACCAATGTTCACCATCAAACCCCACGTCTGGCAGAAAGTATATAAAGCATCAAGGTGCTGCTGAAGCTCAGATGCGGATCTCGATAGAAGTATCACGTCATCCGCATACAGTAGAATAGGGATAATCATATCTGCTAACGGACAGCCATCTCCAACCTCCTCCCTAATAATCCGCTCAAGATTATCAATATATAGAGCAAAGAGAGTAGGGGACAAAGGACATCCTTGCTTAACTCCCACTGTACTATGAATGTAAGAGGACCATCCATCACCATCTTGAAAACGGGCCAGCACTCTCTCATACAATGTGACGATAGCAGTAACGATCTCCTGAGAAAAGCCAAGCGATGCTAAGCGCTGGAGTAAACTTTGTGATATTCTTTTTGTTTCAAGGCTAGGGTGTGAGGAGAGTGGTATCTAGCGTATACAACTTGTTTATGCAATGAGAAGCACTTTGTGTCATACCATTTGTTGTGAGTGCGTTTATGCGAAGGGAAGGTTTTCGAAGGATAGGCAGTATTGGCAGATTGCAAAAGAGACTGAGATAAAAAGATAGCTTGTTGGTCAACTAAGGAGGTGAAGGGGAAGTCTTGGAGAAAAGTAACTAGGGACTCGCTGTAAAGGGGAAAACCAGATGGAGAGAAAACCGGGTGATGGTGATTATGGTACCATGGGGTACTAAGATATATATATATATCAGACATGAGGGTCCGAGCCAAAGTGCCCGCGTCTGCGTCCGACCCCCGAACGCGGGGTCGGACTAAAAAAAAAAAAAAAAAACAGCCCACGTGGGCCTGCAGACAGTTCGCAGAACTCGAGACAGAGAGAGGGCGGAAGAGGACAGAAGAGGGAGAGAGAGAGAGAGAGAGAGTGGGAGAGGCACAGAGAGAGAGAGAGAGAGAGAGAGAGAGAGAGAGAGAGAGAGAGAGAGAGAGAGATGTTGGTGTGTAGCTTCTGAATCCTCACTTGAGACAATTAAGATTTCCAGCCCTATTAATAGTCTTCACTATTTAATATTTCTATTCTTTGCCCTATCGCAGAAGCACATTAACAGCCTTTTCAATAATACATGACCTATGAAGCTAAATAACAATACAAGGGTCCTATATGGATTCAGGTATCATGATCAGAGATGTAAATGACTTTTTATACAATCTTTATGGATTGGAGGTTTCCAAGGATTTGTCTATGAGCCTTCCCTTGTCTCTTATTGGCCTGTGGACAGGCATTAACACCCATTCCCTCAGAATCTGAGACGTGTATCATGAGTTGCCCAACAAGTCAAATAGCCCATAACATGCCACGCGGCAAAGTCAGGTCTTCTGTCTAATAATTAATTTAAAAAATAAACAATTATACTTTAAAACTTCTCAAAGGCTTTTAACGAGTGTGTGGGTGCCGGAGAATTTCTGGCTAGCTGGTGGCGTGGTTAACACATGAAAAACATCATAGAGGTCAATCAATCACATGTTGTCTTAACACATGGCAGATTCCCATTTGTGCTGGGGTTAAACTCGTCCCCATGCCAAGGTTTAAACATGTCCCCATGCTAGTAAGCTTCATTGACAGTCCCCACTATATGTACAAAATGAGAATGCTAAAGATTGGCACCGCAAAATGAAGATGCTGGAAAATGAGGTTACAAATGAAGATGCTACATTTGACACAAAAATTTGAAGATGCCAGAAGCTGATGCTAAATCTCAAGGATGACTATTGATGGCGGTGTTTTTGTTGGCCGAATACATATGCTAATTAATAGATGTCCTATTAAGATTATTAGATGGCTGCTGGATTAACCTTTTAAAATGTAGGAGAGTCGACAGGTCAACAAACACATCTCATATGCTCAGTAGGCACTTGGTCCAGTGTATTAGTGACACATGTCAAACAGTCCTCTTACTTGCTTGCCTATGTGTCAGGATATTGCCAAATGGCAAGTGTCGGCTGTGCATGGAGTTTGCCATGTTAGGAAGGGTCAGGGTTAAGGGTTGCTTGAGGACTGTGTATACGTGAGCCTAGAGATAGGCATTCCTCATCACTTTCTATGCAACAAAGGTTGGGTGGAGACAAGGCAGCCAGCTCCTTTAGGGTTTGAGCAATCATGCTATGTACTTGTTTGTGAATCAATAAAGACAAGATTTTGGTTTTCAGTTGTGCATTATTTTGTGTGTGTTTTTAAATAGTAGTTTTGACATTTGGTAGTAGAGCTATGGTCGAGAAGAGGGTTGTTAGATTTTGTGGGCCGCGGACAGGGGCTTTGCTGTAGCCAGAATTGGATGGAAATCATGAGACTTTTTGTAGCTTTTTGAGGCTGAGACAATTGCGAATCCCTGCTGTCAGAGTTTGCGAATAAGGGGATGATCTGTTTGCTGTAATTGGGCCAAGATTTGAGGCAAAAACTGTGTAAAAACCTCCTCACTGGACTGTGATAAGGATTGGCCTAGATTGCAGCCTCCCATCGCTGAATTTTTTGAGGTTTTTGTCACCTCTGAGGCCTTAGCAGACTGCAGATTATTGGTCAGAAATGTGCACGTTAGAAATTGACCTTAGCTGCCCAAAAAACAGCAAATTACAAGCTATTGTAAATTCAGATTTTGTTTGTGGCTTGTGCTCTTATTTGCTGTAACAGGGTCACTAGCTCAATTTCAGATTTGATTTGGGGTTTCTACCGCTAGCACAGGCTTCACCATACCATTGCCAAGTGAATATGGATGCCTCAGAAGGCACTAGTATGGAGATACTTAGGATCGAAGAGGTGGCTGCCAGGGTGTATGCCATGGAGGTGATTCTGCAACAAATCCTTGATCAGTTGAAGGCTAGTAGATCTTCACAGGAACAAGAAACGGTAAGCGGAATGGCTGTGGTAATTGCCATTGTCAAGTGAAAAAGAAGCTCATCTACCATAGAAACAAAAGAAGCTACTATCTTTCAAAAATTTGAATCTGCCAAAGTATATAAGAGTTTTCGCCATGAGCATTGCGGATGCGGTTGAGGACTGGCTTCATAAATGGGAGAAGGCTTTTCAAATGTACGGAATAATAGTAGACGACGGAGAATGTGTGTGGATTATCGTGGTTTGAACAAAATTATTGTTAAGCATCGATATCCTATGCCACGTATTGATGATCTGTTGGATGCCCTTCATGGTGCTATTGTATACAGTAAGATGGATTTGAAGAGTGGTTACCATTGTAGCTATACCATTGATTGATATGCTACATAAGAATAGATGGAAAGGATGGACAAAAGTTCAGCAAACAAAGTTTTGATGCATTGAAACTAGCTATAACTAACTTTGTCACATTTATAATTGTTGACCCTCATAAACCAGTTGTCATAGAAAAATAGATTTGAGTGATATCGCCGTTGGGGTACTTTTGATGCAAGTTGGTAGTCATTGGCCTTTGAGTGCAAGAAGCTCCAACCCTGCTCAGAAGAATCATCCAACTCATGTGAAAGAGTTGTATGCCATACATAGTTCATGCTTTGAAAGCATGGAGGCATTATTTTCTATGTATATATCGACCATGAGACTTTGGAATATTTTTGCAGTCAACTGGATGTCTTGGATATTGTATCACTTGTCTTTTACAGTCATAGAAATTGACCTAATTGTCGAGATCAAACAGGCTCAGCAGGAGGATCCTTGTTGCCATTAATGTGGTGAGGCAAATTTTGTACAAGTAGAGCCTTAGTAGGAGAGCTCTAGTTTCTTTTTTCACACTTACCCTAAATATGCCATAGAAGATGGTATAGCGAAAAGAAATGGCACTAGCTTGTGAGGAGCTACATAATTTATGTCATGATAGCCCCAGTGTAGGTCATCCTAGTGTGTAGAAGATCTATGAATTGACTATGTAACTTTTGGTGGCCTCATTAAAAGAAGGAAGTTTACTATTAGGTGGATGACAAATGGTCCTACTTGCTTGCGTATGTGTCAAGATATTGCCAAGTGGCAAGAGGGCTCTGCATGGAGTTTGCCATGTTTTGACGCTAGGAAGGATTAGAAGTTAGGGTCAATGGGAGTTTGAGGATTTGCCTGGAGAGGCATTCCTCGTCACTTTCTATGCAACAAGCGGCCAACTTCTTTAGGGTTTGAGCAATCATGTTATGTATTTGGTTGTGAATCAATAAAGACAAGATTTTGATTGTCAATTGTGCAATATTTTGTGTGTGTTTTTGAATAGTAGTTTTGACACAACCGGAGTTGACCAACTAAACTCTCAAACATAAGCTATGTCAACTTTTGGATATCCAGCTCACAATTTGTAAAAGATTATTTAAACACCAATTGTAGGATGACTGGTACTAACTAGATCATGAAATGAAAACGTTACCACTAAAAAGTGAAAGAGATGAATCGTTGGTTTCTAGAATTTGAGGTGTCCTACCTTCTAGTTATGAACACATTTTTAGTTACTATGGTAGTAGGCTCATATTTGTCACTACATGATATACTGGACCCATCATTATTCTGAATTCCCTATTTATTATTTGAGTGCATTGGATGCCTATTTTGACAAGCCAATGTGATGTTTGCCCTAAACTCCTAACTACTTGATCTCGAATATTCCCCAGGGGCACTCAAAGTAGTATAACTTTAGTAGCTCATAGGAGAACTACAACTTATTGATTCTATTGCTTTCGAGTTCTTCGTATGAGGTATTACTACATTTTTTTGCTAGGGGATTCATAGGTATTAATGCTCATACTGTCTTAGTTGGTGATTGCTTGTGACACATCATTTTTACTTGTCTACTCTTATTCATGTGATACTCTATGCTTGATAATTTTCATAACTATGTATTTGATCACTTTCTTGGCACTTGGGTTGGTCAAATTCTTGTTGTTCTCAGTTTCTTTTGTTTTGGGGAAAAAAATCCTAATTTTTGCTTTTTGGCTTTACTTTTTCATTGTATTTCCATTGTTAAGTTTTTGTTGTTTCAAGCATAGTTGTAGCGAACCGCGATTCACTTGGTTCGTGATTCGCAAACCGTGATTTTGCGAATCGCGATTCTAACAGCGAATCATGCAAAAAATTTATATTTTATTTATTTATTATTATTATTATTATTTTGAAAAAATAGCTTATGACTGAAATTTTTTTAGGGGAGCAATGGTCAAACCAGCGTATTGCCTCCCAGAAGTGCAGTAGATAGGGCACAAACATATAAAAGTCAGTAGCTATTTGGTTGTTATTTGTTCTGATTCTCAGTAATTGTTAATGCTACAGCCCAAACTATCAAGTCTATGGATGATGATCACTTTTGCAATCATTTCATTGGAGATGTGAGGGCAATGTGCATACAGTTGTGGGCATAAATATTGGGCCCTTCTCGGCGCGGATTCGGACCCCATTTTTATCTTTGGGGGGGGGGGGGGCAGGGAGGGCAGCGCCCCCCCTGCTACTGTCGCCGGGCGAGGTATAATTGCTCTACAGTTTTCTGTCTATGTCCCACTGGGACCATCTGTGACTGTAACGAACAAGCTAGAGGTTAGATTTGAATTTTTATCCTTGTAGAACCCAACATGGATTAATGCACCTGAACTGGACCATCCTGTACCTGAAACATTCGGCAAACTACACAATAATAATGCTCTTAATTAGAACTTTCATTTGATACCCATATTGCCGAAAAAAAAATCCAAAAAAAGAAAAAAAACACGATTCTAAACGATTCTAGGAAAATTTCGAACCACGGTTTGAACCGCGATTCTGAATCGCAGTGCAACTAACTTTCAAGTATGAAAAGATAGGTATCTAGAATCCAATTTTTTGTGGACGTTGCCACTTTCATAGTTTTTCAAGGGTTTGATTTGGAAATGCTTAAAACATTGTGCACTATTGCATAATTTTTTTACAATGTACTGATGTTGAAATGCTCAAAAATGGAGTTGCTAAGATTGTCGTTTTTTACTTGCTTTTGACACTTCATCTCTTTTATACTTTTTGTGTTAATCTTGAAAACATTTTGGATCATTATTCTTCCTATATTAAGACGTGCCCAATGCTTTTTACAGGTTGTCAATATTGTTGCTAAAGGTCAAGCTACTTTAGAACCCTTTTCAAGTCATTTTGCCACTTCATATTTTTGGATCTTTCGTTAAATATCTCTACATTCTTGACATGCATACTTGAAATTGCTCCCATTGTATTTTCCGAATTATGTTATGAATATGTGGAAGTCCAATCTCTAAATTTCCAATCTATCGAATTTGGGTCGTTTTTAAAAAGTGTTATGAACCACTTCCTCTAGTTAGACATTTTTATTGCACCTTACAACTTGACATTCTAACGTCTAGATGTTAAGGAAAAATATTGTCTATATTAAGAACTTAGTATTGCACATCGACCACATCCATATTGAAAGCTTGGCAATAGTGCTTTTAGTGTGGTGGATTCTTCCATCGTTGCTTTAGTTACGATATAGAACTATGTTTCTACACCGTATTAATGTTTTAAAATTTGTGGGTGACTAAGCTTAGGATGATTGGAACTAAGGTTTTGATATCTCTTGAACAATCGATCTCAGTATTAGTGAGATCTATTGGTCAGGACCTTGTAACAATTAGATGGAAAACCTTTAAGGATGAATTCTTCTGATAGCAAAGATAATGAGGAGTCTAAGACATCCGTCCTACAAGTTGATACAAGTGTTTAACATGGAAATTTGGTATTGGAAAAGAAGAGCACAGGAGAAAAGGAGAAGCTCAACAAGAGATCCACTTATTAGTGTGTATTCCCTTTAGTGATCAAAGTTCATAGATCAAGGAGATGAGCTACCATTGTCTGACATTTTTGCGAGGCTTACTAAAGAGTTCTTGCTAGATGTGAGTAGACTTTACCATAGGTTCCATCACTAGTTTGTAAGAAGTCCTCGTAGGGAACCTTCATGTGTGTGTAGAAGTTCAAAGGCACTAGATTTGGGCCACCATGTAAGCAGGGTCTTAGATTTGTTATATGTTAGGTTAGACCATAGGAGTAGGACACATCAAATCAAGGACTTGAGCACGTACTAGGTCAAAGATGGAGGCAAGTGAGATATCACATTCTCCAAGAGTATCTAGTATAACGAGAATAAGCTTGATGACATGAAATTGAGGAGTGGAATTTCGTTTTTCAAGGGTATCTAGAAACCTAATAGGACTACTTGCGGTGTCTCATGAGGTCTCTAGAAGGTCGGACAACAAAAGGAGAAGGGTACTTATGTTCAAGTGCAGAACTCATCTATTGAATATCATGAAATAGGTAAAAAAGCTCCATAAAATAGGTAGAGTAGGTCAGCAAATCAACCTTATTTTTATAAACTTTGAAAAGTATCCCTTGTACAATAAGCCATGGATCAATCATAGCTAAAACATCATGTAAAGCCTTGAGAAAGGGATTTTGACAATGAACATGCCACCAAGTAGCAGCTCGACCATCGAGATGCAAAGTAGTGAGCTGGATACATTGTATATTTGACTTAGGCTTTTTATCGAGGAATAGTGACTTTTGAAGGGGGGAGGGAATGCTAGAGTCCAGTTACAAATCAAACATGACCCTAGAGTGATTACTTATCAAAGGGTCAAATGATCGTCAAGTATGGTGTTGACTTGTGAACAAGCTAGGCATTGGACCTAAGATAGGATAGGTGTGTTGCCCGTTGCAACTAGGTAACTTGGATTTCACAAGTGGCCATAGTTATGGGTTGGAATTTATCATTAGGGGCCTAGCCATCAAGTCTGTGGGTATTTGGACCTCGATTAGGGTGGGTAAGCAAAAAGCTGGAGTGCACTTATGATCATGGAGTAATGACGGGGCACAAGGGTGCCTGTTAGGAGTCAGTACACCTTTCTGATCATGTTAGAGGTTCTAAATTTTGAATGGTGTGGCCAATCCTTGATTTCCATGTGATGCATGATTCTAAAGGGAGGTAGAGGCCTTAGAAAGTTCCCTTAGGGGGGATGATACTCGAGTCTCATCACGTGCTAGTTCAAACAATGTGGAACTCGTCAGTATATTTTATAGCTCAAGTATGGAGTTTTCATCTTTGCCACTTTTGCATGTGTAAGGATTTTAACATAGGTGTGAGGTATAAAAATTTAGCAGTTCAAAGTGCTTATGTTGATAGTTACATATGCAACGTCAAAATTGGAGAAGTTTTAAGGACTTCAATTTTATGGTATTCACTTTCTTTAAAATGTTTACGATATCTTTAGTGCTAACCTTCATCATGGCTTAGTTTGCCCTTCACCTTTAGAGAAGTGATAAAAACTAAGTATGCTGCTCTTTGTACAACTGTATGAAAACTACTGTGGACATATGGTGGTGCATGTTACTTGCAACTACTCGAGCATTGACAATGTTTTAGCATTTGGTCCTTGTTATGTGCGATGAAGTTGACAATGTAAGACACACGGGTGTAATTGAAGGTTGCATGTCTCCTTTGTTATGTTAGGTTTTATCCTAGATATAACATTGATATACTTATTTGTCATACTAGCGGACATGCATTTCTCGTTTGAAATCTTTGTCCAAATTATGGTGAGTTGGACTGTGCTGATTTATTCTATCTCTGGTTAGATTTTGAGCAAGCTGACGCGATGAAATGTAAATTTTCCTTATTCTTTTAGGAGGAGGTAGGGATTTTAGTTGATAGGTCCTAGCCTTCTACACGACTGAGTTTTCCCTTCACCTCCAGAGAAGTGATCGAAACCCAATATGCTGGCCTTTGTACAAGTTATGAAAAGAACTATGGACATATGGTTATGCATGTGACCTGCACCTACTTTTGAGTGTTGACGAAGTGAGTAGGAATGTTTTAACATTTGGCCAGTGTTATGTGTGATGAAGTGATAATCTAAGACTCTAATGGGTTGACTCCATAGTATTGAAGGTTGCACATCTCCTTTGCTATGTCAAGTATTATCGTGGACATAACATTGATATGTTTTTTGTTGTATCAGTAGACATGCATTCCTCATTTGAAATTTTCGTCCAAACTATGGTGAGTTGGTTTGTGCTGATTCTTTCCATCTCTAGTTAGATATTGAGCAAGCTTAAGTGATGAAACGTAAATTTTCATGATTATTCCATCAGGAATTAGGGATTTCAGTTGATTGGTGCTAGCCTTCTTCATGACTGAGTTAGGCTGTCATGTCCAAAGAAGTGATAGGAACTTAATATATGGTCTTTGTTCAAGTGTATGAAAATTAATATAGACATATGGTTGCATGTGGACCTGCACGTACTCCTGAGTGCTGATGCAATGAGTAGGGATGTTGTTGCATTTGGTCCATGCTATGCATGATCAAGTTGATGGTCCAAGACTTTGTGGGTGGGCTCCGAAGGGTTGAAAATTATACATCTCTTTGTTATGTTGGTTATTATCCTAGACATAACATTGATATACGTAGTCACTTTTTGAAACTGTTCAAAATTTTATATTTTTCACGAGGTAGCTGAAGGGTTGTATAATATTATAAAGGAAACTTTGTTTTGTGCTAGATAACGTGTCTACATTTGAATAGTGTACTAGTTCTTCAAAACAACAATCAAATTGTTATGTCAACCAAACTGTTGATTCTGAAGCAAAGGCTTAGGGAGAGTATTTCAAATTGTGGTTCCAGGATGGCTAGTAAACTGCATAACTTGTTTGGCAGGGTCCTGTGTATCTTAAATTCACTGTCCTAATTCTCCACATGCCCTAATCATTTATCCGTACATCAGAACATGACATGCTTACAGCAGATAACCTGTTTGGCTGGTCATTTCAACTTGGAAGACATGTTGGGGGGGGGGGGGGGGGGGTTGTGTTGGAAGAGTTCCAGTTTGAACTTAGCGACTCTATCCCATAAGCAAACCTGCAGTTTTAATCACCTTGAATATAATGCATATCATACATGTATTTGTATATAATTTCAAGGCTGAAAGGATTGGAAAAGCCTCATTGCTCAAGTTCCTTACTGGGCTCACATGGGCTCTATAATATAATGCGCAGTTCATTCACTCATATATTGATGCATGCAATATATGGGCTCACATGGGCAGTTCCTTACTGGGCTCACATGTGCTCTATAATCTAATGCGCAGTTCGTTCACTCCTTATGTATTGATGCATGCAATATATGCAGCAATTTGTCTGGCACACCCTCTGAACTTCTGCATTGGATATTTTTTGTTATCATTTCACATTCCTTGTTTCCGTTTTGAACCAAGTAAGGTGCTGTGTTGAGACACAGACTAATGCACTTTTTGAAATAAAATCTAGGCATATAGCCCAGTGAACATACACTTATATGTGGAACCTACTTTCTGGTAGCTTCCAAAACACGTGCACTAGCTACATTATCGAGTGAGGCATGGCAGCCAAATTCACTAGGAACTGGTGACCAAAAGTTTTGCAGCAAACCTAAGGTAATGGTTTTATTATGGCACTTAGAAGTTAGAACATCCCTAGGAAAAGCTCCTTCATAAATTGACAAGTTTGGAGGAATCAAAGTCAATCTAGCTACCAATCAGAAAACTGTCAAAAAAGACTTTGAGATCCTCAATCGTGGCTGCCTTTAGCCTATGGTTGAATATTCACGTAATCTTGAAGATTTTATCGCTTATCTCTTTGGATTACCTAGTGCCTTTTAGTTATGAGAAAGATGATGCTTGATTCTTAAGACTTTGGGCCCTTAATCTGGAAAAAGCAGCACTGCCTTATCCTTGCTAATTGTTAGAATGTCAGGGGTTGAATTTCCCACCAAAGAGCACTGACAAATTCTCCTCAGAAGATCTATTCGTATCACAACAAATTCAATTTTCTTGGAAGCTACTGTAGTTGCCAATTAAAGGGTAACAAGGTAGATTGGCAAAACTGTGGTCGGTTCAATAAGCAACTCCTAATTACATCTATAGGCGTATCTTCTGGTGAATTCTAGTGAGCACTATTTCTTTGCCTTAGACGATCGATCAAGCTTATGATGTCATGACGTACTATGTCCTTTTGGCACTTGTTTCTCATCTTATTGCTTGCAATCAGTTGAAAGTGAAGAGTGGGCTCTTTGCTTGTTTCACTACCTATATAAGATAGAGAGGCGATTTGTGAGATACTATATTTGCTAAAACTTTTACTGTTGACTATGCTTTATTTGTGCAAGTGTATGATGTACTTCATAATTGTATCTATAGTTATAGTCCAATAATTTTCTCATGCATCTCTGCCTGACCACCATTACCATCTCCTCCTTTTCTACTGAAAGTGAGCTTTTGTTTCGTCTTTTATAATTTTCTCTTCCTGTGTACATAGAGGACTTTTTAAGTAGATGAAGTGTTGATTGATTTCATGGTATAAGTTGAGGATTCGAACATTTATCAATTCTTGAGACTATGGAAAAATCAAGTTTCCATTAGCATATGCTTGAATGCATTATAACAACTACATTGCCGAGTACCTTGCAGTGTGCACATTGCTTGTGTGCCAAAATCTATGGTGTTTTAATATTTTATTGCTGTACTTCTTTAAATTTTTTTCCTGGTTTTGATTTAAGAATTTATTCCATTAGACTTTCTAGTGCTGATTTTCATCTTGGCTGAGTTGGCCCTTCTTTAGAAAAGTATTTCATGTAGTTCCAAGTTGTAGAATGTAGAGATAAGAGTCTTATTGAATCAATCTCGTGCAATTCATGCTACATGATGTCTTTGTGGTGGTGTTGCTGTTGACCTTCAAGAAGTAAAATGTTTGCATTCTAATAATTCACTTTTGATTGAGTAACTTGTTGGTTCTTCAAATACTAGTGTTTTAATGGCCTTATGCACTGTGAGATTTTGTTTTTGTTGCAACTTGAAGGGATGGGGCAGGGGAAAGTGTATGCTGTCAGGAGTTGATTGATAAAGAAGAATGGGATGCGAGGTGGACTTTTGATCCAGAAGCGAAATACTCAGAAAAGACATATTTAGTAGAACCTAAGCCTCTTCTTTCAGCATTTAAGCCAAAGGCTCTAGGAGCCACAACTGTGAGAGCTCTTTTGGTGAATTACTTGCCACTGTTGGAAACTTACTTTCAGCCTGAAGACGATGACTCTGACGATGAATCAGATCATCCCAAGAAGCTTCCCATAGATCCCATTGTTCCCTTGAAACAATCAGCAACACATATTGTGCGAGAGGTATGCATGTTCACAATTAACATTTTAAAAGAATAGGTTCTCAGAATACGAATATTTGTACTTTGAAGTCATATCTGTGGAGTCCACTATGCCACCAGTACACATCCGTATTCTTTCGAAACCCAGATAGCAACTTATGCTTGGGTACTGATGAGAGATAAGCAGTGCTGGTTGGCTAAGGATTTTTTGCTTATTGAATTCTATATTATTGTTTTGATATCGATCCTTTGACTTTTTTGGTTGCCTGTATATTTTTTCTAAGCTTTACCTTATGACATCATTGACTTTTCACATTAAATTTGTGAATCTGGATATATTCCTGTCTCACAGATAGATATACATATACACATTATCATGTGAAGAATCTAGCTAGTCACTGTGCAATTCTGGTGCTTATGTTACACATCATATGGTTTGTCGTTTTTCCTCTTGTACTAATAGCTAAAAACTTTTTCTGACTGAAAGGTCCTGTGTCATGTAGACATTAGACATCACTACTTTAACTTGGACCAGAATCCCTTCTATTGTTGTTTCTTTTCTCATATTTATTGATCTTCAAGTTTTTTTCTCTTACCTAGATAACGTTGATTGTGTATGTTGGGTCTGTAGGTTGCTGTTGTCACGACAAGAAGGGTACTGGAGAGGCTAGTCATACATTACGTAACAGATCGTGTTGCATGGAAGCTTTTGAAAGGTAAAATTTTTGTCAGCAATCAATTCTTCTCGTTTGGCCTTTCTTACTTGTACCTAAAGGCAGCAACAGTTGTCAAATCTGCTTGGATAGGTAGGTTGTTATGTTCTGCATACTCAGTTTTGAAATTCAGCAATAGACTGTAGGGACCAATTCAAAAAATCAAGAATGCTATGAACTATCTTAGTAGGGTTGCAATGAAATACATGTTTGGTTTGTCAATATCAAACAAGAATATGGAAGGACAATTTTCACGGGGTTTGTGATGGAACTGGAATCATATAGCAAGGAATGAACGAAATGTGATATAAGGATGTAGTAGAAACATTGTCAATAGTCCCTGAAACATAGGTAAAAACTCACCTAGGAACTCATAAGGTCAGTACAAGAACAAATTAGCAATGATAAACTAGACATGCAAGAGGATTAACGTGAAATGTTGCTGTCTGGCACCTGGATGCAACATGGAAAACAATATAAGACGCAGTCATTTGGGAAAGGGGAAAGGACAAAAGACATTCCCAGAAACGTGTTTCTGGGCCAAATAAAAACAGAATACATATATGATTCAGTATGGTTTCAGCCATAATTCAGTATTACTATTGGTTCAGTATGAGTCTGCAACGCGTCAGTATGGTTCCTTATGGTTTCAGTTCGGTTTGTCGCGAGAGAGAGAGAGAGAGAGAGAGAGAGAGAGAGAGAGAGAGAGAGATGCAGACCCCCATAGAAAAAGGAATGATAAAAACTAATAGCATGAGTACTAGATGTTCCAGGGGATGAACTTATGCCGATGGCTTAAAAGAGGAGTGAGTATCCACGATGGCACAAAATAAGAGCAAGGGTTGAAGGGTTAGTTTCTGTTGCAGAACCATGTAGCAAGATGATTGAGGGTGCAGTAACGGGACCCTGCTTGTGACATAGGTGATCAATGATATATAGTTTTTATCCTCGACAGAATCCAGTAGGAATTGATGCACCTAAACTGGACCACCCTGTACCCGAAACATTTGGCAACCTATATAAATGTACTGCCCTCAACTAGAGCTTCAATCTGATACCCATATTGCCCACAATAAAACAAATTAAAAAAAAAAAGTTTCTCAGAAACACTCCACTAATCCAGAAATGTGAACGCGTTTCTAGAAACACAGTGCAACTATGAATCAATCCACACTTTTGTCACCACAGGCTGGTGGCCAAGCCATTTTTATAATTATTATTTACCTTTGTACAAGATTACAAAGGACAACAGATGTAACAGTATGCAATTTTTTTACTCATGCAACATCTTCCATGATGTGAAAATTTGGGTACTGTTCACGCAAACAAAGTTTGATCTCCCAAGTAGCATAGGTACTCATGGAGCAAATGATTCTGCAATCATTTTGCCTCTTGCATTATTCTCGCATGTTTGTGCATCCACTCCCCATGCTCTTGAAACAAATGAGTCCATCAATCAATAAAGTAGCAAGGAATGGTTGAACCTCAGGTAGGCTTAGGAAGTCCCCCCCCCCCCCCCCTTTAATTGAATGGAAGGTTGCTACCTTGCATTCAGAGATTTAGAGGCTTCTAATTGAGAACCAGCACCTTGCAGCTACTCCTGTAGCTTTGCAAGAAGAATCAGTAGCCACACAGCCGGAAATTCGGTCTGGAAGAAGTGTGCTGGAGTGCAGACTGAAAAAGAGGCTCAAATCAGAGGGTTGGTTGAGAAGCAAAACAACATGGAAGCTGAAGCTGATTTGCTGCAGCAGAGGCATTGAAGGTCTCGCAATGATGCTGCATAGCTGAATGGTATTAGGCAAGAACTTGGCATAGTATGGCCTAGTTAGTTATATCACATACGATGATAATGGACAACAAACTGATGAAGCATGTAGCAATCTCCAACTAATGAAAAACAGTGATCATGCTTCTAAGCTCATGTCTAATTCATGCTTCTTCCTTTTCCAGTCAGAATTAGCTGTTCTGAGTAAATAGATGCATGTTCTTTGATGTACGTTGTGGATGTTATTTACTTTCTGGGCATTGGAAACAGCCCTACAAAAGCTGAACTTCTTACGTACATTGCAAGGAGATGCTTGTAAGAATTTGTCGTGAATATTGTAGATGGGCATTGGAGGCTAGATACTTTACTTTGAGCTAGTGAAGGCCCTAACTGCTGGGAACCTGAAACACCATCTGCAGCAGGCTGGGCCTTTATATGCAAGAGTTTGGCTAGATTTTGGAATTTTAGACCACTATATACACCAGATAGTGGAGTCATGCTACAACATTTCAATGTTTTCAATGAAGACTGAAAAAAAAGAAAAATATCCGCAAATGACTGTGTCAACTTAAATTTCTCAAATTTTATGTCTGAAGAATGTTGTCAAAAAATGTCGGGATACTGCATTCTTGTCGCAAACGCTCAGTTATCTCTGGATTGCCATTCATGGAGGTTTTAGTAATTGCTTGTTCTTCAAGGACATGAAAGGAGCTGGCTACTTCATAGATATTTGAGTTTGCCTTGATTTATCGTAAATATGCTGTTTCGTAGTAATTAATGTTGAATACAAATATGCAGAGCTTGTTTTATGCCTCGTCCTGCCATTTGAATAGCTATTAATTTTCTCACAGGACCCAATTACTAGTGTTGGATATCAGCATTCTGAATTGAATACGCATCTTAACTGTGTGAAGTTTTTGGTTTTCAGATGTTCCTAAATCGGCAGAACGAAAAGCAGGAAGATATATTTCACTATGGGAACTTTGCTTTGGTGTTTGCAGAACAACCTTCCGAGGTTTGTTAATCAAGTACATAGTATTTTTTGTCAAATGCACAGGCAATCAAAATTGACTGAACAAATTTAGCTTTTCAAGTGTTCTATCATATGCGGGACGTCAGCTGTACCTTTGCGATTTATTTTGTTGTTGTCTGTAACATATGTTTGGCTGTTATTAATATCATTCATAGGGAGTTTCATGTCACTAAAGTTTGTCATCTATGGTAAGTTTCATTTTCTGTTTTGTTTCTTGTATAATTGGACTGCGCACTCATGCTTTGTAAGTTCTTAACTTTTTAACGCTTCTTCCATAGATAGGTGGCAACCCTTTGATGATCTTCAACTCTTATTTGACCATATGTTGATCTCATTATCTTCTAGTATTCTTAGATCTTTGTTTCATCAGATTATGCTTTTCATGCTTTAAAATATGTTGACTTAAGTACTCTATTGACTGCACAGTTGTCTTTTCCCTTGAAATGTTTGAGACATTTTTGAATAGAGGTGTGGGGTTATGGACATATATTTGTCATTTATTTGGACCCTTAAGTCATTATTCGTTACATGGTTTCAATATATTATGATGGACCCTAGGGGGTGTTATTAGGCTCCAATATTTAAAGAGTGGAAACTTCTGGTGTTCTCATATAGGAGTTCTGCGAATCATTACCTCTGATTGGTTTGTTTGCTTGAGTTCTTTGTTCAAGGCTCATATCCAGCTCGTTTGAGAAGGGTCTGCAATTCAGCTTGAACTCAGCTTATTGTTTTCATTAGTTGGAGATTGTGACATGACTCATCAGTTGCTGTCCATTATCATCATACGTGATACTATGATCAGAACTTGGTATTAGAGCACTAAAAAATACCTGAAGCTATTAGCTGTTTTATTAAGATATAGGCTCCATTTTGGATAAGCCAATTAGAGCTACTCTTATCTACTTTTAGCGTTGACTAAGTTGTGCGAAAAAATTTAGCACCTTTTTACAAGCTTTGGAGGCACTCTTGTTCACATGATTTATTGATTATGAGGCCTTCTACTCAAGTGACTACTTCCTCAAGAAGGTCCGGTATGTTAATGAGTACGTATAGCGTTGCGTGCCTTGTCAGGTGAACATGGCGGAGCGTGCCCCTCGAGGTTTACTGCAATTCCTACAGATTCCATAGGGTTGTTGGAAGAATATCTTGATGGACTTTATCACTGGGCTACCCAGGACCTCGAGTCGGCACGATTTGGTCATGGCAGTAGTGGATAGGTTGACCATGGCTCACTTTATCGCCACCCGAAAGACTGTGATAGCTTTGCAAGTCGCAGAGCTATTCACTGAACACGTTGTGAGATTGCATGGAGTTCCTAAGTCCATTGTCTCCGAAAGGGTTCCCTGATTCATTGGAACATTTTGGACTAACGCGTTTATCAAGCTGGGCACACAGTTGCAGATGAGTAGTAGTGAGCACCCACAGACTGTGATGGGTAGACCGAAAGGGTCAACCAGGTCTTTGAAGACGTGCTTAAAGTGCATGTCAGTGAGTCGCAGATCGATTGGGTTAACTATTTATCGCTACTTGAGTTTGCGTACAATGATAAGAAGCAGGTGTCTATTGGTATGAGCCCCTTCGAGCTCAACTATGGGTTCCGGCCTGCTAATCCAGCTACCCTTGACATTCCTCAGAAAGTGCCCAGTGCTGCAGAGTTCTTGACTCAGATGCAGGCAAAGCTAGAGTTGGCTCGATTAAGTCTGTTCAAGGCTCAGGATTGAGCGGAGGCTTATGTTCGTGCAAATCGTACTTATAAGGAATGATGAGGGTGATATGGTTTTCTTGCTAGTACCGCCTAAGTCTAAGGATTTCCAGCGGGTTTTGTTCCGCTGTTTGGGTATTGTTGGGTCCAAGGTGACCTGGCCAGCCATGCATGGATGCCTTGGAGGCTGAAACTAAAATAGCAGGTAGGAGCTATAAGGGTTACCTGAGGATGGGAGGAGATTCATTCTCCTCTACAACTTTTGGTGATTTGACAAGCTTATGCTCTAGGAGTGTAACAGTAGTATTTTGTAAGATATGGACCTCCTATTTGAGTTATTAATGCCTTAAAAATGGGGCACTACAAGGACCCTTACGGAACCTTTTAAGATGCCTCTGACTAAGTATTAATAGGAGCCATAGACTATCCGTTTCCTAGATTATTGAGATTGCTGTCTTGAGTTCTCTGTAACAGAGTTCCATATTTTGGAGATCTATTTGAGCTTTCGGCAGTCAAGGTGTTTCATTTAGCTTTCTTAGTTGTAAATGATTGCTATTTGCTGTCTTTGTACTTTGTTTGATTTCAATACCTTTGATTGAGTTCATAAGGTATGCCAAATACAACGTTTGTTTGAGTGCGATGGTCGGCCTACTGGTTAGGCCACATGAGAGGCTATTGATGTCTTTCCTTGTATCAATGTTACTAGACTTTGCTCGAGCTCTTACTATGACCATTGAGTCCCGGGATGTCACTCATTGGTTTGATTGTTTGAAAGTTCTTTTTGAAAGACCCATTTGCAGCTCCTTGTAGAGGAGGGTTTGTGATTCGTTTAGTGCTCAGCATCAGTTCATACAATGGTCTTAGTTGAAGATTGTTATGGGACTCTTCAACTTGTTGTCTGTAATTGTTCCAAGTCTCGATGGCATCCTATGACAAATTTTGCCTATCTTGTATGTGCATGTATACATGAGTGGAATCAAACTCCAGGAGTCATCAACCAACAGGCCACATTCCACTGACCTTGACCATGACTTACTACTGAAGCTGCGATATGACTATTGAGTTTATAGAGTCACCATGAAGCTAGGATTTTGTCCAGCAAGCATGCTCTTCTCAGCTATTTTATGCTTATCAAGATCATGCTAGAAGTGTTCCTCAGTCATTTACTCCCCTGTACGATTCAAAGACTGCTCAAAGATGATGAATTCAACAACCATAAGATCAGTGATGTACAGTCTTTGTAAGGGGGCATTCTAGAAGGTAATATAAAAGACTAGGTGAATGATTCTTTTGGGACTTTGCAGTGGGGTATGATTACCATGAAAGAGCTTCCTTCCCTCTTCTTTCCTAGAGCTGCTATTAAATCTTTAATTTGCAACATGATCAGTTTAGGCCACTTTTGTATATTATTGGAAGTACAAGGTGTATACTCTTAAGCATAGGACTTTTTGGGAGTGCCAATGAATTTTTTTAATACAAAGTAAGATAAAGTTTATTAGCTTGTATACGCTGGTTTTTATTCATCTAGCTGACAGGTTCTTCTTTAGATCTTTCTGAATTTTTCATGAATGTAGTTAGCAATTGTCATTCTTAACCCCTATCTCCATGCTTGCAGCACATGCTTTGGGAGTGGCTGCTAATTGGCTAGTGCAAGAGTCACTAGATGTCTACCGGAGTCTTGAAGTCTTGTTTCGTCAAAAGCAAGGTGAAGGCAAGGACAAGAAAAGTACTAAAGGTGATCTAGAAACAAGAGTCTTAAGAAGCTTAGCCAGGAAAACAGCTGGGAACACTTTAAAAGCTGGTGGCTCTTTGATCTTTGCATCTTTAGGAGCTGGTCTGGGTGCAGTGCTTATAAAGCCATCAACTGGAACGTGGATAGGTATGCGCAGAATATCATTTATGTTTGAAGCTGCATCTTACTGTAGTAATCAACTTTTACTTATGTGGGTAGCTATTTAGAAAAATCAAACCTTTTTGAGTCCTTTAGCTGTCTGCCTTGATCTTCCTTTATTTTCGATGCTTTCAGAAAGTGAGTTTGCATGCCTGCAGGCTCTCTTTCATGGAATATCTGATGAAAGTGTGATTTAAAACGATAGAATGCACCATTTGTTGGATCTTTGTGGTAAATCATCCATTTTGCACTAGCTCTAAATTTTTTCTGGAAGAAAGATGCTCTTTAGATTTTCTAGTGAATAATTTTCGATTTTTGTCGTTCCTGTTCACAGGCTGTGCTGTTGGTGACCTGGCCGGGACCTTTTTAGTTGGCATTTGGCTAGACACTTGGCTACTTAAAGCCTCTTGACTGTAGATTTTTTTCGCAGTTGATTGTTATGGTCTGAAACAGCCAAATGGAATGATTCATGCAGTTTAAGAGGAAAACCTGGCAAGAGTTGGAGAGATTTTGTTGCAGCATCATCTGTTTTGAGGTTTCATTTTTTCACTGACTTGAATTTGTGTTTTGAGGATGTAGGCCATACCAAGTCTTCAGAGGAGCATTTGTCTTGATCTTGATAAGTAGTCCACTATATCATTTTGAATATAAGTCATTTTATTAATGACTGGTGACAAAACTGGGGGTAGCTGATTTTGATAGAACTTGGAGATCGGGAAATCAAGTGCAAACAAGATTTTTTTGATGTTACTTGTTTCATCAACATTGCTAGTCTCATGTTCTAGTTAAGCAAGAATGCATCAAGTTTCTGGAATAAACTGATGCCTTATGATATTCTCGACATAGCACATAAATTACTCTCCGAAAGTGGAGCACAGATATTGAGGACTGCCTTTTGGTGGTTTTGCAGTTTATCATCTCGAGCTTGAACGAACTTTTTATATTAATGTAACTTTGACCTACCCTTGGATGGATGGAGAGAGAGAGAGAGAGAGAGAGAGAGAGAGAGAGAGAGAGAGAGAGAGAGAGAGAGAGAGAGAGAGAGATTTATTAATGTCTTTTTCATGCCATAAAGCATGTAAGACGAAAAACGTATTCCATGTATGCTAGTAAATATATGGATCAATGCTGTTGGAAGAAACTTTCTGCAACTATCAGAACTAAACTTTTATAACTTTAAATAGAAACCCTAAGAAGAGTGTTATAGTCCAGGATTATATGGTACAAAGACCATATACAGGGTTTAATTGGACAACTCTTCATTTCTCTATCTCTGACTTCAACTCAGATTTCAGTCTCATTATTAACTATATGCTTTTGATCCACAAATATAATGATACCATCCCTATAGACTATAGATAAGCACTTTCTAGGCAGGACAGGCAGCGCTGCCTGTGGATCAATGGCTTCTAGTCGCACCTTTTTGCGTTCTTGCGCTTGAATGAAAGTTAGATCTTCGTCTGAATATGTGTTGGTATCCCACGATTTCAGTCTCTTCCCCAGCACTTCATGACGGTGTGCCACTGATGTGAAACATACGACAATTGTATTTGGATCCTTCAAAGGTCACCATGTTGTTTCCATATCTTAAGTAGAAGGTTCTCTTCCAAAAACTTTCTAGCTTCTTCCTTGGCATCTTGTAGGTTCGGAGTATCTGTAACACAAACATTAAGAGCTTTTCGTTCTCACAGTTGGCTCTCAATAAATGGAGTAATGGCTTTACTCAGACTTTGATTGGAAAGTGTATGATGCTTTTCGACTTTGCTTTCGAGTTGCTCAATCTTACCCAAAATAGTTATTTGGGAGGATGGTTCACTTTTGATAATTGCAAGTTTCCTTTTGATTTCTTCAAGATGTATCCATCTGCTGGACGTGCGATTGCAGAGATAGAATCATTTTTTGATGGGATTCAATCACATGTTGGTGCTTGTCAAAGAGTTAATAGCCTTATTGAATCTTCATGGAGAAGAGAGATCAGGAATGATGGAGGCATCGATCCTTTCAGACTAGGGGTCATTAGAGATAAGGGGAGGGTGATATTGGGTTCACTATTATGCAAAATAGGATCTGAGGGAGAGATTGGAACTGTAATGGGCAGAGGTAGTGGAGTAGCAGCAGATGTAATGGAGGTAGGGGCAGCAACAGCTGCCTGTGCACTGTTGACAGAAATAGAAATAGGCGTAGAGGGAGGCAGAATTGCTGCCTTTTGAGGCAGGACAAGCAGCGCTGCCTGTGGATCAATGGCAGGCAGCATCTCTGACGCTGCTGGAGCAGCCTGGGGGGGGGGAGAGGTCCCCCTGCACCTAGGAGGCATCCATGATGGAGAATGGCTGGCCGTGGCATGCAGGAGAGAGAGAGAGAGAGAGAGAGAGAGAGAGAGAGAGAGAGAGAGAGAGAGAGAGAGAGAGAGTCACCCCATTGGTCCATGTTTGCCCTAGAACATCATTGAAGGGCATTTGAAGTGCAGTGAAAATGGGTTGAAAATGGCGTGCATTTAGAACTTTCTAGAGAGATAGCATGTGCCTTCAGAAATTCCTAGAAAGATAAGTTTCTAGAAAGAGAGAAGGTATAAAATGGAGTGGAGGGTGTGCTTTAGGATCGCTTGAGAGAGAGAGAGAGGCGCTCATTTTTTAGTTTTTAGGGTTTTTTAGGTCTCACATGAAAAATAGCGATAATGTGAGTTGAGAGAGAGAGAGAGAGAGAGAGAGAGAGAGAGAGAGAGAGAGAGAGAGAGAGAGAGCATAATGGCGTCTCTCTGAAAGTTTGCTGAGACTGCAGTCTATGGGAACCATCACGAAAAAGTACAATGATTATGACAAGCAGTTTAGATAAACTGAACTAACTTTGAATAAAAAATCAACAAGGTTTCTGTTGCCATTATAAAGTGCCCAAGGGATCTAGCATATTTTTCAGTTTCAAGTGAGCTTGAAGGACAAACGTTCCAAGTGGTACTCTACTCAACTGAGTCGAATGATCCAATCTTCTAGGAATATCTGCGATGATGTGGCTTTGTTGTTTGGTTCTCCTCTCATTGGGTCGATCAATTCTTGATAGTTTCGCATTTCCTTATTAAGGGTTTTTCTTCTAATTCATAATTGAATGACCTGAATTTACGAGTGTTAAGCCCATTCATCATGCTGATTAAAAAAAAAACACTACTATTTTTCAATGTAATCCACCTATGTTTTTTATTAACTTTCAGCCACCACGTTAAAGAGCCTTTGTTGGAAGCCTTCAATGTATTTATCTCCCTAATCACAGTGACTTCTCCAAAGGAAGAATAATAATTTCAGCTAAGAGAATTAGGTTGGTGTAGTTTGCATTCACCCATACTAGAAGTCGAAAACTTTAACTGGACCCTTCTGATCTACACTTTACAACCATAAAGCAGGACTGTTGTTACGCAAGGTCCAACAATTTCTTTCAACTTCATATGACTTCATGAGTTATTAAACCGTGTTTTGAGTTGAATAACGTCTCTATGCAACTTAGTCTGTCAAATAGTGACCTCCAAAAAAGTTTAGTTCTTTTATCATATGTTTGAACTTGTCTTAAGTAGTCTTTTGTAAAGGCAAGCCTTTTGGGTTTTATTGACGTTATGTGTGAAATGGTTGCTCTCTTTACCATCACTTTCCTTAAGCTTCTTCCTAGCTGCTTTAAATTCATGCCTGACCAAGGATTACATGGGAAACCTAACTTGTTCCTGTTTTACTCTTTGCTGTGAACGAAGATTTTAGACACTTTACGATTGCTTTATGAAGCCTTAATATTTGATTTCTACCATTTCTCCACGATAAATTGTGCGAAGATCTCCTTCAAATAAGTGATGGGAGTTCCTGTTTATGTGGTTGAAATCTGAATATTCCATAGAAATTCAATTTTGTTATTGTGCAATTGTTGAATTGGCAACATGTGATGGTTTGATTTGAACAAAAGAGGACCAATCTTCATTTCTTGAATATGATTAGACACGTGAAATGATGCCAACACATAATCAACTACATTGTTGCCTTCATCAGAGGAGCAAGTGAAGCCTTTTGCTAATGACCACCTTTGCAGCCTATGCATATGATTTGAGTCTTGCATACCTCCCAATTTTAACATCTCTCTACCAAACAAGTGATATAACCTGTTGGCTCTTGGACTAATTTTCCACATTAAGGCTCTAAATGGATTAGCATGCTCACAAAGACGAATCTTCATAAACGTATTCTCCAAAATGTATAGGAAAACTATCCTGTAGATTGCTCTTATCAAAACACTCAATAGTTTTTGCACCTTTTCAAAGCTAATCCTTGTTGTAGTGCAACTTGTTGGTAGTCATGCTTGCTTGCATGCATTTTCACTCTCATTGCTATTGTTTGCTTATTACAAAATATACATACAGTAGAAAAAATGATTACAATATTCATGTAAGCTATAAACAATGACTAACACAGTTAAATGGATTAAGAGCATGCACGAAGGTGTACTTGGATAGTGAGCAAATATTTGTTGTACAATAATCAAAATATAACACTCGTGTTCTAAAATGTAAAAATCCATGATTGGAATGGCTCAAATTTCTCAAGATCTTCATTTTGAGTGGCACCATGAAAAATTTGATTAATGCAAAGAATGTGAGTTATTTAACTTTTGGGTTGTTTTGGCCGAAACCCACATAGTCGAATTTTTTTTTTGGCTTTTTTGGCTTTTTTGTTTGATGACTCAGCTTTGGTCCCCAAACCTATAGTCGAATTTAGTGACTTTTTTCGAGTTGTCTTTTTTGCACTTTCAAACTATGTTCAATCTTTTGTATTTCTGTAGACTGTGAAAATTTTCTAGACTATGGAAACTTTTGCGTATTATGTAGATTGTGTAGCAACTAAGAGTAATTTTGCAGATTTTACATAGTGTACAATAGATTTCAAGTAGTTTGCGGATCAATATATTATTTAAAGGGCATTGAAGGATCTCTGAAGATGAAAGTGAGGTGAATAGGAGTATGATTAACTCCAACAACAATGACATAGCAAAATAAAACATGCGACACTAACAAAGATGAACCTCTTTACTCTATAATGGAGTCATACTAGAGCAACAAAAGTTGACATATGTGAGGGAAAACTTTTTCCTATATAGGGAGTAGTGCCAATCTAGTTTCCAAATATGGATAGTCAAGGGACATCAGTAATGGATAGCCAAAGGCCAATAGCCATTTAATACAAAAAGCCATGCATCAAGGGTAATTGATATCCAAAAGTCATTGCTCTACTTAACTCAGTTAACTCAACCACCAAGGATCCACATGTGTAACTGCATGCATGGATATTGCATGTACTGCATGTCAACTCTCAAAATTGCCTAGACATGTGTAGATCATAAAAACCACTTTGCATGTTGCATGCACTGATTGCATGTGGCTTGCATGCACACTGAATGACATTGCATGTTATCTAAACTTTTGCATGACATCAAATTTGAATCTACCTAACTCAAACTCGACCTATTCTAGAAGGTTATGTGCTCAATTCACATGATTTTATGTACAACATAGTTTACAAATGAAAATAACATGGTCATGGCCCCAAAACTCGAGATAGGAAGATATTTTTTACTAATCTTCACACTCCTTAAAATATATGTTCCTATCCAACATAGACTTTGAAATGAGGCCAAGGTTAGACCTCATCTTGATAAAGACATTCTTGAGCAATGGCTTGGTGAGAAGATCTGCAACACAATTTGAAGATCCAACATGCTCCAATAAGATCTCTCTCTCTCTCAATAACTTTTTCTCCTACAAAATGATGAGCTACCTCGACGTGTTTGCTCCCTGCATGGAATACAAGATTATTTGCAAGAGCCTGAGCTGAAATGTTGTCATTTTTGATAATTGGAAGGTCTTCATTTACATAACAGTTTAGCTCCAAAAGTAGCCTTTTGATCCATAAAACCTCCTTTGTTGTGGTTGTAAGAGATTTGTATTCAGCTTCACAGGATGATAAGGATACAGTTGCTTGTTTCTTTGATAGCCAAGAAACAAAGTTCCCTCCAAGAAAAATTGTGTAAGCACTTGTGGATTTTCTATCCAACCTATCTCCTGCAAAATCTGAATCTGAAAAAGCAACCAAAGTAATATCTTCTCCTTTTTAGATTAATCCATAGTCTAAGGTAGAAGATATATACCTCAAGATTCATTAGGCCACCTTCCAGTGATATATCTTTGGATCCTACATGTGTTGACTTAGCTTATGCACACTAAAGCTTAGATCAAGCCTAGTCATTGTTAACCATATAAGTGAGCCAATAAGACTCCTATAAAGAGTGATGTCCACAAAGGATTTTTCATCATCTTTCATAGGAACTTTTACAATGTGCTCCATTGGTGTATCTATGCCTTTACAGTTTTCCATTTGGAATTTCTTGAGCATGGAAAGTGCATATCTACTTTGACTTATAAAGGCATGACCTTTCCAAAAGTCAATCTCAAGGCCTAAAATATAGTAAAGAACTCCTAAGTCCTGCATCTTAAACTCACTATCAAGTGCATGCTTAATTTTTTCAACTAGCTTCTCATTATTTTCACAAAGAATGATATCATCTACATAGAGGAGAAGAATAATTAAAAAGTTATTTACAAACTTATAATACAGAGAGGGGTCATATTCACTAAGACATCCGAGTGATATGAGATAGGAGTTGAGCCTTGCATACCAAGACCTTGGTGCTTGTTTTAGTCCATAGAGACTTTTGAACAGAAGACAAACTTTTGATTCTTCACCTTCTTTCACAAAACCAGGAGGTTGCTCCATGTAAATCTCCTCCTCAAGGTAACCATGGAGAAAGGCATTAGAAACATCAAGCTGAAACATTCTCCAATTGTGAAAACATGCAAGAGATATAAGTATTCTGATTGTTACCATTTTTGCAGCTGGTGCAAAAATGTCTTCATAGTCAAGACCTTTGATTTGAGAGTAGCCTTTGGAACAAAGTCTTACTTTATATTTATTGATAGATCCATCATTATTATACTTGATTATGAAAACCCACTTACATCCAATCACATGCATGTTGTTTGGTGGCTCCACAAGCTCCCATGTGTTGTTTGACATCAAGGCTTCAAACTCTTGGGTCATTGCTTCAACCCACTTCTCGGATTGAAGTGCTTCTTGGACACTTTAGGCTCTCTTCATCTGATATGAAGAGAGCATGATAGGAAGTTTCACCTTCCACTTGCCTTCCTTCAACATCATATGTGAGCCTTCTTGGCTCAGATCTTTCTCTTGTAGATCTTCTTGGTGTAGGTGCTTGAAGTTGCTCCTCCTCAAGCCTCGGCCTCACCACTTCTTGAGCAGCATCAAGATTGATGATTGTAGACCTTGCATGAGACTCCTTGATCTGTGCTTCATCCAAGTTAAACTTCTGATCTTCATGAAAGATCACATCTCTACTAACAACATTCTTGTTAGTAGAGGGAAGATATACTTTGTATGCTTTTTTAGTAGATGCATATCCTACAAAAATTTCTTTAACAGCACTAGGATCTTCCTTCTTCCTAGTCTCTAAAGGTACATGAACAAAGCATACATAGCCAAAGATCCTAAGATGATCTACCTTAGGCTTTTTATTATGCAACATCTCAAATGGTGTTCTTCCTTCTATTGCAAGATTAGAAAGCCTATTACAAAGATAATTTGCTCATGCAACTGCTTCTCCCCAAAATTCTTTAGGTAGAGAAGCTTCTAGCCTAATGGCTTTTGCACATTCACACAAAGTTCCATTTTTTTTCTCAGCAACTCCATTTTGCTGAGGAGTATAAGAACAAGAAAATTCTCTTTGTATTTACTCTCTCTCACAAAAGTCTTTAAACTTACTGGAGGTGTATTCTCCTCCACTATTACTTCTCAAAGCTTTCAACTTGAAAGAAAACTGCTTTTCTACATAAGCTTTGAAAGTAAGAAAAACATCATAAACCATGGCTTTAGAAGACAACATATAGATCCAAGAATATCTTGTATAATCATCTACAAAGAAAACAAAGCAATTTGCTCCTCCTTTGCTCTTGGTTGAAAAGAAATGAACATCAGAGTGCACGAGTTCAAATGGATGCTTCGTTTTGATGCTTGATCTTGGAAAAGGCCTTCTGTGTGATTTTGCCAAAACGCAAGCTTCACAAGGTTGAAGCTCCTTTGACAGTGTCTTTGGTAGTCCAACAACTTTTCCTTCTTTGACCATAGATCACATGGCTTTGAAATTGGGATGTCCCAATCTCTTATGCCACAGATCCTCCTGAAGAACCTTGGTCTCATAAGCAATATTTGAAATGTTAGCACTCTCCCTAGAATCTAGTTTGTACAACTTACCAATTCTAGATCCTCTAGAAATACCTTCATTTTCTCTTGAGATTATACACTTGTCAACTTGAAACTTGACATCCAATCCACTATCAAACAACTGTCCTACACTAATGAGATTTTTGGTTAGTCTAGGTAAATAAAGTACATCATGCAAGCAAAAAGATTTTGATGATGATGCATGCAGTGGAATACTACCTATTCCTTCAATTCTACACTCTACATTATTAGCAGTATAGATTGATCTTTTTCCACCTAGATATGGCATGAGACTTGTGAAAGAGTTTCTAGAACTAGACATATGGGAACTAGCCCCACTATCTATCCACCAGACTTCTTCATTCTTGAAAGGAAAAGATGAAAAATTAGACATCATTAAAGAGTCATCTCTTTCACTCTCAACACCCTCACACTCATCCTCATTAGTAAGGTTAGCTTGCTTAGATTGGTTCTTCTTCTTGAAACAGTTTGATGCATAGTGGCCTTTCTTGCCATAGAAAAAACACTTGATCTTTGACAGCTTCTTCTTGCCACTGGATGTTGCAACTTGTCAGGACTCATCCTCACCATCTTCTTTGGCTTTGTCTTTCTTGAAGTGTTGTTGACCTTTGGCCTTGCCTCTTGACTTGTCTCTGATGAAGAGTGCTTTGTCATCTCCACCATCTTTCAATGAAAGTCTGTTGATCCTCAGCATCTTGTTCTCTTGCCTGCTTTCTTCAGCAATGAGAACACCTTGCAGTGTCTACAAGGATGGAAGTTCCTCCCTGACATCATAAGTCTGCACAATATTGTCATACTCATCTCTAAGTCCCCTGTCCTCCAGGTAAGAGACATATAACAGAGAGAGGAGAGGGCCAGCCACAAATTGCTGCTTGGTGTTCTCCTTGATTGCCCTCTTCAACTCTCAAAAAACCGTTTTATACCAGTTATAAGACTCAAGGGTGCTAGATCCTATCTTGTAGTTGGAGTCAACAAGACGGTGTAGGATTTGTGAGGAAATTCGTTCCTTCCTGAGGTTGCCAACCATCAAGAAGTTGTTCAGAAGTTGAGCTGCAGCTTGGATGACAGGATCTCGAATGGAGTCTAGGAGATACCCGTCATGAGTCCAGTAGAACTCAACTGAGGTGTCAATGAATGGCTTGATCACGTTCTTTGCGTGCTTATGGTTTGGAGATGGCTCCTTACCAGATGTGATTCCTATGGCAGCAAGGGCGGCTTCAATAACACACACCTTGTGTGTGGTATTCTGAAAAGTGACATAAAACTTATACTTGGCCTCGGTCCACATGCTAAAGGCCATGGTAATGGAATGCATGTTGATTTTTTCAGAGAAGGCGCGCTCGTAGATTCCCATTGCCATGAGCAAAGGCCCGACAAGGGTCATCCATTGAGCGACCATGCTTGCGCTAGGGAGCATCATGATGTCCGTTGAAGTTGGAACACCACGATTAACAAAGTATTTCGGAGGCTGAGAAGTGTCGGTAGAAGACATGGTGACTAGACAGTAAGTGCGATTGTATATTAGAAGGTAGAAAAAAGTTGCCAAAAAGTTTGGGTCATGAGGAAAATTTTCAGGAGCTCCGCTAGCACAAGTGAGAAATGAATCGAATTCGGCCTACTTATAGGTGAATTTGGAGGGTCCATTACACAAAATACTAGTTTGGCTGATCAATTCCGGACAAAAATTTGCAGGTTTGTTCAGTACCGTGAAAATAGGTTATAAAAATCCTAGCGAAGGTTTCTGAAGCTCTGAACCTATCCGGCGAACATTTTCCAGGTATGACGAAGGTTCAACTTTCGCCCAAGATCATCCTTCGCCCAGGTATTGTCACAAATGCAAATTTTCAGGATCTAAACCTATAGCCGGCCTAGCATTTTAAATCCATCTGGCATGTCGGCGAAGGTTACTGAGCATAGTAAGATGCTCAACGAAGGTTCCCAAAATGGCATAAAGTTGATCATTCGCCTAACGTCAAAATAGGTACCAACTGGTAAAAAGAACGTTCGCCCGACTCAATATGGGTATATCTGAGGTGGATCTTGCTTTTGAAACCTTGGCGAACAATTCTAACACAATTTGTGCAAAAAATGACTAGAACATTAATTTCCCAAGTCATTTTCCCATAAAGATCTAAATCCTAAAAATACTTTTCTTCAATGTTTCTGATCTAATAACATTTCTGACTTTTGCTTATCATTTTTTTCTCATTTTTCATTTTTTTTTCATACTATCTTTTCCAAAAAGTATCAATTAAGTAGTGAAAACAAGAATTGAAAAACAAATAAAATAAAAAATCATTTGGATCATGGTTGCTGAACTGGTGGAGCAGGCTGCCAAAACTTGCGTAATCGGCTGCCATTCACGGGAGTAACAAAGCGTCTACCATCCAAGTGTTCCAAAATCACTGCTCCATAGTTCAAGATTTCCTTCACTCTATACGAGCCTTCACCGGTAAACTTTTATTTCTCCTTGATCAGCTTGGTTTTGTACATCAATGCTAGATCTCCTTCTTTCAGATCCTTTTTGTGTAATCGATGATCGTGCCAGTCCTTCCGGCGGGCTTTCTCTGTTGCCAACGCATGAACTGCCATCAATCTTGTTTCACACAATTTGTGCAAAGCTTCATGACATAGTTGTAAAGACCTGTCATCATTTAGTCGCTCTATTGCTGCTATGCATAAGGATGGTATTAAAAATTCAATTGGCATGACAACATCTTGACCATAAACAAGTTGAAAGGGTGTTTGATTTGTACTACTCTTGTAAGTGGTTCTAAATGCCCATAATGCTGCATGTAGTTTATGTTCTCAATCAGACCGACTCGCTTCAGCTATTTTTGTCATGATAATACAGAGAATCTTATTGGAAGATTAGGCTTGGCCATTCCCTCTAGGATAATATGGAGTACTAAAGCGGTGTATAACAAAAAAATCTTTCAGTAAATACTTTATCGTTTGATTAACAAAGTGTGTACCTTGGTCACTAACAATCTTGATCGGACATCCAAATCTGATAATAATATTTTCATAGAGAAACTTGGCCGTGGATTTTGCATCAACAACTTTGACAGCTTTGGCTTCAACCCACTCGGTCATATAATCAATTGCTACGATAATGTATCGGGTCTGAGATCCTCGCGCGGCAGGATGAATAGGACCAATATAATCTAGGCCCCATTTTTCAAATGGCGTTTGTGATAAAATCGGATGTAAGGGTTCATAGTTCTATCTAGTAGGCCGTCGTGCTCGTTGGCAAACATCACATGTCTGAATAGAATTTTCTGTGTCCTTATGAAGCATAGGCCACCAACAACCTGATTGCAAAAGTTTGTGAACAATAATATCTGTAAAGAAGTGTCCTCCACCCATGCCATCATGTGAAAACATGATTAAATCTGATATTTCATGTGGTAAAACACATCTATGTAGAATATTGTCTGATCCACGACGATACAACTGACCCGCAATCAATTGATAAGGTTGGGCCTTATGAATCAATTGCCTCTTATGTACTTTGTCAAAGAGTCATTCGGTTGTCCCGGGCATCAAGTACTCAACAATATCTGTTGTCCACTCAGGTACTGCCTCTACATAGAATAATGCAGCATCTGGTAATTCATCATCCACTTCAATATTAACTGGTGCGGATTCAATTTGTGAAACATGGTCGGCAAGATAATGTTGCTTTCCCTTATGAACCACGATTCAAAAGTCAAATTCAGTCAATAACAGTAACCATCTTGCAATATGCCCTGTATTGCATGTCTTGTTTACCAAGTAAAGTAACGGCTGGTGATCCGTATAAAATGCAAAGTGCATTTTCATGAGGTAATGTCAAAATTTTTGTACATAAAAAATCATGGCTAACGCTTCACGTTCTATTGTTGAATAGTTCTTCTCTGGGTCTATAAGCAGTCTGCTTGCAAATCGTATTGGATAGTCTTTCTTATATTCATCTGCTAGCTGCGTCAAAACTGATCCAATTCCATATTTTGAGGCATCAGTGTGAACATGAAATTCAATTGTCCAATCTGGAGAACGAAGTATTGGTGTTGAAGCTAATGTTTTTTTTTAATTTTTCAAAGGCTTCTAACGCTTCAACTGTCCAAATAGGAACAATGGTCAGTTTGTATATAGGTCTTGCAAGATCAGCAAAGAAGATAATAAAAAGATAATAGTTCGCATGACCTATAAACACATAAACTCCACGAATTGTTGTTGGCGGTGGCAATTCCACAATAACCTTGATTTTAGAATAATCTGTGGCAATGCCATGTCTTGATATCACATGTCCAAGAACAACTCCATGGGAAACCCATATCTGGCATTTTTCTGGATTCAAGGAAATTTGATACTTGCGACAACGTTTAAATACTTTTTTCAATCAATCCGGGTGGTCTGAGTTTGTGCTATGGACTCCAAGGTCATCCAAGTGAATTTCAAGGAATTTCTGTAGATAATCTTTAAGAGCAGATTACATTACTCTTTAAAACAGACTTGGTGTATTACAGAGTCCAAATGGCATTACTTTGTAGGCATAGGTCCCCCATTGTGTTGCAAAGGCTATTTTATGACAATCTTCAGGTGCAATTTTGACTTGGTTGTAACCACTAAATCCATCCAGAAAATTATAAGCTTTCGCTCCAGCAAAGCGGTCCAAAATTCTTTCAGTAAAAGGTAACAGAAAGTGGTCTTTTCTCGTTACTTTTTTGAGATTCACACAAATTCTCAATTTCCCATTCTTATTAGGAACAATGACAATTGGTGAAACCTATTTGGTATGCTTGATCTCATAAATGAAATCAGCGTCAAGCAATCTCTGAAGCTCTTTTCTTATCAGATCCGCAACATTAGGATTACAGCGATAGAACTTTGTAACCTTTGGAACAACATAAGGTATTAAAGGTGTGGTGTGCGAGTGAAATGACAAGAAACCTAAAGTTGTAAAGGATTGGCTTAGACGGTCAGCAAGCTACTTCAATCTTCAATTCGTTGTTGATGATTCTAGAATAATAGTGCTACTCATGTTTCTCAACAAAAATGATCATCATGGTGGCATGATCTTCAGTGCAAACGAATCATCTAGGATGTTTTTCAAGAAGCTTTTTGTAAAGCCTTTATAATAATTGACTATTATAAAGTTAATCTCATATTAAATGGGAAATAAATACTTGAATACTCATATTCAATATTTCAACAATTTTCTCTTGGAAGATTCCAACTTTAGATTCAAATTTGGTCAAGTTGCAATTTATCCTAGGTTTGTTGGTTGACCATCAAAACAAATGTCATTGAAATTTGTTGTCTTTCCTTGAAGATGTGACACGTTGCCAAAATTTATGATCGGTTCAAGGAAATAGA
This sequence comes from Diphasiastrum complanatum, assembly GCA_029204225.1. Lineage (NCBI taxonomy): Eukaryota > Viridiplantae > Streptophyta > Lycopodiopsida > Lycopodiales > Lycopodiaceae > Diphasiastrum > Diphasiastrum complanatum. The sequence continues at coordinate 6,217,170 of CM055108.1, read as the reverse complement.
TGCAAAACAAAACTCCTAAAGAGGACTGTGAGAAGTTTTTACACTTAGTGTGTGTGGTCGGGCTAGGGATTGGGCTAGGGATTGAACCTAGGACCTCCCCCATTTTGGCGGGGTGCTCTACCACTAAGCTACCCATCCATTTGTGTTCCTAGAGTGTTCTGCAAGGGCTATACCTTGACACTTTCTAACACTCCCCCTCAAGGCATAGCCCTATTTAGCTACACCCGCCTAGACCACACCACAACCATGGCGCTGATACCACCCACAATACCATGTGAAAAGTTTTAACAGTCGGTGTGTGTGGTTGGGCTAGGGATTGCGGGCTAGGGAACCTAGGACCTCCCCCATTGGTGCTCTACCACTGAGCTACCCGTCCATTTGTATTCCCATACTGTTCTACAAGGGCGATAGCCTTGACACTGAGTCTAAAACTCCCCCTCAAGGCATAGTCCTTTTTAGCTACTGCCCACCTAGACCACACCCACGACCATGGCTTTGATACCATGTGAAAAGTTTTTACACTAGGTGTGTGTGGTCAGGCTAGGGATTGAACCTAGGACCTCCCCCATTTCGGTGGGGTGCTCTACCATTGAGCTACTCGTCCATTTGTGTTCCTAGAGTGTGGCTATGACAAGTAGCCAAACGTTTTTTATAAACCAAAGGCATTGATTATGATGAGACTTTTGCTCATGTGGCTAAGCTTGTTACTGTCAGGTTGATCATTAGTTTTGCTACAACCTTCAAGTGGGAGCTATTCCAACTTGACTTCACAAATGCATTTCTCAATGGTTATTTGGAGGAAGAGATCTACATGAGGCAACCTGAGGGCTTCATCAAGGCAAAGCATGAAGGAAAGCCAAAAGGCCCAAGGGGGCCTTTTGCATGGTATGATGACGCCCTCAGACGATTGTCTCCCAGGGCAAAAGGCCCTTCGATCGGGGCCTTCCAGTTAGAATTAAAGTAGAATCACTGTGCTAATGTACTGTGGGTCCTATCAGTGGATAAGGATCAGTTGGCCTCGCCACGAGGCAAGTCGACGGGACACGCATCCCGCCAACGGCAACTTGGGTCATGCATGGGTTGCCTGAGTGAACAACTATATGTACAGTGTAATTTCATTTTGAGAAATACAGTTGCTATGTGAGCTTGCTGTGGAGAGTGTTTTTTGTCTGTGTTACTGTGTAGCATGATCTGTGTTCCTGTGCAAAGCAAATTCTAAGTTGGTATCAGAGCGATACAGGGAGTGTACATAGTACAACATCGCCGTTGAAGAGAGCTTTGGGAGAACTGTCTTCTGAGAGTTTGGGGTTTACGGTGGGTTGAAGACGGAAGGAGAAACACTGGTGCAGAGAGTTTAGCACACAGAAGCTTGGTAAGCTTGAGACTGTGTGAGGATTCAGAGACAAGGCTTGTCGGCTGAATCAGGACCTCGGCAAACGGAATTTTGAAATTTTGAAGTAGGCTATTCGGTGTTTGCAGTGCAATCAATCGCGTTCGACAAACTGACTGATTGAAGCATCAGCTTTCCAGTGGTAGGGCGACCTCAGAGCAATTGATTTGGCTAGCCAGAGAGCTGTGAAAAGCAAGCCAAGATCAAAAGTTGCAAGCAAAACCCTGGTCAAGGGTTTAGAAGCCTAAATACTTGGTTTTCTCTCTATTCTGAACTGTTTTGGTTGCTGTGAAATCTCAGAGAAGGGCGCCCTAGCAGTATGAATCAGACTTGAAGTGGTCGTGGACAGCCGCAAGCAGTACAACGCACTGGATCTACAAGAGCTGGGTGGCCAAAACCCTGCAGCCATAGCTTGAAGCTCGTGAAGGAGAGAAGGAGGCCGCAAGGAGGCTATCGTGCGCGGTGAAGAGAGTGGAGCTGTAGCGCTCCGAAGTGTCCAGCGGCTGGAGTACCCTGTTTCAACGTTTTGGAAACATCACAGCTATAGGATTGAGAGTAGATACGGAGTGACGGTTGAGATCGTGCTACTTAAGATGAATATCCATAGTTGGATCAAAATCGACCTTTAGATGGAGTCTGAAGAAGGCAAAGAGGCTTTGAGGTAAATATAGCCATTCAACTTCAATAAAAATTTTCACATTGAAAGTTGAGTTGGGTCCCAAGTTCATGAAGTGTGAAGTTTCTTCCTTTGAAGAAACAATTCAAAAACGAGAAAAGTCCCTATTTTTGGGTCCTTTGTCCGTTTTGACCCAAACAAAAGGCTATAACCTCCAAACGAAGGGCACCCGGACTGTGGCTGCAAGTATGGTACAACAAAACAGAGTGATTGCAGCGGAGAAAGTGTTTGGAGTGCGCCAAAAGTGATTTCACCATTCCACTGGACAAGTAGTTGGGAGTTGATGACTGAGTGCATTTCGGCAGGCGACGCCGATTTGCCTTTCAAATTGGTGGAAAAGCCGTGAGTTGCCTGGTAAGGGAAAAAGTGCAGGTCATTATTTTCAACTTTTGACATCACTGTTGGCCTCGACATACTGTTTTTAGCCTACGACAGAAGTTTCAAGCAGTTTTGCGATGGCAAACATGGGAGAGTCCATTTTGAGTAAAAGTAGCAAATTGGACGGGATTTCCAACTATGCAGTGTGGAAATTCAAAATGAAAAACATATTGATGGAGAAAGACGTGTGGGAAGTTGTCACAGGCAATGAGAGAAGGCCGCCAAATGAAGTGGATATCAAGTGTTCGACAAAAAGTTGAGGAAAGCTTTGACCTTCATTACCTTGTCAGTGAAGGATCACATCATTACCCACGTTTGTGATGCTGTTACACCCAGACAGGCATGGGATGTGCTAAAGGAGCAGTTCGAGACGTCAATCCATCAAAAATCATGTTTCTGAAGTCAAAGTTGAATAGTGCCCGCATGGAGCAAGGAGAGCACATTCAGACGTATATGACTAGAATCAAGACAATGAGGGATGAACCGCATTCTATTGGTGAGCGCATACGTGATGTGGAGCTGGTGCACAATGCATTGTGCAGCATTGCAGAACCCTATCAGATGTTTGTGAGCAGAATAGCATCAAGAGAAAGATTGCCAACCTTTGAGGAGCTCATAGGGATCTTGATGCAAGAAGAGCAACGACGAGAAATGGTGAAAGCTAGACATCAAAATACTGACAATCAGGCACTTGCGACATGCCAGAAACAAGGCAAGAGCAAGGGCAAGAAGAAGTCTAAGTAGCAATTTGTCAAGTCTCAGGAGGATGAGGGATCTTCTAATAAGACCAAGAAGAAAGGCAAGTGCTTCCATTGTGGTAAAGAGGGCCATTGGAGTGAATGTTGCAAATTCTTGGTGAAACAAGACAAGGGAAAACCAAAGCAAGCAGGTAACCTCGTCGATGAGGGTGATATTGAAGATTCTAGCATCTTCATATCTGCATTGTCATCTAATCAAGATGATCAAGCGTGGTATATTGACTCGGGAGCCACAAGACACATAACAGGTAACAAGAATTGGTTCAGTAGCATGAAAGTGTTGGATAATGGAACGTCCGTTTCACAAGCAAATGGTGAGGTGTGCAAGATCAAGGGGATAGGCACTGTTTCAATCCAACTACCTGATGGCAAAAGCAGGATGATCAGCGAGGTGCTTTACGTACCAGGTTTGAAGAAAAATCTACTTTCTGTTGGAGTCATTACTGATCAAAAGTTGAAAGTAGAATTCGCCCATGATCGTTGCTTTGTGAAGGATGTGAACCAAAAGTTCAAAGTTATTGTGGATGGAGTAAGGGAGTCCAATAAAAAATTGTATAGGTTGAATGCTACAATCAAGAGGCAACATGGACTTGTATTATCCATTCCATCGCAAACTGAGTTGTGGCATAAGAGGCTTGGTCACTTGAACTTGGGAAGTCTCAGTTTGATGAGAAAATTGGAGATGGTAACATGATTGCCTACCATTGAAGACCACTTGAAATCGATGTGCGAATCATGTGTATATGGGAAGCAGCATTCGAGAGAAGTTCAATAAAGAGGGTGTTGCAAGAGTAAAGGACATCTTGGATTTAATCCACACAGATTTATGCGGGCCTATGAGGACCATGTCCTTAGATAAAGCCTTCTATTTCATGACCTTTATTGATGATATGTCACGTAAGACGTGGATCTACTTCTTGAAGAAGAAATCAGATGCATTTGACAACTTCAAGAGCTTCAAAGCATTGGTCAAAAATCAGACAGGTAGGAAGATCAAAGTCCTAAGATCAGATAGTGGAGGTGAGTACAAGTCTAATGACTTCAATGATCTTTGTGATCAATGTGGGATTAAAAGACAATTTACGCAAGCTTATACTCCTGCTCTCAATGGTGTAGCTGAGTGCAAGAATCGTACAATTGTGGAAAGTGCCAGATCTATGCTAGCTGAGATGAAACTACCAAAGGATTTTTGGTCAGAAGCATGCAGTATGGCAGTCTATCTTCAAAATAGAAGTACTACCATTGCCATACCAGAGATAACACCTGAGGAAGCATTCACGAAGAAGAAGCCAAAGGTGAACCACTTGCGAATCTTTGGATGTAAGGCCTTTTTACACGTTCCTAAGGAAGAGAGATGTAAACTTGATGTAAAAGCTATCAAGTGTATATTCCTAGGATATGATGATCGCGTGAAGGGCTATAGATGTTTTGATCCAATGGAAAACAAAGTCCAAATAAGCCGTGATGTTATCTTTGATGAGTCCAAGATGTATGAAGACGAGGATGCTGAGAAGATAGAGACATCCAGTGGGAAAGATGCTCCCTAAGTGGTTTGAGAGATTGTTGGAGAACCGCGACATGGATGACTTTCCAGGATCATCTAGCCAGGGAGAGCTACGAAGATCAACAAGAGAGAAGACACAACCTGAGAGGTATAAAGCAAATTATGCTCTCTTATCTAGCATTATTCAAAGCAAAGAACCTTCGACTTATGGTGAAGCGAAGGATGATGACATTTGGGTCAAGGCCATGGGAGAGGAGATGGAGTCAATTGCTAAGCATAGCACATGGGACTTAGTAGAACCACCATTTGGCAAGAAACTCATTGGTTGCAAATGGGTATATAGGACTAAGTACCATGCAAATGGAAGTATAGCAAAGCACAAGGCAAGATTGGTGATCAAAGGGTATGCACAAAGCAAAGGCATCGACTATGAGGAGACCTTTGCGCCAGTATGTAAGTGGAATACTCTACGTCTACTTGTTGCTTTAGCTTCACATTTTGGTTGGTCTTTGCATCAGATGGATGTGAAATCAGCTTTTCTGAATGGTGAGTTGGAAGAAGAGGTGTTCATGGATCAACCTGAAGGCTTTGTAGCGAAGGGACAGGAAAATAAAGTATGTCGCTTGAAGAAAGCGCTTTATGGTCTTAAACATGCACCACGTGCTTGGTATAGCAGGATTGATGCCTACTTTCGTTCAAAGGGGATGGTGAAAACACACTCTGATCCAAAACTATATGTCTTATGCTTTGATGGTATGGTTGCTTTGATTGCTCTTTATGTTGATGACTTGATTATTACGGGAAATAATCAAGAGATGATAGATATAATCAAGAAAGACCTCATGGAACAATTTGAGATGACAGATCTCAGCCTGATGCATTATTGCCTTGGAGTAGAGGTGTGGCAAAAAGGACACGAAGTGGGTTTAACATAGGTGAAGTATGTCAAAGAGTTGTTGCATAGGTTTAGGTTGCAGGATTGCAAACCAGTAAATACTCCTATTGAACCAGGTAAAAAGCTTTCTAAGCTCGATGAGTCACAGTCATTTGATGCTACGTTGTATAGGCAGTTGGTAGGGAGCTTGATTTACTTTACCACGACTAGACCAGATATATGCTATTTTGTTGGCATTGTAAGTCAGTTTATGGCAGCACCTACGAAAACGCATTGGAAGTCAACTAAACGCATTTTGCGTTATGTAAAAGGCACTTCAGAGTATGGCTTGATCTACAGGAAGCATGATGGTTTACCTGAGGTGTGTGGCTATGTGGATGCAGATTGGGGAGGTGACTATGATGATCATAGATCTACCACAAGGTATGTATTCCAGTTTTGTGGTAGTTGCTTTTCCTGGTCTAGTAAGAGGCAAAGTACAATTGCTCTTTCCACCACAAAGGCCGAGTATAAGGCAATCTGTAGTGCAGCACAAGAAGCTATATGGTTGAGACAAATCTTGGAAGAAGTTGGCATGAAGCAGAAAAATCCCATGACTTTACATAGCGACAGTCAGAGTGGCATTCATCTAGCAACGAATCCAATGTTCCATGCAAGAACTAAACACATTGAGATTCAGTATCACTTTATATGTGAGAGGCTGCTGAGTTGTGAAATTCATGTTGTTCATTGTAGCACAAAAAAACAACTAGCTGATATTTTCACTAAGCCACTTGTTGGAGAAAAGTTTGATAAGTAGAATCACTGTGCTACTGTACTGTGGGTCCTATCAGTGGATAAGGATCAGTTGGCCTCACCACGAGGCAAGTCGACGGGACACGCGTCCCGCCAACGACAACCTGGGTCATGCATGGGTTACCTGAGTGAACAACTATATATATAGTGTAATTTCATTTTGAGAAATAAAGTTGCTATATGAGCTTGCTGTGGAGAGTGTTTTCTGTCTGTGTTATTGTGTAGCATGATCTGTGTTCCTGTGCAAAGCAAATTCTAAGTCTTCCCCCCCCCACATAATGGATTATATATAATAGATTCTGGCCATTTTCAGGTCTTCTAAAAATTATAGCTATTTTTTTGTGGTCACATGGACAAATTTTCATGTGCCATAGTACATAGCAAAATTTTCTACATACATACAAATGTCTTTTCCATTTTATGATTTGAATTTTGCTTATTAAGATTTAAAATGTGAGAATGAGAAGACAAGAATCTCATGATTTGATTCTCCACATCCATGACTTAACATTTTATTTTAAAGCTTTTTACATCATGTATCATTGTTTGAGAAACCTCTTTAGGGTTTCCCTTCAATTTCTTACATTCTCTAGAACAAGTTAAGTTTTTAAAATTCTTGCCTTCTAAATCCTAAATCCCAAATAGCTTGCCGACATAATATTAGAAATTTACATTAATGAATTATTTTGTTAACTCAATAAAGGTATGTAACACAAGCTTTATATTAAACTACCTTACACAAATTTCTTACAATTGAAAACAATAAATACAAAATTTCTTGCATTTTAAAGAAGAAATTGGTTATCCGAGACACAGTCATAGCATCCTAGCAGTTTGTCTTCTTGTGGTTTACTTGTGCTCATTTTAAGGTTGTTTCAAACTGCACTGCTTAACAAGTCCCATATTCAAAATGAGTTCTCCCATTTGTCCAACTAAAAAAATTGGTCTCCCCCAATTTGAGACTCATGTTTAGTTGACAATTTGTGAAAACTGAGGTGGCATGGGACCCTTATGATGTAAGGGCAACTCAAGCCCAACTTTTAGAACTAGGGACATTGTTTGGCATGTTGAGTTGTGAGGGGCAAGTCAAGAAAAATGGTCCAGTGGTATGACCAAGATTCGAACTTGACAATCAAATTTAGATCCTTCATTTAGCATTTACCAACATAGCTTAAAAGGAAGATGGTCCATTGGGCAGTCAACTCTCTTATCAATATTCAAATAATGGGCCTCAAGTGAAAGGCCAAGGCAAAAGAGACTTGCCACTAATATAAGACCGACTTGCCACTAATATAAGACTGCCCTTAGTTTTGATAGTATGTTGGAGCTTCTTTCCTCTCATTGCAAATCTTGCTACTTGTCTATGCTTCATCTTTGGGAGCTGATCTTGCTACTTTGTTTATGCTTCATCCTGGAAGCATTTACTGAATTCTCAGCTTGTTTCATCAGTTGGGTGTGTCCTTGCTTTCTTTTCTCTCTTGTATGGAATCAGATCTTGTGTGGTGGAATCAGATTTGAGCTCCTACCCTCAATGAGAAGACAACAATTCCTAACTAAATCACCCACTATTCCTAACGAACTCACCACTATTGGAGGACAGTTCCTGCCTTTAGTCTCTTGTTAGCTAATATACATTCAAGGATTGGCTCCACCTGATCTCCTTTAACATGGATTTCATGTCTGTCATGGGAATTGAGGCATTTGATGAAGCTCAGATTGGGCGCAGGCTACGGCTGTTATGCTTACATGGGGTCAGAACAAGTGCCAAGATTTTGAGAAGGCAGTTGTGTAAATGGGATGATTCAATTCACGAGCTCCTTGATTTGGTAGTACTAAATTGGGCACTTTATTTTTTATTTGGAACTGGATCTGGTTTTCCTCAAATGCATAGATTTTGGGTTTTCGTTCTCAGCATCAACTCCATTTCTCAGGATTTTGCTTTTCGTGTTTTGCCATTTCAGACAGACATATCTACAAGCACCGTTTCCAGCGGCCGGAAAGTCGGAGGTGGAAGGCGTATTCCCACCTTATTTTGAATGGTTCAGCTTCAACAAGGTGAGCCCAAAGAATGCTGCGAAGTATTAGCCTTTCCAATCTAAGCAAAGACAAAATCATTCACTCAGACCTTGCTTTTGAGATTTGGCTGCTGCTTGCAGGAATTTACCGAATATGAGGGCCTTCCAGAAGCTATTGAGTACATTGAGCAGTACATAAAGGATAATGGTCCATTCGATGGACTTTTAGGCTTTTCGCAGGTCACTTTTCCCCCCGCATATATCAATTTGCACTACTTGTTTGAGAAAAACTGAACCAATTTGTCATCAGGTCGCAGATATTTGAATCTGGGTGATGCAATGGATGTGCTATTATGTGGATCACGTGGATACTTTTGTCATTTTTCCTTGAAACTTGTTCTGGCTGCCTTTCGGAAACCTCAATTTCTTTTTATTCTCATAGCATGCATTTTCCATGGCCTGCAGGGAGCTGTTTTATCAGCGTATCTGGCTAGTCTTCAAGAGAAGGTATAGAGCATACTGGACAGAGAATAAAGCGAACACTTATCTCCTTCTTTTCTCATCAAGCACTTGAAAGCCCATTTATTAGCACCGTTGTGTTCTGTGATCCAACTTTGATTGTGGAGAAACCAATTATTAGCACGTATATACCAGCTTTAATATGCCAGAAATATCACCTGAGCACGCAACCTTTATAAAAGCATTTCCAACTAGGATATCCGCTATCATGTCAGACTACATGGTTAACGAAACTATGGTTGGTGTCAGGGTCTAGCGCTTCAGAATGCAGAGCCGCTTCGCTTGATTGTCATCATCTCGGGTGCAAAGCTTCCATCTCCACAGCTGGAGTCAGCATATCAAGGAACTATAAGATGCCCATCAGTACATTTCATAGGTCTGGATCACAGTCTTCATTTTCGCTTGTCAATCAACATGAAAAGTTGGGGGAATCTTACATCTAGCTTTTTGACCTGCAACAGTTGGCTCACCAATTTACAGATGCAAATTAGAAACAGCGAGACAAGCTATAAGTGCAACCTCTGGTGCACAGATTTTCAGGCACCAGTGATATATGGCTTTCTTTTCCTGAATATAAACTCCAAAAAACAAAACTTTACATTTATAATTGTCCAAATGAAGGTAAAGCAGCTATGAATGCACTTTTTGGTGACAGACAGATTGCAGATATGATGTCTTATTAACTAGTATGTCTCCTTGGAAAATGGAATGTACTATTGTGGTCCACAGAAAGCCTTGCTAATTGTCAAGTAGTATAAATACTGTGTCATAAAAAGGAATCTTTCTTTATATATATATATCGAAAGGAACCTTTTCAGATGTTTGTGTTCCAAATTAGTTGCAATGCTTGCTTAACACACCACTAATTCTGGGCTTTTATCAAATAAACTTGTACCTGTAATTGCAGGTAGGAAGGACTATTCAAGGAACCATGGGGAGGAGTTTGTTAAATTGTTCGAAAGTCCATTGGTCATCGAGCATTCTGAAGGCCACACCATTCCACTATTAGGTATCACCAGAAAACTACATATGATGAATCAGAAATTTTTGCAAGTATGTCATTCTGAATCTGCTGGAGAAATCAGCTCTGAAACTTTTTTGATATTTTTTTCAATCAAAAGTATCTTGAAGTGTGAGTTATTCATGTTTTAACCATTGGAAATTATATTGATATTGCAGATGCTGATGCAACTTTGGAGGTTGTAGATCATTTGATACAAGAGAGCATGAAATCACCTTTCACTTCCAGGATGAGAGAGATCCAACCTCGCCTGATGTCATTACACAAGTTAATTGAGCTACTGTGGAATCTGACTCATTTAAATATCTACACAATTCTTACAAAAAAATGCGGCAAATTTTCAACCTTAAATAGAAGAAGGTTTCAGCAAGGGATGTGGTTCAGAGTTTCCAGCAACAAGAATGGTGCCCCAAAAACAGCAATATTAATTTGTTTTACCGTTACAAGACCAAATTCAGATTAAGTCATTTATGTTCAGTCATTTATTTTGTGTGCTGGAAACCAAGCCCTTGTTTACACTAATTTCTCAAGTGACAAGTGATTTAGATTTAAGGTAGTTTCACACTTCTAGCAAGTCCCTCTGCCTGCCCTTCCACTCCACTTGACAGCCATTTTTTGAATCTTGGCAAGTGAGTTGAAGGGCAATGGACCACCCCTATCTCACATTTGGATGGTAAGTGTTAAATGAAGGGCTACAATATGATTGGCCCATTTGAATCTTGACATACGATTGGTTCATTTTATCAAGGTGTTGTGTTTTGGAGTGCAAGTATGAAACTTTTCATGTTAAAAGGTTGAAGGGTGCTCTAAGTTTTTTTTTTTCAAGCAATCACCTTTCAACTAGTGAGGTCAAAATTGAAATGCATTTCATTGAAAGGAATATGTCAATAAAGGGTTAAAAGATTTTCAAAATGCAAGCCAATATGCCAAGGGAAGCTCAACATGCCAGGGGACATTGGCTGGCCCAAAAAATGGCTTTGAGTTGCCCCTGTGTGACAATGGGGTCATCTGCCACATAGTGGCAAGTGCTTGATAGTGTGAAAGGGTGGAAGGCCCATTTTTTCTCCTTGGAGGTCTCAACCCTCACACTCTCTCACAAAGATATAATGGAGATAAAATGAAATTGGATAAAAAAACTATCAAATCTAATCGTTTTTTGCAAGATTTGGACAAAAAACATGACAATCTCTCTCCCTCTTCTTGATGGTTCTTGAAGACCTATAAATAAACTTTAAAGGGCTTGAACTCAACCTCAATTAATTAGATTTCATGATACATGTCATGTGCCAAATCCCAAACTAATAGCAATCACAATAGAAGTAAAGCTAATAGCAAGAAAAGTACAAGACCATCAAGATAGCATATCCATAGAAAGCTAGAAACAATGAGATCTCAATGGAATCACATTAGCAATGAAATAAAGAGTACAATCAATGGGAATTGAACATGGATTCATGTGGGTAGGGCACATGAGACCTAACAATGGAGATCCCTATGCCTCACATTCACAAGGAGGAAGCAAGAAGCTCTCACTTGCAAATGAGCCAAAAGATTCAAAAATTGATGTATTTGTCTAGTTATAGACAATGCTCTTACTTAACTTAACTATCTTGAGAGATAGTTAGCCCTTTTTAAGTATTATTTAAACTACATTGGGCCCTTATTGGCCTATTATCATTATTAGTCACTTTGAAGGGCCCTAAGAGGGAACCGCCTTGTTCTTAAGGCTAATCGCTCCTTTAGGGCCTACAAAGCTTACAATGGATATTCTGATGCATTTATAAACACTAATGTACTAGTAATACATGACACTCCCCCTACTTAAACATTTTTGTCCTAAAAAATGAAGATGCTTGTCTGCAGCTTGATCGCCTTGGTTAAGTAGTCACTCAGGATTGATGAGGATGTGTCGTCCACAAACTTATTTCCTCAGTATAGATCCAAAGCTGTCGAATTGAATCCATTTTGTTAGCTTCAAATTGTAATCTTTGTTCCCATGAAGGAGAAAAGATGGCCGAAGAAGAGATGGATGAAACACCATATTGTTTTTTGACAATCAAATCGCAATATCCTCGTTTGTTGTCTGCTTCTTCGACATCATAATAAATTGGATGTTCTATCCAATTTCTTTAGGATCATATTTTAGCATTGCATCTGGTTGTGCTGGTCTGAAGATTTTGTCATGTTGTTGGGTAGTCACTTTGTTGTTCAATCCAAATGCTTCAATGATAACCATAAGCCTTGCATCTGAATTGTGAAGATCCTGCATGAAGGAATTATTGGCATGATCCAAAATAGGAACCAATATGTTGTATTGATCATCTCCGAAAATGACAAATGTTATTTTGAATGGACATTCATTTCCAAGAATATCAAGTGAATGAGATGCTTGCAAAGAGTGATGGTATCTCTTTCACTCAAAGTCTCTACGAAATTTTTTATGTAGATTACATCATCATGTTCGAAAATATTGATATCTCCAATATTTTGAACCACAAACTGAAAACTATGATATAATGGATCTTTGATTGTTTGTCCCATCTCATAGTTAGGACAATTTCCAGCTTGTATAATACAAGTTTCATCACATTCCATTGTGCACTCTATACTGAATGTGAAACATTCATATAGATCAGTTGTATCCTTGTCTATTAATCTCATTTCACAAGACGTTCTAGACAAGTCTTCTGGTTCAATGTGATGTGATAGTTCTTATGATTTCAAGGAAGATGGGGGTTCCTTGAGTGATTTGTCTCATTGACCACTTCATTGCCTGAATTGGCCCTTGTACTGCTCAATTGAAAATCAATATCGAAAACAAAAATATTGTCCTCATAATCCTCTGCATCATCTTCATTATCCTCAACTGATTTTCTGTGTCTTTGCATTGACATTGTGCTCGCATTTGGAATTTTCTTGCTAGATTCAAATTGGAAATTACATCTATGTTGCCAATTCTGTAAACATTCCATAGCACTGCATAAATGTTGGTTGGCTTTTTTTTGTGAATTCAATGGGGAATCAAGAATTGTTGACGAAGTTGGTTGATCGATTTGCGGAACAAGCTTTCCCATTGTTTATAGTTGTTCTTCTTCATCATGTTGCACTCGTTGTTCCAACGTTCCCCTGTCATTTTCGAGTCTCACCAAATATTCAATAAGACTATGTAATGCCTGTTTTTTCTTGTCCATGTCAATTCTTCGGACATCTTGAGAAGGTGTTACATTTTGTGATGGAGATTGTAGTTGGAAAGATGTAGATGGCTCATTGCATCTTTGATCAGCTCCCGCAATTTTGTCTTGACCACCAGATAGGCTAGCAAACAATCTTTCTCATTTCACCTCATCAGCTTGCCGATTTTTTTTTTCATTCCTTGCAACATTATAACTATCAGATCTTGTGTGGCCTGTATTTTACTTAGTATGTTTTTTTGTTGGTTCAAAACCTGCAGTTCTTCCATCACTTCTTCAGTAGGGCTCAATTGTCCATTGAACAATAGTAATGATAAACTACAATGGGTATGAGGAGGCATTATTGATAGTGCTATTCTGTATGCAACGTTGCACAAGAGATGATGATTGTTCAAGTTAGCACTAGAACTCATGTACCGCAGTGTGTGCTCACAACCTTGTGAATTGCGTAGATGTTTTGATTGTCGTGAATATAACTCACCATCACTGTCACTACTATAAAAACCACCATCAATATTAGAGTGATTCGACTGATATAGCTCATGGTTTTTATTTTGTTCAAAAAAGCTTTCATCATAACCCAAACAGTCTCCATATGAGTCGTGTTGCTCATATTGATCTGAATTATTGTCATTGTGCTCCTCATAGTGATAATATTGATCTGAATTGTTGTCATTGTGCTCCTCATACTGATAATTGAAGAAACAAAATGTTTCTAATTACAAAGCTTTGCTAGCTTTCAGCCCTCTTCCTGACGAAGACGTTTGCGAACACGAAAGTCAAGAGACACGAAGCACGAAAGATTCGCGAACACCTGACGAGAAGACATGAACATGAAAGATTCGCGAACAAGAATCTTTTGCGGTCAAGCACGAGAAAGTCAGACGATGGAAACGAAACCAACGACGCGACACGAAAAACGTCGCGAAAAGACTTTTTGTCCTCACGCTCCAAAGAGTACCAGCAAAGATCATGCAAGTACCCAGAAGTACAGATATATGATCAGATGGTATGATGTCAGCAGATACACTCTAGGTCGTGGCTAATCTGCCACTTTTGTAATTTTTAGATTAGTTGTAGATGTTTAGTCACTCTAATCTTAAAAGTTACATAGAACGACTATATACTTGCTGGATGCTACTTGACACGTGATGATAGAATACACATACAGTGTAGTAGTCTGATGCTAGTAAGCAATCAAGACGAAATACAGACAAGAAGTCCGCCTGCATGCGAGACAAGTTCTATGATCAGGATCCATAGTGATCCACAAGTCTGCTAGTAAGTGAGACATCTATTTGTGAGAGAACTGTATTTCTCTCATGCCAACGCACTGCGTGGTCTGCATGCAGTGCTTGAAGAATCAAAGAAATTCAATAGATGACCTTGTAGCCATTGTGCACATGTCTTTTTTTCATTGTATGATCTTATATGCAAATGTGTCTGCTATTATTCGTGTGTCTGATTCTCCCATTAACTTCAATTCCGCACATTTTTTGAATTCGTTGAATGCTGCATTAATTTATAAACGTAGATCAGATGTGCCTGACTACATTCTGGAGGACTGTAGGAGTGATTCAGTTGGCAGTGTCCAGCGACCACATCTGAACTCCATCCGAATCACAAGAGAATCGTGGTTGCTTCGTGGTAGTGACAGTTTCGCGAATGATTTGCCAAAGCCAACTTTCATCAGTGGTATCAGAGCAGTGCCTATCTTGTCATAATTTGACATAGCCAAGAAGCTATCAGCATTCAGACAAACAACCATCAACGAGGGAACAGACTTCAGAAGCAATGGCTTCAATTAGCAGCATGCAGAGCAAGATCTGCACAATTCTTGATTCTTCAGGATCTAACTTTCTAGCCTAGAAAGTTAAGACATCACTCATACTCAAGGGCGAAGGACTCTTTCCCTGGGTGGATGGCACAGTAGAGATGCCTACGACATCAGACAAGGAACTACGCAAATGGAGGGAGAAAAATGACAAGGCAGTAGCCTTGCTATCATCTTCCATCGAAGATAGGTGTCGCGAATAATTCGCAAACAAAACACACGTGTGGGGTTGTATTGTCATGTACTTTAGTACGTCCATGCTTATACATGCAAGATAATATCCAATGTAAGCTTTGTAGGCCCAAAAGGAGCTATTAGCCTCAAGAACAAGGCAGTTCCCTCTTTAGGCCCTTCAAAGTAATTAATAAAGATAATAGGCCACTAAGGGCCCAATGTAGCCTAAATAATACTTAACAAGGGCTAAGTATCCTTCAAGATAGTTATGTTTAGTTAAGTAAGAGCATTGTCTATAACTAGGCAATAGACATCAATTTTTGAATCTTTTGGCTCATTTGCAAGTGAGAGCTTCTTGCTTCCTCCTTGTGAATGTGAGCCATAGGTATTTCTATTGTTAGGTCTCATGTGCCCTATCCACATGAATCCATGTTCAATTTCCATTGATTGTACTCTTTATTTCATTGCTAATGTGATTTCATTGAGATCTCATTGTTTCTAGCTTTCTATGGATATGCTATCTTGATGGCCTTGTAATTTACTTGCTAAAATTGCTATTAGTTTGGGATTTGGCACATGACATTTCTTGGTATCAGAGCATAGATCCTAAATTCATTATGATTCTATGTGAATCTTAATAGAGTTGATAAGTTTATTGTTTTTGTAGCTTTCTTTTTGCTAGTTTCTAGTTTTCAAATTTTCAGTTCTGTTGGATTATTCTCCTTCTTACAAATCGACTAATCGGTTTTAGTCTTCATCCATTGTTTATCCAGTTCTGCAGATTTTCTTGTGTGCTTACACAGTCTACAGAATTACATGGAGTTTACGACAGTGTCACCTTTTTTACCTGTCAGGAATTCTGTTGAGGAAAAATGCAGTGTCTCTTTTTTGCATTTTTTGCCTGACAGAAATCTTGTGTAAAATCATAGTGTCGCATTTTTCGCTTTTTCGCTTTTTCTAAACAACCTCAAATGTTAAGAAAATGGCTGTAGCAAAGTGTGGGACAACCCTAAATGAGATTTAAGGGCACCGTCTCATTTTCTCCCTTTTTGCGACAAACCCGAGAGTGTCACCTGTGGCTGTTTTAGTTCATTTCTGTAGAGCTACAGTTTTGGTTCATTTATGCAGACAGAACGTTTACGGCCGATTTCACCGCTTATCAACAATCAATGGCAAGGACCATATGCATGCCAACTGATCACCAGCCAATTGGCAATCACAATTCACGACCTAATTTTTTAGTATAAATAGTTGTTCATATTCATACAGTTTTATATAATAATAATCAAAATTATCAGAAGAAGCATCTGAATAGTTAGCTCTCTCTCTCTCTCTCTCTCTCTCTCTCTCTCTCTCTCTCTCTCTCTCTCTCTCTCTCTCTCTCTCTCTCTCTCTCTCTCTCTCTCTGAGCTTGAACACTCCTGAGCATTCTAGCTCACTTCTTAGAGTTGTTTTGGAGATTGCTATTGCGCTATTGCTTATCAGCATTGTGCTTAATTCAGACTTTCATTTTAGCTGTTTAGAGTATGCGGCTTCGATCCGCAACTTATTTTACTCATTTACTTCTGTTACGTTTTCATACGGAATCAATACTATCCTTCATTGCGTTTAGTTTTCGTCTCATAATGTATGCGTTTCTATATTTCTTCGTGACTAATTTGCGAACAATTCGTGACTAATTATTTATCTGATAATTTTCGATGCTTAATTGTTTGGCTACGTAATCACTGTAGTATTGGCGATTTCAAAGTTAGTTACTATAAGTTCAAATGTGATTTCTATCACTATTGTTTTGTTTGAAATAGATAGGTGTAGTCATGCATTGTGAAAGAGGAAGATAGTTAATTCCGCCATGCACGAAAAGTTTTCTTTCTAGACACTCGAAGTATTTTCATTTGTTTCTTTTTCGAGTTTGTTTTCTTTTCGAGCTAGACCTATCTTCTGTACACCACTTTCCGACATGGTATCAGAGCGAATTTTACTACTTCTTTATCTGATTCCAACATGATATCAGAGCAAAGCTCTAATACTTAATGTCTTTCGTGATGTCAAATTGATATCATATTCTTCAGTTCTTTTCAACCTTTCAGTATTAGAGAATTAATTTTCTCTTCTTGGCATTACCATATCTTAGCATCATCATCAACAGACTAAGTTTTAGATGGATTCTCAAAGTAAAGTCGGTCTTATCGCAGACAAGCTGAATCTTCAACTCCTACACTCCTTATAGCACGAAGAAATTTGTTCATCTTGGTGACAATAGTACTCACACTATTGAAGGTGAAGGTACTGTAAGATTGTGGTTTCAGCATGATCAATTCAAATTACTATCAAAGGTCTTATATGTTCCTAAGCTCTCTACAAATCTGTTATCAGTGAGTAGAATTACAGATTTAGGTCATAAGGTAGAATTTGAATCTGATCAATGCAGAATTATTGATAGGAGTAATAAGGTCCTTGCACTCGGCAAGAGGCAGAGTTACTTGTATAGATTGGCACACTGTTATTCTGAATCTAGTCAAGTCTTGAAAACCTCTGTTCTAGTCAATAAAACATTACTATGGCATCATCGCTTAGGACACTTAAATCATGCATATGTTATGAACATGTCCAGACAATCCATGGTTCTTGATCCCAACTATCCTTCTGGTAAGGTCGATCTCCCTGTTTGTCATAGATGTATATTTGGAAAGTAGGCTAGGATTTCTTTTAGATCAAACCATATGCATGTAGCAAAAGATCTGTTACATGTTGTTCATACAGATACATGTGGACCTATGCAAACTCCCTCATTGCTAGATGCAAAGTATTTCATTACTTTTATTGACGAATTCTCTAGAAGAATAGTTGTTTATTTTATTAAACAGAAATAAGATGCTTTTATGAAATTCAGACAATTCAAAGAGCATGTTGAGAATCAAAAGATCTCTTGAAGATCCATCAAACTTGGCAAAGTCTTTTGAATAGCAATACTTTGAACAATGGCAAATGAATCAAAGCACTGAGGTCAGATAACGGGGGAGAATATATCTCCAACGAATTCAAGGACTATTGCCTTAACAACGACATTGAGCAACAATACATCACTTGTTATTTGCCTTAGTCAAATGGTTTTGCTGAGAGAAAGAACAAAACCTTAGTCGAATCGACAAAGTGCATGTTATCACATGCGACACTTCCGAAGTGCTTCTGGGTTGAAGTTGTTTCAACAGCAACCTATATTCAGAACAGATGTTCTATTGAAGGCCTCTCAGACAAAACACCATTCGAAGTTTGGACAGATATTAAACTTCTTAATCAAACTTACGAGTTTTTGGATGTACTACTTTTGCGCAAATTTCTCATGATCTCAGGAAGAAGTTCGATTTCTAGCGTGCAAGAGATGGAAGCATCAATAGAAGAAAGACACGACTTGTAGCCACATCCATTGTTTATTCAGTTTTGCAGATTTTCCCGTGTGCTTACACAGTCTGCAGAATTACATGGAGTTTACGACAGTGTCGTCTTTTTCGCCTGTCAAGAATTCTGTTGAGAAAAAATGCAGTGTCTCTTTTTGCATTTTTCGCCTGACAGAAATCTCGTGTAAAATCACAGTGTCACATTTTTCGCTTTTTCTAAAGAGCCTCAAACGTTAAGGAAAGTGTGGGGCAATCCTAAATGAGATTTAAGAGCACCGTCTCCTTTTCTCGCTTTTTGCCAAAAAACCCGACAGTGTCTCCTGTGGCTATTTTAGTTCATTTCTGCTGAGCTACAGTTTTGGTTCATATATTTGAAACAGAACGTTTACGGCCAATGTCACCGCTTATCAACAATCAATGACAAGGACCGGATGGATGCCAGCTGATCACCAACCAATTGGCGATCGCAATTCATGACCCAATTTCTTAGAATAACATACAGTTTTATATAATGATTATCACAATTATTAGAAGAAGCATTTGAATAGTTAGCTCTCTCTCTCTCTCAAGCCTGCAAGCTTGAACACTCCTGAGCATTCTAGCTCACTTCTTAAAGTTGTTTTAGAGATTGCTATTGTGCTATTGCTTATCAGCATTGCGCTTAATTCAGACTTTCATTTTAGCCGTTCAGAGATAACATAGAGTATGCGGCTTCGATCCGCAACTTATTGTACTCATTTACTTCTTTTAAGTTTTCATACTGAATCAATACTATCCTTCATTGCGTTCAGTTTTCGTCTCAGAATGTATGCATTTCTGTATTTCTTCGTGAACAATTCATGATGAATTATTTGTCTAATAATTTTCGATGCTTAATTGTTTGGCTACGTAATCACTGTAGTATTGGCGATTTCAAAGTTAGTTACTATAAGTTCAAACGTGATTTCTATCACTATTGTTTTGTTTGAAATTGATAGGCGTAGTCATGCATTGTGAAAGAGGAAGATAGTTTATTCCGCCATGCACAAAAAGTTTTCTTTTTAGACACTCAAATTATTTTCATTCATTTCTTTTTCGAGTTCATTTTCTTTTTGCGCTAGATCTATCTTCTGTACATTACTTTTCGACAAGTTCTGTTCAGATGAATTTTTTGACATTTTAGAGCTTTTCTCGGCTTTCTCATCAAGCTTCTTTCGAAGCTTATCAGGAATATATGCATAAGCTGCACAACCAAAGATTCTGACGTGAGACAGATTGGGATTTCTACCCCACCATAGCTCATGTGGTGTCGTGTGTAGGACACCAAACTTGCCTGTCCTGTTCTGGATGTATGCGGCTGTAGCTACTGCTTCAGCCCACAGTACCCTTGGAGCTTTCAAGTAGGCCATCATGCATCTGGCTGCTCCCATCAGGGTCTTGTTCTTTCTTTCAGCAACACCATTGTGCTACGACATGTAGGCTGCAATCCTTCTATGAATAATGCCACAATCATTGTAAAAGTCAGTGAAGCAATTCAAAATGTATTCGCCACCTCGATCTGTCCTGATCTGCTTAACCTTGTTGCATGTACATCTTTCAACCCAATTCACATATCCTGTAAATTTATCGAGTGCTTCAGATTTATTCTGAATAAAATACACTTTGGCAAATTTGCTATAATCATCAATGAAGGTTATATAATATTTTGAACCTCTTACTGAGATCACATTGAATGGTCCGCAGATGTCAGAATGCACTAACTCCAGAATCTTAGTCGTTCTGTAGGAGTCTTTGATGAATAGAATGCGTGACATCTTGCCCTTCAAACATGCATCACAAGTGGTCAAAATGGTTGCATTCGAGATGTTGACCCCTGTTATCGCTCCATGATGGCTTGCTTGGTAAAGTGCCATTGAGTTCATGTGGCAGAGTCTTATGTGCCAGAGTCATCATGAGTCTAATGCACCTAATCTGCAGATAGGCGTACCTTCAGATGATATAGGTTTTCTTTCCTTCTGTCTTGAGCGATCAGAGTACTGGTACTGGCGTGAATCACGTTGCATGCTTCGTCTGAAAATGTCACACGCATCTCTGCATCTGCTATTCTTGCTACAGAGAACAAGTCTTATTGCAGAGTAGGCACGAACAGAACGTCTTCGAGTCATATGTCTCTGCCGTTGGTGTTGAGCCATAGTGAACCAATATCGTTCACTTGATGCTTAGATCCATCTCCAAGAACTATGAATCTTGAAGGATCTGCACTTCTGAAATCAGACATTATTCGTCTTGATGTCACGAAGTGTGAGGTGGCTCCTGAGTCTAGAATCACCTCATGTGTGTCAAACGTTGATGCTGCACAACGTCTTCACAGATGTAGGCGGTCGAACAGTTTTTGTTCGTTCTTTCTTCGCCCATCTTTGAGCTCTCGGGCTCCTCGACATAGGATGAATTGTTGCTATTCTCCTGTCTGTCCTGTGCTGATTTGTTTCTCGGGTTCTGGCGGCAATCCACGGCTGCATGACCCTTCTTGTGGCAATGGATACACTCAATCTTGGGATTGAGCCAGCATGTATCTACTATATGCTCGTCTCTTTTGCATCTCACGCAAGTCTTCTTGTCTGCACCACCTTGCTGCTTCGACCTCCCTTTGCTCTTCCAGTTGCCCTTGCTTGTTCCCTCTGCTTGCTTATCATGATCCTGCCTCTGATTCGACTCCCTCTAAGGGTTAAATTGCTTCTTGGATCTTTTTTTGTTAACGTAGAGGGCCTGGTCAGAACCATCCCTGTGATCAAGGTGTTCTCTGGCCTCGACTTCCTCTCGAATCTCGACAATCGCCTTTTCGAGGTTCATGGTAGGATCTTTCGCGAGCAAGGTTCTCGTTGTCTGGAACGATCTGGGTAAGGCTCTCAACAAGTGTTGAAAATTCCACTTGGAACGCTTTATGTCACAACCACTATGCTTGTCAAATTCAAGTAGAATTTGATGGTCTACATTTCTACTTAAGATTCTAGCAACTAAAAATCCATCAATATTTAAAATTCTTCGAATCTAAAATTCGTTAGAATTTTTTTTGAACTTTTCTCAATTCAAATATTGTTCGATCTTCATTCAAATCTTAATTTTATTAAATAGTCGTCAATTTTTATTTGAATTATTCGACAGTCGACAATCTTTATTCAAATTATTTGACATTTGACATTCGACACTCGACAATTATTCAACAATCCTCAGACATTCCTTCAAATCGAACCTCATTCAATTTTCTCACATATCAATCAAAACTATCCGAAGTATGTCTACTGTACTTTCTGATAGAGATAGACCACACTCTCTATCACACACTTCAAGATGACTTTTTTATGGTGATCATGTAATATTAGTACACATTAACTATAGTCCAACTATTGTTCTAGGATAGTACAATTTAAGATATTTTTATAAATAAAGGTCGAAATCACCATATATAACAAGTTGTCTATCTAACCTATTCAATAGTAGTCTTTTAGTGTAGCCATAGCTACAAGATTTCAAGCTATAGACTTGAAACTCAAGAGTTTATTTTGCTGCTCTCTGTAGTTTGAAAATTAGAACACTATTTTTGAACAAGTTTTCTAGTGATCCATCCTCATATTTAAGTCATAATCTTGATTTCCATCACGCTCAATTTTCATAGCATTAAAACATAGACAACTCAGTTTGAATAATGTATTTCTAATTTCAAAGATATCAAGTTTGAAATTTAGCATTTCACTTGAGTACAACAATATTTCAAAATTGTCTATTTTGCTCTATAATTGTCTGATTCATTTATTTCCTCAACTATTGATAATTGCAAAGGCAAGATCATGGTAGATCAATGTCATTTTACTATCTAACGTCATGATATATCCCAATATTTCAAATAATGTACTCATCTTATCTCAAGTTTCAGCAATGTCATGTCAAGGTGTGAAAACTGCCAACTTTTGGTGAAACTTCGTTGTTCTAGATCTTTTGGATCTTGAAGATAGACTAGTGTTCTTTGCTGATTTTGCTGATGGAAATGGCGCTGAGTAAGTCTTATTATGGCAATCATTTAGTCATGGGTCTCCAAGGATTGGAAATCCCTTTTGGCGAGATCGCAATGGAGGCTCATTCATGGTATTTCATGTTGCAATCACTCTACACTCTACACGTCTATTTGATGTAATTCTAGATTTTCAGCATCAACGATGGCAAGTAGTGTTATGATTGAAGTGATTTTGACTCTTACACTATATGTCTCAATGCAGCCTACTAGAATTTGAGAAAACTCTCTGGCCGCCAATCTAGCTTTCTGTTTGGAAATTATTCCATTGAGATGGAATTTCTTCTTGAAAATCCATTTGTACAATCAATAACTTTTTTATCTTTTGAAAGATCAGTAAGAGTCCAAGCCTCATATTTGACAAGGAAGTTGTATTTGCATTCAATGGCTTTATAAAGATAACCATGTCTCGAGCCTTTGGCAAGAGCTTGTTTTTTACTATCTAGAATCTAACACTCTTTAACAATGAACCGAATTGTATGTCTTAGGTCAACAATCCTACTAATTAACAATAAATTTCTGGCTAAATCAAGCACATAAAGCACATTAGTAATAAGTTTTTGATTACTTTTTAGTAGAGAGATGTGCACAATGCCCAGGCCTTCGATTTGCTAAGACTTGGCTTGAGTTTTCGAAGTAGATAACCTTGTTATGATGTGAAGCAGCGAACTCTTGAACCAGCGTCTACTTGGTTAACATGTACTCTCCAACATTGTCAGTCCTTAATGCCTTGATTCTTCTACCAGTTTCAGTTTCAGCACGCTCCTTGAAAATTTTGAAAAAGTGAAATTGCTTCTAATTTATGCATCATAAAATATATAGTTCTTCTTCTTGAAAATCCATCAATGAATGTAATAAAGAAGTTGTTCTTCTTGCTAGAGATAATGTTTCAAGTCGAGCTTTAGCACAAAAGGTTCATTGACACCCAATTTATATCAAAATGTAAATAAAATAAAATACAATAATAAACGGTGAAACCGTAAACTCAGATTTATTAAGGTTAAAATAATCGTTACAAAAAAATTAAAATTTTTCCAGTATGTCCCAAACTATGTTCCAAACACTATGTGCCTAACGTTCATTTCAGCTTATTTAGCATGAGACATGGCCACATTCGTGAAGTTGAGGAATTCCAACGATAGAAGGAATTTCATCATGACTACTCTCTTCCCTGGACCCTCTTCTCCGATTTTCTGCTATTGAATGGGCATGACCTAAGACACATACTAATTATCCTAGAGGAATTCTGATACTGCTCTTCCTTGATCATTAACCTCAGTAAATTGTCCCCATTTCCCATGATGGCATTATTACCAAACTCCTCCAAGCATTCTTTGGCATTTCCCTCGTTGCCAAACAAACAATGGACCAGTTCATAACTAGTTCATAGAAACATTCAACCATAGGCTCTCCAAATGAAACCCTTCATCCCCTAGTTTTGCGGCTAGAATTGTTGTCTTGAGGCATACTGTCACATATCCGATCTTTTTGTTGTCCCTCATTTCATGGACTAACTCATCCCTTTTGCATCAAAAAATTTATTCAAACGATTAATTTGGAATTGCAACAAAAGTTTGCTCAAAGGGGACATCTGCTCGGGTCCCACTAAGATGGGACTAGGTCTTGATGACTTTGATTGCATCACTGATAGAAAGTGGAACCAAATTAACATTGATTGTAAAGGAATTATATATACAAAAGATCACATGTTGAGTAGTACAGCTTTTGGAACTGTGTTGAAGGAACCATTCAAGTATTCTTGGTTAGGGAAGTAGTCAAATCAAGAGGGCCCAAGAAAAGCACAAGATCCTCAGTACTTTATAGGTAGGCAAGCAGACACCCATGAAGATAGTGATGCAACTCAATGGGTGTGTACCTAATGCTTGGTAGATTGAGAAATATGTATTAAGCATTAGCATTAGCATTATTTTCCTAAGGATATAGAAGCAGTTGAAGTGCTATAAAATGCATTCCAATAACGTGGTGGCATATTTGGCTAATCACACTACAAAAACTCTGGCAGAATCATTGCAGGACATCAACTCCTAAGGATATAGAAGTAGTTGGAGTGCTGCAAAATGCATTCCAATAAGGTGGTGGCATATTTGGCTAATCACACTACAAAAACTCTAGCAGAATCATTGCAGGACATCAAACTGCTAGTGGGCCTTAAATGAACAAATGCATTTGTGTCTGTAAAGCACAAATTGTATGATCTAGCATCACTAATACCAATAGAAAGTTCAAACTTCTTTTCAAGCCACCCCTCAATGAGGACATCTAGAACTAAATTTAGCATCAAACAGAGTGTGGAACAAAACCTTTGAAGAGTAAAAAATGTATGGCCCATGCATCAAAGCATGACATTATTGCGTAGTCTAGCTGTTGGAAAAAATGTTGGACCTTTTAATCTGATCAAAGCACCAAAAGATCATATGATTGGGTAGTACTAAAGCATTTGGATATACTGTTGCTTCTTACCTGATTATTAAACTTACTATTAGATAGTTCCATGGGAGCCCATGTCAATTGGATCCCATGCGGCCAATTTGAAGGAATCATTCAATATTCTCGATTAGGGAAGTGATAAAATCAAGAGGACACAAGAAAAGAATAAAATCCTCAGTACTTCATAGGTAGGCAAGCAGGTGGCCATGAAGTCTTAGTGATGCAGCTCCAGGGGCACGTACCTAGTTAGTCTTCACAGATGGAGGGACATCATTTTAGCTAATCAGACAACAAAAACTGTAGCAAAATCATTGGAAGACGTTAAACTGAAGTAACACAGTATTTGCTGAAGGATAACAGTTTGTCATAAAAAATAGACCTTGCTCCATATGGTTAGATGAATCGTAGATTTCCAGTGTCAATATACAAGAGGGGGAGGAATCCATTAAGGATTCCATAGAGCATACATATTGCATCAAAGTAACGAGCTCATACACAATCTGAATAAGATTTAAAGGCAGGCCTAGAAAAGACACCTACTCGAAACTAGTGATTTTGAAACAATCACAGGTAGTAGTACATCACACAATTTGCAAAAAAAGACATGAGCATGCTGCAACCAAACAGAGAGACACTACAAATGGTTGGCAACTCATAATGAAGCAGCCAAATATGACTCAAATGATTCTTCTGTACACAGCATTCAACAACAAGGTTTTCATAATCTGCTTCCCAGGTTTCATCCAAAATATTGCATCCTAGAATATCCCTCCATTATGAGCTGGATCCTGTTTCAGTTGTAGCAATCGACTCTCGATTGTAGAAAGAATTGGATGATACCTGACACAGGCAAATGAAGTTGAACAAGAGAATCTACCAGAAATGCTGATCAAATTTCAAAGAGAGCTTAATGATAAATATTTCTTACACAAGTAGCACTAATAAGCTCAATAACACAGCCGTTTCACCAAAGCTGCTTGAAAAACGACTAGAGAAAGAGCAATCATTATAGAGGATTTCAGGATCTGTTCCCTTACAGCCTGTTTAGGTTATTTGAAGTATAAACAGCTCGAGTCAAGTCTAACGACAACTGAGAAACCTGTCCACTGAGCTCTTCTGAACGTGCAAGGGCCTTAGCTAGCTCAACCTGTCACAGATAAGAAATCACATTACAGCTAGAAATATTTGCTCATTGACAAAGAGTTACAATCATATGCTGAGATATACATTTGTTGATGAAAAAACAATCCAGAAATGATGATCTTAGCCTATGAACCTGTGGAAGTATGATTCTGATTTCCCAGGCAAAAGACTTCTAGAAGATAGCAAAATGACACGGAAACAACAAAGCTAATAAAAATCACCTTCAAGTGAGATCTCTCAACTTTCAAGGCTTCCAATTCAAGAGCACCAGCAGATTCTTGCTGAACACTGTCACCATCCTTGACTGCAGATGTGAAGTTTCCTTTATCATCCAGAAATGGAGTTCCAGACACCAATGCCTGCTCCATTCTCATCCGATTCAACGTGGTAGTAAGGCATGAATTTTGCTTTATGCACTCTTGCACCTGAGACGAGCATCATACAAGCATAATTAGTTTGCATAGCTCAATATGGAGGTTCAGCAATTTGATTCACCTGGCTCATCGTGGAAGATTTTCTATACCATAATTGACTTATTGACCAAGCACCAGACTTACAAAATGTGCGTCTTATAATCAATATATGATCTAAACAAACAGTTCCTTGTGAATTCACTTCACTTTGTTCATTTAACCAACTTTATCCAAGAATAATCAAGCTACTCAAGTTGATTGCCAATGATTCAGAAATCTCAATGTCTAGGTGTAGGCCTTACTTATATAACATCACATTTAGATTCACGTCTAAATCATCTAAGTTATCCTTTCAACAGAAAAACTTGATGATTTACAAGTAACTTCCGAACATTACTTGTCCATATGTCTATGTTCAACGAAAGTGCACCGAATATACCCAGTAACCAGAAATACATATTAGGTCCATACAAGATCTACTATGCACATACGAGAATAATCTCACTATGACCCAGCACATAAACATATATCATTATCTGGCAGATTCCTCCAAATCCGCACATTTACTCACATATGTTACAGTTACTTCACATTAATACAAAAGAATTGCAGCCTACAGCCTCCTAAGCCATATATTTGCTTTCTAAAACTCATGACCTTTATTTGATCCAGAGAAGAGAAGGTACACAAACTAGGAGCTCAAGATCGAAGCAACACCATTGCCTAAAAGATAGCATAGTATGTGTAAAAGTAAGAAGTCTTAGTCCATTCGTTTTGCCCACTTATCCAGTTGATCTCCACACAAGCAAGATCATTCTTATTACTATTAAGCCACTGGATTTCAATGGTTGTTACATGACGACTGAAGGAAATGATGTGAGTAAGAATAATTAAGTAGCAAACCTGCAAAATAGATTCGACTGATAAGTAAGAAACGTATCAACAATAATTAGCAAATGTTAAAACGTCAATTGATTTATTTATCATTTAGAAGTTGCTAAAATCTGAAGTGAGAATCTTACTTCTTAATGTCCCAATTCAAAACATCTTGATTCTCTGCACTTAGTTTCAGATTCCCAGGTTACACTTCATTGAGAACAAGATGCATGACCATTTT
Organism: Diphasiastrum complanatum; assembly: GCA_029204225.1. Lineage (NCBI taxonomy): Eukaryota > Viridiplantae > Streptophyta > Lycopodiopsida > Lycopodiales > Lycopodiaceae > Diphasiastrum > Diphasiastrum complanatum. The sequence goes on along the minus strand of CM055108.1, from coordinate 6,189,456 downwards.
TGCAGCAGTATATGAACATCACGCATGCAGTTCAGGCAGGAAAGGGTTCAAGATACCATGCAAGATAGGTAGCTACGTTATTGACGTCTGTTTAGAATCACTGACGGCAAGAACCACCTAAAACCAGTATAACAGGGGAGGCAATAGAACATCCAGATGACAAAAGGATAAAAGGTCTCACTTGTTTTTCCCACTCTGAAGCAACTTGTGAAGTATCTTTGAGACCAGCAATTAGCCCAGCATTTTCCATAAAAAGCCTTTCGATCTCCAAGGATTGTGCATCTATCTACAATAGTACAACATATTGTCAAACACAAACTATCTTCATAAAATCTTGATACTGAGCATATTACTTGATGAAGGATCAATGTAATACTTAATCAAAAACAGTAAGCCATATATCACCATCTTAACTAACAGACCGCTATATCAGAATCCTCACAATGAAACTACATATCAACCCCAGAAAATAATCAGATACCAAAAATTGTCATGCTCTTTTACCTTAGTTTCAAACTGCTAAATATGTCCACGATAACAATGATGTTGGAAGCTCTTGAAACCTCTTAGTCAACAGATAAGCATCGTCAAACTAAAATGTGATATTGCAAGATTGTCCACATGAAGGGCAAATATGCAGTCCATAAGAGGATCCCGTATGAGGACCATATGCATCATATACCAAGAAAAAGATGCAGGCTTTTGATCAAAACAGCATGCAGAATCAAGATAAGAAATTACCCTGCATGCTGCTAGGTGATCCACTCTGCAGGGCACATCGAGGGAGGAGGAAGATACCATTGAAGGAAGAAATTGGGTGGAAATCTAAATCTCATGGCTGATCTACCAAGCATGTCCTCTGTAATGGCTTTAAGATGCAAAGAAAAGTTAAAAATCTCTCTCTCTCTCTCTCTCTCTCTCTCTCTCTCTCTCTCTCTCTCTCTCTCTCTCAGCTCCATGGCAGCGGAGACGACATTACCAACAGCCCACTCAGAGACAGAGGCCCGCGACACACTCAGAGATGGCTGCACAGCGTACTATACGTCATTTCTTGATGGACATTGACTATGCCAACCATATCATTAGACGATGTCGTTTTTTATAGTTATTGTTCTTTTTTGATAGATTGAGCTTATAAGCTCCTATATGAACACAGTTGACATGTACCTTTTCTTAGTCCTATGTACCTTAGGGTACTTGAAGGACATTAATACTCTCTCTCTCTCTCTCTCTCTCTCTCTCTCTCTCTCTCTCTCTCTCTCTCTGGTGGTGAAGGTCGCGCTGGTCCACTGATGGCGCTGCTGACTCCCTGTCTGATGGCGCCCTCCATCGCTGCCCACGCCCTGCTGCTTGGAGGAGTTTATTAGTGATTGGAGTGCAGCATGGGGCAGACTTTTCGGAAGCTCTTTGATAGCCTGTTCGACACCAAGGTGGTGCATATGGCAAAAGCAATGGAGTAGCCGTGGAAACACCCTCAACTCTATCGGTGTGCAGCAGTCCTCGTGGATGTTCCTTGTTCTTTGATTACATAGATTTATTATCTGGGAAGTTATTGCATGATCGTAGGTGGAGCGTTTCCCTCAAACGACCTCCAATTCCACCAGCACGGGTCTGGAAGTCTCACGACAGGGGGTGCCAACTCAATACACGCTGCACTTCATCGTTCCAGAACTATGCGTTGGAAGAGTCTAATGTGTTAGGTGGGAGAAAATCTAAGCTTTTTGACGTAGAAACTCATTATCTCAGCATTGTTTGGGGCATTCTGGCAGACTCGAGTTCTTGATCAAGTTCAACTGTTGATTGCAACAATTGTTTTCCTTCTTGTTGGCACCCTGGACCAGATTGCAACTGGTGATGGTATTGAGGCTTTAGTTCTGGATATACTCAGCCTTGCATATGGTGTTGCTGAAGGTGGTTTGGCCGACATACAGCAGACATTAATAAAGCCTGTCCCTACTGCCCCCCTCACTACCTGTCCTTCATTGAACCTGTCCCTATTATGGCGCCTCCTCGAGCTGCTCGCAAGACCCCCCCCCCCCCCTACCCCCTCGCCCTCCTACCTCACCCCCCCCTGTGCTGCTACCTCAACACCCCCCCTTGCTATTGCCATCTCACCCACCTTACCACTCGATGCTGCTGCCAAGCCAGATGCCGCCACCTCAGCACCCGCTGCTACCAAAACAGATGGCGCATCTGCCACCCTTGCTGATACTGCCACCTCCCCTCTCGCTGCTGCTGCCACCTCAGGCTTTGCTGTTGCCACCTCACCCTCTCCCCTCGCTGTTGCTACCACCTCAGCCCCCAATGCCACCTCACATCTGCTGCCCAATGAGCTGGCTACTGCTGACATGGCACCCCCCTCCACCCTCTTCTCTGCTTCTTCTTCCTCTTCTTTCACTCCTTCCTCTCTCACTACTGCTCTCCCATCCCTTTCACCCTCCTCTTCCGCATCATCTTTACACCAACTCACAGCTCCTCCATCTACCCTACCCATTCCCTACACTCCCTCTAAATCAGTTGAACTCTTTTCCTCTTGGGAAGCTAGAGATGGGATTCAGTATACAGATCTGAGACTAGATCAGCCAGTGGCCGTGGTTCCGGAGGAGTAGCTTGTCTCTACAGAGAGTCCCTTCATCAAATGTTTGAGTTCGTCGTCAGGCATGATGAGCACGCACGGTATATTTGGCTCCGTATCACAGGACGAGCGATTGGTTTGGACAGGGACATCTTCGTTGCTGCCTGCTATTTTCCTCCATTTGTTGAGGGAGTTGGCTCACCTTATTTGGATCTTTTAGTGGATAACTTCAGATTTGCGGAGCGGGGGCACATTTTCCTCATCGGGGATTTTAATGCCCGGACACCCTCACGACAAACAGAGTTCCATGACGCTACAGATCATATGCGAGTCCATGCCCTTGATAGTGATAGCTTGGGGATCACCAGGATTTCTGCAGATGGACCGAGACCTATTACATCATATGGTGAGTACCTGTTACAGTTTGGTGAGGCACATGAGTTAGCCATTTTTAATGGCCTACCTCACTGGCCTAATTCTGGCAGCTATACTTGTCACCCTCACAGTGGCGGTCATAGTGTGGTTGATTACGTCATGGGGTCACCGTCATCCATTCCTCTTATTCATAGCTTCCATATCTCCCCTACCACCCTTTTTGATCATTCGTTCCTCTCCTTCGCCATTGGCCACCATCCACCACCACAGCCTCAACACCAATCCATACTTCCCCGTGCACCCAAATACACCTTTCACCCCCTCTCTATCCCACTCTACCAGGAATCCCTCGCCTCTTTACTTCACTCTTTTGGCGTGAGTTTATCCCTCGTGAAGGAAACTGTCTTGTGTACCTCCTCCTCCGTTCCTCCTCAGGTGCCTTTTGGTGTGAGTTTATCCCTCGTGCCCCACCCCCCCTTCTGGACGACTTACATATCTGGACCGACTATGCTACCCAGCTTTACACTATACCCACTAATACGCCCATCTTCATCTCTCCTCGACCTTCAGACTTCACCTTTTTCACCCCTGACTTGGTTCGGGCAGCAATCAAAAAGCTAAAAACCCACCGCACCAGGGACATTGAAGACCTTGAATCTGAGTACCGATTCACGCCCCCAATACCCTTGCCCCTACATTATCCACTCTCCTTAACCATGTTGTTGTTGAGGGCTTCCCATCCCCTTGGTGCACCAACATCATACATCCTATCCACAAAAACGATGACCCCATGGTACCTGGTAATTACCGCACTATTTGATTGGGCACATTCTCGCAAAGTTATATGGCACCATCCTCCAGTCTGCAGTTAGCTCAGAGGCAGAGTCCAGGAGATTACATGCTTTGGGTCAGGCAGGGTTCCGCGCTCATTATTCCACTACAGATCACATATTCACACTTCGAGCCCTTATTGAGGAAGCTAGACACAGGAGAGAAAAGGTTTACTGTTGTTTTGTTGACTTCAGGAAAGCCTTTGATTCTATTCCACGCCCACTACTTATCCAGAGACTCCGTGACCTGGGGTTCCCTACAGATATTATTCTAGCCGTCATGGCTCTCTATGAGAGGGTCTTGGGCTGCTTTCGTCATGGTAGTGGCATCTCTGAGCAGATCTGAAGTACTATTGGGGTTAAGCAGGGATGCTCTCTCTCACCAGTTCTCTTTGGATTATATATTGACGAGCTAGAGCAGGTCATTTCTCAGTGTGATTGGGACAGTTGCTGGCTTGGGGACATTCTGATTGCCATCCTTCTCTATGCAGATGATGTGGTATTAGTATCCCCCCGTACCAAAGAGGGATTACAGAGTTGGATTGTTTACACACCTTCTGTACCCAGTGGGGTTTAGGGGTGAACCTCTCAAAGACCAAAGTTATAGTCTTCAATACTTCCCGGGCCTTCATGCAGCGCCAGGAGCTTACCCTTGATGGAAAGTCCCTAGAGGTGGTCTCTTCCTACACTTACCTGGGTGTGCTCTTCTCTGGTCCTACCTTCAGTATGAGACGGGCGGCTACTTCTAGACTCGGGAAAGGTCACTCTTCCCTAGTCCAGCGAGAGAGATTCTGCTTCCGTAAGTCTATTCGGGATGCCCCGAGTAAGTGCAGACTGTTTGGCACCATCGTCACCCCTTCGACCTTGTATGCAGCAGAGATATGGTGTACAGTCATCTTCACACTGGTCCAACATTTCACGCTTACAGACCACCATGTTAGCTCGCATGATCCGAGCGAAGCCCTCGGTTCCACATGAGATCATCCTTGCGGAGTTTGACACCCCCCCTATTCAGCTTGAGGCAGCCTTCCAGCTTATCACATACATCCAGGGAGTTCGGGCACTTCCTGATACAGAGTAGCGATATAAACGGCTTGCACTTATGTCCTCTCATCACCTTCAGACTCAGGGATACCGACTATCATGGTTTTCTCAGGCATCACACTTCCTCATGGAAGCATTTGGTATCACTATCACTGATCTCCCTTTGGGAACACACTAGTACATTAGACGTTTTCTATACAGAGCATATCTCGACCGTACCTGGCGACACCAGCTGGGGGTGAAGCCTAACTACTATCGGACTCACTTTCTGGAGTAGGATGCCACTGGCCTTCCAGTTTTACCTCGCTATCTGTCCTCTGGACTAACACACGGTCTCCATTTCGCTTTGGGACAGTTCAGAGTCTCCTCACATCAGTTGGCTATTGAGACAGGCAGATTCCAGGGTACACCACGAGAGGAGAGACTATGCCTGCTATGTCCCCTACATGAGATAGAGTCCGAGGAGCACTTCATCTTCAGATGCCCCATATATTATGAGATCAAAGGGAGATATCATTGTTTATTCTGGACATGCCTACTACACTCAGAGCACTGATTGGATATGAGGATTCTCGTTGTGTCGCACTTATGCTACGGGAGATGGTCTTGCTACGCCAGGATATGTACCAGATAGCTCACCAGCCACATCCCAGCTCTCAGGCTCAGATTACGTCTTTCTTCACCAGGAGACGGACACGGTCTGATGACGATGACAACGACATACTACCTCACCGATGTCAGAGACTGTATCACTCATAGTCATGTAGCAGTTCGCACTTCACGCCATGTTACGAGAGCACACAGTTTTCACCCTCCTAGACGACGTCAGTGACGGCCAATGTTACCTCCTGTTGCAGCTCGTATCACATCCTTTTTTAGCAGCAGCACTACATGATATTACTCTACTCCTGGTAGCTATTTTGCTCCCCCCTTATGGACAGTTGGCAGTTTGTAATTTACAATTATATTGCTCATTTCTCTTTTATGTATAGTTTTTTCTTGGAGACATTTATATACGCTCCCTTGGTTTTCACATACTTGACATGTACTCCATTTGGTCTCATATGCCTTTTGGCATGGAAAAGACATTAATAAAGCTTTCTCTCTCTCTCTCTCTCTCTCTCTCTCTCTCTCTCTCTCTCTCTCTCTCCCACACACACACATTTGGCTGCCCATTATCTTCACAATGTCTTTTCATCACATTTAAAGAATCTTAGTATTTGTAAAAAAACATGCATGTTTTATTGAAATTATACTTCTGTCCATGAATGTTTGATACAATCCCATTCTTAAACATTTGTCTGAAAGAATACTACCAACCTCAGCAAGTAGCTTTTGCCTTCCATTTTCCAATCTCTCAATCATAGATGCTAGCTCTCGCAATTGTTGATCATATTTTTTCTTCTCCACCTGAAATACGCCAATAGCCAAACACCAAGGATGATTCCAACAACTAATATACAAGTACCACATAAAAACTACAAATATATCAAATCTTTGGCGAACCTCAACTGATAAGAATTCAGCAAAACCAACAATTGTGTAATTGCAAGATAAATTCACGGAGATAAATCCTCAGCAGAATCTGATTTTGAATGAGTAAGTTCATGCACTGTGCTCGGACATAAGCAAATTCCTTAATGGCCTAGTAAAACTATGGCTTGTGATGCAGTCTTGTAAACTGGTGCAAAAAGAGTTGGAACTTCATCAGTGGCATACTATTCTATACCTTGTAGTGCAGCCTAGTGTTTCCACCCTTTTTGGAATCCACTTGGAACTTTGCAAAGTTTTTTAGATATAATGCTAACAGGTCTCTAATATAATATGTATAATGTCTACAATGTTTCTAAAATCTTATAGATATCATATTGCTACTGAATGCATCCATTTGTTGCTTCTAGAAAGCTGAAGCCTGAAACAAAATTAGTGGTCATAGAATCACGAGATCACATGACTATTTTGAATTGATGATTCAAACTTCATTGACGATTCCATGTTCACTCGAAATTTATGATGAATCCATGATCCATCATCAAACACTTCACATTTTGATGCTTTGATGGTGTTTGAATGCAATGAAATCAAGGTTGGCACATGACATTTTGGTATCAGAGCAAGGTATGTCAAAATTTGATCGACTAGAAATGACTGGTGTGGGAGTAGGAAAGATTTTAGAATTTTCAGTAGGCTTTTTTTCTTAGCTCATGTGAATTTTGGAAATATGCTATGCAATCAAAAACTTTGTAATGCTTAATCATTATTTTTTATGTGATTTCTTGTTTTAGATCAGTAGTCCTTCCTCTTAGCTCTTGGGAGGTATTAGTTTTTTTTAATTTGGAGCTATAATGACAAAGCTATGGCACTCTTAGTGAAACAACTCCAAATCTAGTTAGCTATGGCTTTGTTGTCTGTTTTCTTCCATTTTTTTGTACTTTTGGCCAAAAATTTTCATTGATTTTATGGATTAGTAGATCTTTGTTTTAGATTGTCAATTCTGAGATGATTCAGTTAAGATTTGACAAACTTATGAAAAAATTTCTAGACTAACTTGATTCAAGTTTTTGGTAGGATTTTTGGGAGGGCATAACTTCAAATTTTCATTTCTGAAGCTTTGTTTCAAACTTAGTTGCCCGTTCCGGAACGGAACGCATTCTGGAACGCGTTCCGTTCCGGAACGATACGTTTTTTTACAAAGGAGTTAATTTATGTAAAAATTCAGCTGATTAACTTAGAAACAGAAAATTAACTACATTAAACAGATCTACTAATGAACAGACAATTAATTACAATAATCAGACTATTAACTAGGAGCGTTGAATGGAGTAACAATAACCTGAGAATTCATGTCAATAGGAACAACCTACGGTGCTCGGCTAAATTTTGCATTTAGAATACAATCTGACCCACTATCATACATTTATCAAGAAAACCATGAAATTATTTTGAAACCAAGAAACATTCTTGATGAAACGTAACGGAACTGCAGGAGAATAACCATCATATAATTCGAGCAGGGTTTAGGGAAGAGCCATAAATGTAAGCAAAAAACATCCATAAAGTAGTTATGCGTTCGCCGTCCATCCGATATAAAAAGAAACACGTCATGTCTGATAACATAGTACTATGAAAACAAATCCTATGGTGAGACGTCATCTGAGGCTAAAACAGGACTCTCTATAATGTCTGGTGAGGGGGCCATGAGCTGCCCAGATCTGCCTCTGCCTCTAGCTCTAGCAGACTGGCTCATGCCCTGGCTAGATCCAACGCCTGACCCTCGAGGTCTGCCCCTGCCCCTACCCCTAGGTATCGGTGGGGCGGTAGAGGTACTGGGGGCACATGCTCCTGGCTCCTGATCAAACCGCACATACAGATCGGCTAGGCTGGGCCGACTGCTAGATCTACCAGTATCCCTGGCTCGTACACTGCGAGTGGACTTACCTTAAAAAAATCCCTCCGTGCTCAACACGGTCTCCAGTAGGCAGTCCAATGTCTCGTCATCTGGCTCTGCCTGGGTCTCTGCATCTGGATCGACATACCGGGGTCTAGGAGGGGTAGAAGAAATGTGTGTGAAGTCAAAACCCGCTGCTGCCTCCTCCTGCCCATGGTCTACATCCTCCGATGTGTGCACATGCTGATCCTACACATCGAGGACTCAATGTCAGTACTGTTGGAACGTAAATGGAATTGCTTACATTACCATAGGTTACTTTGACCCAAAAGGTCGAGAGTTGTGTAACCATGGTCATTTATTATATTAGGCCTACTAAACTTAGAGTTAGCTAAGTTAGTATGAAATTAACTTGGTAGGGACTCATGGGTCCAATAGGCCTAATTGTGACATTAAGTACCCCAACTTGACTATATTTGAGGTACCTTATTCTTTCTATGTAACTTATAGAAAGTTGGATAGTCAAGTAGTTGGACAGCCAATAGTCAAGTAGTTGGAAAGCCAATAGTCAAGTAGTTGGATAGCCAATAGTCATGAAGTTAGATAGTCATCTTGGACTATATATATGTGTGCATCCCATTTGTATATGACACTTTTGTAAGCAACACTGACTATTCTCCTTGGCTGTCCACGAGTTTCTACAAGAAGGGTTTCTAGCCATCTCTCTCTTTCTTTTGAGAATGCTTTGTGTGATTGAATAGTTAAGATTTTGAATCCTTAGGCTTCTATTTCCTACATGGTATCAGAGCCTTTAGGTGATCATATTGCTTGCAGGAGGGCGCCCAATAGGAAGCTATCTTCTTCCCCTTTTGGTTGCAGAAAATTATCAAGCTGCTGATTTTTGCAAGAGAAGAATCTGTTCATCTTCTTATAGCTTTTTTGCAGGAGATTGCAGGGCACCTTCACCTATTTGAGAGCTAGCAGTAGGGCGCCCATGCTCAAACCAATTGCATGTGATCTTGACTCAATCACATGCTAAAAATTTCAGATTTACTTCTTAAATGAAGATACATGTGTTTTGGACACATTTCTTGCTGAAATTTCCCTATTGGCTTGGAGTAGGGCGCTACCATAAGCTCTATATGCACATAGTGTGCACTCTTTTTAGCCACAAATTTCTGGTTTTTGGTTTTGGCTTCATTCGAAGTCTACCTATTTGTGAGCATTTTGTTTTTTGTGCAGAAATCAGCCACCTATTTCATTATTGGTTGAGCAAATTGCATGTGGAGTATTGCAATCTATTATGCTCATAATCTCAGCTTTGAGGTTGCTGCCCTTTGAGTAGATTTTGTCTTGGAAAGTCTATTTCCTATCTACTACAAGCTGATTTTTCTCTTATGGCTACAGAATCGGAGTCTATTGGTTCTTTATTTAATGAAGATAGGCTGGATGGCACAAACTATTCCTTGTGGTGCTACATGATAAAGAACCTTCTAATTGCTAAAGGTTTGTGGGAAGTAGTTAATGGTGACGAAGAGAGGCCGCCTACCTTGGCACCTATTACACCATCTAGAACAACTACTTCATCTGCGGAGGTGTCTTCCGATGAGCAAAAAGAAGTGGGATCAACGAGATGCACAAGCACATTCCGTCATTGCATTATCAGTGAAGAGATCTATCCTTCCACATATTAGATCATGCAAAAAAAAGTGCTTGGGAGACTCTTGCCAAGATGTTTCAAGTAAAGACTGCGGCAAAAGTGGTATATCTTCGAAATCAACTTTCTATCTTGAAGATGCAAGAAGGTGATTTGCTTACAAACCACTTGATGAAGATCAAGGATCTTCAAGAGGAGCTTCTTAGTATTGATGAGGTAATTGAGAACTCACAAATTGTATCTATTACTCTCAATTCTCTTCCTAATTCTTACCTTCCATTTGTGTCAATTCTTGCGTCATCTGACTTATCACAAAGAGGTCTTCACAAAGCTTGTGAAAGTGCATGATGGAAGCAAAAGGTGTTAATAACACCTCTTATCCTATCAAAGGTATTGGAGTGATCCCCATTATCTTACCCAAAGTACATTCGTAATGTACTTTATGTTCCAAAAATATAATAGAATCTCATTTCGGTGTCTACAATTATGAACCAAGGATTGGTTGTGGAATTCAAAGAAGACAAGTGTCTTATCAAAGACCCAAAGAGATCTCTTATGATCATTGCTTCGGGAACATTACGTGGTGGATTGTTCCTTATGGATACCTATGAGCGAAGAGCTTCATCATCTTTTTGTCTTGTTGCATCAAGTTCACATTCTTTGGAGTTGGCTGAATTATGGCATGCTAGGTTTGGACATCTCAACTTTGCTAGCATGAAGATGTTGAAGAGATTCAATATGGTTGAAGACATTCCTAATATTGAGCATCCCGAAGGACATGTATGCGAAGGATACATACTTGGAAAATTTCAAAGGCAAGCTTTTCCAATTGATGGAACTATTAGAGTTGATGGCAAATTTGATTTGGTTCATAGTGATGTATGTGGTCCAATGAGGACCGAATCCATTGAAAGGTGTAAGTACTTTGTTACTTTTATTGATGACCTTTCAAGATTTACATGGATTTATCCTATTAAGGCAAAATCTGAAGTTTTTGAACGCTTTAAGGATTTTCTAACAATGATAGAAAACCAGTTTGAGCACTCTTTAAAAATCTTACGTACCGACCGAGGAGGGGAATATATAAAGAATATGTTCGGTACTTATCTTCAAAGCAAAGGTATCCATCATCAAATGACAACCCCTTACACACCTCAACAAAATGGTGTTGCCAAAAGAAAGAATCGCACTATTATGGAGATGGCTTGATGCATGCTCAAGGCAAAGGGCCTACCTCACAAGTTTTGGGCTGAAGCGGTTATAACGGCGACTTACATTAGTAATCGGTGTCCTACTAAAGCCTTGAAGGTATTAACTCCTTATGAAGTTTGGCATGGTAAGAAGCCTGCTGTTTCTCACTTACGCATCTTTGGTTGCACGGCTTATGCTTTCATTCCCAATAAGCTAAGAACCAAGCTTGATGATAAAGGAGTTAAATGCATATTTGTTGGCTATAGTAGCGAAAGCAAGGGCTATAGGTTGTTCAATGTGGATACTAATAAATCATAGTGAGTCGTGATGTTCATTTTGATGAAAAGACCTCCTATGATGTTGCGCCCACTCATGTCATGAAAGGGGACTTCCCCCATGACGTATATCTTGAAATATTTCCAGATTTGGTTTTGCCATCTAATCATGAAGATAAGGGACTGCCATCAACTTCTAGTGGACAGCCCACTACTTCTTCAATTTTGCAGCCCATAGTTCATCAAGAAGAACCCATTTACGGTGAAGAGCAACCTGTTGAAGACATTGGACAGCAAGGTCCAAGTTCGGAACACTTTGGACAGCAAAGTGTTGACAAAGGTAAGGCTGTTGGACAGCCCAAACCAGTCCCTAAATGGTTGTTGCAGACTTTGCAGGACAGCAAGGTGGATCATTTCTATGAAGGGAAGACTCGTGCCTCTATTAAATCAGTAGAATTTGCTGATTTTTCTGATTTTGCTCTAACTTCTATTGAGGATGGTGCAATAGTACCTGTTTTTTATGAGCAGGCCAGAGGAGTAAAATGTTGGGAGGATGCGATGCAAGAGGAGTACAACTCACTCATGAAGAACCACACTTGGGTTCTTGATGATCTTCCACATGGGGCTGGAATCTTCATCTCTCAACAACGATACATTGAGCAGATGTTGAAACAATCTTCTTTTTTCAAGTCACCGCAAGTTGATGCATATGATGGATGCATTAGTGAAAAGTTTCATGCGAAACCTTTTCAATTTGATGTTTTAGCAAAGGCTGAAAAATTCGAGCACTCTTTGAAACCTTTTTGTACTAATCGAGGAGGGAGTAAACATGTGTCAATTAGTACTTTTGTTCAAAGTGTTAAGAGTGAGCATTTGTTTGGAGAGAATTTTTCATTATTTAAAAAATCTTCTATGTCATCCCATGCCTCTTCGAGGGACAGCTATGATGACGCCATCGTTGATGCATCTCTTGATAGTTTGCTAAATTTTTATGATGAAGATGTTGGACAGCAGGTTCAGTCATCTTCTTTTGGTCATTTACAGCCCATTTTACATCATGTGTAGTCCATTATGCTTCAGCAACAGCCTGCGGCAGATTATGGACAACATGGTCCATGTTGGGAACACTTTGGGCAGCAAAGTGTTGAACAGCCCATAACAGTTCCTTGTTGGCTATTGGAGACTTTGCAGGACAGCAAAGAAATATCTTACTACGAAAGGAAGGCACATGCCTCTTTAAAATCAGTACCTCTTGTTGATGTTTTAGGTTCTACACTTACTCTTCATCATGATGTTGGTACATCGCCTATTCTATGTGAGCAAGTCATTGATGGTAAGGTTCGGGAGGATGTGATGCCAAAAGAGTTTGGTACTCTTTTTTATTGTCCTTATGGTAAGAAGTATTTTCGAATGATGTGGGAGCCTATAATGGATTACAAGTCCATGTTTCAACTTATTGCCGTTTATGTTGGTTCCCTACTTCGGATGGAGCATGCAAATCCTCACCCTTCGACTTGATGCTTCATTATTACGCATTCTTTTCCTTTTATATGTTGGACACGATTGGGGATGAAATTTCGACTACTTCGGTGCAAAGTTTATTTGGCGACATGAACTTCGAACAGCAAGTTGCATTTTTCTTTTTCGAACAGTTACTTCATGTTATGTTATGCATTTCCATTTAAGGAGGGTGTTGGAATGTAAATGGAATTGCTTACATTACCATAGGTTACTTTGACCCAAAAGGTCGAGAGTTGTGTAACCATGGTCATTTATTATATTAGGCCTACTAAACTTAGAGTTAGCTAAGTTAGTATGAAATTAACTTGGTAGGGACTCATGGGTCCACTAGGCCTAATTGTGACATTAAGTACCCCAACTTGACATATTGGAGGTACCTTATTCTTTCTATGTAACTTATAGAAAGTTGGATAGTCAATAGTCAAGTAGTTTTGACAGCCAATAGTCAAGTAGTTGGAAAGCCAATAGTCAAGTAGTTGGAAAGCCAATAGTCAAGTAGTTGGAAAGCCAATAGTCATGAAGTTAGATAGTCATCTTGGACTATATATATGTGTGCATCCCATTTGTATATGACACTTTTGTAAGCAATACTGACTATTCTCCTTGGCTGTCCACGAGTTTCTACAAGAGGGTTTCTAGCCATCTCTTTCTTTCTTTTGAGAATGCTTTGTGTGATTGAATAGTTAAGATTCTGGATCCTTAGGCTTCTATTTCCTACAAGTACATCCACAAAGCCAACATATTTAGAGAACACATAAGCAAAAGAAGAACTTGATTTGTGATTACAACTTGAACCAAAGATTTTCATTACCTGAGTAGGCATAGTAGACTCTGTCAGGGGTGTGTCATCGAGAGCATCATGGTCAACTGCAACTGTGCTGCCAAGGGCCCTGGGGGCCTGTCTAGCAACTCGTTTGTGCCGAACCGCCTCACCCTGGATATGCTCGTAAATCTGGGCCATGATATCCTCCTCTAGTGTAGCTGGCCCGGTCCCATCCTCAGGAAACATGATACAATGATCTGGGTTCACCTCCAAGATGGAAAGAGAACCCCCCCCCCCCCCCCCCCCCGATGCGACGAAGTAACCTGCCGTTGGTGTTGCAAAACACCAACCTCTCGCATTGCTCAACTGATAGCCTGTTGCACTTTTTCGTGTGAACAAGCGCCCAGGTGCTCCAGTTTCTCTCACATGCCGATGCGGAGCAATCCTAGAAACAATATGCACAATACAAGCGAGTAAGTACATTTTTCGAAAACACCACCTACGACTGAAGAGAAGACAACGATGAACACCAAGAAAAAAAGTATGGTAAATACCTGAGAGAGGACACGCAGCGCAAGCCTCATCAAAATCGGGGTGAGGTCCCCAAAAATACCCCACCATGTGACTGCACGAAGTCGGCTATCTCTCTCCTTCGCCAACTCCCTCAAGAACGCTCCCAACTGGCTCTTGTACCTGTTGTACTGAACCTCCAACTCGTAGAGCTGCCCATGTCCCATGTAGACCTGCGACACATATGAGCCCCAATCACCTGATAGCTCCTCGTCCTGCAGCTGGCTAGGTGTTGCCACAATGGGTGTAGTAGGTGAGCCACTGCGTGAATGGGTCGATGGAACTTAGCCATATGGATTTGAGCTGCGCCATCCTACAAGCAAAAAACATGCCAGCAATAAACCATAAAAGATCACCAACAGCCATGCGGTCGTACAATGGAATGAAAATGCCTGAATATAATGTTGAATTGAAGTGACATACATGGCTGCTACAAAGCCTCGCCGATGCGGTCCATGAACTCGTACAGCAGCCCCATGGTACTGCCCTCTCGATCCACCAGCCGAAGAACCGCATACATGGGTCTCAAAGCAGTGACGAGCTGCTCCACATCACGCCAGAAGTCCGTGGCAAAAACTGTAGCAACGAAGGCCACCCCATTTGGTTCCTGGTCCTCGTCCCAAGCAATAAAATCCATAGATGTGACCATCTTGCCTAGTGGCTCTCGACACTTGAGCAAGCACTCAAGCACCAATACATGGTATCCGAATCTAGTGGAAGCAGGCTTCCGCAGGTCCAATCTGTTGTGCATGCGAAACATGGCCAAGGCTTGATGCTTCCGTCTGACAAAGTTCACAATAGTCATGGCTCTAGATGTGATAGCAGTGACCCAATCTAGACGCGAAATCTCCTTGAACATCAAGTCAATGGAGTGGGCTGCACAAGGCGTCCAGACAATGTGGGGGTAAGTAGCTGTCAAAATCCTCCCCATCTCAAAGCAGTTGGATGCATTGTCTGTGACAACCTGCACCTAAGGTGTGTGGTGCGAAGGGCCTCAGTGGTCGGGGGCCTAAAGGCAGGGGTGCATGCAGCTACAGCAGCAACGACATCTCTGAATAGGTGGGTATCCGCTATAGCAAATGGTAGGTTCACACCATAGAGCCCTCTCATCTACCTCATCATTGCCCCGTCAAAAGGACTGACGGATGGTGCTCTGAGGTGGGGTGGAGCGTGAGGTGGATCTGCCTCGAGGTGGATGAGGTGCCCGAGGTGGTGCTCGGTCATCGACAACAAGCTCTGCGTCTGAAGAAAGTGGGACACTACCAGTAGATGAGGCCACGGCTAGAGGTGGCCCTGATGTGCTAGGCCTGTCAGCTGCAGCAGATGTGGAAAGTCTGTCAGGTGTAGCAGAAGTGGAGCTCTCTCATGATGCCTCGATGTGGTGGGAGGTGTGGTGGATGTGATAGGAGGTGTCGTAGATGTGGATGGTCGGCTAGTGGAAGCAAATGCAGCAGCATCCTCTCAAGAATGCTCGCGGGAGCGACTGGTGGCTCATGGCTAGAGGAGGGGCCCCGACTAACAACTGGTGCAACAGCAGGTGCGGGAGCTATAGGAACTGTAGTGCCTGACTGTGAGTAAGTCTCAATGATACGATGCCGCTCCGCCTCTGGAACCATGGGGCAACCTCGTATGCCAACTGTGGCCCCCTCTGATGAACCGACAAGGTGAGCTTTGACTCTGGTGAGTGTGCTGGAGTAATCAGACTGGCAGAACGGACATTTCCAGCGCTTAGCACCAGGCCCCCCATACCTACCATCCTCGTCCTGTAAAAGCTGCACCTCATCCCAATATGATGGCCTATGCATGATGAACCCTAAACCAGAAACTAAAAAAATCCCAAAAAAAATACCGCAAACTCTAAACCACAAGCAACTTGACCACTAAACTCAAAAAACAAAACACAAAACAACAAACACTGAACCCTGCAGATTTTCCGAAATCCTAAAAAAATACACAAAAAAAAACCCTAACTGTAGCCTACGTAGTGGGATTCCCAAAAAACTACAAGAACTTGAGAAAAGAAACAACGAATGGGTTCAGACACTTGTATACATACTAAAAGAAACTAAACGCACAAACAAGTATCACACTGACATACCCAAACAATGATGACAGAAAAAGCACAGAACATTCACCACTCAGCTCATCCCGAAAATGACTGTAGGTGCACTTTCCCTGCTCGCGAACTTCTGAAATGGCTAATGCGCGGGCCAGCAGGATTTTTACCCTTTTTTTTTAATAAAAAAAAACTCGTTCCGACCAGGAACGTTCCGGAACTCCAGGAACGTTCGGAATGGAATGTTCCGACCCAAAATGGTCGGAACGGGCTTCTAAGGTTTCAAAGGCAAACTTTTTTCAAATTCTTCATTTTGAAGTTTTCCGGAAAAAAATATAAAATAAATAAAAAAGCTCGCATGTGCAAGCTACTGCTTATGCCCACGTGTGCAAACCACTTCTTTTTTTTTTAAGCTTGCTCCTAAAAGGCGTCGAGAGCCTTTTTCTCTCTCCTGTGAGCCTTTTCCACCTTTATTGCACCATTTTCTGCCACCTGCTTTGCCCCCCTCCTACGAACCTTTTTCCATTCCTCAATTTTTTTATACATCACAATCATAGATGCGTGGCATTCCGGGACGTAGAGTTCCGATCACGTTCCTCGACGCTCGTTCCGGAATGTTCCGGAAATTTTGAAACGTTCCGTTCCGGAACATCTACATGCCTTTCCCAGAAAAGTATGTCTCTACTGCTCAAAGTACCCTCCGATTTTTTTTTCGGAATTTGTTTTGTGAATTTTTTTAAGTGTCTTGGAAAATAAAAAAGGCCATAAAAAGGAATCTAAAAACACAGTTAAATACCTTGTATCAAGTATCATATTCTAAGCATTTATATTCTGAATGTTTAGAATATTCACTGATAAAAGGTATTTGAATTCCAGAACATTCCAGGTTTATCATATCATGTTTAGAACATTCTAGAAAATTTGAACTCAGTTTAGAACATTCTAGAACATTTAGAAAATTCCTAGGAACAGTTCTGTACGGTTCCTACGGAACGGTTCTTAAGGAATTCGAACCATTCCTTAGCTGTGGCATTCGAACCATTCCTTAGCTGTTGTGAATGCCAAAATGATCTGCCTGAACAGGTTGCTAGAGCTGATTTGCAAGAACGGGTTGCCAAAACGAGTTCACATGTCAGAACAGCTTGTGTGCCAAAACAATCTGCCAGACCGGGTTGCCAAAATGATTTCATTCAGCGATCAACGGATTTCGGATGCCAATCATTGCCAATGCATTCACTTTAGATCAATGAGATCTAAGGATTTCAGATGCAACAGAGCACTAAAACTGTTAGTAATCTTCACAGCAACAACTCCTCCATTAGAGAAAGAAATTTAGAAAGTTCCTAAAACCTTACCTTAGGAACGGAACGGCCATTCCTAAGGAACGGTACCAGACTCGCTCCGAAGGAAAATCCTTAGGAACAGGTATCAATGATTCCAAGATCTTTGAAATGCCATTCTTTGTGAGTATGCTCGAGCATCCATCTCTTCTAGGATAAACTAGTGAATGACGATGTTGCCAACATATTTAGAATCTATGGTCTAAATTCCACTCTGCCTTCCGGAACGCTATGCCTCCAGAATGTCGTTCCGATGCAACTTAGACCACAACAAATCGCTGTAGGGCCTTAAAAAAAAACATTTCTTTGATTTCTTTACAGTTCATTTTCCTTGCGAATTGCGAATACACCAACGCACCGAAAGAGTATTTGTTAACAAAATTGTCGACTATTTCCAAATTTTTGAGGGTTCTTATCTTTTAGGAGCAAATGTTTTGTGGATCTCAAAAATTATCAAATCTAATTCATAAATTTTCTTGAGGTCCCTTTTCTAAGTTCTTTATTTCCAATTTCCTTTATCAACTTTTAGACTTTTGTATCCTTTTCATTTTAACTCGGATTTTTGTGCGATCAAAAGCAAAAGTATTTAGTTCAACATGGACAGTACTGTACATTTATCAATTTTTTTAAAAGAATCCCTGCTCCTCTTTTCTTTGTTGCAATACGTTTTCTTTTATCAAATTTTTAATCACTATATCTTCTCCATTTGAGCTCAAATTGCAATTAAGTAAACAGCAGGAATTTATCAACTCAACAAGCTCTATTTTGTAGGAGTGATGGCCCCTAACAACATTATCTTTAGTTGTGAAAACCATTGCTTTTTTGCAACTGCACACACTATCATCGTTCCTACTAACACTGGACATCGTCAAATTTGATTCCATATCATTATGAAATTCATTTCAAGCTTATCGTGATCCAAAATCAATATTTGACATTCAACAATAATGGACTAGGATTATGAATTCGAAGCCGACAATCAAACAGATTATGCAGATGGTTTCGACAATGATATGGAAGATCGATGGGATCCATATTGGCTGAACGCTAGTTTGAAGTGGTGACCGTGGATGAGCAATACCGATTGGCATGCGATACCAAGGACTAGCATGAGCCTACGAATCAATTCCAGGATTTTGAGGAAGTCGACGATGAAGTTTATTTGGCGACATGAAGTTCGGACATGAAGTTGCATTTTTCTCTTTCGAGAAGTTACTTCATGTTATGTTATGCATTTCCATTTAAGGAGGGTGCTGGAATATAAATGGAATTGCTTACATTACCAAAGGTTACTTTGACCCAAAAGGTCGAGAGTTGTGTAACCATGGTCATTTATTATATTAGGCCTACTAAACTTAGAGTTAGCTAAGTTAGTATGAAATTAACTTGGTAGGGACTCATGGGTCCACTAGGCCTAATTGTGACATTCAGTACCTCAACTTGACATATTGGAGGTACCTTATTCTTTCTATGTAGCTTATAGAAAGTTGGATAGTCAATGGTCAAGTAGTTGGAAAGCCAATAGTCAAGTAGCTGGATAGCCAATAGTCATGAAGTTAGATAGTCATCTTGGACTATATATATGTGTGCATCCCATTTGTATGAGACACTTTTGTAAGCAATACTGACTATTCTCCTTGGCTGTCCACGAGTTGCTACAAGAGGGTTTCTAGCCATCTCTCTCTTTCTTTTGAGAATGTTGTGTGTGATTGAATAGTTAAGATCCTGGATCCTTAGGCTTCTATTTCCTACATTACTATGTTGTTATGATACTCCATAGCTAGGCCTTGGATTTTGTCATGGTATCAGAGCAGGTTATGTTGCCTGTGGTGTGGTGAAAGCTTGGACATGTTTTGATCAGATTCCTGCCATTCCTGGAGAGCAGCTTATCTTTGAGTAGGGCGCACTTTCTGTAGGGGCATCTGATCTCTATGCTATCTGCATGGTTGGAGTACTGTTGGCAAGGGGAGTACTGTGATCCAAAAACTTTCTAATTTGGGAGAAATTTTTTTGAGTCTTTTTGGACAGCCAGGGTTGTATGAGGGCACTTTCTACAGTGGGGACTTCAGTGAAAGTTCTGAGTGGATCTTGAACAAGGGCTAGGACAGCCATACAGGGGGATAGTTTCAAATCCAGAAGCTGAGGGTTATTGAGAAAGTGGCTGCGTACCCTAGTTGGGTGAAAACCCCAGTTTACCTTTTGTGTTTTATTTCTCTCCAGCTATGTCTAGTCTTGCAGAGAGCATGCTGAGTGAAGCGAGCCGGCTTGATGGCACTAACTTTAGCATTTGGAAATTCAAGATCAAGAACATTCTTGAAGATAAAGAATGTTGGAAGCTTGTGACAGGTGAGGAGCCTGTTCCAACATCTAAACTTGAACTCAAGGACTATATCAAGAGAGGGGAAAAGGCACACAGGATCATCAACATGTTAGTGAGGGATAATGTGATTCCTCTAATCAGGTCAGCCAAAGGGCCTGTAGATGCTTGGCACATTCTTTGTGCATTGTATGAGACAACAAGTACAACTAGGCTTCTCTACTTGAACAAGTTGTATACTCTTAGAATGGAGACAAGGGAGACAATAACTGATCATCTTACTAAGATTCATGATCTTAGATATCAGCTTTCTGTGCTTGGAGAGGCTATTGCTGACAAAGACTTGGTGCCAATAGTTCTAAATAGCTCTTATTAGAACTTTGTGATGATGATATCTGTCTGAGAGAAAATCCCTACCTATGAAGAGGTATATGGTCTCTTGTTACAGGAGGAGATGAGGAGAGTTAATCTCTCCAAGAGGGAAGATTTCCAGGAGCATGCCTTTGCTTCTAAGTGTTGGAAATGATGGCATCTTAATGCCTTATTATATGTAGTTGAGTCACATGTCTTTAAAGTGTTATTATAGGCACTGATGTCCACCTCTAAGGCTGGTCTTAAAACAGCCCTTAAGTTTAAGGTACATTTTATAGTCCTATATTTTAGGACTAGTGTACCTTGCTTAGAGATAGGGATTTATCTTTATGTGACCAAAATGTTTGGCGTTTTTTGTATCTTCCTTCTCCACAGCCGTATTTAGTTTAATTGACTTCTAGCTCAGGAGAGAGCGTTGTTCACCCATGGTTTTCCCGCTTTGGGTTTCCACGTTACATCTTTGCACATTTTTCTAAATGCTTTGAATGTCGATGTCTTGTTTGTAATGCGCTGCTTGCAGGTGTATACAGATCAGAAGTCAAGATCGATGATGAGATCAGATCCTTACAACTGGTATCAGAGCTAGTCCTCCTCAGTACATCGTGTGTTACGGCCCTAATGGGGGTTTGGACCATTAGGAGTTGTCCTGGACGTAGGGGCCAAGCCTAATCTGGATAATAGTCGAGTAGGACCATGGGGTCACACCCGCATGCGGTATAGGCATGTGTGTTGCATCCTAGTATGTGACAGGGTGTACATGCACTGTGCTTATGCATGGGTCTTGGCTATTATGGGTTAGGGGTACCTACATGCAGTGGACATGCATGGGGGATTGGTTAGAGTGCTTCCATGTGGATTCGGTGCATGGGCAGGTGGGGTTGGCTATATCTCTATATATACCCTCACCAGTGTCTATGAGGATCATTGCAGAGTTTGTGGCCGGTATGCTGTTACTCTGTGAAGCGCTCTTACTGTGGTTTGCCGATCTCCTAGATTGCTTGGGGGCTAGACCAGTATTGGGTCTAGGTTTGGTTGGGACGGTTTCGTCTACTGCAATCCTCCCTTGGTGTTCTAGGAAGCTCTATCTCGGTTGGGAGTCCTGGGGGACGTTATATTGGTACAAAAGTTGTATTGGAGTTTGAATTGCAAGTTATTAGTAACAACTGATTAACTAAGTGCAATTTAGTGACAATTTGTGCGCTAGTATGGGTCCGGACATAAAACAATTTTTTTTGGTCCTTTTGTTTCTGGAAGGGATAGTTTCCTTTGAGTGAGGAAAATTCTTTGAAGACAGGCAAAAAAGGCTAAATTCCTTGTGGAATTTCTGTAGGCTTACATTGCTATTTTGGGGTCCGAAGTAAATATTTGTTTTCCAATTGCTTTTTGGGCAATCATGAATTAGTGACTAGGGTCCAAAATTTCACGAAAATTTGACCAAGGTACCGGTCAAAAGAGCCCGAATAAATTTAAGTTCAAGTGAATGGGGTGAAGAAAAGAATCAATAGAACCGTAAACTCTGTTTTGAGGGGATCTTGATTTCCACTCGTTCTTTCCAATTTCTAAGTTTGTCGGCTTAATTGGGTGTTTGGTGTTGACCTCAAGTCCTTGTTAGTGGCCAAAAAGATTTAGAATAGGGTGAAAGAGGATACAAGTTGAAACTTGTACTGTGAAGTTGGAAATTAATAATTCCTGGAAACTTGGCATAGTACTGGTATATGTGACTTAGAAGTCATTTGAATTTTTGTTAGATTTTGAGAGTCGGAGGAGATCTCAGAAAATCTAGAGTATTCCAATTAAAATCAATTGATTTTTGGAATGATTGATCGTAAAGTGGATGGTTATCTTGGAGGAAGAACCTATGGTATGGGACGCAGGCAATTCCAAAGAGGTGGTTTGAAGCTAACTGATCGTGGTGACCATAGTAAAGCTGTTTAACTTGAACGATGCCAATTGCTATGGATCACAAGAGGGTTTTTTTGTATGGATTGTTGAGGTATTGGTCATGACCCCTTTATGGATATCTCAAATCACAAAATAGGGAACCCTGAGTGCTATCTTTTTGTCTGTGAATATATTTGAAAATTTCTTGTTTTGAATTTAACAACCCGAGTTCATGTGATTCCTTGAAAGATAAAGTATCTACCTGAGTTCCTTGGATGATAGTGCATGAAAGGTTAAATGATTTCCCATTGCTAACAGTGGTATTCATGGATAATCAATTGGGAATAATCCATGTGTGAATCCTTATGTTATCTATTCAAGTTGGTTTCCCAAGAGGTAATGGTTTCTATTATCAAAGAAGAATACCTTTGGATAACTTGTTATGCTAGTATGTTGGGTCATCAACGTTCTTGAAGTCGGTTGATGCAACATTTGCTATCGACTTGTCCCGTTCAGTGGGATCTTCTATAAGACTTCTCCTAGACTGTATCTGGTGTGATATGACTTTTATTGGAGATTGTGGGGTTTCCTATTCAAAGGGGGAGAAGTAGTTGATAGAAAGTTGCCTGGGTGAAACATCTATAATATTGATTCTGGATTGAATCCGTAATGTGTATAGATGAAGGACTTGGTTTTGAATGAGAATTGATAGGATATTTTGGAAACTGTTGGGATCTTCTAAGGATTTTTAAGAAATCCAGTTAGAAGATGTATGGAAAATTTTTAGAAGCCATTCTTGTATGAATAGGAAGTCATTAATTATGAACCAGACTGGTTGGTATTAGGTGATCCTATTACAAGAAAGGGTTGTTTAGGTGGTTCCTTGTTGTTTTGATCAACTTGAGTTAGTGAAAACTAAGAGTTGATGCAAAGAAAGAAATTTTTGGCAAATGATATTTATTTTGGGAATAAATCTCTGATTGGGATTTTGGTTTCTCATTCTATGAAAAGCACTCTTTGAGAGATATTTTCTCTTAGGATGACTGGGTTACAGGATTCTCAGTCAGGCATCTAATATATACAGATTGGGTATGATCTGTGAAGATATGCTATGTATTGATTCATAGTGGGATCATGTGTTTTTTGCGCAAATTCTTAATCCTATGGATCCAGTATGAGTTCATTGGACTGAGTTTATTTGCATGCATAAACTAGTCCGGAAACATAGACATATTGTTGAGAAGTGTCTTATGACAAATTCTCACTTGGTGTACAGATTTGGTACGGAGGATTTTCTTTGGCCAAAGTTAATGCCTTTCGTAGAATCTTATGTGTTGAACTGATAACAGTCTTAGTGGAGTAATGCGGAATGCGTGAAAGCTGGTGGGCTGTTACATCCATTAGATAATCCTACTAAGTGGTGGGATAGTATCTTGATGAATTTTGTAGTCGTTTTACCGTGTACGAATAAACAAGAATGGTACAATTTTGGGTCATGGTTGACCGGTTAACTAAATTGGTTATGTTTATTCTAGTAAAGACTATAGTGTAAGCGTCTGAGTTGTTGGATGAGACTACAAGATATCATTATCTGTTGATATTGTAGATATGTTGTATCGATTGGTCACAGCCATTATGAGTTATTTTGTGACTCAAGTAATGGGTGATTTGTACAAAAGATCAATGTCTATGTTTTGGGCAAACACGCGCATGTGTTGCAGGATATGTAGACTCGGATATGGCTGGAAAGTCTACCACAGGGAATGTCTTCAATTTCACAGGTGGAGCAGTTTGTTGGGTTTCGAAGCTACAAAAGATAGTAGCTTTATCCATTACCGAGGCAGAGTATGTTGCAGCCACGGAGGCCTGCAAGGAACTTATTTGGTTACAGCGCTTGGTAAGGGAGCTAGGTGTCAGCCTTGACACTCCAATCTTGCATTGTGATAGCCAGAGTGCTATTCAGCTTGCAAAGAACCCGGTGTTCCATGCACGGACCAAGCACATTGACATCCGATATCTTTATATCCGGCAAGTGCTTGAGGAAAATGAAGTGATGCTAGAGAAGATAAGAACTGAGGACAATCCAGCTGATATGTTTACAAAGGCATTGCCCAAGGACAAGCTAGAGCTTTGCAAAAGCTCAATAGGTTTGGTGAAAACCTGAAATCAGTAAATGGGGATGGGCTGAATGTAAAAGGCAAACATCAAAATGCCTTCAAGTGGGAGATTGTTGGAAATGATGGCATTTTAATGCCTTATTATATGTAGTTGAGTCACATGTCTTTAAAGTGTTATTATAGGCACTAATGTCCACCTCTAAGGCTGGTCTTAAAACAGCCCTTAAGCTTAAAGGTACATTTTATAGTCTTATTATTTTAGGACTAGTGTACCTTGCTTAGAGATAGTATGTGACCAAAATGTTTGGGGTTTTTTGTATCTTCCTTCTCCACAGTCACATTTAGTTTAATTGACTCCCAGCTCAGGAGAGAGCGTTGTTCACCCGTGGTTTTCCCGCTTTGGGTTTCCACGTTACATCTTTGCACATTTTTCTAAACGCTTTGAATGTCGATGTCTTGTTTGTAATGCGTTGCTTGCAGGTGTATACAGATCAGAAGTCAAGATCTATGAGATCAGATCCTTACTATAAGAAGAAGCAAAATCCAGCCAAGGACAAGAAGAAAGGAAAAGGCAAGAACAAAGGAGCACCACAAACACTTGAGCAAGGAATGGGGAACTTGCAAATGTCAGAAGCACAATCCTCCTCGAGTACTTCTTCCACACCTCGAAAGAAGGGGAATTGCAATTACTGTGATAAATATGGACACTTTGCTTTTGAGTGCAGAAAGAAGCTTGCAGAGCAAAAGAAGGGCACAAAGAAGCAAGGAGGACATGTTGTTGAGAGTGTTGCAAGAGAGGAGCAGAGTGACATAAGGCAAGCTGAGTTATTTTCTGTTGCATTGGCCTCACAAGCTACAACAAGTGGTTGGTACATTGACTCGGGTGCTTCAAAGCACATGACCCCTCATAGGGATTGGTTTGATACCTTTGTGGGGATTTGTGATGGACAAGAGGTGTGCCTAGGTGACAACTCAACACACAAGGGCAAGGGAAAGGGCACAATACCTATAAAGCTTCCAGCAAGAGAAGTCAAAGTTATTAAGAATGTCTTATATGTACTAGGACTTGATAAAAATCTTCTTTCAGTAGGAGATATCACTCAACAAAATATGAAAGTAGAATTTGATGCTACTTCTTGTCTTGTGTTGGATTTGAGTGATAATATGAAGGTTGTGGCCAAAGGATTGCAGGAAGATTATCTATACAGGTTGTACACTTCCATCCCTAGTCAGCATGCTTATACAACAAAAGGAAGTGATGTGGATAGGTTGTGGCATGAGAGGTATGGACATCTTGGCTACCAAAGCATGCAGGTGTTGAACCAACATCGTATGGTGGAGGGGGTTCCAGTTGTTAAGCCAAGCTCTTCAGTTTGCGAGGCTTGCGCTATGGGAAAACAACAAAGACAAAAGTTTCCCAAGGAGAGCACCACCAGGGCAACATGTATACTTGATTTGGTGCATTCGGATTTGTGGGGGCCAACCCAAACCAGGTCTGCAGGGGGGGCATTTTACTTTATGACCTTAATTGATGACTTCTCACGCAAGATTTGGATTTATTTCTTGAAGCAAAAATCTGAAGCATTCAAATACTTTCAGCATTTCAAAGTTTGGTAGAAGAACACTCAGGAAAGAAGATAAAGATGCTCAACTCAGACGGTGGTGGAGAGTTCATTAAGACAGAATTTGTGGAATTCTGCAAGGCCAATGGGATCAAAAGACAGCTTACAGCTCCTCATTACCCCTCAGCAAAATGGCGTAGCCAAGAGAAAGAACTGAACTATTGTGGAGTGTGCAAGGTACATGCTCATGGCAAAGGGGTTGCCCAACTCTTTTTGGGGCGAGGCAATGCACATAGCGATGTTTCTGTTGAATAGAGGTCCAACTAAAGCTGTGGAAGGCAAGACTCCAGAAGAGGCATTAAGCCCAAGGTGGGCGCTTTGCGAGTGTTTGGTTGTACGGCCTATGCTCATATTCCCAAGGATAACATGAAGAAGTTGGATGCAAAATCAGCAAAGTGTATTTTCTTGGGATACAGTGAGGAAATCAAAACGATCTGACTAGTAGGAAGAAGATCACAAGTCGAGATGTGATCTTTGAAAAAGATCAAACACCTCCTATGGAGGAACATGAGATGGAGGGTACAAGTGAATTTGTGCCAATACTTGATGATCCACATACATATATTCGGGACCCTCAAGATGATCATATGAGTGATCAAGAGGAAAAATCCGAGGAGGCTAGGAAGCGGAAGGAAAGGGGCAAAGCTGTTGAGTCCTATTCATCGTCTTCATCACCAACTGCGAGGAAGAAGTTTCGCAAGTGGTATTGGCAAACTGTGTAGGATGGTTTGATATTGGATGAGGGAGAGAGCAACAATCCAGGGGCAAGGAGGTCTCAAAGGCAAGCCCAACAGCATGGACACCGGGAGACAAACTATGCACTTATGACTACTATTTTGGATTCACCTTGGCTTGGAGGTTTGGAAAAAGCAAAACTGTGTGTTTGCCAGTTCATGAGTTCTCCAACTGAAGCCCATTGGAAAGCAGCTAAGAGGGTTTTGGGGTATGTCAAAGGGACAACCTGTTATGGGATTGAGTACACAGATGACGGGATGCTTCAGCTTGGAGGCTTTACCAATTCGGATTGCACAGGTGATAGGGATGATTGGAAGTCGACCACAAGTTACACATTCAACCTTGGTTCTGGGGCCATTTCTTGGTGCAGCAAGAAACAACCCACCTTTACCTTGTCATCGACAAAAGCTGAGTACAGGGCAACGATGAAAGCTACTGGCGAGGCGATATGGCTTAGGAGACTTCTTGGGGGATCCCACTGGATGGTCCTACTATTCTTTATTGTGATAGCCAGAGTTGCATCCAGCTTGCCAAAAATCCTGTGTACCATGCTCGTACGAAGCATATTGAGGTGGACCAGCACTTCTTACGAGAGAAGATACAAAGTGGAGAAATTCAGCTCGAGTACTGTGATACCAACGAACAAGCAGCAGATATCTTTACTAAGGCACGTAGTAGAGAAAAATTTGAAAAATTTCGTAGCATGCTAGGTGTTGGTATGAACAAAATAGCCATTGAGGGCGGGTGCTGAAATAAATGCCTATTTTGCCCCTTAAGGCTTGTATACGTGTAACTTGTAAGTTGTGCATAAGATATGGGGGTAAAACATTTATGTACATAATAGTACACCCCACTTGTGCTAATTAGGCAAGTAATAACAAGTAGGTTGAGGACCCATGTGGGTTCTAGAGCTAGAATTAGCAAGACACCACCACTATACATTACATGCTATAAGTGGCCCTTAGTTTGGAGAGGTTTCCATGCATGCATTAAAATCCCCTGCTAAAAGAATGAGGCCTCGCTGTGCAAAGCTGACTATATCATCTGAGAGAGCCTGAAAAGGATCACCCCCAAAATCTGCAAAAGATGAAGTCTGCGGTGCAAAATAACAGACCCCTAGAAAGAGGTCCTGAGAAAGCCCCAAACAGTGACCAAAGAACTGTAACCAAATAAACCGTGCAAATGGATCACTTTTGACCAGTTTAAAATGATTACTAAAAACATCTTTGGTAAGACATGCAACACCACCTGAACCACGAGAGGTCTTCCCTCTCAAGGAAGGCCGATGTGCTGAGTGCCAAGTGTAATCCTGTATGGAAGGGAGTGGTCGGTATAATGATTCATGAGTCTCTGCTAACAAAAGGATATCACATCTCAGCATAAAAGAATGGAAATCGCTTGCCGAAGAAGATAATAGTATGCCATTACAATTCCAAAAACCGATACATAAAGGCTTAGGGGAACTCAAGCTACACCCTTGCCCGGGAGCCCTTAATACCTATTTTGAAATCTTATCGAAATTTTTTGGCTTGCCTTCAATGAAAACCACCCGCTGCCTTGCATTTGCATCTTGAATAATTTGTTTCCTGGCTTGCCATTGCATGTGTGTGAGGTCATCGTCCATAAACATAACGGTCTCTTTTAATTTGGCTCTAAGTCGTAAAGCTGCGTTGCGGTATTCCATAGAGCAAAACTTGATAAACAAGACATTAGTGTCAAACTTACTTCTCCAAGTTGTATCAAAACCATCCGTGTTGTGTGCAAGCTTAATTAAAAGCAAATCTTTTGCCTCCTCGATGGGCTTATCCCTGTCGGGAACCCCTCTAACTCGGATATTGAGGGATTTCTCTAATGTAGAATTCACAAATTCATGCTGAACTGAGCTTGAAGGTTCAACCTTACCATCCTTTTTGAAAAGCGCTGCCCATGTCTTCGTTTCTTCTACTTGTTTTTCAAGGCTGGATATTTTGTTCAAAGTCTCCTCCAAAACATTCTTTTGAGGTTTGAGTTGCGCATTCTCTTGTTCAAGCTGAGCCACCCTTTCTTGAAAACCAATGAGATCTCTGCGAAGTTTTCCCTTCTCGATTTCAAGCTGGCTCACCCTGCCTTTTAGTCCAAGAAGTTCTTGTCGAATAAAGCTAATTTCATAGGCAAACATGCCTTCAACGGATTTGGTAGGAGTATAATCTGATGTCTACAGTCGCTTCAAGAAATCTGAGTGAGGAGTAGGAGTAGGTCCTTGTCTGTTACAACTCTACTTACTGCAAACCTCCAGGTGCCGTTTAACCACAAGAGACTGAACGATTCACGTTCCACCCCCCCATAGGACCTGATCAGGGTCCACCCTCCGTGCCATGGACTGTGACCGTATCAAGCGGGATCCGACTTCCACATCCTAGACAGTGTCCCATATCACTGCCTAGGCTCTCAGCCATCTCCTGCCTCAAGCTAGCACTCATCCTGGCCGTGCACACACTCTCCATCCACCTTCTCCTAGGTAGATAGAATGGATGGCCAATGAGTCCTCCTCCCCTTGTATACCTCCAAGGAGAGAGACTCAAAGCCATGTGCACACCTAGATCATGACACGTCGCAACCATGCAGGTCACCGGTCAAGTCTAGAGGGCCACCAGTCATCGTCCAGTCTCAAGTTTAGGTTTGGGACCCAAGGGAGTTGGGTCCCTAACATTCCCTCTTCCTTAAAAAATTCCTTATCTAAGGAAGAAAATATGGGAACCTCAGTCTAAGGTCATGTTCCTTTTCCCAAGTATCATCGTCCTCAAAACTTCCTTTCCAACGAACCATTCTTGCATATCATGTAGGAAATCTACTGGTGCTTTAACCTTTAGGCTTTTGAGGCCCACTGAAATGGGAGCCCTTGTCCATACATTAGAGAAAATGGACTAAAACCCGTCGTTGAGTGCTTTGCGCTGTTATACACAAACTCAATCATTGGAAGGTACCTTTCCCAATTCGACTGTCTTCTGGAAACATATGCCCGAAGCATATCTTCCATAGGCTAGTTCGTCCTCTCTGTCTGACCATCAGATTCAGGATGATCTAATGACCCCATACTTAATGTGGTCTCTAATTTCTCAAAGACCGCCTGCCAGAATTTGCCAGTGAACTTAGGATCTAGATCTTGAAGGAGTAGTGGGCTGTCCACTAGAAGTAGATGGCAGTCCCTTATCTTCATGATTAGATGGCAAAACCAAATTTGTAAATATTTCAACATATGCATCATGGGGGAAGTCCCCTTTCATGACATGAGTGGGCGCAACATCATAGGAGGTCTTTTCATCAAAATGAACATCATGACTCACTATGATTTTATTAGTATCCATATTCAACAACCTATAGCCCTTGCTTTCGCTACTATAGCCAACAAATATGCATTTAACTCCTTTATCATCAAGCTTGGGTCTTAGCTTATCGGGAATAAAAGCATAAGCCGTGCAACCAAAGATGCGTAAGTGAGAAACAGTAGGCTTCTTACCATACCAAACTTCATAAGGAGTTAATACCTTCAAGGCTTTAGTAGGACACCGATTACTAATGTAAGCCGCCGTTATAACCGCTTCAGCCCAAAACTTGTGAGGTAGGCCCTTTGCCTTGAGCATGCATCGAGCCATTTTTATAATAGTGCGTTTCTTTCTTTCGGCAACACCATTTTGTTGAGGTGTGTAAGGGGTTGTCATTTGATGATGGATACCTTTGCTTTGAAGATAAGTACCGAACGTATCCTTTATATATTCCCCTCCTCGGTCGGTACGTAAGATTTTCGAAGAGTGCCCAAACTGGTTTTCTATCATTGCTAGAAAGTCCTTAAAGCGTTGAAAAACTTCAGATTTTGCCTTCATAGGATAAATCCATGTAAATCTTGAAAGGTCATCAATAAAAGTAACAAAGTACTTACACCTTCCAATGGATTCGGTCCTCATTGGACCACATACATCACTATGAACCAAATCAAATTTGCCATCAACTCTAATAGTTCCATCAATTGGAAAAGCTTGCCTTTGAAATTTTCCAAGTATGCATCCTTCGCATACATGTGCTTCGGGATGCTCAATATTAGTAATGTCTTCAACCATATTGAATCTCTTCAACATCTTCAAGCTAGCAAAGTTGAGATGTCCAGACCTAGCATGCCATAATTCAGCCAACTCTAAAGAATGTGAACTCGATGCAACAAGACAAAAAGATGATGAAGCTCTTCGCTCATAGGTATTCATAAGGAACAATCCACCACGTAATGTTCCCGAAGCAATGATCATAAGAGATCTCTTTGGGTCTTTAATAAGACATCTGTCTTCTTTGAATTCCACAACCAATCCTTGGTTCATAATTGTAGACACCGAAATGAGATTCTTTTTTATTTTTGGAACATAAAGTACATTACGAATGTACTTCTCCTCACCATTGGGTAAGATAATGGGGATCACTCCAATACCTTTGATAGGATAAGAGGTGTTATCAACACCTTGAACTTTGCTTCCATCATGCACTTTCACAAGCTTTGTGAAGACCTCTTTGTGATAAGTCATATGACGTGTGGCACCGCTATCAATCACCCAATCAATAGATGAAAAAACAGCAACTTGTAAAGCTGAAGATGAGCTGTTTTCTGCTGAAAAACCAGCAAGATTTGAAGTGGCAGAAATCTCGTCTTTAGGAGAGATGAGATTATTAGTGACAAAAGCATAATCATTATTGAAAAGATTATCCTCCTTTCCGAATTGTTGTTCCAAAGTAATGATTGCGGTACTTGTATCGTTACCTTTCTCTTTTTCCTTTGCAAGCCTCTTCCTACATTCTTTGATGTGATGCCCAATCTTCTTGCAATAGTGGCACTTACCCTTCTTCTTGGAGCCTTGATCTTGAGCTTCCTTAGATTTTTTATCATCTTTGGAAGTGTTGAAAGAAGGCTTCCCTTTCCACTTGCCTTTGCCTTTGCCTTTTGCAAAGAAAGCTTGATCTTCTTGTTCACCAAAGTTGATCCTTGTTTGCTCTTCTTGAAGAAGTAAGCCAACAAGTTCGTCGAAGGAGATTTGCTGTCCCCTAAGAGAAATGCTCAATGATGACACAAATGGAAGGTAAGAATTAGGAAGAGAGTTGAGAATAATAGATACAAATTGTGAGTTCCCAATCACCTCATCAATACTAAGAAGCTTCTCTCAAAGATTCTTGATCTTCGTCAAGTGGTTTGTAAGCAAATCACCTTCTTGCATCTTCATGATAGAAAGTTGATTTCGAAGATATACCACTTTTGCCACATTCTTTACTTGAAACATCTTGGCTAGAGTCTCCCAAGCACTTTTGGAAGTCTTGCACGATCTAATATGAGGAAGAATAGATCTCTTCACTGATAATGCAATGACGGAATGTGCTTGTGCATCTCGTCGATCCCACTTCTTTTGCTCATCGGAAGACACCTCCGTAGTTGAAGAAGTAGTTGTTCTAGATGGTGTAATAGGTGCCAAGGTAGGCGGCCTCTCTTCGTCACCATTAACTACTTCCCACAAACCTTTAGCAATCATCACTTCATGTGCAGGAAGTGACAAGCATGAAGAGCTTACTTTCGTTCATTTTGTTAGGGCTATTAGCAGTTATACCAATGTTTAAACAGCTTCTGGAGAATTTGAATAAGCAATATTGTTCGAATCCTTCTTGATATTCTAGAGATGGAGTTTGATTCCAACTAGAGAATGTTGCTAGTTTTTTAGTCAATTTTTTGAGCTTGTAGGCAGTCACAGCTTGACAAGTCTGAAACTACAAGATTGATCATTGATTATTATTACTTGTACTTAAATCTTTGGAATCCTCAATGGATCCTTTCAGACATGGACCATTACAATTCCTTGGCCTTAAATGTTTCTCACTGAAAATACTGTGTGTGTGTGTTGAGCCTACATTGTGTACAAAGGATGACTCTAAATTTTTGTTTTTTTCATTGAAGACAACGTTGACATGTTTTCTAGTAGGAGTCTGAGGCTTGAAGTAGGTATAAAGAACATCAAAGTGCTCATGTAATCTGAAAGACAACACGCTTCACTCCTATGTCTACACAAAACCTTACATTTCTTTTACTGCGGGTTCAACTGTATTCATGAGTGTGCAAGAAACTATCACAAAATCAATCACAAACAACTTGTTGAACGACACCCATCCCAAAAAGTAGGCCTAGATCATCAATAGTAGCATCAAAGAATCTGTCTCTACCAACCTTGGAGAGGGCTACGCTAGAAGGATGAACTTCAGTCTTTAGTTGGTTTGCTCCAGAATCTCTCTTTTCTGCTTCAGATAAAATCAAGGTATATGTTAATAGACTCCAGATTACCAAAATACCTTATCCAACACTCCATAGCTAATTAGACTCCCTAAAGTGGCCCTTGAATCACAAATAAGATAATCTATGCTCCAAAGAAAATCAAGATGAAAGTAATATTTCAATAAACA
Organism: Diphasiastrum complanatum; assembly: GCA_029204225.1. Lineage (NCBI taxonomy): Eukaryota > Viridiplantae > Streptophyta > Lycopodiopsida > Lycopodiales > Lycopodiaceae > Diphasiastrum > Diphasiastrum complanatum. The sequence continues at coordinate 6,156,368 of CM055108.1, read as the reverse complement.
AAAGCATTCACACTGAAATTATTGCGCTAGCTCATTTTCATGACGCCCAAAGCTATGACATATACTGGTGGCTTTTGGCTTGAGAAAGGCGGGAGAATAAATGACTAGCAACAAAACAAGGCAAGCTACTAAATTGAAAAAATAGCATCCATTGCAAGGACTGCAGCATAAATGATTGTCACAAACATGTCTGAATTCATCAAGATTGAATAACAAGCACATGAAACCTTTGGTAACTTTGATGGAGTTCTGCGAGCTAAGTCCAGAACTGACAATAAGCCTTCTGGATCATCTCTCTCTATGCACTCCACACCGACATCCTCTTTCTGTTTCTAGCTTGTTTTAAGCATTCTTTCAACCATTGAGATATTTTTTTCAAAAATGGGAGGGTTATTGGATGAATAATTTCAATTATGCAGACTGATCTATTAACGAATAACAAAAGCTAATCTTTTATGCCGAGTGGTAAAAGGAATCGAGAAATGTGTGAGACCTGCTAAGTAACGAACATGTCCACAGATGAAGCACCACACAAAGCTAGGTGACAGCAAATGATGACCATATAGAAATCTCCGACTAAAGAATACCATTTCGAAGGCCCATAAAGGAACCTTCTACGAAGCTACTACTAGAGTTAGGGCTAAAATTTCCTTATCCAAAATCTTCAAATTTCTAGAAGGCATCAATCCAGCTTGATTTCTGGATGGGCCACTTAATTCACATACAGAACCGAGGACCAACAGAGGTCCAATTATGAACTTAATAATGGATGTTGGGAGCAAATGACACACAAAAGAAGCAAATGGCATTCACAGAGCATTCTCAAACTAAGAATACAGACAATGGCACCCATGAAAGACAATGGCACCCACCCTGTAGATCAAGCACGTCTCAACTAAGATCCATAGAAAGTAAACTCCCTTCCAAAGAGCTGAGGACACCAAACTCAATAATCTGAGAAATGAGAGTCTCTAGCTTCTATTCATACTCAGTACGGAGCATTGTGGAAGGTTCCAAAAGTGTCCTTCCTATAGTGCACCCATTTTTTGGGCATTTCCAATTTAGATAGTCTTGTCTTGAAAAGGAGGCCCAGAACTAGTATAATAGTACCATAAAATAGTTGCGAGTCCTGAAAGTGGTTGTCGGTCATGTACATAGAGAAGCGTGGTATTGTGTGTCCATAACACTCCCCAGCTAAAAGAAATATTGACCTCGATTTGGGCTTAATAGTAGAAAAACATATTAAATTTTAACTATCAAAGCTATCATGATATGCTTCTGCACTAAGGACCATTTCTTGTTGTTGTCCTTCCAATGGCTACAGATCTCGAGCTTTGTTGTCAAAGACTGAATTTGAAAAGGGGGTAAAGAGTCGGAAAGGTAGGCCTAGCCCTCCAATAAAGTGGAATGAGAAATTAGATGAGAGTTTTTGCAAACTCAAGCTTCTAACCGTCTCAGCTCCCGTGTAGAGAATAGCAGATCCAAATATGCCTTTCGTAAATAACACTGACGCAAGTGATACGGCTATGGGAGTTGTTCTCTTACAAAAAGGTCAGCTCATTGCTATCTGATGCACAAGTCAGATATACTACTCAAGAAAAAGAGCTTTTTGCAGTGATCCATGCTAAGTTGTGTCCCGTTCCGAAACGCTGCGTTCAGGGAGCATTCTAGAACGATTCTAGAATTCAGCAGCATTCCAGATCGGAATGCTACAAAAAAAATTTGCTTTTTTTTTTAAGAAGCATGTGTTGGGAGTGGGGAAAAACATGTAGGCCTATAAAAAAAATTTCAAACACATTGCAAATTTGCAAAACAGATTATCTACTAACTGACAACTATAAGTACTTTCTACACTAACTTGCAACTACTACAGACTAATAACTGAACCAAGCAATTAGACCAAGCAATTAGACTTCAACATGCTGCATACCAAAAGTTAAAACTGAAACTTGAACGGCAATCACATAGTGCGTACTACAGTGCTAAGTGTATATGATACAAAAAAATGGCAACTAATCCACATTCCACACATGGCCTCATGAGAATGATCAAGATGTCTGATGTCATAAACGATAAAGCTCTAATATATACAATGAGTGGGCCAATGGCCAAGTACATGAGTATGATAGATGGACAATGGACAATAGACTCATAGACCGATGAATCTCTATGACTCGGAGGCATCATGATCAGATGGGGATTCCACCTCATCACTATCACTGGTAGACGAGTAGGAAGATAAGGAATCCTCCTCAGGTATTTGCGGTTGTGTCCCTGAACCTTTGCCTATGCCTCTGCCCTTGCCTCTGCCTCTAGGTCTACCAGGGCCTCACCAGGCTGCTGCTCCCTCTGCCTGTGATGTTGCTCCACTAGCTCGACATGTAAATCCATCAGACATACCCTACGCCTACCCCCCCCCCCCCCACGACAGATGATGCAGGCTCGGCATCTGGATCCATCCACCCCACATCATCTCCAATGTCCATCTCCATCTTGTCATCCAAGGCCTCCTCATCCTCATCATCATCCGATCCCCCCTTAGCCTCATCCCCACCCTCCTCTCCTGCATCCTCTGCATCGGCCCTGGCCGTGGATCTAGTGGTCCTGTGCTACTTTCTATCATGACGTGCCAGCTCGCGATGATACTCTGAAAATATCTCATCATCAACCAGAGCCTCTGTGTGTGCATGGCGGACCTGTGGCCTTATTCAAGGATCTAAGGCACTCCTCGGGATTCACCTACCTAGGTGTACCATCTCTTTGCATGTGCCTGACTAGCCTCAAGTTGGTGGTGCACTCTACAAACCTGTTCAGCTGGGGAACACTGAGCCTGTTGGTCTCTTTCTGTGCACAAGAGACCAAGTGCTCCACTTCCGCTCACAAGCCGAGCGAAACACTCCTGAGCAAGGATGCGAGTGGCAAGAGCAGTGATATCAGGGGTGGATTTGCCCACGACACCCCACCAGGTGAGCGGCTCTGGCAAAAACTCGTTGTACTCACCTTGAGATCCAATGACATGTCTCTGTCTGCGCTCAAAATCTAGCATTTGTCTCTCGATCCTACGCAACAAGGGGCCATGACCTGCAATAAGACGGGACATTGTCAAATTCTCGAAATGAACGAGTCATCAAAAAGCACAAACAAACCGTTGACAATTAAACGAGTGCTTGGGGAACAACTCTGACCTAGATACACATTCTGTGTGCATGTCCTCCAACCGTTCACAAGCTCGTCGTCTATGCGTATGGCTCCAATAGCCCACATAGGGTGAGGGTGAAGCAAATGAGCAATTGTGTGTATGGGCTTGTGGAAGAAATTCCACCTCTCAAGCCACTTCTCTCGGATAGCTGAGATCCTACAAAAACCATAAAAGTAATCACTCCATTGTAGAAAAAACAATTCAACAATACTAAAAGCTTTCACAAAACAAATGCACCAAACAACAAATTACAAAAAGTGTGTAACTGTGCTCATCAAAAAACGGTCGCTGAAGGGTCTCCCCGATCTTGTCCATAACTCGTAAATGAGGCCGAGTGTAGAACCCTCTCAATCCACCAACCTCAGCACATGGTACACTGTTGGCTGTAGGACCTCAACCAACTGCTCAACCTGTCCAGAAATCATCTCCAAAAATAATCCTCTGAAACCTAAGTTCAGTCAGCTCACAACAACGATGCCACTGTGTGAACTCAAAGCTAGCTGCCATCTGGCGCAATGCAAGTCGAACTCAAAGCAACCGCTCCAACATGACAAAGTGGTAGGCAAATCGTGTGGGTGCTGGCTTCTTCAGATCCAGCAAGCTATATGTCCTGAACATGGCGAGGGCCCTCTTCTTCCTGGTTACAAATGTCACCAAGAAGATGGCACTGGATGTGATGGTGAAAACCCAACTTAGGCCTCCTATGTCATGCATCAAAAGATCGATGCAGTGTGTTGCACACGGGGTCCATAGTATAGCAAGGTAGTCCCTCTCCAAAAGCTCACCCATAGCCACACAATTGTTGGCATTATCGGTGACCACCCGCACCACATGTTGTGACCCCACCTCAATGATTATTGCACGTATATGCTCATAGATGAACTCTCCAGACTCAATAGCGCCATCTCGAGAGGCATCCACACCCCTAAGAAATATTGTGCCCAACGAACATGAAACCAAGATGTTGATAGTAGGCCTGCGCCTAATATCAGTCCACCCATCTGATAGAATAGAGCAACCATATGTGGCCCAGGTATGTCGTATGGGGCTAAGCTCTTAACATGATGCATGCATGCTCCTCTCTCAAATGGCGAGTACGAAGAGCCTCGCGTGTGGGGGGTCTCCAAGTGGCATCACAAGCTACAATCTCCCTCATCATGTCATGGATGATAGTGGTGTTGGCCAAGGAAAATGCAAGGTAGCCACTATAAAAAAACTGGTATAAAAGTCTAGTGGCTGCCTCATGGTGTGTCTGCTGCCACCTTGCAGGCACTATGGTCTATCTGCCCGCCCTATCCTGTGTAGCTGCAGGTAGTCGTGGCCTGACTCTAGGCCGTGCGTGCTCAATCCTTATGCTCTCTCCCCGACACCTCCCATGGTGGTCGTGATGGACCTGGCTCTGCCAATGAAGTGTGTGATGGCCCTGCTGTTGTGGCTGATGGTCGTCGTCATGGGCCTGGCTCTGCTGATGAAGTGCGTGATGGCCCTGCTACTGATGGACTAGCCCGTGATGGCCCTACTGATGGAGGCCATGATGGGCCCGCTGTTGTTGCTGTTGATGGAGGTCATGATGGGCTTGCTGCTAATGCAATAGGCCGTGATGGCCCTGCTCTGCTACCGCCATCGCTTGATCTTGTGATAATAAAACCCAACTGCTCACCAATCTGTACCCTGCACCCAGTCACTGCTGCTGCTCCTCCATGTGTGCTCAATGTCAAAAAAATCAAATCACAAAGACCTAATTATGCCCCTTGATCATTGTTGGAGAGCACAACTTCATTACCAATGTAGAAATCATGCATCAACTAGACATAAACTCAACAAGAACTTCTCCATAAACACATAGATATGATATTCCATTGTCTCTGTCCATATCAATACTCACACGTGTGAATCCATATACATAAGCAAAATAGCATTCTACACACAAGATCTCACTATATCACCACCAAAATGCAAGAGATTGATGTAGAAACTCAAAGCGATATCTCCCATAAGAATGAATGAGAGAAGCATGAGAGAGTTGAATTTCTCCCACAGTTGTATGCCTATTTATAACAGCCTCCTGACCTATTTTGATCATCTTGCTAAACTTATCAACCATGGAAGTTTCTAGGTACTTGCCAAAAACCTAGACTAACTTGACTAGATTCAATGTATCTCTACTAACCAATTAGAGTAGGTCCAAATCCGACCTAATCCACCTAAATCTTGCTAAAAAAAAGTAAGGGCACAATTTTTAGTCCTTGTTGACATAAAGAAATGTATCTCTAAGTTGAAAATTCACTTTGGCCTTCAAATTGCCAAATTAGACAACTTAACTAGTTGACAATTTTTCACACTCCCTCTTCAACTAGTTTTACCACACAACTTTGATCCATCTTAAGAATGATCTCCATTCTAAGAATAGACCTTCTTTCTATGGTTTTATAATAGCTTTCATAAATGATATAGAGAATAGTGTCCATATTGGATGTTTCACTATGTCTTACATCAATTTTACATATCAACATGTAACTAGAACATGAAGAACCAAATAGAATGTAAATGCAATGATTCTTCCATGCTTCCAACCTTTAACTCTCTAGAAAATAGCAGCAACCAGACAATAAATGTGATAATCAACCAATACTTGCATGTCTCCTCCATCTTTGTCCTTCCTTGATATGTCTTCACCATAAAAATTCCATGAATGAGCATCCATTGCCATCTTGCCACAAAATATCATCATCACTTGATGACTTGATGATTGATATAATGAGTCTCCCTTAGCTTCATTACCATCAACAAAACCAGCCAAGGATGGTAGTACAACTCCAACATCAAAATGTTGCAAAACAATATAACTAGTTTCACCATATCTTGACAATTTGTACACATTCATGAAATTGCTCAAACATGAGATAGAACAAGTAAAGTAACTTTGAACAACACTTCCTTGTTACTGGTAAGATTATAAAGGCGATATGCCTTCTCCTCCTCATCATAACCCAAGACTAAACACTTGATTGCCTTTGAATCAAGTTTTTGACGATTATTTTTAGGAATATGAGCATATGCAACACGACCAAAAACTCGTAGATGATCCACTTTAGGTTTTATACCTGTGAAAGCTTCTTCTGGAGTTCGATTTAGAACAACTTTTGTAGGACTTCTGTTAAGTAAGTAAACTACTGTACTAACTACTTCGCCCCACAAATGATTCTTGAGGTTCTTACCTCGTAGCATGCTTTGAGCACTCTCCACAATAGACCTGTTCTTTCTCTTGGCTGCTCCATTATGTTGTGGTGTATCAATCGAAGCAAATTGTCTCTTGATTCCATGTTCTTTGCAGAATTCCTGGAACTCTGTAGATATGAACTCACCTCCCTTATCTGAACGTAGAATCTTGATTTGCTTTCCTGTCTGCTTCTCAACAAGTGATTTGAACTGAGTAAAGAACTTAAAAGCTTGACTCTTATACTTAAGCAAGTATATCCATACCTTCCAAGAAAAATCATCCATGAAGTAGGATGCTCCCCCTATAGACTCAGTCTGCATGGGACCACATAAGTTTGTATGAACAAGCTCCAAGATCTCCTTGGCTCTATATGCTCCATCCTTAGGAAACTGCATACGATGATGCTTGCCCATAACACATCCTTCACAAATTTTTCCTGAAGATACAATATTAGGTAATCCTATTACCATATTATTGTCTTTTAAAACCTGTAAGCTTTTATAGTATAGATGTCCAAACCTTTCATGCCACATCCTGCTCTCCATACTATCAGAAGCTACACAAACCTGATGATCCGATGTAGTCGCATCAAGTTTGTAAAGTCGACTTTCCAAAGATCCTTTGACCACCATTTTGTAACCCTTATTTTTGTCTTTGATAAGCCACTTCTGATCATCAAATTCAACTTTCATATGTTGTTTAGCAATAGCAAAAACTGAAAGTAAATTCTTCTTTAAACCTGGAACATAGAGAACATTCTTAATTTCTCCTATGTTCCCTGAAGGTAAATGTACTCTCACTGTACCTCGATTGCTTTCCTGCTTCTGATCCTTTTTACCTCCTTTCTTCTTGCCCTTCTTACCTTGATTCTTGGTAAAGAAACCCAGTTCCTTGAAATCTTCCCTAGACATCAAATTTTGTCGTCGTAACTCTTCTTGAAGTAGCAAACCATTCAGCTCATCGAATGTTGGCGATCTCTCCCTCAAACTCAGTGTCATAACAAAGTTCTGATATTGAAATGGTAAGCTAATCAAAACAATTTGTACAAGAGTATTGTCAGGTACAATTTCCCCTATAGAAGACAGCTCATCTCTTAGCTCCTTCACCCTGGTAATAAAATCCGTAATGGATTCTTCTGATTCAATTTTCAAGGTATGAAGTTTATTATTCAAGAACAAATCTCGAGACTTACTCACCGTTTCATATGTATTCCTAAGAATATCCCATGCATCCTTAGGCCCGACTGCATTCCTAATCAGAGGAATAACCTTATCCTTCACAGATAAGTTGATGATATGATGCGCATGTTGCACCTGTTTCTCAAATGCCCTTCTATCTTGATCATTGAGATCGTGAGCCATCACCTCTTGTCCCACGACAATTTCCCAATATTCTTTGTCCTGAAGTATATTCTGAAGTTTGAACTTCCACAAGCTGTAGTTAGATCCATCTAACTTGCTTGACTCCGGTAAGCAGACTCCCCATCTTTGTCGTACAAAAAATGATAGGATTTCTACTAGGAATCTGATTGCATGCAACAATCTATTAATTTTCGCCTTCCCTGGATAGCACATGTCCAGATACTACCTACCTCAGATTTGCCTGTCTGTTGTCCCAGATAAAACCTGTCTGATCCTGACTTGTCCAGGTTCTGCCAACCTCAGATAATATCGTCCTCAGCTGTTGCCTCCCTCAAATAATACCTGTCTCAGATGCTGCCGCTATCCAGACCTCTCCAGGTGCTGCTGTCCTCAGGTAGAACTTGTCCTGGCTGCTACCTTCACTAGCTGCTGCCGCCTTCAGATGAACCTGCACCACAAAAAACCTGCACAAGATAAAACCTGCCCTCAGATTAAATCTGCACCGGTTCTGACCTGTTGTTCAGGTGCGCCTACACCTGATCTGTCTGTAATAATGCCTGTTCTGGATGTTGCCTCCCTCAGATCTGTCTGACTGATACTGCTGCCTGTCCAGAAGCTGCCGCCCTCGGTAAATGCTTGCTCCTGTTGATTTCTTTCCAGGTACTACCTACGCCAGATGTGACCTCCACCAAAAAAAAATCTACACAGGATGACGCCTCCACCAGATGTGACCTTCACCAAATAGCACCTCCACTAGATTCCACCAATAAAACCTGCAGCGCTGATCTTCTCCTTCCTTTCGTACATCCCGATCTTAATGAGATGGCTCTGATACCATGATAGAATTCAGAAATCGGAGTAAACTAATGTTATTAGTACTCACACAAAACATCAATCACAAGAGGAAGAAGATGGACTGCAAGAAGCTATGCTTCATAAACTGGAACTGAGATAACAATGGAGGTGGGCACCCATTGGCTCTTATAGAGACTACCCAAAATCAAAAGCAAAAGCTATCCTTCTACAATAGCAATTGCAATGCTAATTATGAAGTCTTAACAATAGAAATCCATGCTATCTTAGTTAAAATATATTTCTATACTATTCTAGCAAAACTGGTACTAATTTAGGTACCTATACTAAAAATAGATAGTACCTATACTAAAAAAAGAAATAGGCCTTCTAGCACGCAAGCTGGCCTCTACAATGAATTAATTAACCATTAATTCCTAACAGAGCCTATCTAAAATTTGTAGATCAAATTCTGACAGTTGGGGCCCTCATGGTATTAAAGGCATAATTAATAGTTTAGAGGCCTAAAACTCAAGATGGTGGATTGATGTGGATCTAACAATGACTCATAGAGGAAGTGGATGAGGTGATTGTAGCTACATGCTACTGGTGTGAAATCTCTCTCATATCGAGCTTTGTGTGGTCCATAGCTTGGGGGCTAGATCCATTCGATCTAGGTTTGGTTGGGTTGGTTTCTCCACCATCTAATTCCCTTAGGTTTGTTGGCCTTGAAAGAGGTGCTCTCCACAAGATGAAATGGCTATTTCCATTAACCAAACAAACTCATAACCTTGCCTTTGCACAACAAGGCCACAAGCCAAAAAGCTTTCAACAATCCAGAAGAGATCAGATCTACCAAAGAAGTAACATAGTTGCACACCAGAAGCATTTTTTCGAGCAGTTTGTAAAGCAATTTCCAGCTCCTCCTTCTCTTCTGTCAGCTTTAAAACCTTCTGTCTCTCAGTTGAGAACTTCTGCTGTTCCTTCTCCAGTTGCTGAAGTGCATCCTGAATGGACAAAAAGTTGATGATATCATCAGGTTTGCCTCTAAACTTCTGAAAAGTATTCTGCTGGCTTTCCAACAAGATAAATTGTAAGTTGAGTTAAGATAGACAGCTGCCAAGTACCTCCAATGCTGCCTTTGTAGCAGTTGCCTCTTGCTCCAATTTCCAGCTATCTGATGATGACTGGAGTAGGCTGTCAGATGGTTGCTCAATGTGTTGCAGCATTTTGAGCTCTGCCCTCAATGCTGCCGCATCTTCTTCAGCCTAGAGATGAAATGAGAAGCAAGATAAGATCTGCTCTGAATGCAAATCTCTTCAGCAAAGAAGCTTCTTTGATAAAATAAAGGCTGTAAAAGGTTCCCACGGAATAGCAACATAACTCAAAAAGTAAGTGCAAAATTCAAAGCAAATGCAATACTGTAACATTACAATTTCATGTGAGCTTACACACAGACAGTACAAGAAATCGATGTGATATTTTATCCATCTCTACGTACACATTCTTGCATTTTCTTAAAGTACTGCACCTAGAAAGAACTGACAAATTCGAACTATTCTTGCTAAGCAGCAGTTTTATAAGATGTGTAAGAACGTTTCATAAAAGATTTTGACCTTGTATTGCTCTTCTTCAGCCTCGTGCAGTCTCTTCTTTGCTAATCTTAGCTGTGCTAACAAATCCTCCTGTACGTATTCCACGCTGAATGAGTTTTTCTATCCGGAGACTCTATAAGAGCCTTCAATAGCAACCTAGTCAAGGTTAGGCCCTTGCCGTAGAAAATTTTCATACTTACCTTCGCAACAATGGCGGCATCTCGTTCGATCGTTGCTCTCCCAAGGGATTGCCTTACATCGTCTATCAGCTTCCCATCCTGATAAACGTTGGCATGAGACCATGCTTTGGGAGAATCAGTCTATTTGCCCTAAAGTGACAAAAATAAAAAAGATAACGATACTGATACGTACATTGGAGGCTTTTAAGCGAGTCTCCTGCAGCTCTCTGATAAGATTTCTGTTTTGAGCCATGAGTTCCTCCATTTGAGCTGTGTAAGCCTCATGCTCCGACTGCATTTTCTGAACCTATGATTTGTATGCAATGAATAATACGCCATAAAACGGTCCAAATAGCTATTCCAAAACACTGACTGATAAACTTCCGAAATAGCCTGTCAATGCGAGTTCCATACTGAAGGCAAGAAAACCTACGATTTGTATGCAATGAATAATGCGCCATAAGACGAGTCCTAAAAGCTTTTAGCTATTCCAATACATTGACAGATGAACTTCTGAAATAGCTTGTCAATGTGATATTTATACTGCAGGCAAGAAAACCTATGATTCGGATGCAATAAATAATACGCCATAAAAACAGTCCAAAAAGCTCTTAGCTATTCCAATATATTGACAGATAGACTTCTGAAATAGCTTGTCAATGTGAGATCAATACCGAAGGCAAGAACGAGTTATCATGAACGACGGAAACAATTCGTCTTGTAATACGAGTAATCAGAGATAACAAAGGATAAGAACAAAGCAACTTTCATTACTCATTAAGGGTGGAAATGTAAGTGAGATTATGCAGCATAGATGATCAAAGACTTGCCATTGGATTGCAGGTAAGAATTTTATTGCTGTTCGATCCGAAGCTCTTTCTTCTCCATCGCTGATTACAGGCTTTGGTATTGTGAGAATGCGAAGCAGCAATCGATGAATTCCCTGGCGATCTTCAAACGAAATAATTCTTTGATACCACCAGATTACGTTTACGCCCGACCACTTGGATTTTCGCCACGTGGCATCATAGATCGCGTAAACGTGGCAACATCTGGACGCTCATCACATAATCCAACGATGTCACGCCTTACACCGTGTATTGCGATTAGTATACGATGGGATTAACGGCCAAACACTGGATTATTGCCACGTGGCACAATTTGCCTCTTGGACTCTTGCTTCTTGGTGGAGGTGGATGGGGCTTTAGAGGAGAGGCTTGGCCATGTGGCACCACTTTCCAGGCCCTATCCTGAAAAGTGCTAGAAAAAAATACGTCCTGCGGGTGCGAGCCTCATGTGAGCACAGGCCACGCACCCACATCTCAAGTGCAACGTTGCCATTTTTTTCGAGCATCGTCTGTCCTGTGGGTGCCAGCGTCATGTGACTGGCCACCCACAGGCACCCGCAAGTCGCCACTTTTTTCGAGCATCGTCTCCATTTTTGCTCAAGCACCAGCATCTCAGGCACTATCTCCACTAGCTCCACCCACGCCACTTTTTCTTGAGCATTGGTGGCTCCACTCTCTCGGCCACTCGCACACGTGTGAGAATAACGTCCAGTTTCTAGTATATGGGTTACTGGACAAGGCGTGGGATCCATTATGGGATATTGTTTATGGCTGCTCGGCTGCTCGGTGATGTGGCGCTCCGAGCAGCCATTTAAATTTTTTTTAGAAAAGTGTGGTTGTCAACGCGTTGAGGGTCGGGGCCAGTCTGCTTCTTAGATTCGAGGGGTGGAGGCGGGTCCAAGGGAGTAGGAAATAAGGAATGTTTTGGCCTCGCCTCCACATGACAACATGTATATGGAGTAGGTCATGGGGGTAAGCCTCCTTAATGCAGAGCTTTGGTAAAAGCGATGCATATGTACATATGATAACATCCTTTTTGTAGGGGCATAACCATTTGCTTACTCAATTATTGCTAAGTAAACTCTTAGTGATGCCCCACTGATTGTTAGCAAACTGAATCCGTTATATGCGCTTCAATTAGCGCTATTTGATAGAGTCCATTTTGGGCCCTTCATTAACTGACTTGATAATGGAAAAGCTTACAAGGTCTTTATGAACAACCTCCCATCATCTCTTATCTCTCTCATCCACCACAACCTCTTGCTCCTTTTGCTTCCAATGCAGCTAGTGGGGTTATGGTGTTCTAGCTCCTTTAACATTGTTGGGAATGTGTCCCATTGGCCTCAATTTGTTGTGAATCTGCACCTATGGAGTTTTTGGCTAGACAAGACTTTGCAACAAATTGGACAACCATAGCTTGGTTCTACAAAATCTTTTAGAGAGAAAAAAAGATGCAAATTGGATAGCCATTGTCATGTGCCAAATCCCATGCAAATAGCAATTACAATGAGGGTAAAGCTAGAAGCAAGAAAAGACAATCATAATAGCATATCAATAGAAAGCTAGAAACATAGAAATCTCAATGGAATCACATTAGCAATGAATTAAAGAGTAAAGCTATGAACAAGAGCATTGATTCATGTGGATAGGGCACATGAGACCTAGCAATGGAGATCCCTATGGCTCACATTCACAAGGAGGAAGCAAGAAGCTCTCACTTGCAAATGAGCCAAAAGATTCAAAAATTGATTTTTCTTGCCTAGTTATATACAATGCTCTTACTTAACTAAACATAACTATCTTGAAGGATAGTTAGCCTTTCTTAAGTATTATTCAAACTACATTGGGCCCTTATGGCCTATTATCCTTATTAATTACTTTGAAGGGCCTAAAGAGGGAACCGCCTTGTTCTTAAGACTAATAGCTCCTTTAAAGCTTACATTGGATATTATCTTGCATGTATAAACATGGATGTACTAACAGTATATGACAACCATACCTTGGTTCATCAAGAATTTATGGAGAGGATAACAAATTGCTATAGAGTGTTGGCCACAAATATCATCTTGAGTATAATCCAACTTTTGCCACAAACTTAATTTCATTCAAGTGCTTGTGAAATTGTTGATGCAGGTGCTAGTGAATTGCTTCATGGTAGGATTCAATTGAATCCTTTTGTCTTGATTTCATACAAAGGAGCAACACATGTATGTAGTGAAGCTTTGGAAGTCATGTCAGCTAGACTTTTCCAAAGCAATTTCCATAAAACATTCACTAGGAAATCTACAATATCTTTGGAACCTGCAAAGCTATTTGTTGGCTGATTCTGACGAATCCCCAAGATACTCGGACAGAGCAACTCAAGAGCACCTCTCACCTTAGACCGAGGAGGTATCTGAGAAGACGAGACGAATGAACACTGAGAGCCGAGTATGAGAGCCGAGAAATACTAGTAGTAATGACAAGCAAGAACTGTATAAGCCTCATGGTGAATCCCGAAAGATGGAATGACCATGTAGGAACTAGTATTTCTAGGCAAATGCAATAAATGCAAGTAGACCCCTCTTAAAAAAAGTAGAGTGAGCCACCTTTTGATGGTGACCTCTAGTGGAGAGCAATATTCCACTTGTAATTCGTGAAATGTGGAAATTCCACTAGGATGCCACCTAAGGAGCTCTCTTGCCTATTTAAGACACTCCCTCTTTGTGAAGAGGAGCTTTTTGCATTGTATCTACTCCATGCTTAATAAGAAGATTTCCCATGAGTTTGATGTTACACTAAGCTCTTTGATCATGATGGTTTTCTTGAGTGTTGCCCCTATGATCATGCCCTTCCATTCATATTGTGTGTGGTTCTGGATTTAGAGTGGATTAGTTTTCTTGCTTTCCTAGTTGTGGATTAGATTTCATGTTTTCTTGTGGATTAATGTAGGAGCCAACATTCAAGTGAACTAAATAGGCTAGAAATGTGGCATAAATCTTGCATATTCTCTAACATTCTAGTTCTTGATGTTCTTGGGATGTCCAAGAATCAAAAGGTTGGTTAGTTTCTTGATTTTTGGGCTTCTAACATGCTGTAGATTAGTTCTTGTTTCTTGTTTTGTCAATTTATGCAAGTAAAGTAGTGTAGGATCTGATTTTAGTTCATTTTGCAATGATCCGTTCTAGCATTCTATTTTTAAGTGCCATAATAATGACCAACCGTGTTTCAAGAAGAGCTGTTTTTGGGCATTCTTGGTGTGCTTGCATGGTAGAATGATTGCAAGTGATTTCAAGAGTTCAAGAGTGTTCAAAATCTAATTATCCGTGACAGGTTGAACCATACTACAACCCCGAGAATCTGCTGTCTGATCTGGGCATTGAACCAAATAGAAATGATCAAGAACATGCCCAGCTAACAACCAGAATGGAGGTAGCATAAGCTGTAACAAGAAGCAAACAAGCAGAACTAGTAGACAGACAGAGGAATCGGTCAACACTATCATCGACACTTTGAGACAAGTGCAAGCAAGTTGCAATTAGATTTCGATTGCCAAAGGCCTACCAAGGACAAATTGTGATTATTTCTTTGTTTCCTTCTCTTTGTAATAATAGGTTCTTGTGGATTGCTAGGGACTGCGGTGCAAATGCATTAGATAAAATTTTGTTAGGGCATTTAAATTGTCAAATTGTTTGTTGCTTAGTCTCTTGATTGTTGTGGAGTTGCTCATTGTACTAATTTTGAATGAGTCTTTGTAGGCATTTTATTACTTGACATCGCTCTCACATTTCGGCTTGGGCAATGTGGACTTGGCAAGATGTTGTGCATAATTTTTTGGGAGGATGATTTGAATTTGCCTAGCTACATTGATGGAGCTAATGATGTACTCCCTCCTTTTGGTAACAGCCATAGTTGTGCATTACTCCCTCTGGGAGTGCACCAAGAATAGGTAGGGTGGGTACACCGAGAGCATGTAGGGTGGGTGCAAGAGGGGCTAAGAACTGGGATTTGCAAGAGACAAGTTGTCTTGTGAATGTGAAGAGGATTGAATGGGAAAATAACAATAATGCAACTACTAGGGAGAGGGCTGAGAATAGCGCAAGTCAAAAGTGGGAATTCATGGTAGCTTACATGCAAGAGCATGGATATTTAGACTGGGACGGAACAAGTTGTAGCACCAAATGTGAGAATTTTTTTTATGAATTCAAGTCCATCAAGGATTGGGATAGGCAAAGTGGGATGTCACCATACTCAATAATGTTTGTCAATGAGAGACTTAAAAGGGTTGCCAAGACAATTCAACTGTAACCTACACAAATGCCTAGATGGCTTGTACTCCTCTAGCCCGATGTTCAATCCTCTTGGTGCTTTTGATAGCTTAACTCCAAATTTTGGATATGAGCATGCTTCTTTAAGGTTTAGGGTTTAGGGTTTAGGGTGCTCTACGATGCCAAATCAAAACGCTAAATCCTAAATCTTTTCAAAGACACACTAAATTCAAACATAAACCCCTACACACAGAACTCTTGAAGCCTATATCCTATAAAAAGCAACAAATCTCTTATCATATATCCTAAAGCCAAAAAATAAACCCCTTATATCAAATCTAGAATTTTAATCCTATATTCTAAACCCTAAACTTAGAAACACCTTACTCTAAAATCTAAATCCTAAATCTTATATCTTATATCCTACACCCATATTGTAAAACATAAACCCTACACACAAAACTCCTAAACTCTATACCCTATACTCTATGATGCCAAATCTGAAACAAGAAATTCCTTATTGTACACTCTAACCCATGAACTCTAGACCTCTTACCCTAAAGCATAAATCCTAAATTCTATATCCTACTCTATGAAAAATGCAAAATAATAGCTTGATTAAACCATATGATTATGTATGTAGGATGATTCCACACATGTGGAGCTTGTTACCATGGGTAGGTAGGCTAGTACCAAATCTCAAGAGTATATAAGCCCATTTGTCGAGTTTCTATAAGTTAAGGTCCATGTCCTCAAATCTAGGAACTTTGAAGAGGTGCAATTTGATTGGATGCCTATGAATTAGGGAAGACCATTAGGAGTATATCAAGGACTAATCACATGGCACCCTCACACGTGTGAGATCTACTCAAACTAGCATGAGCTTCAGGTCCTTTTGTATATGCTCTTTTTGGAGCTCATTTTACACATTGAAAATTGGAGAGATAAAGATTGTTGGAGATTTCTCATGCTTGTATAAACTGTGAGAAATTGTCAAAAAATTGGCAAATCTAGCTTGATAAAACCATGTAAATTTGTACGTAGGTGGGTCCCACACGTGTGAGTACGTTGCTACGTGTGTAGCCTAGACATTTGGATCTCGTTCATAGGGTTAGTTAGGCTTCTTTGGTTATGGGCCAAATTCCTTGAATCATGGAGGTAAATAACCAACTTGGCAAAATTCTAGGGCTAGGTAAGATTGACAAATTAGGGCCAAAATGGTCAATCATCTTCCTTATTACAAGCTGGATTTTCACCTAACTTGAGAGAAGAAGAGCCCTATTTGTACATACAATTTACCATTCCATGGTAAGGAGTTACAATTTTTGGAGCACATTGGCAATCATGAGATTTCTACACATTTGTCTTGAGTTTTTGTGAATGCTTTGGTATCTAAACTTGATTACACTTAATGTCTGATAATACGTTGTACTAGAGTCTGTACCACACATGTGTGGGTCAAAATTCAATGTTTGATCAATGCTTTTGATTGCTCTTGATTGTGGATCCAATATTGCTTTTCTAAATCAAGATTTTGTGACTATTTTTGCAATAGATAGGTGTATCAATCAATCAATCAATCACTCTTGGAGCCTTATGTAGGTTTGTTTATGTCCTTAGTACTATACTTTCAACATAAAACTCTCATTTACATGCTATTTCTTGTGTTCGATGCATTAGTAGTCATTTATAATTTGCTCTCCACTCTTTGTCTATACAACAATCTGTTGTTCACATGTGTGAAGCTGTCTAGATCATTAACACAATTTTTTTAATTGTTCTTGCTTGCTTATCAACATTGTGTCATTACTAGTATACAATAGTTTTTCACATTGCATTAGAGCCTTGTTTAAGAAGTCCAATATTTGATCCATTGTAAAGTCCAAAAATAGCAATTTTTTTGAGCATAAAGGCTAGTCTTGGTGAGGTGAGTTTCCAACATGTGGTGGCATTGAAAATTTGGGATCCATCATTGCAAATAGGCTTCAAGTGTCTTCTCTACAAAGTATACAGGACCAGAGAGCAAGCCATTTCTTTGACTTAATGCCAGATTAACATGTATTGACATTTTGATGAGTTTTTCTAGTGTTAGGTGTTAAGAAAGCTACAAGGATTTCAAATCTATTGGAAGACTTGAGTTTGAAATATCAAACCCATTGTTTTAATCTATTGTTTAGGTGCTAAAAAAAAATTGCAGGCTTAATTTGTAATCAAAACATGAAGAGAAGGGAAGAATCTTTGAGTGCTTGTAAAAGTCTAAATCTTCATTCATTTCTTAGAATTGACAAAAGCGTTGTATGAAACAAGTAGATTCTAGTCAATATTTCTTTTTCGAGTGTGAGGATCAAATTAAGATCTCACTAAAGTGTCTAAAATAAGTAGGAGTCCATTTTTTGAGTTTACAACTTGAGTGAGATCTTTGTGAATCTCTAGGTGCCAATTGTTGCCAATTTTTTGTGAGGTGGAGAGTCTATATTAGAGAGCTTGTTCAAGAAAGACAAAGATCTTTGTAGATCTTCTAATTTCAAATTTGGTTTCAAATGAGAGCAATTCTAGAGAGGAACAAAAGATTTGAAGCCTGTTACTACTTTGTGTACAAGGAGTTAAATCAAGATGGGATCTCTAGGAGCATTTCTCTTGGAATTTAATGAGAGGCTAAATCCATCTAACTATTTTACATTGAAGGTCACAATGGAGTCATTTCTACTCCAAGACCTGTATGACTTTGTCCTTGATGGAGTGGAAGAGTCTCTAGGTGGACAAGAGTTACAAAGATTCGAAAAGAGCTCAAATTGTGTGGTACATTGCATTAAGATGAATGTGAGTATTGAACAATTAAGAGTGGTTGCTTCTTGTATCTCGACCAATGAGGCATGGGACTCATTAAAAGCCATTTATGAGTCAATTAATACTTCAAGAGTGCTTATGTTAAGGAATAAAGTCCTACAAAGCCTAAGAGGAAGTGATTGAAGTGCTCAAAATTATGTTCAAAGAATAAAATCACTAAACAAGAAGCTAGACTCCATTGGTGATGAAGTCCATGACAAAGAGCTTGTCCAAGTCATCCTAAATGGATCTAAGATCAATACTCCAATTTTGTTCAAAGTTTTTGCTTCCAAGATGATCTTTCACCCATTCATAAGCTTTATAGTGTTCTCATAGTCGAGAAGAGTAGAGTCCAACATGTCAAGAATATGATGAGGTCTCATGAGAGTGATGATAAGACAAACTTTTCCAAAAAGTGGAGTTTTACTATTAGCGCTTACTGCTTATCGGCGAAAGTGCAAATTAGACAGAGTTCTCAGAGATAGCTTAGAGTATGCGGTTTCTATCTGCAATTGTCTTGTGCTCATCATTTTTGCTGAATCAATCTATCATTTATTGCGTTAAGTATCATGTCAGAATCTTTGTAATCTCACATTGCTTTTGTCTGATAATTCAATTTTTCATTGTTTGGCTACGTAATCAATTTAGCTCTGATGATTTTAAAGTTAATTGTTAAATTATTGAATGTGACTCTTGTCATTATGTTTTGTTCAAAATTGATAGGCGTAGTCATGCATTAGGAAAGCAGATTCATTCTGCTACGCTCGATAAGTCATTCACGAGCTTCGACTTGTCGTTATTGCATTATCACCTCTTTCCAACATGGTATTAGAGCATGTTATTTAATATACTATTACCTTCATGATGTCACAATAATCTGTTATACTAGGGCTCTGATACTTGATATCTTTTGGGATATCAAATCGATATCATTTGATACTTTTCATAGTATCATATTCTTCAATTTGTGGTATCAAATTTCAGTATCAGATACTTGATTTCCAATTGTAGCGCAGCATGGTATCTCTCTCTTAATGTCATCGATATATCGACAGACTAAAGTTCCAGATGGATTCTCAGAGTAAAGCCAATCTTATCACAGACAAGCTGAGTGGATTCAATTACTACTTGTGAAAATTTATGATGAAGACCTTGCTAATCGCCAATGAGTTGTGGAATGTTGTCACATGTACAGAAGAGAAGCCTGAAGATGACACAACCGACTTAAATTGAAAGTCGAAGGATGGTAAAGCTTTCGCACTTATTATTTTCAATATAGCAAGCACTCAAATTGGCCACATATCTTAAGCTCAAACTTTGAAACAAGTATGGGACATCATGAGCTCACTATATGATGTGAAGGATGTAACTTCTAAGTTACATCTACGAAGAAAATTATTCACTCTCAAGATGTCAAATGGTGATTCAATTAAAAATCACGTTAACCAGTTTAAGAATCTCTTGTAATGGATGGTCGCTATTGGATCAATCATAAATGATCAAGACACAATTATGACATTGCTTTCAAGCTTGCCCTCTACATATGAGAATTGGATGATGATCATAACGACACACTCATATTTGACTCTTACCAGAGTTCTCATTATGTTGCTGCAAGAAGATAATCGATGTCAACAAAGGCTCAAAATGACAGAAGTGGAAAAGATCTAAGCAGTTTGCATCAAATTAGAAACCGATTCGAAGTCAAGAACAATTATGAAATCCACAATCAAAGAAGATGTTGTTCTATAAGTATTGCAAGTGCACTAATCATGAGATCCAGGATTGCAGGGTTTTTAAAGCTAAAAATGCCAACAAGCAACCAAATCAACAGACGAATGCAGTCACAACACCTCCCGATATCGACGTGGACGAAGGAGTTTTTATGGTCAAAGACCAAAAAGTACTATTGGATACTTCTTGATTTCTGGATTCTGGAGCTACTCAACATATACCCAATCATCGTGAGCATTTTCACTCCTATACGTCTTACAGTACAATAAGATACGTTCATCTTGGCGATAACACTCACACTATCGAAGGTGAAGGTACTATGAAATTGAAATTCCAGCATGATCAATTCAAACTACTATCAAATGTTTTGTATATTCCTAAACTTTCTACAAATCTACTATCAGTAAGTAGAATCACTGACTTAGGTCCTAAGGTAGAGTTTGAGCCTGATCAATGTCGAATTATCGATAGGACAAGTAAGATCCTTGCACTCGGCAAGAGGCATGGAAACTTATATAGATTGGCACATTGTTATTCTGATACTAGTCAAGCCTTGAAAACTTCTATTCTTGTCAGTAAAGCATTACTATGGCATCATCGATTAGGACACTTAAGCGCCGCAAATGGAAATGATCGTGAATATACTGTCTAGCAAGATGGATATTACGTTGGGAAAATTTCTCATCTTGAAGGGTTCTTCATGATGGTGCAACTGAGTACTAACATCTGTTCGTGGATTATGTAAATTCGAAGGTGGCACAAGTGAAGAATGGGCTTTGGTTATTGCTTTAGCTGCTTCTAATTCCTCTTCTTCTTGCAATTGTTTAATCGACTACCTCATTCTGGTATCTCTTCTTTTTTGAGTTGAGATTCGGATACACCCTTGATGCAGTAGGTATATCTATAGTTGGTACAGATTCAGCATGTATTGGATTAACTAGAACTTCTTTTTGCTCTGACCTCTGGTAACAACCATCAAAGGTACACTTGGTTCAATAGGATGAGTTGTTGGTCTTTGCTTGATCATAATCATATTCACTCGAGCAGTAACCGATGGTGGTTTTGGTCTTGCTGGGCAATCCTTGTAACAATGTCCATAATCGCATTCATGATAGAATGAAACAAACTTTTCTTTGTTCAACTTTGTGGTTCACTCCGCATGCAAAGCATCCAAGTGGTGCTCTGGTCCATTGTCTTGCTGCTTGTTGTTGCGCAACAACGTAGATATCATACTGCTCTGAAGGACTAATTTCTTGATCATTTCTATGATTCCATTGTACATTAACATTATAAGGCTCTGGCTCCATTGGATTAGCAAGATGACCTTGTGGAGCTGGCAAAGCAAGTCATTCAAGAAATCCAAGGGCAAAGTTCTAAGTCTGTTCTTAGGATTAGGGCCCATATAGGTAGTAGGTTCTCGATATTGAAGCTTAGCATACCTTTGCTGGATAATCTGAGGATTAAACGTGCAAAAGGTTGTTTCGTGTCTCGTAGAATTGCACAGATGACAAATAGTATTCATCATTCGTTGTTTCAATGTTGGACATTCATTCATGGTGTGATTTCTCGCACAAATTGAACACCAGACATTTTTCCGACTAGCAAAGGTTTTAGCGAATCTTTTCGTTGCGTTGCTACTCTTAGCATGCACCTCTTCCAAAGCTTTCATCTTCTCGTTGAACTGAGACTGCATCTTATCCAGCTGCATCTGTTGCTTTTGACCAAGTTTTTCGAACTTGTTAATCATCAATTCTGCAGTAGCATTAATATTCGTGGATGCAATAGTGCTGGATGTAGTAGTGATTTGCCCCGCTGTATATGACAACATTCCAATATTTGGTTCGTCATCAGAATCTTCATCCTCCTCTCGTATCGCACCGTCCATAGCATTTTGTAAAGACATATACTCAATATGGCATTTCAGCTTGCGTCTAATCCTCTTAGGTAGACCTGCTAAAAATCACATAATCATAGCTCCATCATTAATTAAATCGCGATCACACTCAAATATGAGGTATTTAACCCGTTCAATATAATATCGTCTCCTTCTCTCTTTCCCATTCTAATTTTACTTAAAAGTAAGAAAAGATCTTTCATAAATTTAATCTTGTGATGAGGGCTTGTTTAAAAACTTTCCAATCTGCACGTTCTGTTTCATCTTGGTTGTAAAGCCAATCTTGTGCTGCTCTAATTAAGGCCATAGGGAGATGCTATGCATAGGCTGAAGATCCTTGTACTAAGCTTGTCAATCTTCCGTATGCCCAAAATTGTGCACCGGTGCTTCACTATTTCCTTTCTGATCGCCATAAACCTGAACTTTTTAGAAAACCATTTTTTTTTAAGCTCTCTTCAACGACTACATTGTACTGTGCACACTCATGTACAACTTTGATACAAAGTTAAAATTTGTTTGAAATAGAATCACAGTTCATGCAACACAGTAGCATACACTTAAAACACTCTCCACCATAATCTCAAATAGCAACTATATTTTCAAAAAATAAGTACATTTACATATAGTTTTCTTTATGGCAACCCATGCATGGCCCAGGTTGTCGTTGATAGGACGCATGTCATGTCAACTTGCCTTGTGGCGAGGCCAACGGGTCCTAATCTACCGATTGTGGACCCACATCACAGTAGCACTATAGTTCTACTTTTATTCTAACTGTAAGGACAAGTATACTCACACTTTCTGCCATGCACTTGTGGAATCCACCTGTGAGCGATTTTCGTGTACTTCTGCAGATTGTGTAGAAACATGCATAAAACTGTAGAGCTTGGATGAAGATTAAAAGATCGATTAGTCGATAATTAGTAGAATAATCCAACACTCCCCCTTAATCTAAATCCATGAATACTTTGACGTTCAAACTTAGTTCTGCACAAAATTTCTTCTATGCATCCAAGCTTAATGCTTTAGTAAAAATATCTACTGTCATATCTTGCGTTCGACAGTATTGCAAGTCAACCTCTTTGTCGAGAGCTTTGCTTTTGACATAATGATACTTAATTTCAATGTGCTTACTCCTAGAATGAAATATGGGGTTAGTTGATAAAGCAATGACACTTTGATTATCACAAAACAGGATTGTCGGAGCATATTGATTCATTTTGATATTTGAAAGTAAGTTTCTTAACCATATTGTTTTATTTGTAGCTTGAGAGACTGCGATATACTCTGATTCGGTGGAAGATAGAGCTATCAAAGTTTGCTCGCGACTGTTCCATGAAATTGGACCATTGTTGAGGAAGAATGTAAATCCTGAAGTGGATTACGAGTGTCTACATCTCCTGCCCAACTTGCATCTGAAAAAGCACTGAGAATATTGAGTTTGTCGTTGTCGACGACTCCATAGCAAATGCAAAAGTCCATAGTGAAGATATCTCATGACTCTTATAAGAGCCTTCCAATGTGTTATACCATGATTGGTTATATACTGACTCAAGAACTGATTGCAAAAGCTATGTTTGGTCTGGTATAGATCATTGCGTACATAAGAGATCCTATTATCGAATGATAAGGGTACTCACGCATCTGCTCCTTCTCTTTGATTATTTGGGGACATTGGTCCTTCGACATCTTGAGTCCTGGATCCATTGGTGAGAGAGCTAATTTGCAATTTATCAAACTATATCTGATTAAGACATTGTGAATGTATCTTTCCTGAGAAATATAGATCAACTTCTATCTCTTTGGATTTGAATACCTAGACAGTAATGAGCTTTGCCCAGATCGGTCATGTCGAATTTGGAAGATAGCATTGTCTTAAATTCCTTTATCAAATCGATATTATTGTTCAAAAACAATGTGTCGTCCACATACAAAGTGATAATGATAAAGAAATGATGCACTGACTTGAAGTAGACATTTGAATTCGAAGAACTTGGTGTGTAGCCGTGATCAATAAGGAAAGTATTGATCCTCTGAAACTCGAGCCATAAAGTGCTTTATGGAGTTTACACACATGATTGTGTTTACCTTTGATATTCTAACCTTTAGGTTGCACCATGTAAATGTCCTCTTAGATAAATCCATTAAGATATGATGCCTATACATCCATTTGATATATTTCCAAATCTACAGCAGTAGCAAATGACAATAGAAGCCTAATAGAAGAATGTTTAACTACTGGACTGAAGGTCTCAGTGTAGTCGATGTTCTATACTTGAGAGAATCCTCTGGCTACAAGTCGAGTCTTTCTTCGATCAATACGTCCATCTACCTTGTACTTGATTTTGAATAACCATTTGCAATCAACTACATTTCTGCTGGCAGGTAATTCGACGATTGTCCAAGTCTAGTTCTTAATAAGAGATGAATACTCTTTATCCATAGCTTCTTTCCAGAGATTATTATCAGGTTGACTGAGTGCCTCTTCGACAGTCGTCAGCTCTTGAACAAGGTAAGTTACAGACTCGTCGATGTACCTCTTAGGTGGTCTGCTGACTCTTGGCAATCTTCTAGGTGATAATCAAAGTTGATCTTCATTATGCTGTAGTTGTTGAACCACAACATCATCATCGTCAGCTTCACCGTTGATAAGTTGTTCGTTGGGAGTAGACAAGCTTGGACCTTCAAAAGGAAAATTAGAACTTGAAACTTCGATGTTCCATAAGAGTCTGGAAGTTTGATTATATGAGCTTTGCCTTTACCTTTGAGGTTAATAAACTGATCTTCGATGAAGATGACATCCTGGCTAGTGAATATCTTGGACTCGACAGGATCATACAACTTATAAGCTTGATCTGAAGTAGTGTAGCTGATGAAAATAGACTTGATACTTTGGAAGTTTACCTTTTTCCTGAGGTCATGCAGAATTTTCGCATTA
This sequence comes from Diphasiastrum complanatum, assembly GCA_029204225.1. Classification (NCBI taxonomy): domain Eukaryota; kingdom Viridiplantae; phylum Streptophyta; class Lycopodiopsida; order Lycopodiales; family Lycopodiaceae; genus Diphasiastrum; species Diphasiastrum complanatum. Next base: position 6,131,535 of record CM055108.1, on the reverse strand, counting down.
GCAATACATCCAAAAACTCGTAAGTTTGATAAAGAAGGTTTGGACTTGTCCAAACTTTGTATGGTATTTTGTCTGAGAGACCTTTAGTAGGACATACGTTTTGAACATAAGCTATAGTTAAAATTGTTTCAACCCAGAAGGACTTCAGAAGTGTCGCATGTGATAACATGCACTTTGCCGATTCGATTAAGGTTTTGTTCTTTCTCTTAGCAAGACCATTTGACTGAGGCGAATAGGAGGTAATGTATTGTTGCTCAATGACGTTGTTAAGGCAGTACTCCTTGATTTCAATAAAGATGTATTCTCTCTCGTTTCATACCTTAGTGCTTTAATTCTTTTACCGGTTTAATTTTTTATATGCTCTTGAATTGTCGAAACTTGTTGAAAGCCTTCGATTTTTGCTTAATGAAATAAACAGTTGTTCTTATTGAAAATTCGTCAATAAAGGTAATAAAATACTTTGCATCTAGCAACGACGGAGTTTGCATTGGACCACATATATCTGAATGAACAATATCTAGCAAATCTTTTGTTGCATGCTTATGACTCGATTTAAAGGAAACCCTAGTCTGCTTTTCAAGGATGCAGCTATGACAAACAGGGAGGTCGACTTTGTCGGATGGATAGTCGAGATCAAGTGCTAGGAATCGTTTAGACATGTATGAAACAGATGTATGATTTTATCTATCAAAATCGCCGAAGTTCAGTTTGTAATTACCTTTGTAGTAATGGACTACCTGATGCACCGAATGTTTATCGTGTCTTATTGGGCTGTCCATGGTTATGAGTTGCTCAAGTAATTCATAATTGGAGCACTAGAAAAGTCATATTTGAGAATCGTGAACGTGCAATCAAAGTTGATCCAATCACTTGCACTATCAAGCCAGTGGTCCAAAAATGGGATGATGATTTTCATCAACAACGGATCATACCTGTGATCGACATGTAAAGAATTTGGGAGTTCATTATGACTCTCAAACTGATATTATCAATTGAAACCAAGCTCTTGCAACAATGGATTGTACAACAGGCTATATGTGTCAACGAGATAATCAATTCGAATTGAGCAAGATTCCTTTACCAGATCAAACTTTGAATATGCCAATCACTTTTCCAGTGAACATGATGAACGTAGTTTGGATATCAACAGATCCAATACCAGATCCGATTGAAGATGAGGTCATCCTTGTTAGTCACGTCTTGTCTTACGATGAAAATGTATTTCTTACAGATGAGAAGATCTTAAATCATATGGATCCTACAAGGTTTGAAATCTGAGATATTCTTGAAGAACCAACAATAAAACTACCTAAAGCAGTTGTATTAAAGGAAGAAAAAGTTGCAGGACTAATGACAAAGAAGCAAGTGAAGCAACATTACAATACGATCCTGAAATGGGAAAAACCATCGAGAGAACCAATTTCTAAAGTTATACCACCTTTATTGGATAAAGGTAAAGGAAAGATCAAGGATGATTTTTCAAGTCAGAGTTCTTGCAAGACATCGCCATCAAGGAAGTCATCACCTTCCAAGAATACCACATCTTCTAGAAAGTCATCACCTTCGCGATCGATTCCTGGCAAGAAAGTCAAACGAAGAGTCAAGATCAATCCTTTTGAGGAAGAACAATCAAATAAAGTACATCATAAATTGCCAAAGCATTTCAAACGCTATACTTTGGATAATGTTGTCCTTATGTTACCGAAAGCTCATCGTGAACCAGAAGAGCAAGAACTAGAAACGAAAGATGTACAGCTCGGACACAGCCAATGAATCTTGCTGAACCAGAAGAACCAAAAAAGATTGTGCAAGTTGGAATGCAACTTATCCCAGAGCAGTTTCAAGCACTAAGGAAGTTGTTGGTTAAGTATCAAGATTGTTTTGCTTGGACATCCAAGGATCTAAAAGGGATTCCAACATCTGTGATTGAGCATACAATTCTCTTGATGCCTGATGCAGTTCCAAAAGTCACAAGATTCTATTGTTGTAGTCCAAACGTTACTGATCTTATTAAGAAAGAGCTACAGAGATTACTTGAAGCCGATTTCATCTACGAGATCGAGCATACTGAATGGATTTCGCCAATTATTGTCATTCCTAAGAAGAGTGGGAAGAGGCAACACACATCTCCTCAAAATATCATCCATTCCTCGTCGATACAATTGGTCCGCAATCAATTGATAAGGTTGTGCTTTAAAAATCAATTGTTTCTTTTGAACTTAGGTTGGCCTAACATCAGATATTCAACTATATATGCTGCTCACTCAGGTACTGCTTCAACATAAAACAACGCAACATCTGGTAATTCATCATCCACTTCACTATTAATTGATGCTGATTCCATTTTTAAAACATGGTAAACAAGATAATGTTGTTTACCTTTTCAAACCACAACTCGAATTTGGTCAATAGAAGTAGCCATCTTGCAATACGTCCCGTGTTGCACATATTGTTCACGAAATAAAGTAACGGCTGATGATCAGTATAAAATACAAAATGTGTTGCCATTAGATAATGTCGAAATTTCTTAACGGAAAAAACCATGGCCAACGCTTCTCGTTCTGTTGTCGAATAGTTTTTCTCGTTGATTTGCAAATTTGATGGGATAATCTTTCTTTCACTTGGCTGCATCAAAACTGATCCAATAGCATATTTTGATGCATCAGTATGAACATGAAACTCGATTGTCCAATTTGGAGCTCGTGAAATTGGTGCAAAAGCTAAAGCTTTCTTCAATTTTTCAAATGCTTCCAACGCTTCAGTCGTCCAAATAGGTACAATAGTCAATTTGTACATAGGTCTTGCTAAATTCGCAAAGAATAAAATGAATATTCAATAACAATTTGCATGACCCGTAAAAACGTAGACTCTTCGAATTGTTCCTGGCGACGGTAACTCGACAATGACTTTGATTTTGGAATAATCCGTAGCAATGTCATGTCTTGATATCACATGTCCAAGGACAACTCCACGAGTAACCCAAATTGGGATTTAAGGAGATTTGGTACTTGGTGTTCAAATACTTTTTCCAAATGATCTAGGTGGTTTGTATCGGCACTATGAACTCCGAGGTCATCCAAGTAAATTTCAAAAAAAATCTGCAAGTAGTCTTTAAAGACGAGCTGCATGACTTTTTGAAATGAACTAGGTGCATTACAAAGTCCAAACGACATAACTTTATAAGCATAAGTTCTCCATTCTGTTGCAAAAGTTGTTTTATGATGAATCCATCGAAAAAACTGTAGGCTTTTGCTCCAGCAAGGTGATTCAATACGCTTTTAGTAAAGGATAACGAAAAGTGATCCTTTCTCATCACTTTGTTCAAAGCTTTGAGATTCAGACAAATTCTTATCCTGAACTAATCATTTTTCACATGATGGATGGGAGGTGGACATTTTTCAACAGATATCATTGTTCACAAACTTTTACAATCAGGGTGTTGGTGGTCATGATAAACTATATTCAGTCATGTGATGTATGTCAACAAGCATGACATCTTACGAAGCAGAATCATGAACCTTTGCATCCGGTTTTAGCAAAAGCACCATTTGAGAAATGGGACCTTGACTTTGTTGGTCCTATTCATCTTGCGGCAAGAGGATCACAAGCCAGATATATCATCGTAGCAACGGATTATATGACCACGTGGGTTGAGGCAAAAGCAGTAAGAGTTGCAGATGTTAAGTCTACGACTAAGTTCTTGTATGAGCACATCATTGTTAAATTTGGATATCCTATCGAGATCGTAAGTAATCGCGGAACACACTTTGTCAATGAAACGATAAAGTGTTTGTTGGAAGACTTTTTTGTTATACACCGGTTTAGTACTCCATATATTCCAAGGGGTAATGGACAAGCTGAATCTTCCAATAAGATCCTCTGCAACATTATGTCAAAAACGGTTGAAGCAAGTCGTTCTGATTGAGAACATAAACTTTATGCAGCATTATGGGCATTCATAACCGCTTACAAAGTTACTACTAATCAGACACCGTTTCAACTGGTTTATGGTCAAGATGCAGTGATGTCGATTGAATTTTTAGTACCATCCTTACGTATAGCAACAACCGAACGATTGGATGATTCAAAATCCTTACAAATGTATCATGAGGCTTTACATAAACTATGTGAAACCAGATTGATGGCAATACATGCATTAGCAGTAGAAAAAACTCGACGCAAGGCATGATACGATTGCCGCTCACACAAAAAAGATTTGAAGGAAGGAGATCTAGCATTGATGTATAAGACAAAACTGATCAAAGGCAAATTGAAGTTTACAGGTGAAAGACCGTACAAGGTGAAAGAAATATTGAACTATGAAGCAGTTATTTTAGAACACTTGGATGGAAAACGATTTGAGACTCCAGTCAGTGAATGGCAGTTGACTACGCAAGTTTTGACAACCAGTTCAACTAGTTCAACCAGCATGATCCAACACCTTGTCATTTTTTCTTTAGTTGTTTTATAGTTTTTTTGTTTTACATTACTTGTTGATTCTTTTTGGAAAAGACAGAAAAAAAAAAAAAAAAAAAAAAAAAAAAAAAAAAAAAAAAAAGGAGAATGATGAACAAAAGTCAAAAAAGTCATCAAGATCATAAACAGTTGAAGAAAAGTAGTTTCAGAAGTTGATTTTTGATGAAAAATTACTTATAACATTATTTTTGAGTTAGATCTTAAACAATTTATCTTAGAAACTTTCGTCGAGTTTCCATATCATAAATGCACCTCAGATTTACTCACACTGAGTTGGACGAAGGTTATTTTGTAGTACAAAGTCCAGAACTGATGAACCAAACTAGCACTTTGTCTAATAGACCCTCCAAATTCACCTATAAAAGGGCTGAATTCGATTTCATTTCTCACTTGTGCTAGCAAAGCTCTTGCTAAAGCGACCAAAACTTTCCAACATTTTCATATGGCCTTTCGATACCCTCTTGCGCTATTTACACTCAGTTTTTTGCCTTCTATCATCATGTCTTCTACCGATACTAGTCATTCTCCTCATTATGTCATTCATCATGGTGTTCCAACTACAACGAACATCATGATTCTTCCTAGCACAAGCACGGTGGCTCAATGGATGACCCTTGTTGAGGCTTTTCTGTGACGGCAATGGGGATCCACGAGCGCGCCTTTTCGAGTAAAATAAACATGGAATTTATTACAATGGCATTTAGCACCTGGACAGAGACAAAGTCCAAATTCTATATCACCTACTAGACAACTATAATTCACAAGGTGCGTGTTACTGAAGCCGCCCTTGCAGCCATAGGGATATCCTCAGGAACCCAGCCTTCACCAAACCATAAGCATGCTAAGAGTATTATTAAGTCTTTCATTGATACGACCAATGAGTTGTATTGGACCAATGATGGCTATTTGCTAGAATCCATCAGAGATCCTACCATCCATGCTGCAGCTCAACTCCTAAACAACTTCCTGATGGTTGGCAAACTCATGATGGAAAGAACTCCCTCACAAATCTTGCACCGTATAGTCGAACCTAACTATAAGTTAGATCAAGCACCATTGAAACCATATAATTGGTTCAATTTTTTTGGCAAATTGAAGAGAGTCATTAAGAGCGATTCTAAACAATTGTCTGATGTTGGCCCTCTTATCTCTTCCATTGTTGCTTCGTACCTTGACAACAAGATTCATGGATTTCGTACTGACGTTGTGCTTTCTATTTATGAAGAAGCTCCAGCAGAATCCTCCCAACACGCATCAAGTTCCCATAGTCGCCGACGGGTACGCAGCGAAGTCGTTATTCCTGACTCGCCTCCCGTGTCACGTCGTCGTACTAGACAACCAACCTCACATGCGCTACCACCCCCTGCTGCAACCCACTCTGCACTTCTCATTCTCTCATCCACTGATACTTCCCTAGCCTTTGCTTCCTCATAGGATCAGTCTGTGCCTATTGGAGAAACAATTTCAATCACAGCTGCCCAGGCCGCCTCACCCTCGCAAACTCAAGCTATTTCACCGAATATGCAAAAGTTCATGGATTTGTTCGATGATTCCGATCTTTTGGGGGTGGATGAAATTTTTGTCATGCCTCAAAGCCCAACGCCCTTTGAACTCCAATCCCACGGAAGAGGATTCGAACAGTTCCACGATACCACTAATGTTTTTGATCCAACGTTTCAGGCAGATCAACAAGATGATTTTACCATGCTCTAGAATTGGTCTCCTCCAAATCCTTGCTACACCAAAGCTCTGATACCATGTGAAGAAAAATCAAATCATTAAGCTCCAGTCATTAACAATGTAGAAATCTAGCACTAACAATGCATAGAAGCCATAAACTCGACATTCTACATTTCCCACACTTCCAAAAGTGTACATTTTTCACACTTTTTAAAAGTGATAATTCAAATGAACTTAAGCTAAAAATAACTTCATAAGATTTATCTCTAAGTGAAATGCATATTGGCCTAGATTGCCAATTAACCAAAAAACAAACTAGATCAAACTAGTTGACAATTTCTCACACTTTGTAGTATTGAATGTATTACTGCTAAGATCCATGAGTGAATGCATAAGACTAGATAGGTGTCATGACAATCTCTAGCACATCTTCCTTCTATGGTATTGAATTTACTTTCTTTTTTTTATCATGTATTAAAATTGACTTTTTCTTTTCAAATATAACAAAAGGCATGGACGTCATAACTTGAGCCATTGTATCATGTGAATAATTCACAACCATTCAACTTTTTCATCTAAAACAAATTAAATAGTCTATGTAATAATGCAAATACCAAATTGCGTAGTCTACTTGATAATTCAAGTTTCAAACCATCACTATTAAAAAAACAAAAAGTATTTTGACACATTTGAGAACCAATTAAACCATTATTTCAGAATATTTTTTGCAGCCTCCAAATATAGCACACCGACAAGCTAAGTAGAATAGCTAAAAAAATTTACAACCTTCAAAGATAGCACGACAGCGTGCTAATTGAAACAAGAAAAAAAAAATTGGAACCTCCAAAAATAGCACACTGGAGTGCCAAGCGAAACCACCGAAAAATAAAATTGTAAATTTTCTTTCCAAGCGGTTTTGCTTAGCACGCCAACGTGCTATCTTTGGATGTTACAAAAAAATAATAAATTGCAAAAATTTCCTACTTTATGAGATTTTAACTATGTACCAAGCCACAATTCTTAATCATAAACATTCAAATAGTGGCATAAAAAACTCACATGCAAACAATAGATGGGCGCCTGCTTCACCGACTGCAAATCTGTCATGCATTTTGGTTAGCTAGTTGACTTAGACCAGCATCTTGATTTTGTGAACAAATAGTTCTCTGTAGTCCTTGCTAGGCAGGGACGAAAATTATACTCCACCTGGAGTTTAAAGAACACCACTGTCTTACTTGATAGATGATTGATAATAGCTCTAGATGCACAATCATACCCAAAATACTTCAAAAAATTAGTCGTAACTTTAGATGTGTGTTACTCAAATCCAAATGTGAGGTAGTGAATTTACTCAGCTGAATCGCCTGTTATCAAGTTTCAGTTGCTACAAGGAATTGAGCACCAAATCACTAGGTAATTATATAAAAAGAAGTCCCAACAAATTATTCAAAAGTGCCGATAAGTAATCCCATGCTGTATTATCTCTGAAAAAAAAAAAGCATTGCCATTGCTTCATGAACTAAAATGTCCAGCTTAAAAACTTGTATATTTCATGGGTCATTAACAATTGGTCTGTTTTTTCTTATGAAGAAGCTACAAAGGACTGACTACAGAAGCCATATCTGGAAGCGAGGTTCAGATGGTTGAGAATTCATATAGAATGATACTAGTAGGAAAGATAGAACCTCCAACAGAGCATTGGAAAATGTCAGTAGTCACCCTTTACCTGAAATGAGCACATGAAAGCAGTAACCCAATTAAAGAACTGGCGCACAGAAACAATGTTTGTCATCTCTGCTGTAACCGATCACTTAAAATTTGATATGGGTTAAGTCATGAGATATAAAACCACATTATGTATGACCTCTATATCTCATAGAGAACCGACGGTAAGAAGCAAATGCTACTTCAGATACGTAGACGACTTGACAACTGCTTGATGCGAGAATCCTGAAGAAGCTTCAGCTGTGCAACAACCCTCACATAAACCTCAAGAAACTGCCTCATGTCATGCTGTGATTTATTAAAGTGCTTTTATTCTTCATTTACAAACTTCTCTTCATCAATCTCGAACGCTTTCCTCGCTCTCTTCAGTTCCTCATTCATGGCAAGGAGTTCCTTCACCCTTGCAAACTTGCGAGCATCCTGATAGAAACCAAAGTCAAATACATCAAACTTGTAAGGAAAGATGGTCCTATGAACCACTTATAAGACTTCCGAGTTGAAATAGGGCTATTCACCTTTCACCATAATTGTCAAAACCATCTATGGTCAACGAAGATGCAGGTAGAGTTTTCCTTTCTTTTACAGGATAACTTTGCCATTGGGAGATTCACCATAACATTTGCCGTATTACTACCTCACAGCAATAGGACCCACAAAACTATCAGCCACAATCTTACTGAAACCGCAGCACAGCACCCTTACTGATAAAGTAAAAATCTACAACAGGCTAGCATCCTTGTCCTACCTGAACCATGTAGCTTGGATTTTTCCATCAAAGTAAACTCAGCATAACGCTATGATTATAATAAATGTTAACATATTTCAGCTCGTGTATGTGTTGCCACGCATCCTAGCCTACCAAAGAAATAATACAAAGGCACACGGATTTAAATACTTACCGAATCTGTGGTAGAATCTACCAGAAGTAGTCTATATGAAAAGTGGTAGTAAGCAAACCTTCAAATTGAGCAATACTTGAGCAAATTAAAAATACTTTAGACAGGTTGAGTCTTATGGTCTCAACAGATGGACAGATTGAACACTTCAAATCTGACTAAAACTGACACCAAACAAGCAAAAAACGAGCACAACGAATGCAAAGAAATCATGAACGTGGATAGAGAAAATCCCCTCATTACACCACTTATCACTACTCCATTGAAATGTTAAAATATCAAAAAAAAAAGTCTGCCAAAAGACTATCTGGAAAAGGGGACATTGCTTTTCGAAAGAGGACCAAATAAATAAATTATAAACCTAAACAAACTTACTCCTGGCCCTGCAGAGATATCTCAACTTGCACACAGAATGAGAGATTTTAAATCAGTCTGATGTCAAACTATGCTGGCTCCAAGCCTCCACCAGTTTTTGTGCTTTAGGCGATTTTTCTACATTCATTGATTGACGATAAACGATTTTTCGCTTGAACGATCATGTTGACTTAGTTGCTATGAAAGGCCATTTCAAAAGGAAAGTATTTGGCCAACAATACTCCACATGCATTTCAAAGAACGACTAATATTTGGGCTAATAATTTATTTACCTCGGCCAAGTTGAGACTATTGTCTTATAATGTGGTTGTTTGCTAATTGAAAGTTCGTGGCTTCAACTATATGGTTGATCAAAGGTCCATTTTTGCCATATAGCCAAGGAGAAGGTCCCAGCCACTTAAGAACATATGTGATCTTTAAGCCAGGAAAGACAATGCAGCATAGTACCCTATAAACAACCATCTATCAGGTTCATTTGTCAGTTTACCTTTTGAAAAGCTGAGTTTTAGTTTCATAGAAGAGCCTTGACAGTAATCTTTTCTTTGTAACAGGACACTGCAAAGAGATCCAGTGTCATCCATAATGTGTTTTATTTTGGAGAATAATCAATTCATTGCCAATTGTTGCTACACTCATGTAGTTTTGATGCTAACGAGCTTTCAAATTGATGTATCCTCCTTCTAATACATTATTGGCTCCACACCTGTCACGTCCTTTCTGATTGGAACCCTAGGGACGCAGTTGATAGCCTCCCTGCAATATGCATATCTTGTTTCACTGATGTACGGAATTGGTCAGATCTGGTTCTTCTTCAAGTCACCCTGGGTTCATAAGTTATTATTTGGCATTTGGTCCCCTAGGTAGCTTATTTGATCTCGCTATTGACCCATCTTTCACTATTAGAATTTATGGTCACATGATTATTGAGAGACTATTGTTAAGATTAAAGATGGGGCACATATTGAAACCCTACTCAATCAAGGTGGACTCCTCTGAAACTATAAATAGAGCTACTAGCCTCATTTGTACCAGGTTGATTGTTCATAGACTTACAACAGCCTAACCAAGCTCCAACATCTCAAAAATAGATGATTCCAAGCTAGGATGTGCATTCTCCTTACAGAGATTTGCCACTTAATAAGTTCCATTCTCTACGGAGTATTCTCAACATACCTAGTGGGCTTTATGTCTTTATCTTCATGGAAAGGAACGAGATAAGAAGAATATGCAAGACGAACACTCCATCGGAAACTGAGACGGGTGAGGTGGAAGGTACTAAGACAATGACACGTAATTTCCCTGTAACATATTCGAGCAACTTTTGTGTCTCATGCATGGACTTCTCCATTCTATCCATGCAGGCTTGCATGGACGAAGTACAGCAGGCAAACTAGCCCTGACTGTACTAGGGTTACGGTCATGAGCAGGGCTATCAGGCAGTGATTGGAGTGCAATTGGTGGGCTGAAAGGAATATCAACACAGTCATCCACTATGATTGAATACAAGAAACGTGCCAAGTAGGTAACAGGGAAGTAACAAGATTGTCGACACAGACAAACTCTCACTCCCTCTTTTTCAAAAATAGTACAAAAGCATGATATTCACACAGAAAGGAAAAAAACAAACAAACAAAAAAAGCAGCATTCACAAAGGATAGATTAGTACGTAATCTTGATGATTCATGTCATGTCATACATGGACTGCCAATCAGCATTCAAACACGATAGAACAGTTGCAGCCTTCAAAACCCAAAAATCTAGGGGCTGCCACAAATTTTTGGACTTCCGGCTCAAAGAAGTCAAAAAAGCCACAGGTTGAAAAATATTCAGCCTTCAAAACCCGCAAATCAGGGGCTGCTACAAATTTTTAGACTTCCGGCCCAAAGAAGGTCAAAAAACAGCCTTGAATCAGATGTAATCACTTGCAATCAGATCTGAAAATTTGTTGAGGCTGTATCCACAGTAGGTCGCCCACCTCTAGGGAATCTCCAAGCCAGATTTCAGCTTCCAATTCAAAACCCTAAAAAATGCTCAAAAAATGGAATTTTGCTCAAAACAGATCAGTCTGTGCACATTTTTCTTTAGACCTCTTCCTAGGCAGCATATTTGGGCTAGAAAGGTGTCTCCATAACCTGGTCCATTTACATGGCCTTGAAGACAAAGTTCTAAGCGTTTTCTTATTAAAAAAGTGCCCAAAACTAGAAAAAAAACCCTATTTTTAGCCGTTTTTGTGTGGTGCCAACTTTGCTGCCCTATATTGATCTGAAAAATGTGCTAGCTAGCTCCTCTATTGATATATAATAGCAATCCACCTCTGATCTTCCTTTTCCACAAGTTTCCCAAGAAAATTGAGAAAAAAATGATGTTTTTCACATTCTCTTTTTTTAACGAGTAATTCTCTATCTAGAACAAGCAGTTCTCTCTCTAACAAGAGGCTGTTCTCTCTTTAGAGCGTGGCTCTGATTGAAGGAGTATCTTGGTGCACAATCAATGATGGGATGAGGTGGTTGTAAAGCTGTGCCAAGACAGAGAGTAAGGAATGAGTGGTCTGACAGAGTGACGTGGTAGATTCAAAAGTCGATATCAAAAAAATAGATGGTGACCCCATGACGTAATAAAAGACACTGTGATCGCCACTATCAGAGTGGCATGTATAACTTCCGAAGTCTGGCCAACAAGCTAGGCCACTATAAGTGGCTAACTCATAGGCTTCGCCCAGCTGTAATAGTTACTCGCCATATGATGTGACAAGTCCCAAATTATTTTTTAAAGTCTTGGAACCTGGGACTCAACTTGGCATGGAGTAGTTCTTGCCTTTAAATCGCCAATGAGCAAAATATGTCCTCTCTTAGAACATTTGATAATGTCTATGGAAAGATCAGACCTGACATCCTTGACGAAAGAAAGTCACTGGAGAGAAAAATATGCTGCAACAAAAAATCTCTACCGTGTATTGTCACAATAGCATTTACATGTTTGAGGAGTTGTTTTGTATGCCAAGTATCTTTCTACTGGATCTTGGTGGCAAGCCATTACCCTTAACTTCTTGGAAGAAAAGCACATAATACAAGAACGTTATATTTCAAATGCTAGAAGAGTTTTTATATGAAACCTTCAGTTCATAACTGAAATGTTCTATACACAATGTAGCATTGTTCTTAACCTGAGCACAATCCCAAATGACACTTGTCATAAACACCACATCTACTTGCTAGTTTCAAATGGAGGAAATCTCATCTAGTATTGTTGCTTTGCAAAGCACTTCATATTTGTAGAATAGTCAAGCTTTTATCTTTTACAATGCTGAAAACAATACATGAAGGTTAAAGCAACTCACTTTACGCACAAGGAACATGATATCCTCAGTTGATAGTTTTCCTCTTCTAGAAGCAACATCTTGAGATTTATGAATCTGCCACAACAATTAAGTGAGCACGATATAGCTGAAAAGGTGCTCATAGATTATCAAAGAAATGAAAGAAGCTACATACCACTAGGATAATACATAAAATGCAATGCACGGTCATTTCCTTGCAAACACATATTAGCCTAAAAGATTTACATTTTGATTTCCTAGGAAATCAATATTTGTTTACATACTTCATTCGATCACTTAAAGCGAACTCAAGATTCTAACTAAATAGACATAACTCAAGGATTTAAAGAACTAGCCTTTGATCAACTAACCCAACAAAATGCTCACAATCTCTCCCTCTACCCACTACAATGAGTGGCAAGAGGAAGAAACTTAAGGAGTAAAAAAATTTGTTTTCTAGTTGTCTCACTACTAGCTACGACATAATGTTCTACTCACTTAATATTATATAGCCTTCTACACTATGGCAAAAACACACTAATCTAAGTTCTAACACTGATTCTAAAACAAGCAATACACTAATTTCTATGCCCTCTTGCACAACAAAAAAACAACATTACCAAATACAGCTAAAGAAATGTTTAAAACTAGAAAAAAAAAATTTAAATGAGGTTTTTTTAATTGTTTCATACAATCCATTTGAAATGGACCGTTTCGAAACGAAGTTTCACTCAATGAAAATGATCTACTATGCATATTAGTGAAACTATGTATGAAAATGATGTTGCCAAGTCATAGACAATTGCCATTTGGGTCCTCTTACGAGATAAGGGCTAGCTCATTGTGTTTTTGCAGATTTTTTGTGAAATGTTTGCCGAATTTGTTGAGTCTTTGTAACGTGCGTCATGCATAGTTGGAATGTACCTTGTGATGTAGCAGGGCCGAGAGGAATTGGACTATCCTCTCTATGATATAGACCAAGAGGACAAATAGGCTTAACCCTAATTCCTGAAACGTGGGCTACATCTATAATGTACTGTCACCAACAAATACGATTAAGATGATTTAATTCAAATTGAGAAATTAGGGTTTCCAAACAATGGCTTAGATAATCATATTTGTCCCTAAGCTATTCGAATCTAATGATCCAAACAAAACATAAGTGTGACAATTGTAGAGAATAATAGGGCCAACATAGGGCTGCTCTCTTTTACCAGTTCCTTTTGGATTGTACATTGATGAGCTAGACAGCGTTAAAAGAAAATGGGCACCCAACTCGAAGGCCAAGAAAAGTGCTCCAATACCAAGTTATGAACAGATTCACGTATATGGCATCACATAATGCATAGAAAGGCCATAATCGAAAAACAATGAACAATCTCCATCATAGATCACCAAATACAATCCTAGACAAAGCCCTACAAGAAATTTGATCAAGTTCTCCCATGAAGAGCCCAAGCATCTCAATAATCAAAAGCTATATAATGAGTGTCATTAGCCTTTATGTATAATCTTTTGGAGGATCGTAAAAGATCCTTAACAATAAGGAATGTGACACTTTTGAAGGACATAAGTGTGCCTATCAACTTCGTGCCCTAATATTCATGACAATGGGCCTAGGGGAACTGTATGCCCTGAAAACTTCATCGATACAAACTTTGAAATTGCCCGAAACTTCATTTGAAATTCCACAACATGTATAATCTACAACACAATTATTTTTGCATACATATGCACATTGATGAAGGACTACGTACAAGACTCATTTTTTTACACGAGGTTATTCAGACAACTCATTTGCTACAAATAACACTTTTAGTCGTGACTTCACTTCCAGTCACTGCATGTGCCATACAAAGACACCATCGAAGAGCTCTCAAGCTTCTTTCCAACAAGCTACGGCTCACTTTAATCAAATAAGATTTGATGTCTGTTCTTATGGCACAAACCCTAACCATAAAAGTATCATATATGGTCCCTGGATGTCCCAAACCTTAACCTACACTTAACCATTACTACATTTGATAATATAGCGTTGTATAAGCAAATAATACACTCGTCAATGCCTTCAATAGATTGTCCTACTAAGTGGACAATACATTTGTGTACCTAAGATGATCGGTCCTTAAACCATCTAGAAGTTGTCAATGAGATGAACAAACACATTCGTCCGTCTATGTAATCAGTCCTTTGATTACATTAAGTAATACGGTCCATGCAATTACTTACATACACCCAATAGATGAGCTAGCCAGCCACACGCATGTACAATACCTTCGTACATGGCAAATCAAACAATTAACGCCTACGTCTAATAACATAGAGATATGGGTGCTCAACAATTCCATGATACCTAACAGGAAAAAACTTATAAAAAGCCAATATTGATAAATAGACAAGTAATCATGTGAATGAATCAAGGTGTTAAACTTTGATATGATAAACGGCCATCGTACACCTATAAAACAAGCCCTTGGACATGAATAATTCACATGGATCCAATATAAGAAAGCTCTGTGGCTTGCACATTAATTTAATGAATATACCATTTGACTAATTTTAAGTTTTTGCACTAGTTTGGGTCATGTACATGAGAGATTTCCACATTTATTCATTTTTTTATTATATCAACAAAACAAAAAGATTGCAAAAAAAATGGCCCCAAATTTTTTTCGATTCGAATCGGGCCTATCAATTCGAGGAAACATTGACACTTTTAATATTGAACTATTCCTGCATTCTAATTACTAGATTTCCCAATAGAATCGCCTTTGCAAGTTAAACTTCCATGTAACACCTCTTTGCATAAACAAGTGAAGTAATGGCTCCAAGTTTAACCACTTACAAGTAAAGGAAATGCATCATTTTCTATTGTCAAATATTGAAACTAGACATCAACCTATTGCCTCTCTTGCACCTTGTACCAATTTCTATGGAATAATTTAAACCACTATGCAAAATTAGAAACTCTTTGATTTTCCAGGTAATGTTAGCGAGTGAATTGTAATTGAGAGGAGTCACTCAATGCATCACAACTCAAAGGCCCAAACTAGAACTAAGATACCTAATATCAAGCTGAAAAAGTTTAAGGATACTGTACGTGAAAATTGTATCTTTCTTCATTGAAATATTGGATTGGTGCTCTACACAATATGGGATTCTACACAAAGGGACTCGTGCTATAAAAGGCTACATCAATACATATTGGCAAAACAAAACACTTGAAAAAAAATTCTTTCATATCCACTAGGCACTAGGGTAAATAACCTCAAGTCTAAGTTAAGTACTCACCATGTCGGTGATATAGTCAATCAAAATGTCTTCCATCAACATCACTGTCTCGGGAATAGGCTGTACAAAGAAATGTAGCGATTAGTATGAACACCAAAGCACAAGTACAAACAACAAAGCAAATTTCTCTTCAATCTCGATTCTCGACACAACGTTTCGAAGAAAACATTAGGCTCTCCCAAATAAATCACTCCACTTTTCAAGCAGTCATCTAAAAACTAATTGATAATAGTTGAAACTATAGATTAGATACATTGAAAACTTCATCACATTTTGATATAAAAAAGTACTTCTACAATCTCAAAAATGGCTACCCCGATTCAACAACAACATTTGTTTCAAGCATGCACTTGATACATGCCAACACAAGGTAAGATAGCATCTACAAAATTCCAAGCATTTCTTGCATAAGCAAGGATGGAGAGGCAAAATTATCTTATGCAAATCAAATTCAATATTTTGGAGGACAAATCTCAAGTCATTTGAAAACAAGACAAGGAGCAAATCAAAAAAAAAAACTTAGCAAATAATTATTTTGACAAAATTTATAACACAAAAGCAAACAAGGACATCAAGGAGTTAGATGTTGAACCAAGTAAACAAAAACACATAGCTTGATCTACACATGTAAATGTAAACAAGGATACCTTTACATAAGGCATACCCTTTCTCTCAAATTATAGTCCGTACACTATCTAGGGTGATCTTACATACTAGGACGCCATGTTGGGGGTCTAGAGAAAGCCCATAAATGCTCACACATAGAGAGGACTAGAGTTTGATGCACACAACATATGACTAGTTGTTACGTCACACATTAGAGTTTTTATACACATCACATACAAAAAGAATGCGACTTGCATTTAGCTGTGCTAGGCTATCTCGTAGCACCCTTGCTGCATATCTTATTCTCCTCTATGTTGGCTAGGGTTATACCTTCTAGTTCCTCCACTCGAAAGTGGTCAAGACTAATCATTTAGTCGCCTTAGTTTGACTTGACCACCACCCCAGTGCTACTCTAACACCTCCATAGCTATTAAATGGTGTCTAGCAACTCAAAACATAAGTTATTTTGACTTTAGACCATAGGCCCAACAACATAAATGACACCATTGAGTCAGATTTACATTGAATTTCACACTTTACATATACATTACATAAGACAAATGATGGACACAATCAATGACACAACAAACCATTACACTCCAGATTTTACACCTAAAGATCCAACATGTAGGACATCGTTCACCCGTTGCTATAGGAAGTGTATCATATAGCAAGTAAAGTGGCCTATTCAAGCTGTAGAGATATTAAAGGGAACAAGATAACTTACATCTGGATCATCACCAAAACCATACATCATCAACCGCACTGCACAACATGAAAATGCAAAACTACTTAGTGAAACCCACGTTTTGCATTAAGCCTTAGTCACAATTTCATGAGATACTACTTGCTAAGTACTCTGCAAAACAAGCGAGTCTCACGCAAGATAAGAAAGGAACATAATAGATTATGATATAGAAAAAAAACCTATATGCAAGTAATCACTACAAGAATGGAATTGACCTAGTACTCTCCCGCAAAACAAGCAGGTCTTCACACAAGATAAGAAAAGAAAATAAATAGATTTGATATAAACAGCGACCTCTATCCATTTAGTGACTACTTCACATCTAAATGGACTTGGCTAAGTACTATCCTTCAAAACAAGCAGGTTGTTACACAAGATAAGGAAAAACATTCTAAATTTCGATATGAAAAAACCACCTCACGCATTTAATCGTCACTTCACATTCCTGCTCCTATCTGAAAGCAATAACCTTATATCTCAGAACAAAAAAATTTTGTTCTTTGATACCACCGCCTACCTCAAATACCAAATAATAACTGCCCATTCATCGAGATGATGAAACATCACATAAATAAAGGGAAAATATAACGAAGGCATGAATTGGTGAGGCACATAAACGGCAAGCAAGAAACATCTTTATGTTTTCCAATATAGAAACAATGAACTGAAATGTATGAAAATGAGTCCAACATGGAACATAATGAGAAAGGAGAGACAAAGTTCGGCACTTACGATCTTTACTGAAAATGCCTCTTTTGCGCTTGAGCGAGCCTTCTTGCGATTGACCTGCTCCACCTACTTTTAACTTTGACGGAGTTGTAGATGGTGTTGCAGAGGCAGATACGGCGGGCAACTGTCCTGCCATGAGTGCAGGCTCCAATCTGATCTTTGCTCCTTGGATAAGAGCCAAAACGGCCCCACGTCCAATGCTTCAAACCCTAATACTTCCTATTCAAATCAATACTAGTACGAAATGAGATTTGCGGCTGTACTTGATCGAGCTTTTGAAAATTGTACAGTACTCCGCAGAGGAAGGTGTGATGGTGATCATTCGATACGATCTAATTCTTTTCTGTTGATGTTTATGCATAGAAAGACAATCATCAAAGCCTAGATAAAGAGCAGTATTGAATTGCTGTTTTCACCTCTGTGCTTCCCTCGAGCATGCTGAACGCTAAAGAATGCCATTGCTCTAATCTAAACCCTAAAATAGGCAAATCTAAACCCTAAAAGCAGCATTAAGCTCCCTAAACCCTAAAAGTGACATCATGGTGCTTTAGTTAAGGCCAAGGGCTTATGGTGCTGAAGGTCAAGGATTTGGGATTTTTAAAAAGGAAGAAGAAGAAGCCCCCTCATTTATTCATCAAAAACCTATAAAGACATTGATGACAAAGAAAGAGAAGTATTGGGAGAAATTTAAAGAAATCTAAGATTAACAAGTGTGAAGCATCTAATTCAACTAAGATGACAGTAGAATCATATTAGTAGCAAAAAAAAAAATGTGTTGTTGCCAATGGAGCTTTGCCAGTTGACTGCAACAAATCAAAAAGGAGGACCGATGGCAAGTTAGCTAGTGAAGGGAGGGCGAGAAGAAGCCAACCCATCCATCGTCGGCCTTTGCAAGATTGACATGGCTTGAGCAATGTTTCAAAGTGATGGAAATTTGTTGTTTGAATAAAAACATGAGTGTTGAAGCAAAAATGCCCTTACACTCTACCGCCACCCAATGGGCACACATGCGAAGGAATTCATCAAAACGTTAATGAAGGGTGCCACACACATCTCAATCACAAGAGGAATGAATCCATCAAAAGGGTGCCTATCAGAGCAGTGTCTTTCTTTTTCTTGAGCTCCCACCTCGGGTGCTTCTCGTTGCTTGAAGGCATACGAAATAACAAAGCGACGCGAGTGGGGTCAACAACAACAATATCCGCCAAGGTACAAAGCCCTTCACTAGAACACGCATGTGTGAATAGTGACTTGTGGTTGAACGAAGAACGTCGCATTGTTCTTTGAGGACATGAAACCCACCATCTCATGCTATGGAGGCCATTGCATCTCTGATAACATCATGGGTTGTTGTTCACTCACTACCAGAAGACACTGAAGGAGATGGATGATGAGGGCATCAACAGGCTGACACATACACGCCTCAAGAGACCCAAGGCTAACACAGACACGCCTCAAGAGACCCAAGGGCAAAGAATGATGTTGCCCCAAGCAAAGGCTGAGTACAAAGCTGGACATTATTGAGGACAATCAAAAAGATGGAATAAAATGTTGATCTGACAACCAAGCCTCGATAACTAGTCCCGCACAAAAAAGTATTTGAGCTCGATGCAAATCAAAAGTTGCCTCGAAAACCATGTTGGAAAGGGTGAGTTTGTGCATGTGCTCCAAGAGAGTCTCTTGCGCAAACGATCGAAGCTGAAGTGAGAAATAGCTCAAAAGGAGGAACTCGCTTTTGGGGTCATCTCTCCTATAGAAACTCGCCCATCTCCTCGTTTAGTTTTTTGTTTTCCAAGGCTAGGAACCTCTCCTCTCTTGCATTCAGTCACTATGGCTCGAGGGTGAAGCAATTAGGGATTTGACTATTCGTTTCTTGTTGCTTGGCCGGTTTGACTCTAGGGGCATCCTCTGTTGGATTATTCTACTATCAGGAGTGATTCGTTTGAATAATCGATCTCTAATCTACTTCCATTGATTATCCAGTTCTGCAATTTTATTCGTGTTTCTACACAGTCTGCATAAATACTCGGGAATCACTCATCAGGTGGCTCCGACATATCGGACAACCTCCGACGTATCAGATGACTCCGACGAAAGTCGAAGGAGTCGAACATGTCGAAGGATGAGATGATATGAAGCTAAAGACTTGCCCTAACTACTTTGCAAGTAAATTTTCGGGAAGTCCTAACTAGATGGATGACAGCGCATTATCGCTAACTACCAATTGTGATCTACGACTTGATTATGTTAAAAATTCACAATTCTAGCTTGACTAGTTTTGGTCATATGACTTGTAAATAGTTAGATGGTCATGATGTGGCTTGTCACACGTGCCAAATAGCATAGGATTCCATTCATAAGGATGTTCTCAAGTAGACCTAAGTGTTAGAACCTTTGGAATGAGTCCAAATTATGCTTAGATACAAGGGAGAAAAAATAGGAGCTATTTTTGGTAATTTTTGCATTGTTGAGGGATCTCCAAGATTCCCCAAAACCGTGATGGATCATATATATATATAGGTGATGATATCTCACCAAAATCAATCAAACAATTTCATGTTTTTTCTCTCATAATGGTGCAATTGCTCTCTATGTTCATAATTGTTTGAGTACTTGTGATTACTAATGATTATAGGATTGAATGTAGGTCTGGTGTACAGTACTCAGACTGTGGGAGGCCGTACTTTCACACGTGTGAAGCCTTCTTCAAGGATTTGGGCCATTTAGTGAGGTTCAAGCATAGATTTTTGATGGATTTTGATGGTTCAACTTGTGCTAATCTTATGAAATCATAATCTATTGTTTCCCTCATCATTTCAAGTGTTTTAGGATCCTTATTTGCTGTAATTTTTACATGGTATCAGAGCCTAAAGGCTGAAATGAGCTAAATCCTTGGTTTTCATTCAATTTGATCACAATTTTTGATCTAAATCTTGTGTAGATTGGATCTTAGCATCTAGTATTGATTCTAGAACTCAAAGTGAGTCAAATACATTGGAGATTGGTGTTGTGTGACTTCATTTGCAGGTGTTTAGGTCTCTAAAACCAGAGGCAAAGTTGAATTCAATTCACATTACCAAGATAGCAAGTTTTGCTTGCTCCAAGCATTGATTTCTAAGCAAGTTTTGGAGGTGATTTCATAGAGGAGGCTTTCTAGCATTCAAGGAGAGGGAAGATCAGAGTTTTGGGAACTCTTCAAGGCTGTTCTAAGGTGTAGTAGACACCTCCTAAAGTGATTTAGGTTCAGTCCAACCATTGCTTGACTTATGCACCAAATTAGATCAATTTTTCATCAATTTTGATCATTTTTTGCTTGTGATTGGATAGTAGATTGTGTTGCATCCTCATTAAGTTCCATTTAGATCTTTTACAAGTGATTTTGGAAGTATATTAGGTTTTTGAAATTCACTCTTGATCAGATCATTTGGAAGCTTTAATGTTCTTTATAGAAAGAGGGGCAATTCTACTAGTATTGTCTACTTCAATCAAGCAAGTGCATTGTTTCTAGTATTCTATGATTTGATTTTGTTAGAGATCATTCTTAGATCTTTATAGGAAGTCTATTACTGATCTTTTCAGGTCCCTAAGAAGTGGGATAAGGTAGACCTTCAATCAAATCAATAGAAGTAACCTTCATTTGTGTCAAGTCCTTGATTAGGAGACTAGATGGCATCTATAAATGCATATCTTTTGGATACTAATGAAAGGCTCAACAAAACTAACTATTCCATATGGAAAGTTAGAATGGAATCTATCATGATCATGCAAGATCTGATCGAAATTGTAAATGGTAAGGAGGGTGAACCTATTCATCCTCAAGAAAAAGCCAAATACATCAAGAGGTGCAATGTTGCACTACATTGCATAAAAATGAATGTTGCAAATGAACTCTTAAGAGAGGTAGGAGATTGCACTTCAGCTCAAGATGCTTGGGAGACTTTGCAAAAGGTCTATGAATCCAAGAACCAAACTAGAATGTTAGCTTTGAAGAATCAAACTATAAAAGCTATCAAAAGAAAGGAGAGAGTGCACATACTTTTGTCCTAAGAGTAAAGGAATTGAACAAAGAGCTAGCCTTTATAGGTGACCCTATCAAGGATGAAGAGCTTGTTCAACTCATATTGAATGGACTAAGCTTTGAATTTGACAATTTGGTTCAGGGATATGCAATTATGGGTAAGCTACCCATACTTGAAGAACTCCAAGGCACACTCATGGCCGAGGAATCAAGAAGGAGCCAAATGCAAGAGAGGATGGATAGGCTTTCCATCCAAGGTGGAGATGACCAAGCTCTCTTCACCAAAGGCAAAGTCAAGTCCAAAGGCAAAGGATCAACATTCAAGAAGTCTACAAAGCTTGAGGATCAAGAAGGACCCCCAAAGGCATCTCCATCAACCACCAAAGTCAAGAAGGACAAATCAAAGGTGAAGTGCTACTATTGTAGCAAGATGGGGCATTATGCCTCGGAATGCTTCAAGAGGAAGCAAGATCAAAGCCAAGCCAACATGAGCAAAGAGGAGGAGGAGGAGAGTTCACATGAGGACTCTCTCATGATGTCCATATTTTTTTCAACAAGCTTCAAAGGAGAAGATCCTTGGTGGATTGACTCGGGTGCTAGTTCACACATGACTAGTAAAAGGGAGTTTTTCTCTTCTCTCTTATCTTATGATGGACCTATAAAGTCTATCTATACAGCAAATGATGAAGCTTGTAAGATTGAAGGAGTTGGTAGCATTCTCCTTTGCTTAGGATCTTCCAAAAAGATCAACATAGAAGGTGTTTTGTACATTCCTACAATAACAAAGAATCTACTAAGTGTTGGCCAAATGGTGGACAATGGTTTCAATGTTGACTTTGCTTCAAATGAATGTTTCATCAAGAAGAAGGGTAAGATAGTGGCTAAGGGCACTAGACTTGGCAAACTTTATAAGCTGGATGCATTTGTGGATACTAATGTTGTCATGTTGGCCGAGAAGAGCAAGATATCTACCTTTACTTTATGGCACAAAAGACTTGGACATGTCAACTCGGGTTCCATGGAGGCTATGATCAAGGAGGAGTATGCTTTAGGCCTACCAAGGTCTATTGGGAAGGAAGACAAGGTTTTTGAAGCTTGTGCCTTATCCAAGGCACATAAGAAGGTGTTTCCTAACTCCATCACAAAGTCATCTCATCCTCTTGAACTCATACACTCGGATGTGCACATTGCTAGCACCAAATCTAATGGAGGTTCATCCATGTTTTTAACCTTCATTGATGACTACTCAAGATATTGTTGGGTGTTCTTACTTTCCTTCAAGTCTCAAGTATTTGATACTTTTGTAAAGTTCAAGTTGTTTGTGGAAAAGCATCATAATCATAGCATCAAGATTCTTAGAAGTGACAATGGTGGAGAATTCATCTCCAATGAGTTCAAGGCCTTTTGTGAGGAGGAAGGGATCAAGAAAGAAACTTCTTGTCCTTACACTCCTCAACAAAATGGAGTTGCTGAAAGAAGGAATAGAACATTATGTGAATGTTCTAAGGCTTTAAGATTAGATGCTTGTTTGCCCAAATCCTTTTGGGGTGAGTCTCTTGTATGTGCAAACTACTTGATGAATAGGGTGTCTTGCAAAGCAATTGAAGGAAAAACTCCTTATGAGATGTTGTATGGAAAGAAACCCAATCTTAATCACTTGAAAGTTTTTGGGTGTATATGTTATGTGCATGTGCCATTGGAAACAAGAACCAAGGAGGATCCATCTTCCACAAGAGGGATCATGCTTGGATATGCAAGCTCAAGCAAGGGCTACAAAGTCTATCTCCCATCCTTGAACAAATTTGTTGTTTCAAGGGATGTCATCTTTGATGAACATCATATTCATATGCTTGAAGAAGGCTCAAGTGCTCCAACAATCAAGAAGAAGATGGCCGAGGAGCAAGATCTTGGTTTTGAGGAGGAGCTCATGGAGGAGCAAGCACCAAACCCACCTATCACACCAAGGAGATCTTCAAGGGCAAAAGTGGAGCCATCAAGGCTCACATATCAAGGCAAAGGACAACAAGTTGAGGGTATCTCATCCACTTCTTATGCTTTATCTAGTTTTGAAGAACCGTCTAATGTTGAAGATGCATTGAACTCCAAAGAATGGTATAAAGCTATGTTGGATGAGTATGATGCCTTGATTGAGAATGAAACTTGGTTGCTTGTTGAGAGACCTCAAAGGAATGTAATAGGATGCAAGTGGGTCTTCAAGCTTAAGTTGAATGCAAATGGGAGTGGTAACAAACATAAAGCAAGATTAGTTGCAAAAGGTTATGCTCAAGAGAGAGGGATAGACTATGAGGAAACTTTTGCACCCGTGGCCAAGATGGTCACAATAAGACTAATCATTGCACTTGCATCACATTTTGGATGGATTCTATGTCAAATGGATGTCTCTAATGCTTTCTTGAATGGTTTTTTGGAAGAGGATATCTATATGGAGCAGCCACAAGGGTTCATCAAGCATGGAATGGAGAACAAAGTATGCCATCTCCAAAGAAGCATCTATGGCTTGAAGCAAGCCTCGAGATCTTGGAATTCAAGACTACATTGCTATCTTATTTCACTTTCTTTTGTTCAAAGTGAATATGATCCTACTCTTTACATTAAGTTTGATGATGTTGGTATTGTACTTTTACTCATTTATGTAGATGACATCATCATTAGTGGAAATAGTGTTGATGGTATTGAAAAAATCAAGATAGATCTATCCTTAGAGTTCAAGATGGTAGATCTAGGGTGTCTTCACTTCATCTTAGGCATAGAAGTACTTAGAGGGTCTGATTTTATCTTTATAAGTCAAGTAAACTATGCTCAAAGTCTTTTGAAGAAGTTTAAGATGGAAGTATGCAAAAGTGTTGACACACCAATGGAGCAAGATGTAAAAGTGCCAAATGAAGATGATGAAAGATCCTTCATGGACATCACTTTGTTTAGGCAACTTATAGGTTCCTTAATGTGGATCACTATAACTAGACTAGATCTTAGCTTTAGTGTATGTAGGTTGAGCCAATCCATGCAAAAGCCATTGAATATCCATTGGAAAAAGGCTAAGAGAATTCTAAGATACATCTCGGGTACATTGGATTTTGGGATTCTATATAGAGGAGATGTGATTAACCTTCATGCATTTAGTGATTCAGATTTTGCAGGGGACAAGAGGGATAGGAAATCAACAAGTGCCTATTCAACTTTCATAGGAGAAGGTGTGGTTTCATGGCTTTCAAAAAAGCAAGAAACTATATCTCTATCTTCAACCGAGGCCGAGTACAAAGCTTTGACAACCACTACAAAGGAGGTACTTTGGTGAGATATCATCACCTATATATACATGATCCATCACGGTTTTGGGCAGGTATGAGTAGCCCTAAACCTATCCCTAATGCTAATTTTGGTGGATCTTTCATCCCTACCAAGTTAGGGTTGGAATCTTGGAGATCCCTCAACAATGCAAAAATTACCAAAAATAGCTCCTATTTTTCCTCCCTTGTATCTAAGCATAATTTGGACTCATTCCAAAGGTTCTAACACTTAGGTCTACTTGAGAACATCCTTATGAATGGAATCCTATGCTATTTTGCACGTGTGACAAGCCACATCATGACCATCTAACTATTTACAAGTCATATGACCAAAACTAATCAAGCTAGAATTGTGAATTTTTAACACTCCTCCTCACTATCTAGCTTGATTCAATCATTGCTTTACTAATCACTCCAAGTGATGATCTGAACTTCATAAAAGGTGTCTTTTGAAGTGGTTTAGTAAGTAGATCAGCTACACATTCATTGCTTGGAACATGCTCCAAAGCAATCTCCTTGGCTTGCACCATTTCTCTCACAAAGTGATGGCATATCTCAATGTGCTTAGATCTTGCATGGAAGATTGGGTTAGATGCAAGGTGTTGGGCTGATATATTGTCATTGTAGATGATTGGTGCCTCCTCTGAATCCATGATCTTTAATGGTGCAATTGCTCTCTATGTTCATAATTGTTTGAGTACTTGTGATTACTAATGATTATAGGATTGAATGTAGGTCTGGTGTACAGTACTCAGACTGTGGGAGGCCGTACTTTCACACGTGTGAAGCCTTCTTCAAGGATTTGGGCCATTTAGTGAGGTTCAAGCATAGATTTTTGATGGATTTTGATGGTTCAACTTGTGCTAATCTTATGAAATCATAATCTATTGTTTCCCTCATCATTTCAAGTGTTTTAGGATCCTTATTTGCTGTAATTTTTACAGATTAGTTGTCCTACCGGATGAGCTTAAACTGTTTTAGTATATATAGTTGATCATTAAAGCCTTCTATAGTCTCTAGAAAAGATTTTTAGAGCTCTATTAGAGTATTCCTATTAGCGCTTACTGCTTACTAGCGGAAGTGCATTAGACAGAGTTTTTCAGTTACTTAGAGAGAGTTTACAGTACGCAGATTTCATCCGCTATTGCTTTGTGCTCTCATCATCTGATTTGTACATGCTACTCACTGAATCAATCTATCTTCTTATTGCATTCAATATCATGTCAGAATGTATGCTTCTTCGTAGTCATTTGTAACTGATAAATCTCTTATTGTTTCGTCTAATCTCTTGAATACTTCAACGCTGCAATACTCTATACATCACTTCGCACTCTGAAATTGTTTGGCTACAAAATCAAATTAGTACTAATAATTTCAAAATTAGTTGCTAAAAGATTGAACGTGACTTCCGTCATTATAGCTTTGTTCAATTATTGATACGAGTAGTCATGCACTAGGAAAAAAGGCTCATTCCGTTGCGCTCGATAGTTCATCCACAGGCTTCAGATTATCAAATTGTCATTCCTTCTTCCAACATGCTATTAGAGCTCTACTATTAGATACCCTTCATGGTATCAGAGTGATATCATTAGATACTTTTCATAGTATCAAATTCTTATCATAGCACACTTGTTCTTAATCTTCAAATTGTGATATCAAATTTTAGTATCAGAAAATTGATTTCCACGTCGCACGTTATCATTCTTAAAGTCATCGACTTATCAGTAGACCAAGTTCCAGATGGATTTTCAAAGTAAAGCCAATCTCATCGTAGACAAGCTGAATGGATCTAATTACTATTTGTGGAAATTTAAGATGAAGACCTTGCTAATCGCCAACGAGTTGTGGGATGTTGTCACAGGTTTTGAAATGAAGCTTGAAGACGACACAACCAACTCAAAATGGGAATCAAAGGATGGCAAAGCTTTCATGCTTATTATTCTTAATATATCAGACACTCAAATTTGCCACATATCTGAAGCTCAAACTTTGAAAGAAGTATAAGACATCCTAAGCTCACTATATGATGTGAGGGACGTGACTTCCAACTTGCATCTCAAAAGAAAATTCTTCACACTCAAGATGTCGAATGGTGATTCGCTTTAGAATCACGTTAACCAGTTTAAGAATCTCTTGCAATAGATGGCAGCTGTCGGATCGATCATCGATGATCAAGACACAATCTTGACATTGCTTTCAAGCTTGTTGCCTACATATTAGAACTGGGTGATGATCATATCAACACACTCAGATTTAACTCTCACTAGAGTTATCACACTATGTTGTTGCAAGAAGACAATTGCATAAGTCAAGACACCTCTTCGACTTCATTATCTCATGCTCTATATATCATTAAAGGCTCAAAACGACAGAAGAAGAAAAGCTCTAAGAAGTCCGCATCAAGAATCAGAAGCCGACACAGAGTCAAGAGCAATTATCAATCCGCAGTCAAAGAAGAAGATGTTTTGTAAGTATTGAAAATACACTAATCATCAGATCCAGGATTGTAGGGTATTAAAAACCAAAAATGCCAACAAGCAACCAGATCAACAGGTGAATGCAATCGTAGTATCATCTCTATCTCTCGAACTCGACATGGATGAAGGAGCATTTATGGTCAAAGACCAAAACGCGATTCGATAATTTTTGGTTTTTGGACTCTAGAGCTACTCAACATATGACTAGTCATCGTGAGCATTTTCACTCCTATACACTTTACAGTACAAAAAAAATCGTTCATCTTGGCGATGATAGTACACACACTATTGAAGGTGAAGGCACTGTAAGATTGATGTTCTAGCATGATCAATTCAAACTATTATCAAATATTTTGTATGTACCTATACTCTCTACGAATCTGTTATCAGTAAGTAGAATTACTGATTTAGGTCATAGGTAGAGTTTGAGTCCTGATCAATTCCGAATTATTGATAGGACCAATAAGATCCATGCACTCGGTAAGAGGCATTGATACTTGTATAGACTGGCTCATTGTTATTCTAACACTAGTCAAGCCTTGAAAACCTATGTTCTTGTCAATAAAACATTACTTTGGCATTATAGATTAGGACACTTGAATCATACAATTATGTCAAACGTGTCCAAACAATCCCTAGAACTCGACCTCAACTATCCAACCAATAAAGTCGAATCTCCTTGTCTGTCAAAGCTGCATCCTTGGAAAATAGACTAGGATTCCTTTTAGATCGAGTCATAGGCATGTAGCAAAAGATGTTCTAGATGTTGTTCATTCATATATATGTGGTCCAATGCAAACTCCATCGTTGCTTATGCAAAGTATTTCATTACCTTCAATGACAAATACTCAAGAAGAACATATGTTTATTTTATTAAGCAGAAATTTGAGACTTTCAAAATCTTTCGACAATTCAAAGAGCATGCAGAAATGGAAACTGGTAAAAGAGTTAAAGCACTAAGGTCCAACAATGGGGAAGAATACATCTCTACCGAATTCAAGGAGTATTGCATGAACAACGACATTGAACAACAATTCATTACCTCCTATTCGCCTCAGTCCAATGGACTTGTTGAGAGTAAGAACAAAACCTTAGTTGAATCGGCTAAGCGTAAGCTTGCTCATGCGACACTTCTGAAGTCCTTCTGGGTTGAAGCGTTTCCACTACACCTTATATTCAAAACAAATGTCCGACTAAAGCTCTCTTAGACAAAACACCTTATGAAGTTTGGATAGGCTCCAAACCATCATTATCGAACCTACGAGTTTTTGGATGTATTGTTTATGTGCAGATACCGCAAGATATTAGGAAGAAGTGTGACTTCCACAGTATCAAATCCATTTTCATTAGCTACACTACTTCAGATAAAGATTATAGTTGTACAATCCTATCGAGTCGAAGATATTCACCAGTCATGATATCATCTTCATCAAAGATCAGTTTATCGACCTCAAAGGCAACGGCAAAGCTCATATAGTTGAACTATTTGACTCTCACGAAGTATCAAACACTTATTTTCCCAAGTCTACTATTCCTATTGAGGGTCCTAGTTCGTCCGCTTCAGACGAACAACTTATTAACAACAAATCCGAAGATGATGTTGTAGCTCAACAACTATAGCATGATGAAAATAATCAACTTCACTCATTTCCCAGAAGATCGACAAGAGAACTCAAACCACCTATAAGGTATATCGACGAGTCTGCAGCTTATCTTGTTCAAGAGCTGACTACTATTGAAGAGGCATAGCCCGATTCCAATCTTTGAAAGGAAGCCATGGATAAAGAATATTCATCTCTTATCAAGAACCAGACTTGGACTATTGTCAAGTTGTCTGCCAACAAAGATGTAGTTGATTGTAAATACCCACAACAAGAAGACATCTACATGCTACAACTTGAAGGATACATTCACAAAGGTATGAAGCATCATGTCTGTAAACTCCATAAGGCACTCTATGGCTTGAAGCAATCAATCTGAGTTTGGTTTCAGAGGATCAACACATTCCTCATCCGACAAGGTTTTCAACCAAGCACTACCGACTGCAATGTTTACTTCAAATCAGTGCAACAGTCCTTCATTATTATCACATTGTATGTCGATGATACATTGCTTTTCAGCAATAGTACCAATCTGGGGAAGGATACTAAACAGATGTTGTCTTCCGAGTTCGACATGACCGATATAGGCGAAACTCACTTCTATTTGGGCATTCAAATCCACATAGACAGAGCAAGACGACTGATCTATATTACTCAACAAACGTATCTTCACAATGTTCTTATCAGATATAATCTGATTAATTGTAAATTAGCTCACTTACCAATGGATCAGGCCTGCGATTGTCGAAGTACGAATGTCCTCAGACCAACCAAGAAGAGGACCAAATGAGAGAGTATCCTTATCGATCGGTACTTGGATCTCTCATGTATGCAATGGTCTACACAAGACCTGATATCTCTTTTGCAGTTAGCTCACTCAGCCAATTCATGGCTAATTCTGGCATCACCCATTGGAAGGCTCTCATAAGAGTCATGAGGTATATTCGAGCTACTATGGACCAGTGCATATGCTATGGAGAAGTTGACAACGAAAATCTTCATCGGCTCAGTGGATATTCCGATACAAGCTGGGGAAGAGATGTAGATATTCATAAATCCGAAACTGGATTTACATTCTTCCTCAACGGCGGTCCTATTTCATAGGACAATCATAAGCAAACCTCTAGTGCTCTTTCATCTATAGAAGCAGATATTGCTGCTTCTCAATCTATTAAAGGAACATTTTGGTTGAGAAATTTATTGTCAGTTTGAATCAATATACCCCAACAATCATATTATGTGATAATCAGAGTGCCATTGACTTATCGGCCAATCCTAGACTTCACTCTAGAAGTAAGCACATTGAGATTTGATATCACTATGTTAGGGGCAAGATTCTCGACATAGAGGTAAGCTTAGCATACTATCGTGTTAGATTATTCTCCTACTAATCAACTAATCACATTTTAATCTTTATCCAACTCATTATCTAGACCTGCAGTTTTCTTTATGTTTCTACACAGTCTGCATAACTACTTGGAAATGGCTCACAGGTGGCTCTGACATTTATTGACATCATCGACAAACTTTGAAGACTTTGGGCACTTCGGTGACTTTGGAGACTTTGGCCACTTTGGTAACTTCAACTACTTTGGCCACTTCGGCCACTTTGGCCATGTCAATTGATCGAATTTCGGAAAGTTTTTCATCATATAGAATCAGATTCTTGAAAAGTGGAATAGAGCTAGCAGATATAATCTGAGATAGTTTTTTTTGGAAAAATCTATATCCAATCTCATTATCGATTTGATCTAAATTTGTAAAAATGGCTGCCTCTGGAGCTGCTCCACAGGAGGTCAATCCAATTATTGTTAGAAGAGCACCCCGATTGGATCTACCCAAGTATAATGGATTAACAGATCCAGTTAGATTTCTTCAGATCTATGCTGACTCCTGTGAGGTCTATGGTGAGATTTATCCTCAAGATAAACTTAAGCTATTTCCTATGGCCTTAACAGGTACAACACAAGATTGGTACTATAACCAAGATGAAATTGAGCATACAGATTGGGAGATTGTTAAACGAGCCCTTATCACACGGTTCAAACCGCGGAAGTTTATGGAAGACCCTTTCCTACTTTTAAGTAGAATTAAAATGGGAAAGAGGGAAATGGTTTGAGATTACATCGAAAGGGTGAAACATTTTAGATCTGAATGTGAACCTGAGCTGATTAATGAAAATGCCATGATTATGTGGTTTTTGTCAGGTCTACCTAAATGGATAAGAAGTGAGCTGAAACGCCATAATGAGTACGCACTTTTGCAAAATGCTATGGACGATGCAATTCGGGAGGAGGATGAAGATTCAGATGATGAGCCGAATGTCAGTATGTTGCCTTATATAGCAGGGCAGACTACTACGACATCCACCACTATTGCATCAACGAATGCCAATGCTACTGCAAAAATGATGCTCAATGAGTTCGAGAAACTTGGGAAGACCCAGCAGTTGCAATTTGATGAGAAGATCAAAGCATTGGAAAATTTTCACGGAGAAGCAAACAAGGAACTTGAGAAGTTTGCAAAGACTTTTCCTACCAGGGAAAATATCTGGTGTTCTATTTGTACAGGAAATCACACAGTGAACGAGTGTCCTCAATTGAAAAAACGAATGGAAATCAGTGTTTGCCATCTGTGTAATTCACTTGACCATGAGACTGCTTTTTGCAACTTCAACCCTCGAATAATTTATCAACGGTATGCCCAGATGGGATATCGAGATCCACAATATGGAGGAAATCCAGCAGCAAGACTGCGACAATCTACTCTTGGATACCTGGAACGTCTAGCTTTGCATGCCCCACCAAAACACTCCGCTCCTCCTACCAATTTGATGGAACCAGAACCTTACGGAAGTGCTGAGCAATGGAGCTATGGTAATGATCAGGAAGGTGGATCTTCAGAACAGTATGCCATTTATGCTGCCGCTCAACAACAAGCCTCGATAAATTGGACCAGAGCACCACTTGGATGCTTTGCATGTGGAGAAAATCACAGAGTTGCAGAATGTCCAAATAAAGAAAAATCTGTACCATTTTGTCGTGATTGTGGGCATTGCTATAAAGACTGTCCAGCAAGACCGAAGCCACCACTAGCTACAACACCTGTAAATCTGATAACCATCAAGCAAGGATCAATAGCTCAAAATAAACCAAGTGCACCCTTGATGGTGGTCACGGGAGCACAAAAGCAAAAAGAACCAGTAGTGGATCCAATACCTGCTGATTCTATACCATACAACATCGGGAGTCTATCCAAATCTTAATACAGAAAAACGAAGATATTAGGATATGAGACAGTGGATTAAACATCTGCAAGAAGAAGAGGAACTTGAAGCTGCTAAAGTAACAACTGAAGTTCGGTCTTCACCATTGCAGCCTCCAAGAAATTTATGTACGGATATGAATGATCAATAACATCATCACGAAGAACCCTTCAAGATGACTGACCCGGAAGCACCGCATACAGAATTACTCATGAACATTTTGTCTAGTAAGATCAATATTTCATTGGGAGAGTTCCTAAAGTTGGTGCCAAAAGCAAAAGAAGTTTTAGCGCAAAAGTTAGCTCAAGAAGAACCAAAAGTCGATCGGGAGCCGCTTTTTTGTGCTGGATTTGAAGAATCTAACGATGTACTCCATGTTGGAGCCGTTTGGGAAAGTGAACAAAGAATATCACTTTGCCGATACAACATAGACAATTTTCTAAAGAAGTAGCCATGATAGATGGTGATTCAGGAGTTGACCTGATTTCTACAAAGCTATGTACAAGATGGGCCTTACAAAGATTAAGCCTACTACTTTTTCTATTAAGCTAGCTGATCAAATGACAGTTCGTCCACGAGGAATGGTGGAAGATATACCTGTCAGGATTGCAGGAGTATAGTTCATCATTACTTTCATCGTGATGGACTTACCAGAAGCACCAAATTCTACCGAGTTCTATTAGGACGTCCGTGGTCACGAGTTGCGCAAGTAATTCATAATTGGGGTACCGGAAAAAACACTTTTGAAAATCGTGAACCTGCAGTTAAAGTTGATCCTACGACTTGGACTATCAAGCTAGTGGTTCAAAAAGCGGATGACGATCCAGAAAAAAAATTGGGAGTTCACTACGATTCTCAAACGGATACTGTCAATTGGAACGAAGCTCTTGCAACAATTGATTGTACAGCAGGATATATGTTTCAACAAGATATTCAATCAGAGATGAGCGAGATTTTCTTATTAGATCGAACTTTGGATACGCCAATCATGTTTTCACTAAATGTGCTGAATGTAGCCTGGATATCAACAGGACCCATACCAGATCCAATTGAGGATGATCTCATACTAGTGAGCCATGCCTTAACTTGTGATGGCAATGCAGAACTTACGGATGAACAGATTCTACATCATATGGATCTGACCAGATTTGGAGTGCGTAATGTTCCTGATGAACCAACAATCCAATCGCCCAAACCAGTTATATTGAAGGGAGACAGGATCACAGGTTCGATAACAAAGAAACAAGCTAAGCAACATTATAATACGGTCCTGAAATGGGAAAATCCCCCTCAAAAGATCGATTCAAAAAAAGTGCCACCTCTATTGGATAAAGGCAAAGGAAAAGTCAAGAATGATTCTTCAAGTCAGATTTCCAGCAAGACATCATCATCTAGGAAGTCTTCACCTATGAAAAAATATTTATCATCCCGAAAGTCATCACCTCCACGTTCAATTCCTATTAAGAAGGCTAAACGAAGATCCAAGACAAATCCTTTCAAAAAAGAACAAGCAAATGTAGTCCAGCATGATATGCCAGAGCATTTTAAACGTTATACATTGGATGATGTGGTTATCATGTTACCTAAAGCACATCGTGAACCTGAAGAACACATGCCATAATCTAAAGAGGTTCATGATGGCCCAGTTAGGATGCAGCCAATGAATCTTGCCGAACCAGGAGAACCGGAAAAGATTGTACAAGTGGGATCACAACTTACTCCTGAATAGTATCAAGCACTCCGTTTGTTACTTATTAAGTATCAAGATTGCTTTACATGGACTTATCAAGATTTGAAGGGTATTTTGACATCAGTGATTGAACATACCATACCTTTAGTACCTGATGTAGTATCAAAGATTACAAAGTTCTATCGCTGTAATCTTAATGTGGCAGATCTAATAAAGAAAGAACTTCAGAGATTGCTTGATGCCAATTTCATTTATGAGATCGAGCATACCAAATGGATTTCACCGATTGTCATTGTTTCTAAGAACAATAAAAAATTGCGAATCCGTGTGAATCTCAAAGCATTGAATAAAGTGACACGGAAGGAACACTTTCCGTTACCTTTTACTGAAAGCATTTTGGATCGCCTTGCTGGAGTGAAAGCTTGTAGTTTCCTGGATGGATTTAGTGGTTACAACCAGGTTAAGATTGCACCTGCTGATCGCCACAAAACTGCTTTTGCAACAGAATGGGGCACCTATGCTTACAAAGTAATGTTGTTTAGACTCTGTAATGCACCAAGTTCATTCCAAAGAGTAATGCAATTTGCCTTTAAAGATTATCTACAAAAATTCCTTAAAATTTACTTGGACGACTTGGAGTTCATAGTACAGATACAGGCCACCTGGATCGATTGGAGAAAGTATTTGAAAGATGACGCAAATATCAGATTTCTCTAAATCCAGAAAAACGTCAGATATGGATTTCGCACAGAGTTGTGCTTGGACATGTGATATCAAGACATGGTATTGCCACCGATTATTCTAAGATCAAAGTTATTGTGGAATTGCCACCGCCAGCAACAATTCGAGGAGTTTATGTGTTTATGGGTCATGCGAACTACTATCGAATTTTTATTATCTTCTTTGCGGATTATTAATAAGGTTAAGAAGAAACTTTGATGCATCAAACTTGCTAAGATAAGTCTCCTCGATTAGTTGGGTGAGCATCCCATGTTTCCATCCAGAAGGTCCAAGGTAAACCAATATATAGACACCACACACTAGCCAAAAACTGGTAGCTATGGTTTCTTTTGTAAGTTGTAAAAATTTATGTCTCACCCCAAGGAATAAAATCATTCAAAGCTTCCAAAGGAATGATGAGAGTGCTTCAGATTATGTTTTGAGAGTGAAAGATGTTCATAGAGAGCTTGCTTACATAAGAGACCATCTCAACCCAGGAGAGCTAGTACAAATGATTCTATGGGATGAAGGAAGAATTTGACAACCTTGTCCAATCTTATGCAATCAAGGAGGATCTTACAAGCTTGGAGGCACTACAAGGAGTTCTCATTTTCGAGGAGTGTAGACCAAAGAACAAGCTATTGAGGATCAATCAACTTTCCTTGAAGGATGAGAGAGAGATGAAAGCATACTTCACAGAGGACAAGCCAAGAGGAAGGGAAAAATAAAATTACCAACATTTCAAGAAGGACAAGTCAAATGAGAAGAGTGATGAGGATTCATCACAAACATCGACAAGTTGCAAATCCAACTTCTTTTGTCGTGAGAAGGAGCATTTTGCTTCTAATTG
The DNA here is from genome assembly GCA_029204225.1 of Diphasiastrum complanatum. Lineage (NCBI taxonomy): Eukaryota > Viridiplantae > Streptophyta > Lycopodiopsida > Lycopodiales > Lycopodiaceae > Diphasiastrum > Diphasiastrum complanatum. The sequence continues at coordinate 6,095,764 of CM055108.1, read as the reverse complement.
TCTCAAGAAGAAAGAGTTCCTCAAGCAAGCCAATCTTACTAAGGAGAGTGAAGGTGAGATAGAAGGGAGTTATGAATAAGATCTTTCATGATGTCTATGTACTCTTCTTCTAGTCTTGAAGATAGAAATGCATGGTGGATAGATAGTGGATCTAGTTTTCATAAAATCTTTCACTCATCTTGCACCTTACAATGGTTCTAGAAAGTTTATCTTCTTTCCTATAAATGGTGAACGCAAGATAGAAGTAATTGGTAGTGTACCAATTGGTGTTGAATCCACTATGATTTCTAAATATGTACTTTTTGTGCCTAATCTCACTACGAATTTCATTAGTGTTGGCAAGATGTTGGATGATGGTTTCCAAGTTGATTTTGGAAAAGATGCTTGCTTGGTTAAGAGGGATGGTGATGTGGTAGCTGTGAAGGATTTCAGATCATTCAAGATCCAGTCCATGTCCCAAATCTTTGGTTACAATAAGGAGCAAACCAACAATCCTGCCAATGTAGAAAAATACAAAATGAGATGCAAACTCTAAGAGATATTGATCAAACATGAACCAAAACATAAAATATGTTTGTTGTCCATACAATTACAGTACCCTACTGTATTTCACACGTGTGGAACCGAAAATAGCAATAAATGATCATTCTACACATAGAATTGCAAGATAACACCAAGATAGTGCACCAATGAGTAGTAGAACCCAAAGAGAACCATGTATAATGATGAAATGAGAGAGAGAAGAGAGAAGATGTGTCTCTCCACGAGTTACATCCTTTTATAGAGTTTCCAAACCCTATTTGGCCACTTGGCTTTCCCTCCAAAATGTAAACCCTACTATTTTTGGGTCTAGATTCAATGTACCCAAAGTTCAAATTTGAATCTCTCTCAAACTCGACTATCAACTTTCCCACACTTTCCAAAGGTGTTTATTGAATGTATTTCAAACTAATATAACTTCAAAAAGTTTGTCTCTAAGTCTAAAATTAGTTTTGGCCTCTTATTGACAATTTACCAAAATGTGACTAAACTAGACTAAACTAGTTGAAATCTCTCACACTCCCTCTTCAACTAGTTTTGGCATAGTTTTGACAATAGAACTTTGATCCAACTTTAGAATGATCTCCATCCTAAGTATAGATCTTTTTTCTAAGGTTTTAAAGTATCTTTCATAATTGATATAGAGAATAGTGTCCAAATTGGATGCTTCACTATTTCTTACATCAATTTTACACATCCAGATAAAACTAGAACATGAAGAACCAATTAGAATGTGAATGAAATGATTCCTCCATGTTTCAAACTTTGAACTCTCTGGAAAATTATAGCAACCAAACAATAAATGTGAGTGATGACCATTTGCTTGCTTGTCTCCTCCAACTTTGTCCTTTCTTGATATGTCTTCACCATAAAACTCCATGAATGAGCCTCCATCTCCATCTTGCCACAAGATATCATCAACACTTGATGACTTGGCCATGAATGAGTGACATAATGAACCTCCAATAGCTTCATTTTCATCAGCAAAACCATCCAAGAATGCTAGTACAACTCCAACAATAAGATATTACAAGACAATGTAGCTAGTTTGTCCATATCTTGACAATCTGCACACATCCACATGAAATAGCTCAAACATGAGATAGAACAAGTAAAGTAAACTTGAACAACACTTCCTTGCTGCTCCTTTGACCTTACTTGAGTCTTCAATAAGCTGCAAAAATAGATCCATAACATATTTGCCAAATAACCTTCCTTTGATGCTCTTGACTAGCTCCAAATTGCCACCTTTCCTTTTGTGTCGTTGAAGCCCTTTGAGACCAACCTCTTGATCTTCCTCTTGACCATCAAAGTCATTGAACAAACTTTTTTTTCTAGATCCATTACTTGCTTTTTCAGTATGAAAACCATGAGAACCAATATCCACTTGCATAGCATCATCTACACAAGAAAATTCTCCAAAACATGTGAGTAAGGCAAAATGAGTCGCTTCCACTTGCTTACCTTTCTCTTGGTCATCAAAGATATGAATATATTCAGACCTGAACCTTTGGAAATACTCCCTCTCAAACATATTATCTTGATCCAACAAGATCTCATTAATGCTTGATCTCGATCTTCCACAAAGGTTAGTGAAAACAATGTCACCAATGTCACCATCATAAATCAAAAGATAGATTCCAAACTTTCCATCCAACATGAAGTAGAGTAGGTGAAGATGAGTATCAAACCTAATAAATCCAGCCTTCTTGAGTCCATAACAAACCTCAATAAGCTCACCAATGAGATCTCCCTTGTCTTTAAAAAATTGCCTCTCGATTTGCTACATGTAGTCTTCTCCAACCAACCTTTTGCCATCTCGATCATGAGTGATCAATTCACAATCATAGAATCTTTTGAGTTGATGAAGAGATGTGAGATCCATGCCTTGGATCTTCCCAAGAACCAATCTTTCATTGCTCTTTCCTTCATGAGACTCCCTCTTAATGATTGCATCATAAGAAGTAGAAACCTCAAAAACATTAGAAGCCATGAAAAAAATGATTAGTACCTTCAACATAAGAATGATTGAAGTACTCTCTTTTTTCAAACAAGAACTTCTACTCAATGTTTTAGGTAATGACTGATATGATAATGATTCTTCCTCACTATCATTCACAATGACATCATTCAAAGTACATCCTACTTTGAACTCTTCACATACTTTTCTTCTTCTTGACTTGTGACTATCTTCCTCACCAAGTCTCTTGATAGAAACATTTGATCTACTCTCTTTATGAAGACATGTAACTCTACTTGCTGGAAAAATGACTTTCTTGGAATCATAACAAAAGAATGTAGAAGAACCACCTCCTTCATGCATGCACCTAGCAACATCCTTTTCCATATGATCAAAGAAATCATGAGCAACAATCTTTTCCAAGGAAGAACCTTCTCCTCCATTGATGAAGTTAGCTCTTTCCTTACCTTTTGCATGCTTGCACTTGCCATGAAGAACCTTTGAAACAACATCATTATCCTCAAGACTAGCCAAGTTAGCACAAAGATGAACATCTCCAAGAAGCATATTAGATCTTGACCTAGATCTAGCATAAGGAAGCTTGTTAGACTTTGCATAAGATCCACCAATCTTTTTGATGCTAAAAGGAAACTTTGGAAAGCTGAGACCAATCTCCTTTTCCATTCCATCCTTTTTGTTAGCCATAACAAAAGCATCAAGCTTGAAAAGTCTACCTTGTTTATTGCCCATAGCAACCAAGATTTCGTCCTTTGTAATGAAGCAAGCATCACCACCAAACTTTACCATGTATCCTTTCTCTATCATTTGACCAACACTTAGCAAATTCTTTGAAAGTGAAGGAATGTAAAGAACACCATCAAGTCTTGCTTTCCTATTAGTAGATAGACAAATAGAAATTGAACCAATACCTTCAATCACACACTCACCACCATTGGCCATGTGAATTGCTTTCTTGGCTCCATCATAAGTGACCAAAGAAGTAAAGAACTCCTTGTGACTAGTCATGTGTGAGCTAGCTCCACTATCAATCCACCATGAATCTTTGTCACCTTCACTTGATATTGGACTTGAAGAACACATCAAAAGAGAATTACCACCACCTAGATCCTCATCATTAGTAGTAAAGTTGATTTGCTTGCTACCTTCATCTCTTTGCTTCTTCAAACATTCATTAGCAAAATGCCCTTTGATTCCACAATAGAAGCATTTCAACTTAGACTTATCTTTCTTTTTTCCAAAAGAAGAAGTCTCACCTTGATCTTGCCCTTTAGACCACTTGCCTTTGCCTTTGCCCTTGAACTTGCCTTTGATGAACATAGCATCCTCTTCGTAATGAGATGTCGATGTAGATCCACCTCCTCTTGATTGAAGCCTATACTCCTCATTCACCAAGATCTCTTGCAAATCCACAATACTTGGCAAAGTCTTTTGAATAGCAAAACTTTGAACAAGATTAGCATGATCATCCAACAAGCCATTAAGTATAACTTGAACAAGCTCTACCTCCTTAATGCTTTCATCAATACATGCTAACTCATCATTGAATGCCTTAACCCTCAAAACAAAAGCATGAGTACTCTCTTCCTTCTTTTGCGAACTTTGAAAGATTTGCCTCCTAAAAGTAAGCACTCTTGATGTAGACTTGGATTCATAAAGCTTCTTCAAAGCTTCCCAAGCCTCCAAAGATGATGTGCACTTACCAACTTCCTTGAGAAGTTCATTGGTAACATTCATCTTGATCATGTGTAGAGCTTTCTTTGCTCTCTTGTCATACCTCATTTGATCTTGTTGAGTTGCTGGTCTCTCCTCCAAACCTACAACAATCTCCATCAACTCATTCATCTCCAATAAAGACTCCATCCTCACCTTCCAAGTAGAATAGTTGATTGAGGTAAGCTTATCATTGCTCTCCAACATAAATCCACCACTTGTAGCCATGTTGAAGTGACCTGATATTCTCTTTCAACCTGTTCCAATGCACAAAGCACTCTCTTGAATGTCAAAAAATGAACTCAAGAAGAAATCACAAAGATATGGGACCTCTCAAATCTCTTCTAGCACTTCTAGCTAGAAAATCAACACATAGAATAGTGAAATCTTGATCAACCTATGATCTATCCTCAATCTAATGATTCTTGCCACTTCCTAAGATTGAAACACACTCAAATAAAGTTCAGTAACCTCACAAACTAGAGATCCAATCAAAATTAGGGTTTTGACAAAATAACAAAAAATTGAATATCTCAAATTCTACATGCAATTTCTAGAAACTTGGCATATCTTCTTGTAGACTCCAATGAGACCTTCCTAATGCACCAAATATCATCTAAATCCAGTAAACCAAGTGTAATCGGAATTGATCAAGTATATAACCCTATATTGAGTTTTGACCTACAAAAGATCAATTCTACACATGCAAAAATGCTGATTTTTGAGTAGAGATCAATCTAGCATGCTCTAGCATTGGTAACTCCTCCAAATCCTTGCTAAAGATGGCTGATCCTTTCATAACCTGAAACACAAGAGCTCTGATACCATGTGAAGGATTTCAGATCATTCAAGATCCAATCCATGTCCCAAATCTTTGGCTACAATAAGGAGCAAACCAACAATCCTACCAATGTAGAAAAATCAGCATTTACATACAAAATGAGATGCAAACTCTAAGAGATATTGATCAAACATGAACCAAAACATAAAATATGTTTGCTGTCCATACAATTACAGTACCCTACTGTATTTCACACGTGTGGAACCGAAAATAGCAATAAATGATCATTCTACACATAGAATTGCAAGATAACACCAAGATAGTGCACCAATGAGTAGTAGAACCCAAAGAGAACCATGTATAATGATGAAATGAGAGAGAGAAGAGAGAAGATGTTTCTCTCCACGAGCTACATCCTTTTATAGAGTTTTCAAACCCTATTTGGCCACTTGGCTTTCCCTCCAAAATGTAAACCCTACTATTTTTGGGTCTAGATTCAATGTACCCAAAGTTCAAATTTGAATCTCTCTCAAACTCGACTATCAACTTTCCCACACTTTCCAAAAGTGTTTATTGAATGTATTTTAAACTAATATAACTTCAAAAAGTTTGTCTCTAAGTCTAAAATTAGTTTTGGCCTCTTATTGACAATTTACAAAATGTGACTAAACTAGACTAAACTAGTTGAAATCTCTCACAGTAGCAAGAGGGACTAGATGTGAGAATATTTTCATAGAGGTCTTGGAACAACATTAGTGGTGACTCCATCCTCACCTTCCAAACAGAATAGTTTGTAGAGTTTAATCTTTCACTAGATTCTAGAAGGAAAGCACCAATTGTTCCCATCTCACCAATGGATTCTACAAACAAATACACAATAAATTGGTTTTGATTTGATCCTAGAAACTCAAAAAGGTCTCTCTTGTAGTGTTTCTCTCAAATTTGGCTTCTAGCCATCTCAATGGACTTCTAGCCATGGTTCTAGCACTTCTCTTCTTCTTGTTGTGTACCAATTGCCTCCAACATCATCTACAACCATATTACCTCATTCACCATCTTCGAAGTTGCAACATATTCAGCTTTGCATGAGGATTGAGCCACCAAGTTTGTTTCTTGCATGTCCAGCTGATTGTTGTTCCGCACACTATCGAACACCCTCCTGTCACGGACTTGTTGTCGTCTTTGCAGCTTGCTCAGCTTGCATCACTGTAGTGTTGCAGCTTAAATCCTTTTTCTTCTTTTTCTGCTTTGTAGGTCAATCCCATATTTTGGGTGCCTTTCAGATATTGGAGAATTCTTTTTGCCATTTGCCGATGTGCGATGCTAGGATTCGAGGAGAATCGGCTCAATGTGTAGACAGGGAAGGCCAAGTTGGGTCCTGTACAAATTGTAAGATATATCAGACTACCGATTAACTTCTGGTATGGTTTACCTTCCATATTTCGTCTCTCCTTGTTAGTGTTCGGGCAATCCTGTTTCGTCAATTTGGCTCCAACTATGATTGGTGTGGCCTTTTCTTTGCAGTCCAGCATTTAGTACTTCTTAAGCACCTTTTCAACGCATTATAATTGACTCAGATGCATCACTCCTCTTATTTGATTTCTTTTGATCTACAACCCAAGATATTTTGTTGCTTCTCCCAGATCTGTGATCTCATAACTTGCAGAAATCTGACTCTTCGTTTTCTTGATTAGTATCAGAGAGTTTCCTATCATCAGGGAGTCATCTACAAAAATAGTTAGAATCAGAAAGCTTCTTCCTACTCTCTTTATATAGACATTACAGTTTGATTGTGTAGGAACGAAGTCTATCGAGCTTATTGAGCTTCTTGTACCAAGCTCGTGATGCTTGCTTCAGACCATAACTACATCGATGTAACCAACAAACATAATGTCAATTGTCGGGATCTTTGAATCCTTCAGGCTGTTTCATGAAGATTTCTTTCTCTAGATCTATATGGAGAAAGGCTGTTTTAACATCAACCTGGTCTATTTCTAGATTGTATTGTGTTGCGTATGCAAGGAGCAGGCGAATGCTTGTCATCTTGAGTAGGTATCAAAGTAATCGATACCGTACATTTGCGTGTAGCCCTTGGCGACAAGTCTGGCCTTGTAGCATCTGACAGTGGCATTTGATTTGAATTTTCTCTTATAACATTTGCAGTCGATGATCTTTTTATCTTTGGGTAGTGGCTCTAGTGTCCACGCCTCATTGATTCGATCTCTTATAACATTGCTTGCTTCCAGAATTCTTTCTCTAGGCTCTGGGTAGCCTGTTGATATGTTGTCGGCTCCTCAATGAAGCTACAGTATTCGACATCTATATCTTCGCTCCATTGAAAATTGTCAGTGTATCGATCTGGAGGTCTTCTTTATATTGTTGACCTTCTTGGTCCTGTTTGTCGTTGTTGGTTCATTTCTTCTTTGTCAGGTTGATCTTCAGCTTTCTGCTCTGGAGTTTGGGGGTCGATGTTCTGATTTGATGTTTGGCCTTGATCTTCCTCTTGAACTGGCAACAATGTGAAGATCTCATGGCCCTTTTCTTCCTTCAATCCAAGAAATGTGGATTCATCGAAGTTTACATCTCTACTCGACACAACTTTCTTTGAGGTTGGGTTGTAGAGCTTGTTCTTTTGTGATCCATTCGAGTATTCGACCATGGTTGTTTGCTCCGACTTTTCATCGAGCTTGCTTCTATTTTCTTTTGGTATGTGCTTATATGCTGCACATCCGAACACACGAACATATGACAGATCAGTTTTTTCGTCTGTCCACATCTCATACAGTGTCTTGTTTTCCAGGGATGTCGTTGTTGATATGTTTTGCAGGTGTACTGTTGCAGCTATTGCCTCAACCCAAAATTGGCTCGGCAATTGAGCATGTGCCATCATGCATCTGGCTCCTTCGACTAGCGTCATGTTTCTTCTTTCTACGACACCATTATATTCTAGTGTGTATGCAGGAGTGAACTGATGCTCTATTCCTTGTTCCTGGCAGAAGTCTGAGAACTCTCTGCTCTTGTACTTACTCCCATTGTCAGACCTGATGGTCTGTACCTTCTTCGAGGTATGTCTCTTTGCGAATGCCATGAACTTCTTGAAAGAGTCAAACACTTTGGATTTTTTCTCTAAATAATAGGTTGTTGTCATCTAGCTGAAGTCATCAATGAATGTTAAGTCCTCATGATTAGAAATCAATTTTTTCAAAGCATGAGGAGTGAGGAAAATGCACAAGATTATGTGCTTAGAATCAAGTCTCTGAGAGGTCTAGAGAAAAGTCAGTTGCTGATGCAATTTTTGGTGGATACATTTTGTCATCGAGGTGGGGTGGTGCTAGATCCTATGGTGGGTTGTGGCTCCACAATTCAGGCATGCAGATCAATTGGCAGACCTTGCATTGTTATGGATACACAGATCATGGAGTTTTGCAAATAGTGGAAAAATGATTTTGTGTCAAATTTATGTTCTTCAATTGACTTCATTACATTCATTATGCTCAACCAACATTTATATTTGAACAACAACAACATATGTATAAAATTAAATTTGTTGCGATTTCAAATGGTTGGGTGGCACAACCGCCGACAATTGTTGTGGTGGATTTTGACAGAGATGAAGAAGGAGTACAAAGGCTGGATTGAAAAAACAAGTTGTGCAAGGCATCTCATAGAAAGATGCAATATGCCCTAAGATTATAGACGCTTCATCAAGCAGGTTGCAAACAACATGTTATCCTTGCCAACAACCTAGTTAACGGTCTCTAGAAAACAAGCGTCTCAAAAATCTTCAAAAAATGTTATAGGGCCATCGATGCCAAATTTTTGTAGTGTAAAGATTCTTAACCACATTGTGATATAGCAAGGTGAATTTATATTTTATAATGACATTAACTAAGATGTTAATATGGGGATATAGATATATTGCTAATCTTATCATGAAGGTGGTTGTTATTTGTTGTAGTGGGTGACATTCCTATTAAAAAAAGGGGGTTAGATCATGATACATTACTAGAGTCGTTCGAAAACTTAACGGGCTTGTTAATGAGGTTTGTTCTAACCGCGATTGAACAAAAACATATGTCTTTTGATCTTAAAGCACTTTGTTAGTAATGGTAAAGAGTGTGGGACTACCTTCTTATCATCAATTGCATGATTTGATTGGTATAATAATAATCCCTAAGCTTTGGAAAAAAAGAGAGTAAGCACACTCTACATCCATGTGGACATGGGCGAGTTGGGTGGCCCAAAAGAGGCAAGGAGGCGTTCATCTATATAGCACCCACCATCATTATTATAATGGATCGATCAGGTCTTTCTTATTTTTGTTGAGAGATGGCTAAGAATCAAAGATAAGATGGCCAAGATTCTCGGATTAGATATGGTAGAACCCGTTTGGATATATCATATATGTGCGGGCGCGATGTACAAGAGAGCAAGACTATGGCAGACAGTGTGGATTTTGTGATCCTGGATTTCTTGACAAAATTAATGGCTCATGATCCGTCAGGAATCTTCCACTGCGGGTAGTCCTTGTTTTGACCGCTTTGCAGTTAACCAGTGCAGATATGAAGTAGTCTTTGCTTTCAACACGACATTCTGATATTTTTCATGGAAACAGACACATATCATTACGCCAAATCACCCAGTGCGTCAGCATAGAGGGAATTGAGCTATTTGGTTTAGCACATATGGCCGTAGCGTAAGTAACTAGTCCTCGTTGTATTGGGTTTTCACACATACATGTTTTATGATTCGACTTAGGCAAATAGCTTTGAATCTAACTTTTGTTTTAGACTTGTGTGGTAGAGCAGATCAGGGATTTTTAGGCTTCCACAGCATAAAAACTGCCTTCACCACGTTATGAGCATTGTTACAGATTTTTGTTGGCACTGGTTATCATCGGATTGTGTCACAGACAGACCATTTCCCGGAATTAAAAGTCACGAAGAAAAGCCGCATTTTCTACAAAGTGGGCGCGTTGATGCTTGATCCGTTTGTAGGTGTGGAGTCACTGGACGGATGGGCATGCAATTGTCATGGAGTTGTTGGGTTTTTTATGCCATTATTGTAGAGTGTGGAGCACTCCACCAAGCGGCTGCATGGCTACAGGTAGACATGCAATTGTCGTGGAGTGTGATGCAGATTCGTTGCTTAGTGGAGGTTATAGAAGTACCTGCTTTTGACCGATCATTGCACTATTGTATTGTAATTTTTTGTGAAGGGGACACAAGGAATAGGATCTTCCCTCTTTTTCTTAGGCTTGTGTATTTAACAGAAGGGCCCATTATAGTTTGAAAGTTACTAGAAGCATCATAAATCATATGTTAAATGGTGATGCTTATGGATGTCCCACCTTACTCCAATGTCAACAAGCAAAGTTGTACATATTGCTACTTTTTATGTTAGATGACCAACAATGATCACATGCTTGTAAAACATGTAACTTCTTTTCCATGGATCTTGTAAAATCTTATGGAGATTTGAATCTGTGTCATGATCCTTTACCAGACAAAAAAAAAACACACACTCTCTCTAGACAATTCCAAATTTCCCTCTTTACAACATTTTGGGAGGTTTTCTTTTAGTGACCACATAGTTTAGGGGTTTCAAAGAAACCCTATTGAGGAACAATGCGGTACCCCTTGATAGCCACAAATCACATTTTCTCCAATATAGGGTATAGCTCTTTGCACAACCATGACGAATTCTCTAAAAAACGGCTTCCAAATAACTATGGGAGCACCAAGGTACAATTCTCTTTAAGCAATTGAACATTCATATGGTTGCCAATAGCTAGATATTGCAGGTGTTATGTTGCACTATAGAATGTTCGTTAAACTAGGTCTTAAGGTAACTAAATAGACTTTTCCTAAGCGTAAAGGCAAGGCAAATCTATTTTATAACTCTGTTTTTGGGTCACACTTTCTCACTTGTTACAAATTGTAATGTTCTTTTGAAATTTGTTTATGATGTTTTTATGCAACATAATAAGTTACAAGTTTCACTATGGACATTGTGTCATGTTCAGAATGTAATTACCCCGTGTGTTCAATAAATGTTGATAAATGTATCCATGTTGGTAAATTAGAATAAGATTAGTTCATTAGGATAGTCAATAAAAGGGCATAAACACTCGTGATAGCCTTGTTAATGGTGAGGTTTGTAGTAGTGGCTATGATGTCCAATTTAGCCAAATAAGGTCCCAAACTCATATTGGAGGCAATTTTATCTTTGCTATATAAACACTTTTATAGCCTCTAGAAAAGTTTCTACAACTCTTTAAAGAAATTTCACAACAAACATACAACAATTATTGGGTGTTTGGACTATGAAAATGAAATCTTTCTTTCATTAACAAGAAACTGGAGCTTGCCAAAAAATCAGCAAGATATAACCACTCAAAAAAAGTATTAGAAAGCTGGTATCATCTTTGTTGCTTTTCCTCTTTTTGGTCTTTTCTTGGTTGCTTATCTAGGCATCAATGGCTCTAGATCTTCTCCTCTTGAGGTTGATCTTCTCAAGGGAGGTGAATGATGAAAGAAATCTTACCTACGGATCTTCTTAATGTGTGTGTGTGTGTGTGTGTGTGTGTGAGAGAGAGAGAGAGAGAGAGAGAGAGAGAGAGAGAGAGAGAGAGAGAGAGAGAGAGAGAGAGAGAGAGAGAGAGAGAGAGAGAGAGAGAGAGAGAGAGAGAGAGAGAGAGACTCGAAAGTAAAACTGACAGAGTTTTATTAGGAAAAGTAGAAGGAGAGCCAATACAAGGGAAATGGCTCCCTCTTATAGATTTGAGAGGTGATCCCCCTTCCATCAGGATCACGATCTTGAGCGTCAAGATCACTTTGTGTTTCTTGAGGTCAAGTTGTGTTTCCCAACTTAAGAACTTTACAAAAGCTAAGTTTAAAATAGTTTATTGAATAATTGTGCTCCATGGCACTTATTAGCCTAAGGCCCAATGTTGGACTCACAAACACAGGATGCCAATTGGTCACCTATTTCTAATACTTCCGACTCTCTATCATCAACGATTCCCATGATAAAGTTGGTTGATATTGATCCCGATAGATTGGCGCTAATTCTCCCAGTGGTATTGTTGTGGTCTCTCTCAATTCGTAATGTGGGTAGGACGTGCTCGCTTGGCTGCTTAGTCTATCGAGATTTTTGTGGTGTGCTTTAACCTGAAGACTTTCTTAGGTAGTCAATCTTACCAATTGAGGACAAGGCGTAGACATTGTAGGTGTTGGTTCTTGTTGTACAATTGGCCTTTTTGGGCTTGAATTTCCATGGATTTGACCTTTTAAGAATGGATATATCCGGATTTGACACTGTGTTGGTGGTCTGTTGTTTTGTGGAACATTCAAAATTTGGTTGAATCTTGCTCATTGAAGGGCAATCATCAATCTTAGTCTCCCCCTTGGTATTGCAGTTCCCAATTGAAGGCTATGTGGTCGCACTTTTCTTCGAACTTTCTGCTGAGTTGCCTTCAAGTTGCTATGTTGACATAGGCTCCCTTTGTAATTCATCAACAAGAAATCTCTGTAATGATTGTACCAAGAGATTGTTCACAGATTCCAGCCAAAATCTGTGAACACGGTTTATCTTTTTATCTCTTCTTCGTTGGTGGTTTCCGCTCTGGAAACTGGGTGTTTCTACCCATTTCTAGAACTCGGTTCTTTTCAGTTGGGTCCACTTGTTTAGAACTCTTTCCGGACAGATTATTTGTCAGTTCAACATTTGAATTCCCAGCCTGTCAATGGGATGAAACAGTTTCGTCCAATCCAGCTACATGCATTTACAAGCCATGCAACCAATTCTTGCTTGAGCACAAATTAATATTCTGAATTAGAGAGCAATCTACAAATCTATCTACCAAACTACTCTAAGAAGTCAGGAAGCATAAAAGCATCAAGATTAAACTACACAACAAGAAACAAGAATCAAGAAACTAACTACCTACAACATACTAGCATCTCAATAATCAAGAAACACCCATTTCTTGATGCTTGGAATACCCAAGAACAATCAAGGACATGATTGTTGATGAATATGCAAGATCAGATTCACAATCTCAGCCTATATAGTTTACCTGCAGACTGAAATTACATAAACAAGAAACAAGAAAGCTAATCCACATCTACATTCCACATTGCCAGAAAGAAAGCAAGAAATCTAATTAATCCACAACCACAACAAGAAATCAAAGCATGTTCATAGGAACTTCACTCAAGACAATAGCCATGAACAAGGAGCTTCTCAATTGTCAAGAACTCGTGGAAGAACTTCTATATTTGTGCAAGAGAATGACAATACAATAAAAGCTCCCTCACAATAGAGGGAGGCCCTTAAATAAGCAAGAGGGCTGCCCATGTGGAGCCTAAGTGGCAATTCCACTAATTTAGAAATTACATGTGGAAATAGCCCTTCCACTAGAGGTCACCATCAAAAGGTGGCTCACTCTAATCTATTTAAGAAGGGCCTACAGTTATTTACATTACCTAGGAACATTACTAACTCCTACATGGTCATTCCTTCTCTGGGATTCACCATGTAGGCTCACATAGAAATAATTTGTCATCCTAGCTAGTAATCCTCGGCTCTCATGCTCGGCTCTCAGCTTCTTCTGCTCTCCTCCTTCTGAGACCTCCTCGGTCTTGGTGGGTGAGAGATGCTCTACGTTTCAGCTTGGCTCGGCATCTGGTGATTCTCTGGAATTCGTTAACAGAGACTTGGTAAAATCCTCTGGACTTCATCGGTTGCCAATTTCTTGACTTCATCAGTTGCCAATTTCTTGATTTCCTCAACTACCATTGGCTTGATAGATTCTATCAGCTTTATCTTCTGTGATGTTCTTGTCGGTATGCCCATGGATGCATCGGCGTACTTTGGAACTTTTGTCAAATTGATTTCGTTCTCATTTGTTTCATACCCAGGTGGCACTAAGATTTTTTGCTTATAGCACATAAAGTCTGTGTGTGGACTAGACAACACATGTGCATGTAGATCTACATATGCCAAATGCCTCCTGACTATTTGTGAGTTCCACATTGGACAATCCAAGCATGGATGGTTAACTCCGCATTGTCCACATATAGGTTCGAATGTTGATGGATCACCTCAATGTGGACATTCGGCTTGGCGATGTCTTCGTCCGCAACCAAAGCATCGTACCATGTGCAGTATACCATCTCCTTGGAGTTGATAAGCATACACAAGTAATGGACGTCCATTAGGATTTCCAAAAAATAAACCGGTAGGCTATTATGGTCTTCTTCCGTGTTCGGTGACATGCAAGATGATATGACCAGGATCGTTGGAGAAACTCGTGATTTAGATGGGTCACTTTGACATCCATCCACTTGGTGAGCTCCTTGTCGGCTTGATTTTATTTTTGACCTTTGAACCACCAGTTCTTGCTGTTGAACTTGTTGCTCTGCATTTTGTCTTTGTAAGAAACGCGGATTCTTGATTGGACATCTTGTACTTGGATGATTCTCAAAGCAGTATGTACATTCGTCCTTCTCAAGAAAATGCCTTGCAAGCCTGAGTTTGATGACAACTAGAACTTGAAGTACTAGGTTTGTGGTCATTTGTTGCACCTGATCTGCTAGACTTTGTTGCGCTCCCAGATAATTCATAGCCTTCCTCCCTTGTCTGCTTTTGAACCTTCAGATTTTTCTGATTTCTCATCCGATATTTCTATGTTTTTTTGGATAGGAGTGATCTACGCTCTTCTTCAAGATAAAATTTTCCATAATGACCGCATCTTGACAGATCTGTGGCAATGAAGTGTAGGATGCGAACTTTTTCATACCAGACTTGATCTCATCGAGTAGTCCAATATAGTAGTCCTTCATTATGGTCTTTGGGCTGAGTAAATCTTTGTTTTTCACTAGATTGTACAGTCGTCTGGTGTATTGCTGAATTGTCTCATCAGAAAACATCTGAAATGAAGAGAGTCTTACAAACTCGGTAATCATGGATGGAATGTAGCGTAGTCTTGATGCAAGAGATCACTTCAAGGGTTGCACAACTATGGTGTCCCAATTTTTTATTTTTTTGATGTGAACAGAGGTGGAGTAACAGATGGATTTAACAAATGGATATAACAAATGCACACGATTGTGCCCGGTGGGTGGTTGATGCTATGAAGGGATGAGAGGAACACACACAACTAATAGATTTTACTGGACAACAATGGAATGAATGATCAGACAGATGGATGGATGTTTCACAGATGGGGATGATCACAAAAAAATGGATGATGTAACGGCGTAGATGGTAACAATGATGAGTGATAGATGGCTATGATGGTGCTGGTGAGAGTGGGGTCTAGGGCATCCCCGGTGACCCCCTAGCGTAGGGGTTTGGAGGACTGCGCTGACCCCCAGCACTGAACGATATGACTTGTATGCGATTGAGCGAGTGATTGGCGTGTCAAGTCATTAGCTAATGAGACATTTGATTTTTTAGAAGTGGGCGAGTAATAAATAGGCAGTGGGCGAGTAATGGCGAGTGATAGATAGTGGTCGAGTAAAAAATAAAATTCGGCGAGTAATAAATTTATAACTCGTCGGTCTGATAGAAGACAATAGATCAAGGTGTGTAGATGCCTTTGTACTGATGGTGAGTTATAATGATGAACAGAAAAAACTAAAACTCAGTTGGCGATTATAGTTGGGCGAGTAATAGAAAAATGATGGGAACATGAAAATGGGTGGAAAAATTTGAACTGGCAAGTAATAGTCTTATAACTCGCCAACCTTCCGAATGATAGCTCTGAGGTCGCTAATCACCCTGCTCTGATGGCCAGTAAAGTTGGCTTAAAAAAAGTTTCAAAAAATGACTTGGCGAGTAAAAGGTGACTTGTATGCGATTGAGCGAGTGATTGGCGTGTCAAGTCATTAGCTGATGAGACAAATTTTTTGAAATTTTTTTGATTTCTTAGAAGTAGGCGAGTAATAAATAGGCAGTGGGCGAGTAATGGCGAGTGATAGGCAATGGTCGAATAAATAAAAAAAATTCGGTGAGTAATAAATTTATAACTCGTCGATCTGGCAGAAGACAGTAGATCAAGGTGTGTAGATGTCTCTTACTGATGCCGAGTTATAATGATGAACAGAAAAAACTAATACTCAGTTGGCGAGTTATAGCTAGGCGAGTAATAGAAAAATGATGGGAAGAACTAGCAAGTAATAGTCTTACAACTCGCCGACCTCCCGAATGATAGCTTTGAGTAAAAAGAGCAACAAAAAGCATGAGAAAAGCTTGTAGGCGAGTAATAAACCTGTCAAAATAAAATGCAAACTAAAACCCATCTAAATAGTAGCTTAGCATTGTCTCCCTGACAACGATGCCAAAAATGTTGGACCCTTTTCGTGCCTCTCTAATCGTCGCGATCAAGAGGGCAAAGTTGGGTTGGATCTCCAACCGGGTGAGTAGTCATGTAGTAACGGGCTTCGATCCAGGGAGAGGGCTAAGCGACGAAATAGAAATCGGTATCTAGGCTTGCGAAGGTTGTCAATCTTAGCTTCAGATTGAATCGTGGAATAGCCTAGATTTGCACAACGTTCATCTTTGTTGCTTTTCCTCTTTTTGGTCTTTTCTTGGTTGCTTATCTAGGCATCAATGGCTCTAGATCTTCTCCTCTTGAGGTTGATCTTCTCAAGGGACAGTGAACAACTCGACTTGTCGTGAGAGGATTTTAACAGATACATAATGTCGACTACACTGAGACTTTCAGTCTAGTAGTTACACATTGTTAATCAGACTTATGATTGTTGTTTGCCGATGTAGTCGATCTAGACTCTACATCAAATGTATGTACAGACACCCTAAGAAGATATCTACATGATACAGCCGGAAGGTTATACTATCGAAGACAACAATAATTATGTATGCAAACTACACAGAGCCCTTTATGGCTTAAAGCAATCTGCTAGAGCATGGTTTCAGAGGATCAACACTTTTTTATCGATCATGGCTATCGATCAACCACTTCAGACTCTAACGTCTACTTCAAGACAGTGCAACATTCGTTTACTATTTTCCCTTTGTACGTAGACAACACATGGCTTTTCAGCAACAGTATCAATAAAAGATGACAAATCGATGTTATCCTCAAAATTTGAGATGACAGATCAGAATACAAAACCTCTCACATTTACATCTACCTAATGACTTAGTAAAAATATCTGCCATTTGATCTTCAGATTTACAAAAAACAAGATCAATGGCTCCATCAAGAATTTTGTCTCGAACAAAATGGTAGTGTATTTCGATGTGCTTGGTTTGAGCATGTAGAACTGAATTTTTGGCAAGGTGAATGCAACTTTGATTAACCCAAGATATAGTAGTCGCATCCACCTATGGTTGACCTAAATCCACAAGCAATCTTCGTAACCATACCGCTTCTTGTGTAGCATTGCTGAGTGTTCGATATTCAGCTTCCGTTGATGATAAGGCTAATGTAGGTTGCTTTTTACTGCTCCATGAAATTGTAGCTGTACCATAACTGAATGTATGACCACTGGTAGATCTTCTGTCATCAATATTACCTGCCCAATCGGCATCTGTATAACCTACCAACATTGGCGCTTCAGGTTGATCATACTTCAAACCAAAATTCAATGTCCGTCGAATGTATCTGAGAATACATTCAACAGACTTCTAGTGTGCTTGGCTAGGATCTTGCATAAATTGACTAACAACACAACAACATAAGAAATATCAGGTCATGTGTGTGTCAAATAAATCAAACTACCCACCAGCTGTCTATACAAATAAGCATCCACTTTCTCAGTTTCATGATATGCAGTAAGCTTCATGTTGACATCCATAGGTGTACTCAAAGGCTTACAATTCTACATATTGAACTTATAAAGCAAATCTCGTGCATATTTGCTTTGTGTAAGAAAGACCATGTCTTCCTTTTGCCATACTTCAATGCCAAGACAATAGTGCATCAATCCTAGATCACTCATGTCAAAAGCATTGGAAAGATCTGATTTTATTTCATCAATTAAGCTCTCATTACTTCCTGTAATAATCAAATCATCCACGTACAACACAATGAACACTATATCTGAGTCTTGCCTTAGAATGTAAAGATTAGGATCAACATCACTCTTTACCATTCCCCTTCGCTTGAAGTGTTCATCAATGCAAGAGTACCACGTCCGTGGTGCTTGCTTCAATCCATAAATGGCTTTGTTGAGCTTACAAACGAGATGCTCTCTCCTTGGCTCAACAAATCCTTGAGGTTGTACTAAGTACACCTCTTCATCCAGCACTCCATTAAGAAAAACATATTTAACGTCCATTTGCTGGATCTTCCAACCATAGAAAACATAAATAGCAATGATAGAACGTATAGTTGCCATCTTAGCTACGGGTGCAAAGGTTTTCTCAAAATCAATACCTTTCTGTTGCTCAAATCCTCTCGCCACCAACCGTGCTTTGTACTTGTTGAGTTGCCCATCAGCTCCATATTTGATCTTGTATATCCATTTGCAAGTAATAGGCGTCTTACCATCAGGTAGCTCAACCAAGTTCCACGTCCTATTTTTTGTTATAGCTTCAATTTCCGTTTCCATAGCTTCACGCCACTCCTTGTGCTCCTTTGCCTTATCAAAAGTTTTTGGTTCTTGAGCCTTGAGCACAGAACCCATTAGGGCTAGATTCATCTCTAATCTTGCAGGAGGTTTTTGATTTCTACTTGATCTTCTAAGCTCTCCCTGCTCACTTGATTCGGGAGTATCTCCCTTATTAGCATCACTTGTTACTGACAAGTACCACTTAGGCACTCTCCTAGGAATCTCATTGTTGACTCTGTCTTTTTCCATTGGCTCTTCCATATTGACACCAACTTCTTCCTTCACTTGCACTTTAGCTTTATCATCAAAGGGATCAATTGTCAATTTTATTTGGTCATTTTGACTCATCTCATCAAAAGTAGCATATCTGAAAATCACGATCTTTTGTGCATCTGTGTCATACATCCTGTATGCCTTGGCTCTTTCATCATATCCAAGGAAAATACACTTAACAACTTTTGCATCCAACTTCTTTTGTCATCACAACCAAGTACTTGTAAATAAGAAACATTAGGTTTCTTTCTAGTAAAAGCTTCGTAAGGTGTCTTACCCTCCATGGACTTCGTAGAACACCGATTCAAGATATGAGTAGATGTGTTACATGCTTCTGCCCAAAAAGTATTTGGCAAACCCTTTCTCTTAGGCATTGCCCTAGCCATCTCCACAATGGATCTGTTTTTCCGTTCTGCAACTCCGTTTTGTTGTGGTGAATAGGGTGTAGTGGTTTGTCTCTTGATCCCCTGATCCTTGCAAAAGTTTATAAACTCCGTTGGAAAATACTCACCGCCACCATATGATATGAGGATCTTAATATAACAACCTGTTTGTTTTTCAACTAGAGCCTTGAACTCTCTAAACTTGGCAAAAGCATCAGATTTCTTGCTTATGAAATAAATCCAAATATGTCTACTATAGTCATCAATGAATGTGATGAAATAGTAACAACCACTAATGGACCTAGTTTGTATTGGTCCACACAGATCACTATGAACAAGATCAAGAATGCCATTGGCTCTTCTTGCTCCATCTTTGGGAAATCTCTCTCTATGTTGTTTTTCTAAAATGCAACCCTCACAATTTTTTTGTTCAAAAGAGATATCAGGCAATCCAACAACTAGATTACCTCTTTTGAGGATTTGCAAGCTTTGAGCACTGATATGACCAAACCTTTGATGCCAAAGATCACTTCGACTATCAACAATGCTTACCATGGCATGAGTAAAAGATCTCGCATTCAATTTGTAGAGTCGATTCCTGTTGACTCTAGCTCATGTAGCAATCACTTTGTAGTGATTCTTGATGTCTTTGACAAGACATTTGTCATTGTCAAACTCAACCTTGAGTTGTTGATCAGCCATCGTCCCAACAGATAGTAGATTGTTAGCTAAGCCACGTACATCTTGAAGATTGCTTATATGCTTTATCTTCCCACTGGCTAACTTCACTGGTACCACTCCAACTCCTTTAACAGATAGCAATTTGCCATCAGCTTGTCCAACTTCATCACCATTGTCAGTTTCCTTGAGTTCTGAAAACCACTCTTTCCTTGAAGTCATGTGCTTGGATGCACCACTATCAATGTACCATGTATCCTTGGCTTCATCACTTGTCATTAATGCTGTAATGAACAATTTTGAACTCTCACCTGTATCATCTTCATATTGATCATCATCGTATTGATGTTGATCAGTATAATTGTCTTCATAATAATAGTCATCAAATTGATGTTGATCAGCATAATTTCCCGCTTGCCATTTGTCTTTTCTTTGTTCCATCTCCTTCTATTTCTTGAAGCACTCACGCTCCCAGTGGCCAACTTTGTTGCAGTACCTACAATTTCCAGGTTTATTTTGTCTTGAATAGCCGCATCCTTGACCTCGGCCTTGATTCCAATTGCCTCGATTCGGACTATCATTGACTTCCTCATATTGTTGAAATGATCCCCGGCTTGAGTTTCCTCCTCTCGATTGATACCTACAACCACTGCTAATTGGTCACGGATCTCTTTGATCTTCAGTATGTGATCGGCAATAGTTGCACCATCATCCATCCGCAATGTATGCAACTTCGTCTTCAGAAACAGTATTCGAGATGTATTTGTCATTTCAAACAATGCCTTCAATGTATCCCACGCTTCTTTTGGTCCTTCTGAGTCTGAAATATAGGGAATAATTGCATCTCTAACTGATAAGTTGATGACATTCTGGGCTCTAATAATAGAGGTGACTTAGGAGTGGTCTTCTATCTAGATTATCAATAAAAAGGTGAAGTGAAGATAAATAAAACCAATCATCTTGGGTGAAAGGTAGGATTCACCCTTTGTTTCGGTTGATGAAGTGGAATATGAACAATCCATGTAAAACATTAATGACTTGGAAGGCACTAATATGGATGGGACCTAGTTCATCCTTGATGTTGGTAGGACAATTTTGATGTAGGTAAATGACATGCACTCATGCATTGTTTCAATTGAAGGAAGGCAATCATGGTGAGGAAATTTGCCATGAGATGCATTATGTTGTTACTACTTTGATATGGTTTCCTTTCACTTGAACAATTGTAAGTATTATTGACGTTGACATTTCCCACACCAACTTTCATTATCACTTAACATGTGCTACAGGACTAAGGGTAAGCATTTATCATTTATCATGTGCTACGGGACTAAGGCTAAGCACAAAATGGCAAGGTAAACATATAAGAGGAGTGAGCTCTAGAATATTAGCTTCAAGTCTTAGCTCTCCTTATCATCAACACTAGCCAAGCTTCATCACCAACTCATGTTTGTTAGCTTCAAGACCACTATGTCATAATGAATGTGTTGTTCCCCATGATTGATAAAGATGAGTATTAGGGTTGATAACCACCTTTGTGCTTGGTCTAGTAGAAAGAACTTGTTACAACTTGTTTACTTGGCTGCTACACGAGGATGTCGCCAATGGAAGTTAGGCTCACCAACATGCCTTCGATCACCAACATGCCTTCGATTTTGATAAAATGATTTTGCCTTGTCGTTGGTTACTTTATGAAGGTATGCTTGGTTGGCTTTGGCTAACTTGGTTGTGTTTTACAATGTCTATGGTTGGCTTTGGTTACTTTGGCTAAGTTGGCCTACTTAAGGTGATGGATGACATGACTAGTTAATCTTTCAAGTTGGCATTCGTGTAGTCATGCATGGAATGGAATGGAATGAATAGACTAACTTGCTAAGCTAGAATTGAATAAAGTTTTGCTTTCATGAGGCATTGAAGTAATATGTAGCCAAGGAGCTCAAAGCTTGGGGGATTCAAATATGTGCCTTTGTGAACACAATACCAACTTTGATCCAACTCGACCTATTTCAAAAAACATAAGAAATTTGGGACACTATGCAACTTTGAAAATGACTTGAAACCACCAATATAGATCTCTCTACCTAAATCACTAGTAAGGATCTTCCAAAAGAAAAACTACTCCTCTATGCGAAAGCTGAGAGAAAATTTTACTTAATGCTATTCGAAGCAATCATAACAAGTCTTATGCAGATTTTAGACATCTTTTAGTTTTTTGAAATGTTTTATGTAGTAGGACTAAAAAGCATATATGAGCACATGTTGATTGATGATATGGCTTAGGTTGAGAATTTCAAATATGAATATAAAACCTATATTTAATCTTCATTTCCAACACACAAGTTGCTTCATTCTCCATCATATATATAAATAGATAATTGTGAGTAGGTAAATACTGAAATATTTTCATTTGTGAATCTATGTTTTGCAAATCATTTTTGCACATTATACAAAAGTGTCTTCAATAATAGTACTTGTATGCAAACCCACGTTTTCTTAATACACTTAGCTACAATCCACCGTCAAAAATCCTAAATCTACTAAACTTCAAAGCATACTTTTTTACTATAAGTCATGTATGCACTCTTACAGTAAGTGTTATTCTTGCAATATGTATGTGACCCACGGTATTTTCAATAAAGAAAGTGTCATTCTTCCTTAACTTTTTGCATCTTAGAATGGCCAACAATGGATAAAATAAGAAATCACATAAAATTGTTTAAACACATTACTTTTTAAGGAATTGTTGTGATGAGAGTTGTAAATTATGAGTTGTTGTGTTGTGTTAATATTATTGCTTAAGAGATGATGTGGATTTTGACATAAAGTAGAGAAGAGAATGAATGGTTTTTTTATTTTCTATTTTCTTGCAACAAGTGAAAGCAAGTGTAATTTAATGCACCTTTTAATTAAACAATTTTCTTTTAATCCTGAAGTACATGACTTGCAAAGAGATGCAATTAGGACAACCTATAGTAGTGGCCTCATACGTGTCACAACCTGGGGAAGAGATAGGTAAGGTAGAATACACTTATAGGTTGTTGGGAATCAAAATTGACGTTGTGAGCTACTTCTCAAGGCAACTAATGATACTGGTTCCATATTCGCAACTAGTCCCCTTTTCAAGCTCTAAAGCTAGCTCAACTCCTATGACTTAGCCATATTGTTCTAGACTTGCTATGAGATTGGGAGAGTCACCCATGAAAGTCTTTTGGAAGAACTTTTTGGTGCTCCCAAGCTAGCTTTATAATGCTATCACTAAGAAAGAATGTACATATTTGTACATAATAGTGTCAATGCAGATTAAGTGTAAGGTGCAAAACAAAACGACCCTTAACACCATGATAAACCACCATGTCCTAAAACTACATACTTATTTTTGTGATGTAGCAAATAATTTATACTAGCATTTAGTATGTACAAATACACATTGCGAAACAATTGGTGTCCTCCAACAAGTGTGGTGAGTTGGTCGAGGACTTTATTTCCTCTACTTCGAGGTCAAGAGTTTGTTTCAATTGCATACAAATAAGGACATATTAGAGCGTAAAAAAAGGCTATTAGGTTCAAAAGCTTCAAATGAAACATACAAATGCAATTTGAGATAATGACAAGCTTTGCCTTAAAGTGAAAGAACAATTCGAATGTTAAAGAATCATTCAAGAAAATTTAATTTAAAATAATGCTTGGCTACTCAAACTCAACACGTAGTGACACATCAATTTCGAGCATATGATCACGATGGCTTACAACTTCGTGGCAATGCTAAAAAAACTCTAATGAGGACATACAAGGGAGAGGGAAAAGTTACTAGATTGAGGTTAAATGGTAGCTGTATCTCCACTATGTCAATGCTAGCAAGGTTCAAAGCAATATTGGGTAGGTATTAAACTTTTGTGATATTTGCTGGATTTTGGAGTTTTATAATCAGTTGGTAAGGGTATTACTAACATAGAAAATGCAAGGTTCCGATAATGCATCTGGTTATATGATTTTGTGGCAGGGGTAATTACACAAGGTATTAATCGGGTAGTGTCAGTTTTTTGTATCCATCGGATGTCAATATCAACTGATTGTTAAAAAATTGCATGTTCAACTTATCAATATTCAGATACATCTATCTAAGATCCACTAGTATGGAACCTTTTCGGTCCATAGCTCAACATTGCTTCAAAGGTACAATACCATTATAATGTTACCACGTGGAACCTCCTATCCTAGCCCCAAAGGTCATACTTAAAAAGATTTACTTCGGGGGGGGGGGGGGGGGGGGGGCTCTGAGGGAGGGCGTCCTCCAGAAGGTGCATGCCCTTTCCCAGTCGGAACTGCCGGAGGCGTCGTCTTCAGTGACGTAAAAATTTTTTAGCTTTTTTTTTTGCTGTAAATTTATTTTCTTACATGCAACTTTCGAGCGGAAGGTGCGCATAAAGAAATGAAGATTTTTTTACGGGCACCTCCCAATTGTCGAAAGGTGCGTGAAAAAAAATTTGCCATTAAATTTTTTTCCTGACAGATCCTGTTGTGAAAGACATCACCATTTTCTTCATTAAAAAGTTAAAAATGATATTAGGTTATGTTGAACGCCTTTAGTTAAGTGGTAGGGTAGCAACCGTTCCCTTCAAGTGAAGGTAAGGTCGACACTCTTAGGTATATGCGCAAACAAGGACATAATATTAGATACTTTGAATGAGGTCAAAAGTTCGAATCTGATTACAGGCACAAACAAGAGAATAAAAAGATTAGATACTGATATGTATTAAAGTGAAAAAATATATATATAATATTAAATAAGGTGCAGGTAGTACAAGCACAATCCCCCCCCCCCCCCCCCCCCCCGGGGAATATTACCTACTGCATCTATGCATATGTAAGGAGTTTTTATTTTTTTTGTCAAATCGACTTTTCCCACGTGGA
This sequence comes from Diphasiastrum complanatum, assembly GCA_029204225.1. Lineage (NCBI taxonomy): Eukaryota > Viridiplantae > Streptophyta > Lycopodiopsida > Lycopodiales > Lycopodiaceae > Diphasiastrum > Diphasiastrum complanatum. The sequence continues at coordinate 6,070,921 of CM055108.1, read as the reverse complement.
CCGGACCATTCTTCCCTGAATTTGACAGGCGGGCCCGCCATATTCCTCCGTCGGACCCCACTATGTGACCCCCCCGCCAACCAGGCTTGAATTTCCTGAGGACGTGGCAGGACAGTGAGATAATTTGGGACGTTTATTGCGTTGTGGAAGTATCGTCTTTTTCCTCCTAGGCTAATGCGGTATATGCTGCTATGGCGAGTGCGATGGACGCCTTCAGCTCTCCTTTTGAGAATGGCGACGATGGCGATGCGAGGGCGATGGCGATGGGGGATGGTGATTTCTGCTTTCTACTACTCTCCCCAGCAATGGCAGTAGAACGTGTGGTGTTTTTCACCGCTTTCGGTATGTATCCATCCATCTAGATATCTATATCTAGCCTCTGTATCGTTTCATGATCATCATCCATCGGCGTTTGCTTAGATCCTAGATTTTGGTGCTACTTTTGCACCTTGCGTGTGGCTTATTTTGTGGATCCACGAGTTTTTTGTGGCGTATAGACTGGTTTTACTTTCATTATTGTATGTTGGCATGTTGCGGAATTTGTTAGGATGGTTAGGACTTAAGAAATTGTATGTTGTGGAGTTTTTTGTTCATTTTGTGGTTGGAAGAGTTGTGTTGGAGTTCTATTATTGTGATCTTTTCCCCGTGATGAGGATGTTTGCTTTGCGAAGCAGAAGCTGCAGAGAAAGTGAAGTTTCACATCATGTTGCTGAGTGGCAAGTCAGAGACTGGGGCGTGAACGAGATGACTTGATCTTGTAGAGGGATACTAATTTGTTTGTTTTTTGGCGCAGCTGGAGAGGCTAGGATCGTTAGAACGTTGACAGTTTGTACATACCTTGTGCAGTCGTAGGCGTACGTGTTCCCGTGATGGATGGAGCGAATCGACTAGCTTGTTTTGCTAAAAGCAAAACTTACAGGGGTAATCCTGCCTAATCTTTAAGATATTATCAGCACTTCTGATGAAGCTGCAACTGGAGATTCAAATTTACTTTTTTTGTTCAAATCAGCAGACATTTGAGAGCCACGGCAAAGTGAGTTAAGTGTGTTGTAATGTGGTCATGAAATCAAACGTCTGTATAGATGAAAAGCAACTCGCTTCCCACATTATCCACACACTTTTTATGCGTTTGGATCGCTCTTTATCAGTAGGCTTGTTAAACGTCTATTAGAAACGATTCATTTTTTGGAAAGCATAAGAGAAAACAGGATGGTAACAGCCATGCATATGGAACTGGCCCTTGCTTCTGATCACCAGATGTGTTCTCGTTGGCCCATCTCTTATTTGGCGTCGTCGTCATCAACTGATAACTTTGATCGTCTTCCTGATTCTTTGTTACTGATGATATTTAATAAGATCGCAGATATTAGAACGTTAGGGAGATGTTGTGCTGTTTCAAAGAGATTTTCTCATCTTGCACCTCAGACAGACAATGTTGTCGTCAAAGTAGACTGTGTGATTTCTGGTGAAGAAAACGATGTAAACGTCAAAGTAAGGGGGACCTTAAGCCATTTTTTTCGGAGTGTTTGTACAACCATCGTGAAGCCGTTTCAAGCACTGCATAATTTGCTATCCCCAAAGAAAGAACCCGTAGATATCTCACATCATTCCCCTGGCGAAGTATTAAAGAACTTTAGCGCAATCCGGAACCTGAGGATTGAGTTGCCAGGTGGTGAATTGGGGATCGAAGAAGGCGTTCTACTAAAGTGGAAAGCAGAGTTTGGAAATTCTTTAGAAAATTGCGTGATTCTTGGAGCTTCTTCTTTTGTTAGCGAGCAAAGTAGCTCTGCAGGCAGAAAAAGAGGGCATGTAGAAGGGAAAATAGATAATGAAATGGAAGCATTAGATGATGTTGAGAGTTTGAATACTCAGGACGATAATGGTTGCATACCTGAATCTTTTTACACGGATGGAAGTTTAAAATTAAGAGTCGTATGGACAATAAGCTCACTAATTGCAGCCTCTGCACGTCATTATCTTCTTCAACGTATTATAGCCGACCATCCCACACTTGAGAATCTCGTTTTAACAGACGCAGATCGACAAGGAACGCTGTGCATGGAAGCAGCTCAAATGCAAAGATTTCGGGAGGAGCCATTAACAGCCTCGGCATCAGCAAATAGAACTGAAGTTCCTGCTTTGAACATGAAACTCTGGTATGCACCTTACTTACAGCTTCCTGGTGGTATAAGGTTACAAGGGGCAACCCTTGTGGCCATAAAGCCCAGCCAAGGGTCTTCTGGGAGAGATTGTGGGGAGTTTTTAACCTCTGCATTTGAAGAGCCTTATAGAACAGCTGCCAGTATTCTAATCCAAAGACGCACATATGTTCTAGAAATGAACTCTTTTTAGACGTCTTGTTGCAGAGAGTCGGTAAGGGCCTTTTTCAGCTAGCGAATTCTGTGCAGCGGTTGTTGCTAAAAGGAAGCAATTTGAATCATTCAGGCTTGTCAGAGGTAAGATTGTACATTTAGCAAGGGTGAAGATAGACGGCAACTAAAATTTACTTTTTCTAAAACCATATCTGCCCAATGCCCTTGGCTTAGGGAACAGGTATTGGTGTTTTTTAAAGCTACATTCTTCATTAAGTACCCATGTAGATTTCAATGCCTGAAATAGGTGCGATCATGGAGATCAAGTAGCCAAATGTTGTCACTTGATAAACTCTTCCATGCATTTTGAAACATCTGTCTAGGCTACAGATTCAGTTATATATCAAGTTTGAAATGGCTCTGAATTCTCAGACACCTTGATTTTATATAGTGCGTAAAATTGTATAGAGGTTTATATACCTTATCGTAAACCTTTGCATTCTTGTAACTTATGATACTTTTGAATTAATATGACTTGTATTTGACATCAGTCAAAAATATATTCAGCAACTTATTTCTTGCCTCTTTGTGTTATCTATCTTCTTGTTTACATGGAATAGCAACCATTGTCATATTTGCAATTCATTATGGGATGCCAAGAGAAATGCCAAAAGCATTGTGTTTTCATGTCATTCTTCTTACCTAATTTCTGTAAGTTGGTAGCTATTGCATATGATAATTATTTATGTGAGCATCGCACAACTTTATTCATGCTATTGTCGGGCATTGACCGCCTTCGCTTTGGCCCATCAGCGCCATTGGTGCAATTTGAAATCGCATAGATACTCTACAAAACATATAATGAGATGAGGGCTGATTACAATTTATTGATGAAGTGGTAATAAATTTTGCTTCATTTGAATATTGTAGGAGATAGCTTAAAAGACCTTTTCAACCAATTTAGAGAAAATTAGTGATATGAATGCTCAATTTTCTTTTAACAAAATAGAAATCACAAGATCTAGAGGAAAATGAGAAAACAAGAGGCAAGGAGTTAAGTTTTGTAATAGAAAAATCGTAGTACAAATTGAAATCTTTTTGATCATTTTTTCTCATGAAGTTGAGATTATGCACATTGTCTGAAGAATCTTAATGGAAGAACTAAGCCTCTAAAAGGCTGAAAATTTTGAAAATTGTGGGGTGGCAAGTTGAGAGAGAGAGAGAGAGAGACACACACATGAAAACATGGTTACATCAACCACATGGCTAACATGAAAATAAGTATACAATTGCTCACTTATTGTTTGTGTCAACAAATTTCTTCAAGATTGGTTGTCTTTCATTTCGTGCTTTTCTTGTATATTTAGGACTAAAGTTGTAGAAGGAAATACAACATGACAACATCTTGAAATTCTAGATTGCCTATTTGCATCTATAATGTCACTCATTGGTGCTTCTAGATTCATGCTAGAATGACATGTTTATATCATATGAATACATTGAATGGATAACAAAGATATGGTTTGATCAACTATTGCGAGAGAACTTGTATATATGATTCAAATTTATTACATAGAAGGCATGATGTTTCAATGATGGTATCCATGATGAGGATTGTTGAGTTTGTGATCCTCCATGGCATGGAGGATTTTGGTCTCCAAGAGGGAGTGGTGTGATTGTATCCTCTTAAGGCATGGTATAATTTATATGCATGATATACTCTTGAGAGGAGCTCTTTGCGAGTTTTAAGAACTTATTTTTGCAAAGAAAAGGTGTGTACCAATCTATGCATTCAAGGAGCTTGAAGTATAATAATGTACAATAGCATATTCAAAAAAGTAGGGCATGTAGATGATAAACCATACATTTATTCTACACGTGGCTTGCAACTATGGTTTTTCTAAGGTGCCGCTGTCCAGGTACTAGTTGTCGTGGTCTTCGTTGCCACTGTTGTAAGCCATTAACTAACTTCTGGAAGGTCTGTATCCTCCATTTTGCTTCTAGGCGTTTCCGCAGTTCTTCTCTCAGTCGAAGTTCCAGTCTTGTCGATGCCCTTTCCTTGACGAGAAGAGGAAGATCTTCGATTGGTAGGTTGCACAAATCTTGGTTAACAGACTTCAAGAGAAAGGACTCATCAGCAGATTGGTGGTAGAAACAGATTTGGACTGATGATTTGGTAACGGTAGCAAAACATGATGAAGGCTTGGTGGAAGGGTGAAGGAAGTTGATAGTTCTACAGTTGCAGCCTTGGACCCTTGCAATGTTGAGCTTTGACCACCACTTGCTGGGTGTGGAGCTCGCTTTATTTTGTAGGTTCACGATTGTCTTCATCTTTTCTTTTCTGCAGCTCTTTTTTCCTTTGATCCATTACTTTTGGATCTCTTTGGGCTTCATAAGAGGGGATCCAACTATCATTGCTCCAGAGAGTTCCTTTTGATCAAGATCGATCTAACTCATCTGTTGCTTAAGTTCGTCCTTTCCTCCTCAGCTTCTTGGATCTTACTCTTTATCCTGCTTCTTAGATTTTCTTTTGGCTGATCAACCATTGTAGGTGGTAGTTGGTCTCCGCAAGACATTTGCAATGATCTATCAGTTGCTTCGGTAAGACTATAAAAAATTAGAGATTTCTCAGAAGAACAGTGAACTGATGATGGCTAAACAGATGGAAGGAAGGGTGGTAGTGGTGGTGACAACGGTAGGTGGTGTGGGCGATAGGCATGAGAATGGATGCAGATGTTGTGACAAGAGGCTGGTCAACGAAGGAGACTGATTTTTCAATGCTTGTGTTTCCCTTTTCTGAAGGATCTTTATCATGATTGGGGTACTTCTTCTGATTGAGTCGCTTTGGATTTTATCTCCACTCCTGCAACCTCAGTTCTATATGACGATCCACTTTCTGATGAGATTTCCATCCATTGGATATAACAAACCAAATCTGAATGAATCTCATGTTCCAAAGGATACTAATAGGAATAGTATCCTGTCCTTCTAAGCATTTCACGCCATATCTTACAATATCTGCTATCAATGATGGTAGATTTAGTGTCACAAACTCTGCCTTGTTTTTGACAAGGGCATATCAGAGTTTTTCTCATTACTCTACAAAACAAATGGAATATTGCAATTGTCAAGGTGAATTATAAAGTTGATGAATGCAAGTTTTGTTCAACAAGCACCATACAGTTCTCACTCTCTGTACAGTTCATTTATTTCCTTGTTCCTCTTCATCCCTTGTGTGTGATTGATTTTTGCATGAGAAATAGCTAATGCACAAGAGTCTTCCGTAGAGCATCTCACGAACACATTTTCATTCATCTATCCAACGTCAGATCACCTTGCACTGAGTTTAGGATCTTTGAGCATATTGCAAATTTGTGGAATACATATCACGTCCGAGTTGATTCTTGCATTTCATTGTCATATTCATCTTTGAGTCAACTACAACAAGATCGAAACAAATTTAGTTAAAATTAGTTCAATCTTTAGTCCAGTCACGTGTTCAATGTGTTTCAACTGCGTGTTCCAAATGTCGATCCAACCTGGAGCATGCAAGTTACAGATAACAACATCCCCACCAACAGAATTTGGGGGGGGGGAGAGAGAGAGAGAGAGAGAGAGAGAGAGAGAGAGAGAGAGAGAGAGAGAGAGAGAGAGAGAGAGAGAGAGAGAGAGAGAGAGAGAGAGAGAGAGAGAGAGAGAGAGAGAGAGAGAGAGAGAGAGAGAGAGAGAGAGAGAGAGAGAGTGAGTGAGTGAGAGAGAGAGAGAGAGAGAGAGAGAGAGAGAGAGAGAGAGAGAGAGAGAGAGAGAGAGAGAGAGAGAGAGAGAGAGAGAGAGAGAGAGAGTGGATATGCAAGCATCCACTGGAGCAGCATTGCCAGCAACACCATCAACAAGATCGACAGCCAAGGTCACAAAACCAAAGACGACAATGAAATGGCTAAGCGAGCAGATGGGCAATCCAAAACCAAAGACGACAATGAAATGGCTAAGCAAGCAGATGGGCAATCCAATAACTTGCCTTTATTACTTTGCCTAGAAATTACTAGTTCCTACATGGTCATTCCATCTTCCGAGATTCACCATGAGGCTTACACAGATCTTGCTTGTCAGTACTAGCTAGTATTCCTCGGCTCTCATACTCGGCTCTCAGTCTTCGTTCATCTCGTCTTCTCAGAGACCTCCTCAGTCTAAGGTGAGAGGTGCTCTTGGGTAGCTCTGGCCGAGTATCTTGGGGATTCGTCAGAATCAGCCAACAACTCCATGCCACCTACCTCCAAGAAATTGATCGAACATTTCTCAAATATTTTGTCACAGATTAAACTTTGTGTTCATTTTGTTGTAATTGGTGTAGGTATTTGTGGAACATGCACTTCCTTTTGAGGAGTAATTTTTATTTACTTAGGTACAATCTTTGTGTTAAAGCATCTATTATTATTATATAGTTATTGAATTAGGTGTATTAGAACGATGAGTAATTGTTGTTTGCTACATTTGTTTTGTAATTGTATCGTTTTGTTTGCAGATTAAGTTGGGTGTTTTCTACAACAGTTCGTTCTTTTTGTTTAGATTTAGTTAATATAGGTGTTTGTAGGATGTGCATCTACTTTCGAGGAGTAATCATTGTTATAGAGGATTGATCTTTGGTATTTTAAGTGTTTGTTGTCATTTGAGCTTTTGTGGATTTATTATCAATTATTTAGACTTTGTGTTGGGTCATTTTTTTTTTGGTTGAGAGAGTATTTGTATTTGAGTCATGGATAGACAATTGGTGGTTTTTGTGTTTATCAATCATTGTATATTGAGTGTTGGAATTATCAATTTGCACTATCAATTTTGTTGGTTAATAACAAGTGCTCGTCAAATGTAACAAAAAATAATATGTAAAATGGCTAAAGAGATTTTGTTGGTTAATAACAAGTGCTCGTCAAATGTAACAAAACATAGGAGCCTTATGTAGTCTAGTTCAATAAGCGTTGATCCTTTACAGATGGAAAAAGACTTTCGGTTATAGTATTAGGTGTAGGGAGACATCAATGATCTCTCTCTCTCTCTCTCTCTCTCTCTCTCTCTCTCTCTCAATACCTCTTTCTCTCTCCCCCCAATCACACGTGCACCAATCATAATGCCCTTTTTGTCCATCAGTGCTGACATTCTTGCTATTTCTCATCTCAAAACTCTAGAAAAACACTAACCCAAAAAAACCCTAAAAAAACCAAGAATCCTCACGCCCTCTGTCCCTGTCTCTCGATTGCGCTTCTCTCACCATCTATAAATCTCTCTCTCTCTCTCTCTCTCTCTCTCTCTCTCTCTCAATTGAACCTTCCAAAAAACTCCTTTGGAACATTCCATCGTCAAACATTGCACGTCGCGCGGCAACAGCCCATCATTGAAGCTTTAGGGCACACATGGCCCAATAAAAAGCAAGATTCAGTTTTTCTCTACAGCGGCCTACATTCTCTCTCCCCCAATCACACGTGCACCAATCAAAATGCACAAAACCCTTTTTGTCCATCATTGCTAACATTCTCTCTCTCTCTCTCTCTCTCTCTCTCTCTCTCTCTCTCTCTCTCCAACTATTATGCAAAAGGAGAGATAGTTTTGTGCTCTCTATGATCTTGTGCGTTAATCTTTTTGCAAGTATTGACAATAGAGTAACGATAATAGATCAATGGGTGCTTCGAATGTAAGTGCTAGAAGAACTAACACCATCAATTCTAGAGCAAAAAGCTCCTCCTTGAATCAAATCATTGCTGCCCATAAGACAATAGTATGGAATGTAGAGTTGTTAAAGGGCATATGAAAACCATCGACGCTTGAAGTTTCTTGAATTCAAGAATTCTACTTGAAAAGCGTTCGTGGATCAACCATAGGCTATGTGGGTCATTGGAAGACATATCACAGCTAGAAAAGACCAACGACTTGCAGTTATGACAAGCCCACAATGCAGCAGTACGACTCTTTGAAGTGCCAGAGTGAATATCCATAAGAATGGCCTGCGTGAAAAGATGAAACAAGTAACAAGAAAATGCATTTCGGCAGCAGCCATTTTCAAACCCATTGTTTAAAGTACAAGTGAAGTGAATAGATTAGTTGCTGAAGACCTTGGAGTCCGTGAGTTGGAAGAAGAGAAAGCCTATAATTGTTTATGTCATTTTCGTGAATGATGATGAAGATTCCAGCAGCTTCCATTCAAGTTTCTGAACAATTCAATTTCTTTTTTGAATGTACCAACTTGTTAATGGAAACTCGAGGGAAGATCAACAATCAATCTCGTTGGTTCAGCTCTGAAGCCCAATCTGATGTCTACTCTGCTTGAAGAGAACCTAGGAAATCGTAACCTTCAAATCATTATGAGACAGATACTACTCGAGCTCTACTAGTGTGCTATGTAAGTGATGTTGCAACCATTCTCAATGGTTGAACCAATCGTTCAAATGTTACACAACTGTGACAAGGCTCAAATGATCTTGATTGTGAATCTGAAGCTCCTCAGACGTGAAAGTAAGTTCTTAACTGAACTGCGCACAATCGCAGCTTGCTATTTTGGAGATTGACTTCATTGGAATGTAACTACTGGTAGTTGGCAGCAGTTTATATGCCCAGGGCCAAAACCTGCGAACCCCCTGCTGCTACATGTATGCCAGCGGGAGGGAGTGGGACAGCAATGGGATGCAGATGTCTGCAGGTCGCCAGACGCCCCGGGTGCGTAGTTGGCAGCAGATGATATGCCCAGAGCCAAAACCTGCGAACCCCCTGCTGCTACATGATGCCAGCGGGAGGAGTGGGACAGCAATAGGATGCAGATGTCTGCAGGTCGCCAGACGCCCCGGGTACAGCTACATCTCGTAGCCGTCCAACCCCTCCCACTACCTTATACATTGAAGTCAATATTGCTTGGCCGGACAGCTCAGAATACTAAGCTATCAGAGTATTACGGCCCCAGTAACTTTCATACAGCATTCAAACTAGCTCTTTTTTCTATCAAGCAACTAAACAAGGTTTAACCCCTTCACGACAAAAGATCTATAATTCTGTAGCACCAATACTATACTATGTAGCTAATATTCTGTATGGCAGCCTGTTTGTGCACTCAGTCTAAGGCTTCCTATTCATCTAGATATGCTAGATTGGGGTACCCCTGCTGATGGTTCATGTTAACCTCTTTCTTGTCAATACACTGTACTTTTGAACATATTGAAATCCTATCACAAAGTAATGGCCAAAAACACACAAAGTTACTGAAATGATTATTAAGATAGTCGTTTACATCATGTATCGGCTTAAGAATACATGCATAGATTTGCTTGTATGAGAGTTCGACATTAGCATGAAATTATTTATTGTACAACATTCATAATATAATGACAAAAGTGTGGAGTTGATCCAATTTACTTGTTCATTATCTGCATCAGTCCCTTCTGACCGACCTCCAGCACTAAATCAGAATTTTTTTTGGCCATTTTGCAGTCACTTAGCAAGCATGAAGTTGCTTGAATGTGTCTTTATTAATAACTTCACACAGGTAGGATGCCAGTCACTTGGTGATCATGAGAATGCTAGAAATTCGAAAAAATAGAGGAATGTCCACAGTCAAGTCAGACAAATATGTTGTGGCATTTACCATCTCCAAAGCTCACAAATCAAATGATGAAACACATAAAACAAAAATGTAGAGCTTTCCGTCATACATAATTTTGCAACAAAAATGTTCTCTCCCTGCTAATCAAACATTTGATGAAATCATGATCAAACTAAATCCCCCACTACTTTATTGCCATAAGGACATCTAAAACCTTTATACCATCACAAGATCTTTGTCAAAGTCAGGAGTACCAAAGTTTTGAAAATGTCTGAGAATCTTCAAATAACTATAGATATAAAACTCCAGATATCAGCAAGCTTCAAGGGTCGTCTTGAGTTCACCAGTTTTATGCATCTCAAGTACAATATCACAACCACCAAGAAATTCTCCATTGTGATAGTGCTGTGGATAAGAAGACCAATTAGAGTATGTCTTCAAACCTTGCCTTCTTCATCTTTAAGAATATCAAAGCTTCCAAAATCCACTCCTACATCTCTAAGTGCTGCAACCACTTTTGAGCTGAAACCACAGCGAGGCTCATCAGGTGTGCCCGTCATAAAGAGAATAGTTTGATTCGAGTTGATCAGTTGTTTCAGCCTGCTCTTCAGATCATTCTCAACAGATATTCCTTATTCCTGCAAAATCTGTTTAAGTTCTCCAGTCTTGTGCATTTCTATAACAATATCATATCCCCCAATCAGCTCCCCTTTCACATATAGCTGGGGATAGGTAGGCCAACTTGAATAGATCTTCAGCCCTTGTCTAACATCCTCATCGCTTAAAATATCAAAACTGCCAAATGGAACTTTTTCCTCCTTAAGCACATCTACAACCTTGCGGCTAAAGCCACAGCGTGGCTCTTCTGGGCTTCCTTTCATAAACAAAAGAACTGGCTCCGAGTTCACAACTGTTTCAATCCTTGCTTTCAAAGTCTCACTCAGCTTCTCTGGCTCTCCAACTTTATCTGCAGCTTCAGTAGTTGTTGAAGCTGGCGGAACTTCTGCATCAAGTGTTCCATTTGTCCCACTTGTAGACGTAAAAGCAGGGGGCAGCAAACCCTTTTCAGAAAACACTTCACGTAACTCACCACTCTTGTGCATCTCCAGCACGATATCACCACCTCCAAGAAGTTCTCCAGAGCAGTACAACTGTGGATAGGTTGGCCAATTTGAGAATGTCTTTAAGCCTTGGCGTACCTCTTCATCACTTAAAATATCAAAACTACCAAATTCAACACCTTCCTCCATCAGAGCACCCACAACTTTACGGCTGAAGCCACACTTAGGTTCATCTGGATTTCCTTTCATGAAAAGCATCAGAGGCTTTAATTTCACTAATTTTTCTAGCCGTGAATCAAGCATTTCAATGGGTGGTGCATGTTTTAGTTTGTGAGTCCCATTGGCTTGCGCCAACTCTTGTACAGCTTCCAAGACTGCTGGTGCAGCACTTCTCCCCAAACTTGCGGGAGCAGCAGCACTGATCAATGAAGGAGGCACCGCTAGTTTTGCAACTTTGTGTGCCAACTCAGGTGGATTAACACCCTCTAGCTGATCGACCACTACTCCATCCTGCAAATTGATTTGGCTATGTAAGTAGACCGACTTTGTTTGGTGCTAAGATTATCAGTGCACCACTGTATACTTCAAGGACTAAATAATTTTCAATACAGTCGCACATTTAAACAACAGCATAATGCAAACGGTGGAACAGTATAAAAAATACAGAAACAGTCCTTAAGACAGAGACATCATTGAGTTGGCAATTCTAAAAATCGTAAGTCCTAATATAAACCTTCAAACCTCAGAGAAACCCTACCCACCATCAACTTCTTAAATGTAAAAACTCACATCCTACAAAATGAAAACAAGCAATTCCCTTATAAAAACACCCCAAGAACCACAACCACATAAACACCATATCAAGTCATTGAGTTTCCAGACTATGTAAGGACTGAGAAAGGCCAAGCAACACATGGATCGACTACAACTTATGGTCATGTACTCAAATAGGTACGTTTTGAAAACAAGTCACTGCTACAACAATCTGAACATTATATGATAGCTGCTAGGAATGTGAAATTCTAACTCCAAATGTAAACGTTCAGATTGTTGTAAAACACCAACCCAGCTAATTTTTTCAATTCTCACCAAGCAAGAACCAATGATCTTAAGAGATTCAAATGAGCTATTCCACTCCACAACGAGAGAACTTGTAGCTTTGTGAACTACGGATGCATAATTAAGTGACTAACTTTCTGTGTGATCTGATTTTCAATCCATCTGTGCAACAACATCTAACAAAGGGTTATGGGCCCACACACGAGACCCACAACCTGTGAGTAAGGTGTCATCGCACAGTGGAATTTGCCACTTCATAAAGAAAGAGCAATGCTCATGCAATCTGTACTGACTTGTACAACACCTGTAGACCTTATTCCAAGTAATCTGAACTTTGTCACATGTCTTGTTGCTCTCTGGAAGAGGTTAAATTGTGCTATACGTAAACAATTAGTATGACGCTGTGGTTAAAAACTTTAATTTCTATCATATTGGAGTTGAAAAATTCGACCTAGAACACCCCCATATACTCACTCTGAGACATTATCCATGGAGTATGGCGATGAAATTGGAAAACAGAGTGAAAAATGCCATTTATTAGCTTATTTTGCTATTTTTGGTTACTTAAGTCTAATGTCAGAAAATTAGCCATCTTTACTAAATTTGGTGGGTCTTCCCCTAAATTTAGTGCTACTTGCTAATAAGAGTATGCGGTGGATTGCTATGTTTGGAGTTCAGTTGCTATTTGGGAAATTGTGGCAATTTTGGTTCCAATAAGCTATGAACATGCGTCTTATCTGGCCAGCGCGCACAGGTGCAACCTGAGCCAGTGAGCGTAGCCTGGCCGTACGGGGGCGGGGGATATACTTCTCCCTGGTACGTTGCATTAGTGTGTTGTGGTTGCTGTTGCTATACCTTTGTTTTAGAAAGGGGGGTAGGTTACATGTACCTCCCTACCCTTTGTACTTATGCCATTGTTTTGAAATGATGGGTGAGGGGGAGGGAGTGGCCTCCCTGGCCACCTACCTCCCCATGGAAAAAAAAAAACTCAACTTCAAACCTTTAAAGTTAATGCTTAAAAGCTTGTATTTCAAAGCTATGGTTTGAAAGAATTGTTAACTTATAAGACTCTTAAGTTTAAACAAAAGTCTAAAGCCAAGCTTAAAAGAACTTTTCGCTAAGTTCTTGTTCTTCTGGTACTTTGTTTTCTTGGCCGTACCTTCTCCCCTCCTTTCTCCTCCTTGTGTACCTGCAAGCTCCAAGAGAGAGTACACCTCTCTTGGAGAGAGGAGAGGTACCTAGTGGGAAAGGAGTGGAGTTGGGGCCTAAAATGAATTGGAATTTTAGTTTGGGTTCCATAAGCCAAGTGGCAGCCCCTTGGGCCTCCACCTTCGTCAAAGGGTTGAGAAAGAACATGTGAAGTCCCTTTTTGGGGCCCAGCTGTCCCTTTTGCATGGAAAGGGTGTGAAGTGTTAGGGGAGAGGCGTAAAGGGACGTACCTTGGCATCCCTTCACTCTGCTTCTCCTTTTGCAAGTTAAGCTCTTTATGATTGTGTATTTCCAAACTTTTTGTGCTATACACACTTTAACCCGCAAAGAGTAGCAAGTCTATAAGTCCAAACCCAAGTTTTTTGGGCACCTCCTTTAAGAAAGGCAAGGAAAAAGGTTTTTGACACAACCCCTTAGGGAAAAAAGAAGAAACACCCTCGGTTGGAGAGAGTGGACTTCGACAAGGCCAAGAGCGATGGGTTGTGTTTCTCTTGTACGGAGAAGGGGCATGTTTACGTCTCGACTATAAAAAGCTTAACAAAATGACCATCAAAAATCATTATCCCTTACCAAGGATGGACGATCTAATGAACCGATTGAATGGTGCTAAGTATTTCACCAAATTGGACCTTAGGTTGGGCTACCATCAAATTAGAATTAACGAGGGGGATGTTTCCAAAACCGGTTTTCAATCTAGACATGGCCATTACGAATTTTTGGTTTTACCAAATGGTGTAACTAATGCCTCGGCAACTTTCCACCAGATGATGAACGATATTCTTCGTCCATATCTGGGTTTCTGGTGTTATCTTTGGAATCTATAGTAAGACTCTTGAGGAGCATGAAGCGCATTTGCGTACGGTCTTGGATATTCTGAGACGGGCAAAGCTCTATGCTAAGGAGTCTACCTGTGACGTGAATTTTTTCAAGCAAAACTCAAATATCTTGGACATATCATTTCCGATCGTGATCTTGAGATGACTATGATAAGGTCAGTAAAGTACGTGACTGGCCTATCCTAAAAACCATTAGGAAAGTAAAATCCTTTTTAGGTTTCACAGGATTTTTTCATAAGTTTATTAAAGAATATGCCTTAGTCGCATTACCTTTAACTAACCTTCTTAAGAGAGTGAAGAAAGCCAAAAGCAAAACCAAAAAGGGTAAAAAAAAAAAGCCGAAACACATAGTAAAATCAATCTGCCGGTAGAGTGAACCGATGAATTGAATCAAAGCTTTGAGGCTTTGAAATTGTTAGTGTTTACAGCCCCTATTTTACACATAGTGGAGCTGGACCCTAGCAAACATTTCCTGGTGGAAACAGATGACAGTGACTATGGGGTGGGTGAAGTCCTTTAACAGAATGGTAGACCTATGGCTTTCGAAAGCAAGAAGTGGGACCCAACTCAAAGTAAATATTCTACTTATGAAAAGGAACTTTTTGTTGTCATCCATGCATTAGAAATTTGGAGTATAGTTGCATGAATCGTCGATTGAAAAGCAAAGAATTGGCGATTCCGAACCGAATCAGAATTGGTCGATTCGAATCGGATGGGGACCCAAATTGTTTCTAGGCTTTTTTCCAACGAGGGCCCGATTCCAATTCATTTCAGGTTTAGGGAGAGAGAGAGAGAGAAGTGTGCCTTGCTCATGAGGGACTTGGAGAGAGTAGAATTAGGGGAGAGAATAATGAGCTCTCTCTCTCTCTCTCTCTCTCTCTCTCTCTCGTGACCACTAACCACTAACTATAGCAGCTAGATGTACAGCTAAGACTCATCTTCTTAGCTCTAGAGTTCGGTTTCCAGATTGGCGATCCGAATTTGTTAGAACCGGATGTCCGATTAATCATGAATCTGACATGAAACATTACTTGAATGCTTAACGTACATTGTAGGTAGTATGTATTATGTATACAATCTGATTTGTAGAATATAGATTCTGCATTCATATGAGCCTGGATACCTTAAAAGCAAAAAAAATTGCAACTTGACCGATTCGGTTTCTAGATGGAAGGTTCGAATCAGTTTGAACCGGTTGAATGGGGCCGATTCGATCGGTCGATTCAAATCAGACATGAAACTTTAATTTGGAGAAATTAGTTGTACGGATCTAAATTCATGGTAATGACTAATCATGAGTCCCTTAAGTTCAATTGTGATGCAGTGGATCTTGGGGCCAAAAGGCCCGTTGGTTGGAACTCATTCAAGAGTTCGATTACGAAATTAAGTACCGTCGTGGTATGTCGGATTGTGTCGCTGATGCTTTGAGCCGTATTGGAGAGGTTAATCAGTTATGCTTTGCTAAGTTCCAATCCAAGTTGTATCTTTCTCTGAAAGACCTTTGTCAGACCGATGAGTTTTTCAGTCGTACTTGGCAATAAGTCTTGGAAGGAAGCTCTACTTTGAGAGAGAATCTTGCAAAGTAGGATTCCAAGAAGTCTCGTGAAGAGAAGATACTTACTAATTATATTAGGCATGGTTTACTTTTCCGCAGAGGAAAAGTGTGTGTGCCAAATGTTGTGAGCATTAGGGCCCAAATCCTGGCACAGTTTATTCCAACAAAATCTATTGTCAAGGCTTCAAAACTTGCAAAACTCTTCATAGAACAGTTGTTCAAGTTGTAGGGATTGTCGAACAATTTTGTTAGTGATTAATCAGTTAAGCTTTTCTGAGATCCAATTTGAGTTGTATCTGTCCTTAAGAGATTTGTGTAAGACCGATAGGTACTTCGGTCGTATTTGGCTAGATGTCCTGGCAGGTTCTTCTAGATCTAGTGATGAGCTTGGAATGCAGGATTCCAAGATTTCTCCTCAGGACAAGATACAAAGAGACTATTCCATAAGGAATGGGTTACTTTTCCGGAATGGAAAAGTTTGTGTGCCAGAAAATGATGATATAAGGGCCCAAATCCTGCATGAATGTCATGACAGCCCGTGTGCGGGGCACCCTGGCGCTCAAAGGACACTTGACTTAGTAAAAAGGAACTTTTACTAGCCAAATTTAAAAAGTCAGGTGGAGGCATATGTTCGCAAGTGTGCGCAATGCCAAGTTAACAAAGCTGAAAGACTTAAGGCAGCTGGTTTGTTAATGCCCCTGGAAATTCCCGAAAAAAAGTGGGAAAGCATTTCCATGGACTTTGTGGTTGGGCTACCTCGGACGGGGAAGCAAAATGATGCCATTTGGGTAATAGTTGACAGGTTAACTAAAATGGCGCAGTTCATACCCAGGTTGCTTGGTTTGCCGAATGACATTGTTAGTGATCGAGATCCAAAGTTCCCTGGCAAGTTCTAGCAAGCGGTCTTTGAGAAATTAGAGACCACTTTAAGTTTGGGGTCATCAGATCATCCTGAATCGGATGGTCAGACAGAGAGGACAAACGAGTCTATGGAAGATATGCTCCGGGCATATGTTTCCAGAAGACAGTCGGATTGGGAAAGGTACTTTCCAATGATTGAGTTTGCGTATAATAGCGCAAAGCACTCAGCGACGGTTTTTAGTCCATTTTCTCTGATGTATGGTTTCCAACCTAAGGCTCCCATTTCAGTGGGCCTCAAAGGCCTCAAGGTTAAGGCAGCAGTAGATTTCCTGCATGATATGCAAGAAATGTTACTTGTTGCTCGCGAAAACGTAAAAACGGCTCAGGATAGAGCCCAGTTTTACGCTAATCAAAAGCGACAACCTAGGGTCTATGAGGAGGGGGCTTGGGTATATCTTAGAATTCCAAAAGATTCTAAAGTTCTAAGAACTGGAAAATGTCCTAAGTTATCACCTCGTTACGCAGGACCATTCCGTATAGTAAAGAAACTCCATCGGAATGCGTACCAGCTGGAACTTCCTCAAGGCGTTAAGGTACATCTTGTTTTTCACATTAGCCGTTTAAAGGAACGACTTGGTGGAAAGGATGACTTAATGCCTCGGGAGGACTTAGTTCAGCTGGAGGACCTATCATCCTTTGTATCTACTGAACCACAGGCCATTGTTGATGTACGTCAACGTGGGCTCAGGAACCGGCAGGTAACTGAGTACTTGGTTCGTTGGAAAGGAAGTTCCGAGGACGATGATACTTGTGAGAAGGAACATGACCTTAAACTGAGATTCCCTGGATTCCTTCCTTAGATAAGGAGTTTTTAAGGACGAGGGAATGTTAGGGACCCAATTCCTTTGGTCCCAAACCCAGACTTGAGACTGGACGATGACTGGGCCTGTAGACTTGACCAGTGACTCGTAAACCTGCATGGTTGCCACGTGTCAAAGGTATACAAAGGGAGGAAGGCTCAGTTGCCATCCATTCTATCTACCTAGGAGGAGGTGGATGGAGAGCGTGTGCACGGCTAGGATGTTTGCTAGCATGGGGCAGGAGATGGCTGAGAGCCTAGGCGGTGGTATGGGACGCCATTTGGGAGGGAGGTCGGATCCAGCTTGATACGGTCACAGGCCAGGGCATGGCGGGTGGACCCGGATTAGGTCCTACGGCGGGGTGGAACGTGAATCGTTCGGTCTCTTGTGGTTAACCGGCACCTGGAGGTTTGCAGTAAGTAAAATTGTAACAGCTTGAGTTCGCATACAAAAGTATGAAGCATTCTGCCACCAAATTTAGTCCTTCTATGCTTTTGTATGACTTTCAGCCTCGTTTCCCTATTTCTATTGGACTCAAAGGTCTCAAGGTGCAAACTGTAGCTAATTTTTTCTTGCATGACATGCAGGAAATGTTACAGGTGGCTAAGAAAAGCATTAGATCGGCTCAGGATAGAGCCCAATTCTATGCTAACTGAAGCCGCTCTCCTTGAGAATTTGAGATTGGAGATTGGGTGTATCTTAGAATCCCGAAAAATTGTAAGATGCTTCGAATGGGGTTATGCCCCAAGCTATCTCCACATTATGTAATATGGTGGCCCTTTTAAGATTGTAAACAAGATTAATCGGTCCGCCTATTGACTAGATATTGCGATTGGGACATCAATTCATCTTGTCATTGTCAACATGTTTGGGTGCCATGCGTCACCATCCTAGGTGGTCACGTGTCGCCGGCAGGACTGTGCTTGATGAGACCCACTTGTACTGTGCCTATATAGAGGTGGGGTATCCCTTTTGCCATTCACTCAGTCTACCCAGGAGTTGAGAGCTTGTGCAGTAGCCAGAATGTATCTCCAGGCAAGGAGAGATATACGCTAGGGAGAGTCGAGGCTGATGTATGGTGGTATGGGACGCCAATTATTGTTAAAGGCTTGACCAAGCATGATTGTGTCGATATCTCAGTGCATGGGGGTAAGGTCGGCAGTGACCCTACAGATGGGCAATTACGGTGCGTCGTCACTTGTATGGCGTGTATGTCAACCTTCAAAGCTATCATAAATCTATGGGAGTTGTAACAAAATGACCACTGGTACAATGCTTCCGTGGCTTCAAGTGCTTGAAGGAAGAACGGATTGTGGCACAAATGTATGGCTCATTTGGGAGTCAAGAACTGTTGGAATGTAAATTGCTTACATTACCATAGGTTACTTTGACCCAAAAGGTCGAGAGTTGTGTAACCATGGTCATTTATTATATTAGGCCTACTAAACTTAGAGTTAGCTAAGTTAGTATGAAATTAACTTGGTAGGGACTCATGGGTCCACTAGGCCTAATTGTGACATTAAGTACCCCAACTTGACATATTGGAGGTACCTTATTCTTTCTATGTAACTTATAGAAAGTTGGATAGTCAACAGTCAAGTAATTGGATAGCCAATAGTCAAGTAGTTGGAAAGCCAATAGTCATGAAGTTAGATAATCATCTTGGACTATATATATGTGTGCATCCCATTTGTATGAAACACTTTTGTAAGCAATACTGACTATTCTCCTTGGCTGTCCACGAGTTTCTACAAGAGGGCTTCTAGCCATCTCTTTCTTTCTTTTGAGAATTTTGTGTGATTGAATAGTTAAGATTCTGGATCCTTAGGCTTCTATTTCCTACATGGTATCAGAGCCTTTAGGTGATCATATTGCTTGAAAGGAGGGCGCCCAATAGGAAGCTATCTTCTTCTCCTTTTGGTTGCAGAAAATCATCAAGCTGCTGATTTTTGCAAGAGAAGAATCTGTTCATCTTCTTATAGTTTTTTTGCAGGAAATTGCAGGGCACCTTCACCTATTTGAGAGCTAGCAGTAGGGCGCCCATGCTCAAACCAATTGCATGTGATCTTGACTCAATTACATGCTGAAAATTTCATATTTACTTATTAAATGAAGATACATGTGTTTTGGACACATTTCTTGCTGAAATTTCCCTGTTGGTGAGCTTGGAGTAGGGCGCTACCATCAGCTCTATATGCACATAGTGTGCACTCTTTTCAGCCACAAATTTCTGGTTTTGGTTTTGGCTTCATTCGAAGTCTACCTTTTTGTGAGCATTCTGTTTTTTGTGCAGAAATCAGTCACCTATTTAATTACTTGTTGAGCAAATTGCATGTGGAGTATTGCAATCTATTGTGCTCATAATTTCAGCTTTGAGGTTGCTGCCCTTTGAGTAGATTTTGACTTGGAAATTCTATTTCCTATCTACTACAAGCTGATTTTTCTGTTATGGCTAAAGAATCGGAGTCTATTAGTTCTTTATTTAATGAAGATAGGCTGAATGGCACATACTATTCCTTGTGGTTCTACATGATAAAGAACCTTCTAATTGCTAAAGGTTTGTGGGAAGTAGTTATGGTGACGAAGAGAGGCCGCCTACCTTGGCACCTATTACACCATCTAGAACAACTACTTCATCATCTACGGAAGTGTCTTCCGATGAGCAAAATAAGTGGGATCGACGAGATGCACAAGCACATTCCGTCATTGCATTATCAGTGAAGAGATCTATCCTTCCACATATTAGATCATGCAAGACTTCCAAAAGTGCTTGGGAGACTCTTGCAAAAATGTTTCAAGTAAAGAATGCGGCAAAAGTGGTATATCTTCGAAATCAACTTTCTATCTTGAAGATGCAAGAAGGTGATTTGCTTACAAACCACTTGACGAAGATCAAGGATCTTCGAGAGGAGCTTCTTAGTAGTGATGAGGTGATTGAGAACTCACAATTTGTATCTATTACTCTCAACTCTCTTCCTAATTCTTACCTTCCATTTGTGTCATCATTGAGCATTTCTCTTAGGGGACAACAAATCTCCAGATTAGGAACAAATAAGTCATCAATATATCTTCTAACATGAGTTGATTTATGCAATAAGGTGGGACAAGAACCACAAGAAACTAATCTTTGTACAAATTCAAATTCATAAGAGAAAAGATAAAAGTTAGTTAGATGAACAACACAATTAGTATCCATGGGGATACCTATCGTTTGTTTAAAAAGCAAATCACCTAGAGAAATATGCAAGTTATCCAAGAGGAAGTGCATCCAAGAACAAATATCTTCAACATCAACTATTTTAGTAAATCTTTTCTTCTTTAAATTGACATCTTGATTTTTGTTCTTAAGCCTACAAAACTCAAAATGCAAAACACTCTTTTCAACTTTTGAAGCTTTGCATCAAGTGTCCTTTAGTTTATTGCTCGAATTAGCTTATTAACACGAAACTTCAAATCAAAGTTCCAGGTGCCGTGGTACGGCACCTGGTACGGCACGGGTGCGGTATAAGTGCCCGGCACCCACGACACCTGTTTTTTTTTAATAGTCATATTTAGTGAAAAAAATAATAAAATAAAATAAAATAAAAAAATAGGTGTCGTACCTCGGCACGTGTGCCATGGTACAGCACCTGGACCCCACAACACCTATGCCGTGGGATACTTTGCTTCAAATCTTCCAAATTGATTTAGTGTAAAGTCTCATGAAGTCATAGGTTTGAAGAAGGATAGCTTAGGTTTCTTCTTCTAAAGTACGGGAGGAGTTGAAAAACTTTATTACTTCTATAATACCTACAAAATTGTTTAGAATCCAATTACAACTAACAGGAACATTTGCATCCTTAAGTAAGTTTATCCGAAGCTCATTAATAGAAGAAAGCAATGCTTTGAAGCAATTAGTTAGCCACTTAGAAAGGTCAGTCAACGTAGTTTTATAGGCCGCTGCAATAAACCTAGGCATTTAGGAACTTTATGAAATTTCCATGTAGCACAAAGAAATGGAAGATTTGGGTAACAATTAAAGTTATAAGAATGACAAAAATCTTGATGATATTTTATTACACTCATAGTTGAAAGAGAACAAGCATTATACATTCCCACTGGAGAATGGACTTCATTCAATAACGATTCAACATAGAATTTCTTGCAAACAAATACTAAAAAATTTGAGCATTTATCCACATGCGAAATGACAAAACGTCTATGGAAACTTGCGAAGAAGAATTTCCTCATTAGAAAATGAAGCACGAGTATTAGAAGATGGGATGGACTCCCAAAGATTCTTCAATATGGTAAATGAACTTATTAATACTCCTAGTTATAGAATTTAACAAGCAAGCATCTACGGTAAATGAACTTATTAATACTCCTAGTTATAGAATTTAACAAGCAAGCATCTACTGAAAGAGGAGGACAAAATTTAGTGCCTTCAGAAAAGGACTCTTTCAAAAACGATGAGGGAAGGATTGATGTATCTGCAGTAACAATATGACCTAAAGAAGGATCACAAAACTTCGATTCCAAATGGGGTGGCGACTATGACAAGAGAAGCAGTAATCTGGGCCAGCACCAAGCAAAAATCAGTGGCATCATCATCTACTGAGGCAGAATATATGGAAGTATGCCAAGGGATGAAAGAATACATGTGGATCAAAAACTTCTGCAAAGAAATTGGCATCGATGTTGAGGGCATGAGAATATACAATGATAATCAAGGTTACATTTTCTTATGCAAGAATGGGGGTTTTCACAAAAAGCATAAGCATATTGGACTGCAGCATCGGTATGTCACAGACTTGGTGCAAAATGGATTTGTAACCCAGTATTATTGCCTAACCAAAGAGATGGTTGCTGATCTGATGATCAAAGCATTAAGTTTTTGAGTAGGGAAAAGTTTTCTTGCTAAGGGGTTTAAGGGGAATCTTGAATCTTGCTTGTAGAAAAGTTACATGGGATTGGTGCTCAGTGTCCAATTCAAAAAGGCTGGTTGAAATCAGACTTTACAGTTAGACTAGTCAATAAGACCGTTACTTTCACAATACCATAACAGGGTCACGAGACCACTTCTTGATCTTCTTGGTAAGGCCTCAAAGCCTGAAAAATATTGTACTGGCAGAAAACTTATGACACACTGTGTCACATAGCAACGAAGATCTGAAAAAACTGGCACCATGCAATGGTTGGATAGAACCTGATCATTTTCCTAATTTTCTCAACAGGAAACCAGGCAGTGTCCCAAGGTCAAAGAGAAGACAGTCAGTAGCAATCGGAGTGGCGACTACCGCATTCACATCAAAGTTGCAGAGATATGATTCACAGATATAGGTACCCTGCGATCTTAACAATAATAGTTTTTCAGAAAAACGATCACTTGAAAAGAAAGTAAACCATCAATTCAACTGCTCAGAGAATTTTCATCACACCTTGATAAAAACAAAATAAGGAACTGCAGATACTCCATAAAGTTCTGAAAGCTCTGGCTGCTCCTCAGCTTCAACCTGCATAAGAGAAACGAAGTGGCTAACAAAGAGTAACATTATATTTAAACTACACATTACAATAGCATGAAAGATCAAAACCGAGAAACACAAAAATTGATGCGGTAAGATTGTTAGTAACCAGACTAACAGCAATCATATAAGAAATAGACGAGGAAGAACCTACTCAAAGCTCTGCTCAAATGCAAACTTGGATTAGGTTTTGCAGGCATAAAACGAAACCTAGAAAGTCAAACTCTTTGCTGCAAGATTTTATTCGTTGCTTTGTTTAGAATCAATGCTGTGGCTGGAAAACCAGAAAAGAAGTATCATAACAATCGAATCACCACTACCTCAGTTAGAAAAATTCACATGAAAAATTTGTAAAAATATATGAAAATTTTTATCACAACAGAATCATAAATCAGTTGCAAAATTAGATGAAATTTTCCACATCTGTCCACAGTCGAAGATTCTGAATTTTACATATTATTGAAAACTGCTTAAAATTATGTTCTGACGCAGCTTTTCAGAGAAAACACAACATCAATCTAAGCTACACGATGTTCAAGAATCCAAAAAAAGTGATTGGGTGTCTGATTGTCTAACCCGAAGAAAAAGTGCTTGCGGGGTATCAGTGCAAAGTTGTGTGAAGACAGCATCCATCTGGTTGGAGGCTTGGCACCATGATGCCCAAAAGTGGAGCACTGCCGGATCCCCTTCTTTCAGAAGCGCATCGAAATGGGCCTTGCTAATCACATCCTTCACAGACGAGACCGCCATATCTCTCTCTTTCTCGCTCTCGTGTATATATATGTATGTCGTAGTTTGTTATAATAGGCTATTGGAATCAACGGGTGATTTTTGGTATTTTGGTTCTCAACCCATTTTATCAACTCGGTTGTAGAGGCCCTAGCCCAACTGACACCTTAGCCCAGCGGGTATGCTACTTTTTAAGAATCTGATTCTATGGGCTAGGTATTCGTGATGCAGCTGTAGCACTCCGAGCCGCTAGAGCGGCAAGGGTGACTACAGCAGGTAGCCCACCATTGGAAGACGAATACCGGACATAGCAGGTCCAGATTTACGGTGGAGATTTAAAACGCTTTAAAAGTTATGCTATGGCTCAGAATCTGCCTCTTCTTTACATGCTCTGGCATGACAACCCCCCCTGAACTACCCACACCACTGACACTAATAGTCAATATGTCCTCGATGCTTTGCAAGTTTGAAACCAAACTTGCGGTCGAACATGTCGCCTCCTCAACGACACGAACTACAGGTGCAAGCAACAACGCCCTACGCACTGCTTGTCGCTTCCTATTCAACCTCCTCCTCCTTGTAGACTGGCTCTCACCCTCGGGAGTGATGTATGAAGGGTTGCTTCGCACAAACTCGGGAGTGTCCATGTCATGGAATCACTTCCTCAGATGCAAAACACCTGCAAAAATTGGAACAAAACCATAGGTTTTATATCAAACATTGGGAAACAATCAAATACATGAAAACTAACTTAAGTAGGCTATAAACTTGTATTAAGAGAGTGTGAGACAAATCAATGATTTGGAGATCCAAAATCAATGTTTCAGAATATGTAAATTCACATAAATTTTTTACAACAAGCTCAACTTCTAAGTAGGGAAATGGTGTTTCTAGTAACCTCTACTGGTTTGATCCTAGAGGGTTTGATCCTAGAGGATACATACAACCTTCAACCCAAGTTTCAATTTTTGGGAAACAAATTTTATAAGGATGTTTTAGTATTGGCAAAGGTTTTAACCAATCGAGTGAGTGAATCATTTTATTTATAACAATGATGGTTGAAGAGTTTTTACCTGGTTTGATCCTAGATGATCCTAGAGGATACAATGCAACCTTCAACCCAAGTTTCAATTATTGAAATCACTTCACTACAGTAGAACAATATCCTAAACCCAAAAAAAAAAAAAAAAATTGAATCAAAACAGAAATCCATTCCACGGTGAAAAAGTTCAACCCACCCAATTGGCCTATGTAGTAACTAAGGAGATGGGAGAAATAGAGTGTGAGGGAGAGTAGAGGTGGAGTGTGAGGGAAAACAATGGTAGGGAGAGTAGAAAGAGGGGGGGAGGGGGGGGGGGGGGTGAGTGTTAATCTTTTTTTTTTTGTGTTAGAAGTTAGAATCTATAAATCTATTGTGTTTTGGTGGCAGTAGAACCATGTGCATTGTGTCATGTAATGGTGTACAATGTGAGCATGAGAGAGAGAGAGAGAGAGAGAGAGAGAGAGAGAGAGAGAGAGAGAGAGAGAGAGAGAGAGAGAGAGAGAGAGAGAGAGAGAGAGCATCGTTGAAGCACTGATACAGATGTTATAGCATCCACCGTTGAGAGAGAGGAACCGTGAGAACCGTGAGAGAGGAATCGTGAGAACCGTGGAAACGGTTCCTCTCTCTCAATGGTTCTCACGGTTCTCATGGTGAGTGAGAGTGAGAGAGAGAGGGAGAGCATGAGAGAGAGAGAGAGAGGGGGGGGGGGGGGGAGGGGGAGAGTCTTTATTCCCAAATAGTCGTGAAGAACCTTCGTTGAGTCAACCTTTGCCTATAAGACCTTCGTTCGTACTATTTTTTGATTATGATCTACCAGATCTAGCCAATGTCAAATGGGGCCTTACAAAGATAAAGCCTGCTAATCAAACGGCAGTCCGTCCTAAGGGAATGGTAGAAGATATACTAGTCAAGATTGTTGGAGTTCAATTTGTCATTACGTGAGTTGTGCAAGCAATTCATAACTGGGGCACCAAAGAAATTACTTTTGAGAATCGTGAGAGTGCAGTCAAAGTTGATCCAATCACTTGGACTATCAAGCCAGTGGTCCAAAAAGGGGATGATGATTCATCAACAATAGATCATATATGTGATCGACAAGTAAAAATGTTGGGAGTTCATTATCACTCTCAAATAGATATTGTCAATTGGAACCAAGCTCTTGCAACAGTGGATTGTATAGCAGGCTATATGTGTCAACGAGATAATCAATCCTAACTGAGCGAGATTCCTTTATCTGATCGAACTTTGGATACGCCAATCACTTTTTTAGTGAATATGATGAACATAGCTTGGATGTCAACCGATCCAATACCAGATCCTCTTGAAGATGAACTCATTCATGTCACTCATGCCTTGCCTTACAATGAAAATGCAAAACTTATAGATGAGTAGATTTTAAATCACATGGATCCTACGAGGTTTGGATGATGATAAAAATGTACCACCTTTATTGGATAAAGGAAAAGGAAAGTTCAAGGAAGACTCTTCAAATCAGAGTTCTTGCACCATCAAGGAAGTCATCACCTTCCAAAAAGACCACGTCTTCTAGAAAGTCATCACCTCCACGATCGATTCCTGCCAAGAAAGCTAAGCAAAGAGCCAGGTCAATCCTTTTGAGGAGGAACAATCAGATGAAGAACAACATGATATGCCAGAGCATTTCAAACGCTACACTTTGGACGATGTTGTCATTATGTTACCAAAAGCTCATTGTGAACCACAAGAGCAAGTACCAGAAACGAAAGAGGTTTATGCTGGACCAGCAAGCACATAGCCTATGAATCTTGCTAAACCAGGAGAACCAGAAAAGATTATGCAAGTTGGAATGCAACTTACCCCAAAACAGTTTCAAGTGTTAAGGAAGTTGTTGATTAAGTATCAAGATTGTTTTGCTTGGACATACAAGGATCTAAAAGGGATTCCGACATCGGTGATTGAGCATACAATATTCTTGATGCCAGATGCAGTTTCGAAAGTCACAAGATTCTATCGCTATAACCCAAACATTACTGATCTTATAAAAAAAGAGTTACAAAGATTAATTGAAGCCGACTTTATTTACGAGATCGAGCATACTTAATGAGTTTTGCCAATTGCTGTCGTTTCTAAGAAGAGTGGGAAGATGAGAGTTTGTGTGAATCTCAAAGCCTTGAACAAATTGACGCAAACCACTTTTCGTTACCCTTTATTGAAAGTATATTGGACCGCCTTGTTGGAGCAGAAGCCTACAATTTTTTGGATGGATTCAGTGGTCACAACCAAGTCAAGATTGCACCTACGGATCGTCATAAAACAGCTTTTGCAGTAGAATGGAAAACTTATGCTTACAGAGTTATGCCATTTGGACTTTGTACTGCACCTAGTTCATTTCAGAGAGTAATGCAGTTTGCCTTCAAAGACTACTTGCAAAAATTCCTTGAAATCTACTTGCTTGATCTCGGAGTTCATAGTGCTGATACAAACCACCTAGATCTTGGACATGTGATATCAAGACATGGCATTTCTACGGATTATTCCAAAATCAAGTCATTGTGGAGCTACAACCACCAGGAACAATTCGAGGAGTATATATTTTATGGGTCATGCAAACTACTATCGAATATTCATTCTATTTTTTGCGGATTTAGCACGACCCATATACAAGTTGACCATTGTAACTATTTGGATGACTGAAGTGTTGGAAGCATTTGAGAAATTGAAGAAAGCATTAGCTTCTGCACCAATTTTACTAGCTCCAAATTGGACAATCGAGTTTCATGTTCATACTGATTCATCGAAATATGCTATTGGATTAGTTTGATGCAACCAGGTGAATACAAGAAAGACTATCCTATCAGATTTGCAAGTCGACAACTTATAGGTCCTTATAAGAATTACTCGACAATAGAACGAAAAGCGTTGGCCATGGTTTCTTTCGTTAAGAAATTTTGACATTATCTAATGGCGACACATTTTGCATTTTATACCAATCATCAGCCATTACTTTATCTGGTAAACAAGACGTGTAACATAGGACATATTGCAAGATGGCTACTACTCTTGACCAAATTTGATTTTCGAGTCGTGGTGCAAAAAGGTAAACAACATTATCTTGTCGACCATGTTTCAAGAATCAAATCAGCACCAGTTAATAGTGAAGTGGGTGATGAACTGCCAGATGCTGCGTTGTTTTATGTTGAAGCAGTACTTGAGTGGGGAGTAGATATTGTTGAATATCTGATGTTGACTATGTTGGTCCTATTCATCCTGCAAGAGGATCTCAAGCCCGATATATCATCGTAGCAATAGATTATATGACCAAGTGGGTTGAAGCATAATTAGAGCTGCCAATGCTTAGTCTACGACTAAGTTCCTATATGAGCACATCATTCTCAGATTTGGATGTCCTATTGAGATCGTAAGTGATTGTGGAACACACTTGTTAATGAAACAATAAAGTGTTTGTTGGAAGACTTTCTTGTTATACACTGACTTAGTACTCTGTATTATCCAAGGGGTAACAGACAAGTTGAATCTTCCAATAAGATTATTTGCAACATTATGACAAAAACGGTTGAAGCAAGTCATTACGATTGGGAGCATAAACTTCATGCAGTGTTATGGGCATTCAGAATTGCTTACAAAGTTAGTACGAATTAGACACCATTTCAACTGGTTTATGGTCAAGGTAGTTATGCCAATTGAATTTTAGTAACATCCTTACGCATAGCAACAACGGAACGATTGGATGATTCAAAATCCTTACAAATGTGTCATGAGGCTTTGCATAAGCCATGTGAACCCAGATTGATGGCAGTCCATGCATTAGCAGCAGAGAAAGCCCACCGCAAGGCATGGCACGATCACCGCTTACACAAAAAAGATCTGAAGGAAGGAGATCTAGCATTGACGTATAAAATCAAGTTGATCAAAGGGAAATTGAAGCTTACAGGTGAAGGAACATATAAAGTGAAAGAGATATTATCCTACGATCATTTTTTTTCTTTCGTTGTTTTAAAATTTTGTTGTTTTGCACTACTTGGTTGATTCTTTTTTTTTTTTTGAAAAAGATGGTATGAAAAGAAAATGATGAGCAAGAGTCAAAACAGTCATCAGATCAAAAAAAAGAAAGAGGAAAGTATTTTTAGAAATCAAATTTTGCTGGAAAATGACTTAAAAACTCACTTTTTTAGTCATATTTTGAATAAGCAGTGATAGTAACCTTCGTCGAGGTGCCAGATCATACATCCAGTTTAGATTTATCTATATTGAGTTGGGTGAAGGTTATCTTGTAGAGAAAGTACCTGTTTTGAAGTCGGACGAACATTTACTTCACGACGCACAATAACCAATCTACGGATCATGTGTAAATGCTACTAATGATATTTTAAACTGTAATTAGAATAACTAAAGATCTTCTGACAACTATATAAACATCTGAGCATTTAAAGAGAAGTGAATGATCAATCAGTTTATCTACAGAGATCAAACAACCAAAAGCGGTCTTCTAGTAGCTGACTTCTCATAGTTAGTGATCATTTTAGAGAGAGTAAAGAGTATTCTGAAAGATAGCATTCATTAGCTTTTGTAAGTAAGGATCACGCGCTTCGCATGATTGTTTTGTGATTTAATATCGTTGTTACTACAATACCCTTTTATACAGAAGCGCTATTTTTCATATCAGTTGTATTCATGTTGAATGTTTGAATGTCTCTCAATCTTTCTAACCATTACCAAAACTTATCTATCATAAACAAAGAATAGCATGGATGTCTCAAACACCTAAATCATTCGCATTCTCTACGGTTGTCTACGACACCTACTTTGTCATCTAAATCAAATCAAAACCGCTCTAATTCTTAGTCTCTAAGTAATCCAAGATCCTTATTCATCAGTTTCCAACTGTTTCATAATTTTTTTTCTTTGATTGGGGGTGATGGCTATTGGAGAAAGAGGATGTGTGAGTGTGAGAAACGAAAATAGCTCTAAAAGAAACAAACAGAAAAGGAAACGGACACAAAAGGAAGCGAACTCGAAACTTGAAAAAGAAACAAGTGCACAGCAGAATGAGCTTTCTCACTCTTTTCCTAAAGCATGACTACGCCTATAAAAAACAAACAGAATGTTAGTGATAGAAATCATGTTCGATCTGATTACGTAGCCAAACATTAAGCAACAAAACCTTAGAAAGATGATTTGTCGTGAACAGCTAGACAAATTATTTGTCGCGAATAATTCGCAAAGAGCTAGACTGAGCTCAACTGATAATCAGTCGCGAAAGGCAAGCCTAAATATTAGTCGCGAACAGCTAGACTGAGAATAATTCACTAAGAACAGACTACCAGATTAAGCAATAAGAGAGTCAGACAGAATGTAAAAAAGCATAGCAATATTGACACAAATCTGAACGTAGAACAAACATAGTTGATATCAGATTAAGTATAGCAAAATATACAAGTCAATAATATTGTTGAGCACAAGACAATAGCGGACGAAACTGCGTGCTCTACAAAGCTAATCGAATCTGTGAAAGGAATAAACCTATTACTGACAATACAAAGAATCGATGCGCGAAAGCATCTACTTAGTCTATCTCTGATAAGATTCTGATGCTTGTTATATTTTACACAGATACACTGGATACGTAGATGGTATCCAACATATATACATAATTTTACAGGTGTGCAGATGAAAAAAGTACAAAGTGAATGTGCTGTATGTAGGTGATCATGGGTGGCTGTTGTCGTTGTCAAATCTAATTGCACACTTGCATGGGATGAGCGTGAGAAGGCCGTGATGTCAGCCTTTGCTGAAATGAACATTGGTGAAGATGCAAAAAATGCGACACTTTGACAAATGCCTTAAGATTTGATCTACAGGGTACCTTTCCTTTTCCATTAGGGCACCTCTGGCATTTGTAGGACAATGTCATCTTTTTCACCTGTCACAAATCACGTGTGAAAACACAATGTCGTCTTTTTCACCTGTGGAAATTTACTTGTATTTATGCAAACAGTCGCCTGTCTTATTTTACATGTAAATATGCAGACTGTGCGACAACATGAGTAAAAATACAGCATGAATGGAGGCAGATTAAAATAGGATTTAGGAGAGTAGAGGAAATAAATCCAACATCCCCCCTTAATCTGAATCCGTGAATGCCTTGATCTTCAAACTAAGCAATGCACAATGCCTTCGTGAATATATCTGCAACCATGTCCCGCGTTCTACAGTACTCCATAGCAGATGCACTGGTCCATGGTAGCTCAAATATTCCTCATGACTCTTATGAGAGCCTCCCAATGGGTAATGCCAGGATTAGCCATATATTGGCTAAGTGAGCTTATTGCAAAAGAGATCTCTGGTCTTGTACAAACCATTGCGTACATGAGAGATCCAAGTATCAATCGATAAGGATACTCTCTCATCTGCTCCTCTTTTTGCTTGGTCTGGGGACATTGGTCCTTTGACAAATGCAGGCCTGGATCCATCGGTGAGTGAGCTAACTTATAATTCATTAGATTGTATCTGTTAAAAACATTGTGAAGATACCTTTGTTGAGTGATGTAGATCAGTCGTCTAGCTCTGTCTATGTGGATCTGAATGTCCAGACAGAAGTGGGCTTTGCCTAGATCAGTCATGTCGAATTCTGAAAACAACATCTGCTTAGAATTCTTAACCAAATTGGTATTGTTGCTGAAAAGCGACATATCATCCACGTATAAGGTGATGATAATGAAGGATTGCTGCACTGACTTGGAATAGATGTTGCAATCAGTAGTGCTTGGTTTGAAATCTTGTTCGATGCAAAATGTGTTGATCCTCTGAAACCAAGCTCTGGCAGACTGTTTCAAGCCGTAAAGTGTTTTGTGGAGTTTACAGACATGATTCTTCATACCTTCCAGAACGTATCCTTTGGGCTGGATCATGTAGATGTATTCTTGTATAACTCCATTTAGATAAGTTGTTTGTACATCAAGTTGATGTACTTTGAGGTCGGCAGCTGCAACATAAGATAGGAGGGCTCGAATCAACGAATGCTTGACTACTGGACTGAAAGTCTCACTATAGTCGACGTTGGAGATCTGAGTGAATCCTCGTGCTACCAGTCTTGTCATCCTTCGATCAATTGCTCCATTGGCATTGTATTTGATCTCGAAGATCCATTTGCAATCAACGATATTGCAGCCAATAGGAGCTTCGACTACTGACCATGTCTAGTTCTTGATCAGAGAGGAATATTCTTTGTCCATAGCTCTCTCCAGAGATCAAAGTCTGGTTGGCTGAGTGCCTCTATGACTGAGTGTCTCTTTCAGAATCTGCACGTAGGCAACGCATCCGAACACTCTTAGGTTCTTCACATAATGCTTAGAGCCTTTCCACACCTCATGTCGTGTCAATGGTAGGTGATGAAGGTTCTCCTGGAGCAATATCCTTGCCTTTGATGTCAACAAACTGATCCTCAATAAAGACTGTATCTTGGTTGTACAAGACTTGTTGGATATCACGATTATACAACTTGTATGTGTTATCAGATGAAGTGTATCCAATCAAGATGGTCTTGAGACCTTGGAAGTCCAATTTTTTCCTCGTGTCTTTCGGAATCTGTGCGTAGGCAACGCATTCGAACACTCTTAGGTTCTTCACAGAAGGCTTAGAGCCTGTCCACACCTCATGGGGTGTCTTGCCTAAGAGGGCCTTGGTCGAACATCTATTCTGGACATAAGTTGTAGTGGAGACAGCTTCGGCCCAAAATCTCTTGGGCAACGATGCATGTGCTAGCATACATTTGGCTGATTCAACCAGGGTATGGTTCTTCATCTCGGCTAAGCCATTCGACTGAGGACTATAAGGAGTGATGAATTGTTGCTTGATGTCTTGGCTCTGGCAGTACTCCTTAAACTTAGTACAGATATATTCTCCACCATTGTTTGACCTTAAGACCTTGATCGTCCTTCCAGTCTCCTTTCCTGCACGCTCCTTGAAGATCCTGAAGCAATTGAAAGCTTCTGATTTCTTCTTTATAAAGTACACCATAGTCCTTCTGGAAAATTCATCAATAAAAGTTATAAAATACTTTGCATCCTTCAGCAAAGGATTTTTCATCGGGCCACAAATCTCTGAATGTACAATGTCTAACAATCATCTAGCAATATGCCGATGGCTTGATTTAATTGGTTTCTTAGTCTGTTCACCAACTAGACAGTCTTGACAAACAGGTAACTCGACTTTATCAGGAGGATAGTCGAGATCAAGAACAATAGATTGTCTAGGCATTTGTTGTACAACAGCATGATTCAAGTGACCAAGTCTATAATGCCAAAGTAGACTTTTATTTGCATGATAGAAGTACTGAGTGCCTGACTAGAGGCAAAAAAGCAATGACTTAATCTATACAAGTATCCATGCCTCTTTCCGAATGCTAGGATCTTGCCTGTCCTATCAACTACTTTGTACTGATCACATTCGAATTCTACTTTATGTCCTAGAACTGTGATTCTGCTTATAGAGAGCAAATTTGTAGATAAATTTGGTACATACAGGACTTTAGAAAGTAGCTTAGATTGATCATTTGCAAAGCTCAATCTCACAGTACCTTCACCTTTAATAGCTTGTGTGATATTATCACCAAGGTGAACATATTTATTGGTACTGTAAGGTGTATAGAACTCGAAACAGCCAATGAGACTGGTCATATGATGAGTGGCACCAGAATCCAGGAACCAAGAACTATTGCTGGATGCTCCTTAATGGCTGGTCATGAAGACATCATGATCTGTTTCTTGAATAGGCTGTGGAGCTTCTGTAGATGCAGTTGCCACTTGATTTGACTGCCCCTTGCTGTTGTTCTTTGCTTGCAGTATCTGGCAGTCTTGAATTTCGTAGTTGTTTCGCTTGCAATATCAGTAGAACAGCTTCTTCTTCGTCTGCAGATTCGACTGTTCTTTGTGCTGTGCTGGTTTCTAGTCTGGCTTTGATTGCTTCGGACCTTTTTCTTCTTTTGCTTAGTCGTGCTCTTGTTGGTGTACAAGGCGTGAGAATCAGTTGAGGAACTTGAGGCCTCGTTCCTCCGTGTGTCTTTCTGCAACAACATAGTAATGACTCTCGAAAGAGTCAGTTCTGGATGTGTCGTGATGATCATCAGCCAACTGTCGTATGAGCTTGGCAAGCTTGTAAGTAGTTGAATCACTACATCTTGATCGTCTACGACAGATCCGACAGCGGCCATTTGCTTTAGCAGGTTCTTGAACTGGTTGATGTGATTATGTAGGGAATCATCATTCGCCATCTTGAGGGAGTAAAATTTCTTCTTGAAATGTAGCTTGGAAGCTATATCTCGCACTTCGTATAGTGTGCTCAGTAGTAAGAGTAGCTGATGCTAGGACAACTGCCAAGTTCCTTTATGAAAATATCATTCTGCGCTTCGGATGCCCGGTGGAACTAGTCAGCGATCGCGGAAGCCATTTCATCATCAAGGTCCTGTTGGAGGAATTCTTCGTGATCCACAGAACCAGTACGCCTTATTATCCTTGTGGTAATGGGCAAGCAGAATCATCCAATAAGATCTTGTATAGCGTGCTCACGAAAACAGTTGAGGCTAGAAT
This sequence comes from Diphasiastrum complanatum, assembly GCA_029204225.1. Taxonomy (NCBI): domain Eukaryota; kingdom Viridiplantae; phylum Streptophyta; class Lycopodiopsida; order Lycopodiales; family Lycopodiaceae; genus Diphasiastrum; species Diphasiastrum complanatum. Next base: position 6,036,727 of record CM055108.1, on the reverse strand, counting down.
ATCAGATTGGGGACACAAGTTGAATGCTGCACTATGGGCATTTAGGACAACATATAAAGGAAACACTGATCAAACACCCTTCCAGTTGGTATATGGTCAGGATGCTGTGATGCCAGTAGAGTTTTTGGTTCCTTCATTAAGGATTGCCACCGCGCAATGTCTTAATGAGTCCAAATCTCTACAGCTATGCCATGAAGCTTTGCATAAACTCCGTGAAACACACTTACTAGTTGTGCATGCATTGGCAGCTGAAAAGGAAAGACGCAAACCTTGGCATGATCGCAGACTACAAAAGAAGGATCTTCATTCAGGAGATCTGGTCCTGATGTATAAAACCAAAGCGATCAAGGGAAAGTTAAAATTCACTGGCGAAGGTCCTTATAGGATCAAGGAAATTCTTAATCGCCGTGAACTTAGAAAAGCTAGATGGGATGCCATTCGGCACACCCATCAACGGTATCCGGTTGCACAAGTATTGGCCACCACAGTGAGATAGATCCAGATTGGGGGTGGCACGTTACAAAAAGCTAATCAGCTCAGTCATTACCGTTAGATCTAAGGAGATCAAGCCAAATCAAGCTAAATCCATCAAGATTCAGCCAGATCTGGCAAGATCAGAGAAATCCATCAGAATCCAAGGAGGATCTAGATCCTAATAGGATAAAAAAGAAGCGGATCATTAGATTGACTGATGGATCTACTACTAAGAATCCATCAGAACTTCCAGAGAACTACCAACAATCAGATCAAGCCTGGATGAAGTTGATTACCAGTTTACAAAAGTTAAAAATCAGAAAATCTCAAGATCTCGTCAAAAAACACTCTGAAAGAACACTTTTTTCATGATATTTTGAAATCCCATGGGAGATAACTCTTAAAAATTGGACAGTCACTAGATCTAACCTAGATGCATCCATGAAAATCTTTGCAAGAGTTCTTGATGGAGGAATCATCATTTTTTAGTGTATGCGAGAGTTCCCAGAAGCTGAATTTTTAGAATCCTCGCAGAGCATCAAGATCATCTTACCAACCCTCGCAAGGTGCCTAGATGGAATCAGAGCAGTGAAATTAGCCTGCCTACATGGTCTGATCTTAAAAATCCAATCACAGAAATAAGTTGTGCGAGAGATCACTTCTTGGGAGAGTTGAACCCTCGCAGACAACATGAACCCTCGCAGAACCTTCGCATAGCAGTCAAATCACCTTTTGAACTCTCGTAGACTTCCCTGAGGTCTTAGAATCCTGTAAAAAAGGTGCCTGCCAAAATTTGGGTAGAACTGAGCAAGGGAAAGTGGATTTCACCTAATACACACTCTAAATTCTGCTATATAAGGGCTGAATTCGAGTCATTTGTCACCTTTGCTAGCGAAGCTCTGCCGAAATTTCCACTAAAAATACCAAGTTTTTTGTTTTCGACCAAACTTCCTACCAACTGTCATCTGCTCATATTAAACACCGATCTGCGTTCTGAACTACAATCATTGTCATCCAACACTCATTATTCTCAGTTTTCTACTATTTCCACATCTTTTTCCATTTTCCACCGTTTTTTTTACTTTTTCGACTTTTTTGACCACTAATCATCCTTGCTAACATGGCCTCCTCATCCTTTGAAGACTCTGGCACCAAACAGATGATCCAGCGTGACATCCACGAGGCCACACAGATTTGGCCTCTATTCTCTGACACTCTGATCCAACCATGGCTACAGACAACCGGCCCACTCCTTGAAGCAATGGGTTTTTTACCCGGCGCTCTTTCATTATGAGATTGACATGGGCCTCGCCCTTCACGCTTATGCCACCTAGGACGACTCGATGGTCACCGTTGGCATTATGTCCGGTGATCGTCAACCATCTCCCATCGCCACGCCAAAGCTCTGATCAAACCATTCGTCACCCAAACCACACTAGAAGTCTCCATCCAAACTAACTATGGTTACCTAATAGAAGCTATCACGGAATCCATCATTCAGGCGGCTGCGCATCTGTTGAATAACTTTTTGGTTATTTCAACATTTTGCAAGGACAGAATCCAATCTACACTGCTGAGTCAGATAGTGGAATCCTTTCTAGAATTCCCTAATCCCTTTGTTGTGCCATACAACTGGCATAGCTTCCTTATTCGAGAACTAACAAACTCCATCAAACCCAACAACCGTGAGTGAATTGCACTAGGCCCCCTGTTGTGTAACTTTGCCTACGTACTTCTCGAGGCAAAAGTGCACGGTTTCCAATGCTCATCCCACCTATCTACCCTCACCCGCTTTGCCAACAAAGGTTGTCGAGGGTAGCCAACCGCTGCCTGATGACGCATTTGTACAAACAATTTTTGTATCATCACCAGATCGGACTGACCCTACTGCTCCAAATGGCATCAGGATAAATTAAAACCTGATCGAAGACAATGACGACGGAATTCCACACGTCTTCAGGGCCGATACAACATAAGCCCGTGCCAGTGCCAGTGTACCAGCTGCTCCCACGGATCTAACGACGGCGTACCAAACTCTAGGAAAATACATCCTGGATGCGGTAGCGGCCAAAGCTATTCTGAAAAGTAGGGTACTACATTTGGCAACGAGTAATACACAGTTGCGAGTAGACCTCACCAAGTTGCAGCAAGAGCTGATTCTGGATCAACAACACAAACAAGCAGGGCACTAGGAGATTGCCAAGCTGCAGCAGAAGGAGGAGGGCCTAAACAAATATATTCAAAGCATCTCCAAAGCACTGACTGAGGCCTCCACAAAGGTGCAGGAGCTTCAAGCTGAAGCATCCCAACGGCTTGCCCCCATGTAGGCACAACTTACACTTTTGGAAACAGAGAACACGTGCCTGGGGACGAAGGTCAAAGCCTTGCAAGACGAAAAGCTCGCTTGGTTAGCTCAATCTGCACCAGACACAAGGCCACTTTCCCAATTAGAGATGAATCTTCTACGGCGTCAGGTGCAGATTTATAGCCAAACCCTCAACAACTACCAGGAATAGGTCAATAAGTATCGGGCACGCGCAACGCAAGAGCTCGCCCAGGCCAAGGAAGCCTTCAAGGCGTGCCAACAATAATGGAAATGAAGGCCCAGCCCACCCTCATGGTAATTCCACCGCCACCTAATTTTGACGTTGTACAGACTAGTACCAACCAAGATCAGAGCCAGTAGGCAGCAGAGGGATTCCAACCAGATCAAGGGTCCGAAGGCCGAGACCAAGGGCAACCATATGCGACTGCTGCGACGTGAGACTAGAGCCAAGGCGCAACCACCAGCCAAGGCCTAGTAACATCATTTAGAGGTTCGCGTACGATATCTACCAGCCGGGCCTTTCGAAGACCGAAGTCCGTGGAGGAGAACATCAATGGATTTTTATCCAAATATCCCCACAAGTCATCAAGAGACGGCTGACAGATATCATTCTCAGCTCAGACCATCAAGGAAAAAGAATTGCAAGCCTTACCCGTCCTCCAACCACAACCGGAGTGGCGACAACAGTTATTTGAGAGAGACCCTGCGGCCATCAGTGCTTACGTGACGAGTCCACAACAGTTACGGGTGGACGTGCATTTTTTGCCATGTCCAAGAAGATCCAAATGGGTGGAATGCGGCACTCCTCTGGACCAAATCACACTACACAATCTCAACTGGCCAATCATCAAATCCGAATATGGGTGGACTACGGATGTAGACGCCAGAAGGGCTCTCTCCACATTCGCCAATCACTACATCAATTGTCCCGATCCCATAGTCCGCGCGGCAGCCACTTACGCCCGGAACTTAGAATGTTTAATGGGCATTGAAACAAAATGGAATGATTTTCTTCCCTCCATATTTTTTGATCCAAATAAGGCGCTAGCTTCCGACAAAGTCGAAGACCAGCTGCTAGTCGCTCGCGTATATTACCGAGCCGCATTCCTTGGAGATCCCTGGACGAAACGATTCCAAGCATGGGTGGATCAGGAATGGCTAACAGGAGTCCACAAGTCCTTCCACACGCCAAAGGACTCGAAGAAACTGGACTGTCTCAACTTCATGGAAGATGTTATTGGCTACTTGATCCACCAGAGGCGGTCCAAGAGAACGCTATACTAAACCGGCATAGTGCCGAGGGACCGGCACTACTTCAGGCCGTGGGTCCTGTTGGGGGTATTCCCAACAAAGTGTAAATAAATAAAATCCTCTCGACTGGACCTGGGGTTGGGAGCCGTATGAGCGGTAACGTTCACGTACAGTTTGCGAGGGCATGTCATCCTGCGTGTATAAGCCCATGGCCCAATGAGCACGCAATTAAAGTTGTAAATAAAATAAACTTGACTTGGGCCTTGGAATTAAAAAACTAGAGGCCCAATGTCATTTTTAAACTTAGAGATTACTTTTTAGAGTTGGGTCCAAATTGGGACTTACATGAAGAGAGAGAGAGAGAGAGAGAGAGAGAGAGAGAGAGAGAGAGAGAGAGAGAGAGAGAGAGAGAGAGAGAGAGGTTTTTCCACATGCAGGAAGGGAATGGGATCGCTCTCCACCTCGGACCTTCAGCAGGGCTAAACTAGCAGGCATTCATCCTGCTTCAACACTGCGACTAACATGACTTGCTTCCAATTTGTCCTGTCAGAAAAGCTTCTTTCCACAGTTCATTGCATCCAGAATCTGGCATCATGGCCCACAGTCCAAGCTACCGACAAAGCAAAGCCTGACCTACTCTTTGCACCGGTGTTTTTCTATTTGCATCATTTATGCAAATCAAAGTCTGAGAAAAATAGTATAAAGCAAGAACCGACTGTCTCACAGTTATCAACAACAATTCAAGGTTTCAAGGACTCCAAAAATGGGTTTCACAATCAGACAAGAGACAACAGACCAGTTCCCGTAGGTCAAGATTCTAGATCAACAACTGATAGCACAAAATAGCATCACTGTTCAGAGGTCTGGGAAGAAAGCATCAACTAGAGAAAGGTTTCACAGAGGTCACTAACTACATGCATCACTTATTCAAAATCTTTATCTGCTTCTCAAAATAATAGGCAACTTACATTTTCCATTCTATGTTTACAGTTTGCATGAAACACAAGAGGATTAGACTTGTAAAAAGCACAAATTTTCCACATGCAATCATTAAATTCAAGATTCCCAGCCACAGTTAGTTTATTCAATCAAGATACATTGATTCACACCAATCTATCAACAAACCATCTGTTACTAATCTAAATTTAATCTGTCCAAAACATTATGGATTCATGCAAATTGTTCATTTAAAAAAACAGATTTAGACCAAAAAAGTGGATTTACTCATGCTAATCATTCTACTTCAAACGAAAACTTTCTCAAGGCTTCAAAAAAATAAGAATGAATTCCACACTAATCCACAACATCTCAATAAAATCAAACTAGGAGAAGAGCACTCTACCACCAAGTTTGAAAAGCATGCTCAAAACAAGAATTAGTGAATCCAAACCCAATTTTCCCTTGAAAAAACAACACTCCAACCGGGATGTGAATCCAAGTGCGTTCCAATTCCGATTTGATGTAGAACTTCTCTCATCCCATCCAAAACCGGCATCTTAGTCGGGCTCTGATACCAACGTAAAGACTACTAGGAAAAACCCCTAAGATTGATAGGAAAACACAAGAGAGACTGTGGAGCAAAACTAGGATTCCATAGAGGGGCTAGAAGTTTGATTTGAGGAGATCAAAGTCAAGTAAAACCTTTGTGAGTTTCTAGAATCAAATCAACTTTAATTTTCTTGAGCATTGTTTTGTAGAATCCTTCTTACGAGTTATTTTGAATCAAGATCAAGAGGATCTTGCTACTTGTGTCTTTGTGAACATCAAGTGGGTTGCTAGTGTATGCTTGAAGATATTAAAAACTTTTGGAGTTTATGTTTTGTTCTTTTTTTGAAAAATAAAGTTGAGAGAGAGAGAGAGAGAGAGAGAGAGAGAGAGAGAGAGAGAGAGAGAGAGAGAGAGAGAGAGAGAGAGAGAGAGAGAGAGAGAGAGAGAGAGAGAGAGAGAGAGAGAGAGAGAGAGAGAGAGAGAGAGAGAGAGAGAGAGTGTTTTTTATTTTTGCATTGATTTAGGATAGTGTTTATAATAAATTGTTAGAATTATTTAGGATAGTGTATGTGTGTGTTTGAGAGGAGGTGTATGTGTTTTGAATTTTGCATTGATCTATAATTTAGGTTAATAGACAAATAGATATAGATAGTGTTGGGTAGTAATAGATTGTTAGATTTATAATGTGTGTGTGTGTGTGTGTGTGTGTGTGTGTGTGTGTGTGTGAGAGAGAGAGAGAGAGAGAGAGAGAGAGAGAGAGAGAGAGAGAGAGAGAGAGAGAGAGAGAGAGAGAGAGAGAGAAAGAGAGGAGATGTGTTTGTGTGTGTTTGGCATTTTGCATTGATTTAGAATTTAAGATTATAGATAAATATATAGTCTATGGTAGTAATAGATTGTTAGATTTATATTTATTTAGGATTAAGAATGATAGATGAATAGATGGTGTTGAGAGAGAGAGAGAGAGAGAGAGAGAGAGAGAGAGAGAGAGAGAGAGAGAGAGAGAGAGAGAGAGAGAGAGAGAGAGAGAGAGAGAGAGAGAGAGAGAGAGAGAGAGAGAGAGAGAGAGAGAGAGAGAGAGAGAGAGAGAGAGAGAGAGAGAATGTGTTTTTTTTTTGCATTATGCATTATGCATTAGTTTAGGGTATTTAAGAGTGATAGATAAATAGATGGTGTTTGATAGAAAATTTATATTAGATTGAGAGTAACAAGATTTCACATAGTCCCTCTTGACAAGTCAAGACCAAACCCTTTGAACCCTTCAATTTATAGCATAACAGGTAAAAATACAGTTGTATAAAGTTTAACAGTACAAAGTACCATAAAGTGAAGCATGTTTTAAGACACCCAGCTGTTACCTGCCACCATCCCACACAACAAAACCGCACAAGTTAGTCACATGAGGAAGACATGTGTCATAGTTGAGCATCAATTGTTATCCATGTCCGAAACAAGATTTAGTACTTTATCAGCTTAATTGCATTTTTTTAAAAGTACGTCCAATCTTCTCAATCATTTACTTCATTACTAAGCAATACATTCCGCCCTTTAAAGAAGTCATATCAGGGCAAAAGCCATACTGATCAGTACAAGAGCAAAAGAAATGTATTAGGTTCACATTTATATTTTACATGCAAGAAACTATCCTTCACTATATTGATGGACAGAGACATGACTACGGTCACAACGCTAGGTACTAGAGCACCTTCGTGCTATGCTAGCCCCCATGGATATCCCGTAACGTCCGTTTTTTGGGAGTCCAAGCACCAAACAACTTGGGCAAATCCCCCGGATGATTGCTCTGGTAGAATGATAGAAACTATGATGATAGTTACCTTTGATAAAAAGTATAATGGCTTCTAAAGAATGTAGCATGAAGAAAGCTTGGCTTGATAGTTTTCTCCCTGAAAAGATGTGTGCACAAAATATGATAATCTATATATTGTGGATATTGTGGGGAAGGAAATGCTCTTGAAAAGTTGAATGATAAGTTAATAATCTGCGGGAAAATGATGGATTAACTATTGATAAAGACTATGAGGTTGGTAGAAGTACTCTATGCTTAACACAATATTTTCGGTTTGAATCTTCTAGCACGTAGGTGATTTGTTAAAACAGCTGAAGATGGATAGTTCGCAAGAGATGACTTCGTCTATCATTCAGGTACGATGTTATACGGAACTTCACCAATACGGTGGGTAGCCTTACTCGTTACTATGTGAAATTTTATCTATGCATGATAATACTGCAAATGCTTCCTTTAATGGTAGTAGCTAATAAATTTAGAAAAGTCTGATCTTATGTACGTTAAAATAGACATGAGCTTGTGGTTTTTGTTAAATAAAGTTCTCTTGCATCCTGAGTCCCATTATTATATGTAAAGTCACGTACTCATATAGGGCTTGACCATGGTACACTTGAATGGCATTTTGCAATGTAGACCACATCGAAGTGATTTTGTTAGGCACATTAAGATAAAATTCAGTGGATGAATCACACTGCCAGAATAGGCTGGTATCCACATTTAGGATACTCCGATATGAAATCTCCTTAAGGCCTGCTCTCTCCATAAGGAGAGGAGTCAGTATATCAAGAGATCCAGAAATAAACGTAGCCACCTTAGAAAATAACAGTCATGTGCGTTTGTAATCCATCTGAACGCATTTTTGTGTGCTTTGAAAGTACAGAGTAAGAAAGGTAATTCTTCTTTCCCTATTAGAAAATCAGGTATTTTAGTAGCAAACGTATCTTGAATCTCAACCATAGCTATGTCTAGTGTATTATCATTTTCATTTGGAAATGGGAATTGTCTTGTAGTTCTTAATATTATAAAATCCATAAGAAACTTATGGTCCCCAATATAAACTATAACTTGAGACAATTCTCCTATTGGTGATCTTCTAGTTGCATAAGCTAATCTTAAATGTCTTAAGGTGGGTGCTATTCTATGATGAATGCCTAACTCATATGTTGTTTCTTCAGTCATTATGTTTACGCTACATCCGAAATCTATGGGTACACTATCTAAGATGCAGCCATTGATTACTACCTGAATCTCGGGTTGACCTTCATCACCGTAATTAACTAATCCTACGTTGACGAATGGTAACTTCGTTTTTCTTTTCTTTCTATTTTGCAAAAATTGCTTAATTTCTTTCTTGTAATATTGATTATCGTCTAATAGTTGTTTAAAAGTTATATTGGACATTCTGGAGACAAGGTCTTTACTATATCATAAGAACGGTTTCTAAGTGGCGATGGATCTCTAGGTATCTCGCTACTTATAACTGGATTTGAAAATGTTACTTTTTTAACTTTTCTAGTTTTTTCGTCTAAAAGCTTTTTAGCTTTTGAACTAATATCAACATCATAATGTTTTTCAGTAGGCCTATCAAGGTCTAGTTCCTTACTATTATGAATTTTTACTAACTGTTCTGCGACCTTCGTTTTTTTTTGTCTCATTTTTCACATTTTTTGCGGTTTTCGCAGATTTTGTCTTAGTTTTTTTTTTTTTTATCTTTAAGCATTAAAGAATATTTACTACACTCTATGAGTATACTTCATAAGTGATTCCTTTGGCTTTTTCTCAACAAAATTAAGCCGAGCCAACAATCTAGTGGAATATCTTATTTCCCTAAACTGTTTAAGGAATGCTGCTTTTAATGCGTTCCAAGTATTAATCGTCTCCGGTACTAATTGACTGTACCAAATCCTAGCCTGCTTCCACAAAAGACCTGACAAAATTCTAACTTAGTCCTCATCCGTATGTTCTTTATTTGCTATGGTAATGGATTCAAACTGTGAGAAATAACTATCCGCTTCTTCAGATGACAATCCCTTAAAGAAATCGTATCTGATTTTTGTAGATGTGGGTGGCACTGGGTTAGCCATATTATCAGGTGGTGGTGAGCTAGATGACCTTGGAGGACTTGGAGGATTTGGAGGATTAGAATCTAGACTACACTCAGATGATGGTTCTAATGAAGAAGATTTTGATTTTGAACTTGGTTTGAAAGTAGAATAAGACGAATTTGATTCAGATGAATCTGTAGAACTTGGTGTTTCAACGGATCTTTTATCAGATGAATCTAAAAATGTTGTAGTAGCATTTAGAAGATCATTAAACGCTTCAGGTGTTAATCTTGCTCTAACTGACGAGTTTTGCAAATTCTGCAAATACAAATCTCTAGATTTCCTATATGCTTCTAATCAATGTGCATGCTCTAAACGTTTCTGTTCAATAGTTGTTTGAGAGTATGTTATTGGTATGTGTTACATGAGAAAGATTCGTTGTACGTAATACACTTAAAATTATTGCAAAAGATGAAATTCATTTCCCCGGCAATGGCGCCAAATTATGTGGTGGCCTAGTCATTATAGATTTCCACAAAATCAATGAATTAAGTAGTATAAAAGGTTTGATTGTTCCCCAAGAGGGAGAATAATCTCATCTTTTGTATGATAAGTGTATGTATAATGGTAAATAGACTGGAATGTGTAATATTCACAATGAATACTATAGCAACATATCTGATTATCCAAAGATATTTGAATAAATTGGCATCCAAGAACACCAATGATGAAACAATTTGGTCAAGGTCTGTGATTATAAAGATTACTTTACCTTTCGGGCCCTTCGGGTAACAGTTAAGCAATCAGATCAAACAACAACTAGCAAACATATTCATCAAACAGAATCGCATTGGCTAAAGATTCCTCTTAATCAGACACAGAATTAGTTCTTATCGCAGGCAAACAGATTTGAGCATCAAACACATTCATTATCTGAACATGTAGCTCATTCAAAATTGAAAGAAGTTATGCTTAAGGTTATGCCTAACAGCTTCGGCTAATTCCCTACACACATTAGTCATTGGTGACGTCTAAAAATTTGTGTTAGAGTGGCTGAAATTCAGTAAACAATGAGAAATATGTGTGACGCAAACAAAATAGTATCACAAACAATCACAGATCATACAGAGTGTATTCACTCAATTGATAAGAAGTAATGCTATAAAAGTTGATAGAGGGAAAGTATGCTTGAGTTTATAGAAACTTGCTCTTCTCTCTTTATTGATACTCAGATTTGTGCAAATGCATAAGTACAATGGCACAAAGTGTCGACCTTATAGGAACGATCACCGGCCTCAATGTCGTTTACCAACCGTCAAAACGTTGGTTGAGATCCGCTACTGCATCTCTTATAGAGTGTCGCAAATTCTAACCTAAATGTGAATTTACAAAGTGCAAATAGGCCTTTACATGAATTTAGGCACTATAGCACATTTACATGTATAAAAATTGAAAATTTTGACAATGTATAACAATAAATTGGATAATGTGGGATCATGAGGCTCCACAGGTGGTATATTATCCGTATGATCCTAATGCCCCGATCTACGATCCAAACCAAGTTGTGTTTGCGATGCAACAATTTCCCGCAATACGCGGATGCTTTATCTGTGTAGGTAAACATCCTAGTATTCGCTGCCCAGACAAACTTCGTCTTCCACGAGCTTGTGAAAATTGTGGCATTGAACACCATGTTAAGGATTGCCCTTCACGCTTGCGCTGACACAGTTGTGCTACTTCTGGGAGATTTACTGATTGATGTTTGTTATGTGAGTCTGAATATGTGTTTGTAAGTCCGTAACACCTATGTCGTTTTGTGATCATGTTCTTTTAGTTTGCTCATCTTTTTACTTTTCTTTTTACACCCTTTTATGTTATGTTTTTTTTCTTGCATGTTTGTCAGTCAAATAATCTTTAAAGTACTCACGCGTAACTTTCAATTTCTAATCCAAAACATTCAATTGTTGTATAGAGTCAGAAAGATCACACAACAACACTACCTTGTGCATCGCCATTATCACCATACTCCATCAGATATTATCTACCGGTGTGCGCCCAACACAAATTATCTTCACAAGCAATGTTGTGCAACCCCAAAGCACAATTCAAATGTGAGGAAAAATCACTACTCAGAAGACACAAGCTAGAGACCCCTCACACAAGCTTCCAAGCAGTATCTTTTCATGAGTGGACTCCCAAGAAACAACATACAGGTTGGAGAAAAGCAGTTAAGGGACTTCACAACAAATGTTCTATTGGGAAACTAATGGAGCACATTATTGGGCTGCCAATATTATCCAACAAAAGATCCATCTTCCCAACAAGATTTAATGTTCACAAAAACCACAACCACCTTCAATAAGCAGTTGATTTTACGTAAGCGATACAAAATCCACGCTTTTCTAGCTGTATATCCATGCTAGCTACTTCAACAAGCTCAAAAGTTGCAATGACGAAGAAATCCTGAATCCATCAGTGAATGGAATTATAAATACACAACCCCAAGGACAAATGTCATTTTCAACGGCAAACAATGATGACTCTTTGAAAAATTGTACATTGAGCATTGGTTATGAACATGTATAAAAATACACACAAGATCCCTAGCATACCTTGTCCATACCCATTCCTTCTCCCATGTTCCACCGTATAATTAATCTTGAAGCTTCATCTCACTTTTCTCATCCATGCTTCAAGACCTCATTCCCACTTGATTGATCATTCTGAACTTGCTCTAGTTCTCACTTGAAGCACTTCGTAGAGCAGACAAGTCTACAATATTTGCAACATACAAACGATGTCAATTCATAACTCCCGACAAGCCAAGACAATCATATTATCAAAAGGACCTTGGAGATTTTTCACAAAACAACAAGTGGTGTTTTCGCAATTAAAGAAATCAGCAAGTTATTCACTTGTTGACTATTCAAAGGGCACTACTTTATTCAAAAAAAAAAAGAAAAAAAAAGAGGAAGGGCAATCGTTCAGACCTCTATTCCAAGCAATCCTTCATGGAGCTCTTAACGGTACAATTAAGCTACAATGCGACAATCACAATTCTGCCATTATGTTTTCAAGAGACAACTATGAGCAACAAACCTTTGATCTATTCATTCATCTCCACCACCACCCCCATATCCGACTCATATCTTGCCTCATCTTCATCTCATTACCGTTCATTCTCACCTTGTGTTGTTTTCATACCATATTCAACAACCCAAGCTCTTGTACATCATCCATTGAATCATCAACATGAGCAATTGGAACTACAAACCATCAAAGAGCCAAATCTGCTAGAGACGCTCATACTTCTTCAAAGCTTCATCACCTACGGAGCAACACTTTACAAAATATTCCACATCTACAAGCTGCTCCGACTTGACTCCTCCCACACCATAAGGAGCGGGGTTCTTTATATTGCCATTGGTGTGGGACCGCCAATCCAATTAGGAGGGGGATAATGTTAGCAACAAATTAAAATCAAAGTAAAATAATACATTGTGGCATCTGTAGTGTAAGTCCACATGTGAGTACTTGTTAATAAATTCTTACCATGACATCTTGCTGTTTCACTTTTGTTTCCATTGGAAGGTGCATAGCTTGAGGGAAGGTGCTCGGGCCTCCTCTTGCCTCCTTTCATTGGATTATTGTGGCATGCTTTATTTGTTAATTATTTAGTTAGCCGCAATTTATTATTTCATTTCCCTTTGGGAGTTAGTATTAGTTTTACGGTTTGCTAGTTGGGAAGCCTTAGCAAGCCTAGTTTATTGTTGATCCTTGCTAGTTGGGTACCACCTTAGCAAGTTTATTTATTGTCCAAGTAGTGGCTAGTTGGGTACCGCCTTAGCCACACCTTAATTAGTTTCTATTCCAAGCACTAGTTGGGAAGCCTTGGTGTTCCCTTTTCATTCAATTAAAAGAATAATTATTACCTTGCTATAAAAGCAATGACCTTAGAGCAAGTTAATGAGGAAAATGAAGCCTGAGCTAAGGCTATTTTTCATAGCAAGCCAGCCAACAGGAAGCGACAGCGAAGAATGTAAGCAAATTGTTTGCGAGCCGCTGCACAGCTGAGGAAGGGGATATGTGGAGCCTCATGATCCCACCTTATCTGACTTATTATTATATATTATAAAAAAATTTAATTTTTATACATGTAAATGTGCTATAGTGCCTAAATTCATGTAAAGGCCTATTTGCACTTTGTAAATTCACATTTAACTGCTGAATCAGAATACAATACTCGCGGATTCTGATAAGAGATTTTCACTGAGAAAATACTGATTTTATATATATATATATATATATATATATATCGCTAGAAATCGTTCAGACTTCGGATGATTTCATGATATGGTCGACGAATTCTGATAAAGATTTTTCATTGACAAAATATTGAGTTTTTTAATTTTTTGCAAAGGAGATAATTTGTGGAGGATGTATAGAAATCGTTCAAACTGTGGGCGATTTCCGGGTATGGTCGACGAATTCTGATATTGCATTTTTTTTAAATTTAGAATTCGCCAGAAATCATTCAGACTTCGAATGATTTCACGGCTTGGTCGGCAAATTCTAATAAGGAGTTTTCATTGACAAAATATTGATTTTTTAATTTTTTTTTTTGAATTTTTTGCAAAGGACAGAATTCGCAGAGGATGTATAGAAATCGTTCAAACTATGGGCAATTTCTTGGTATGGTTGACGAATTTTGATACTGCATTTTTATTTTTATTTTTAGAATTTGCTAGAAATCATTCAGACTTCGTACGATTTTATGGTATGGTCGACAAATTCTGATAAGGAGTTTTCATTGACAAAATATTGATTTTTTACTTTTTTTGAATTTTTTGGAAAGGACATAATTTGTAGAGGATGTATAGAAATTGTTCAGACTGTGGGCGATTTCCTAGTATGGTCGGCGAATTCTGAAACGAAAGTTTTGCTGATAGACAAGGATAATAGTGAAAAAGTGATTTTCTGGTAGAAAACAGGCTAAATCTCTGAGATAAAATTCGCGGAGCTGCTGGAGGATTGATTTTACATAGATCTAGCCTCAGTGAAGCCGACGAATTTCGACACAAAGATTAGGGTGGAAAACAAAGGATTTTGCCAATAAACTAGTGGGTTTTTGAAAAATCTGAACAGGGTCAGAATTCGCGGAGGTGATAAAATCGAAGATCAATGTCGATTATGGCTGCAGACAGATCGGCGAATTCTGATATACTTGTTTGATTAAAAAAAATGTCACTTGGGTCACTTCTTTCAAAGAAAATGTCCAAGCTGACACTTTTGTTGCTTCCCCCCGACTTGATAGGTTGCTCAGCAGCTCGTGTAGGACCTCGAGAAAAGTCTTGTGCTGTAGTGTGAAGGAAAATAACAGGCAAGCATATGCACAAGCACGTTAGTATTAAAGAAAACAAGTAAGCTATGTAGAAAAAAACTTAGAAAGCGGCAATGGTGCCAATGTTGGAAGTATTTCTACTTTCTACGGTGGCTAGGTCTAATGAGGGGTTTGTGCGTAGTATAGTGGTAGACCGGTCGTCCACCTTCTACAAAGCTTAACAACTGTGAAATAAAAAACATAAATGAAACGAGAGCACCAAGGCTTTCCAACTAGTGCTTGGAATAGAAACTAATTAAGGTGTGGCTAAGGCGGTACCCAACTAGCCACTCCTTGGAAAGTAAATACACTCGCTAAGGCGGTACCCAACTAGCAAGGATCAACAATAAACTAGGCTTGCTAAGGCTTCCCAACTAGCAAACCGTAAAACTAATACTAATTCCCAAAGGGAAATGAAATAATAAATTGCGGCTAACTAAATAACTAACAAATAAAACATGCCACAATAATCCAGTGAAAGGAGGCAAGAGGAGGCCCGAGCACCTTCCCTCAAGCTATGCACCTTCCAATGGGAACACAAGTGAAACAACAAGATAATCTCAAAAGAGATAGCAATTTAGCATAATCTCAAAACTGTTATTTTACAAAGGAAACGCCTCTCTTCTTATAGCAAAAAGGGTCTTCCATAAGCTTCTACTAACTTATGGGATTAATTTCTAAAACTTGCAATTCTGAGACTTCTAAATTTCTCAAATTCTAACTCATAAAGTCTAAGACTCTAAACTTAGAACTCAATATAACTTAAAATCTTTTATTTTCTAAGCTTAAGTTTCTAAGTTTAAGTGCTCTAAATTAAGTTTTCTAACTTAGAAGTTTAGAATTTAATTAAGTTTATACCCATGGACTTATAACACACATGCCATGGTAAGAATTTATTAACAAGTACTCACACGTGGACTTACACTACAGATGCCACAGTGTTTTATTTTACTTTGATTTTAATTTGTTGCTAACACCTTTTATCTTCTTCTTCATGTTCGTGTTCGTGCTCTTGTTCGTGTGACCTTCAGTCAATGAACGTTTGACTCTCGTCTTTGTGTCTTCGGTCTTCAAAGCTTTTCTGTTCGCAACCATGCAGCTCCCTTGTTTCTCTTCTGCCTTGAGCTCTAAAGCTATCATAGCTTTGTGGCCAGAAACAATTTGTTTTTTCATACACCAGTAGAGATGTCATTTTTGTGGAAGATCAATTTATCAACCACAAAGGGAAAGCTCGAGAAATTTTCGATCCATGTATCAAAAATAGATCCAGGATCAAAAACCAGAAAATCGATACTGACTCGAAAAATGAGTCACAACCTCGACGGGTCGAATCACATCAGAGGGTCGAAATTTAGCCAAGAAGATCGAATCGACCCAGACAACCTCCATCCCGATTTATAGATGATGCAGCCTATTACTTTGTGCAGGAACCAAACACAGTTTCAAAGATGCTGATCAATGGAAAGCAATGATAGACACATAATTCGACTCTCTGATAGAAAATCAAACGTGGATAATCACTGAGCTGCCAAAGGGTCGAAATTTGATTCCATCCAAATGGATATTCAAGACGAAGTATGATACTGAAGGAAGGCTGAATCGATATAAAGCCAGACTAGTCGCCAAAGACTATTCCCAGATTCCAGATCTGGATTATTCTGATACCTTCAGCCTTGTTGTCAAAGCATGCTTCGATCCCCGACTATTACTTTCCTTTGCAGCTGCAGCAGATCTCAAAGTCCATCAAATGGATGTCCAGACTGCTTTCCTCAACAAGACCATTGAAGAGGAAATCTATATGTCACAGCCAGAGGGATATGAAGTTCGAGGTAAGCAACACCTTATATGTAAAATTCACAAGGCACTCTATGGGCTGAAATAGTCACCCAGAGCCTGGTTCAAAAAAATCAATGCATTTCTTATTGAGAATGGTTTCATTCCGAACTCAGTAGACTCGAATGTCTACTTCAAGTCCGTATCGAATTTCTACATCATCATCACTCTCTATATAGATGATACTCTATTATTCAGTAACAATCTGAATCTGATGGAGGACACGAAATACATAAAATGACTGATATGGGTCCAGCCACTACTGTCTCGGAATCAAAATTTTCCAAAATTCGACCCAACAGACTGATTTTCATCAGTCAACAAAGATACCTCACCAACGTGTTGGAAAAGTATGGAATGGCCAATTGCAAACCAAGCCTCTTTCCACTCGACCTTGGACTAAAGCTATCAAAGGAACAATCTCCTCAAATTGAAGTAGAAAAGGAGAAAATGAAGCAATATCCGTTTCACTCCATTATCGGCTCACTGATGTACGCAATGATCTCCACACAACTTGACCTTGCATATTCGATCAGTTCACTTAGCCAGTTCCTATCGAATCCAAGTCTAACCCATTGGAAAGCACTTACAAAGGTCATGAAATACGTCCAAGCAACCAAGAATCTCAACATCTGTTATGGAGGTAGTCAATCTGCCAATATTCTTCACGGCTACACAAATGCAGATTGGACGGGAGATATCGATACCAGAAGGTCGACTTTTAGATTTGTATTTTTATACAATCAAGGCCCAATTTCTTGGAACAGCCGAAAGCATACCTCAGTAGCATTGTCATCAACCGAATCAAAATTGCTACCACAAATGCTACCAAGGAGGCAATCTGGCTAAGGCACCTGCGTGCAGAAATCGACCTTGCATAGTCACATCCAACGGCCATTTTTTGTAACAACCAAAGCACTATAGCACTCTCTTTAAATCCGAGATTTCGTTCTCGAAGCAAGCATATCGAAATAAGGTATCTCTACCTAAGAGAGAAAGTGCAAAGCAAGGAGTATCATTGGTCTATTGCAGGACAGATTCAATGGCAGAAAATTACTTCACCAAGGCTTTATCAAAGGAGCACCATCTCAGGATTCAACAATTTGTTAGGATCCACATTAAGGAGGAGTGTTGAAATTCGATGCTCAGCCTCAAATCCATTCAATAATGAGCATCTTGAAAGCTGTATATATTTATACAAGAAAACCAAAAAAAGGATGACTCAAATTTTTATAGCAAAAACTTGACTCTTAGTTTTTAGAATTTTTCGATATCATATCGACTCAAAAAATACGTAATTTTCGAGTCATTGTAATTTTTGAATCAATGTAAATTTCGATATTGTCGGTTAGAAATCCGATCCGTGGTAAAAGTCCGCCTACTTTGTACATTCAAAGGCGGTTGTAATAAATGAGACAGATAGCATTTAATGCTAATTAGATATTTAGCAAGTAAAAGATATTTTGTAATAGACCAACAAACTGTGGATAGGAAGTTAGTTAAGACTTAATCTTCATCAGAAAACTTCTTCTGAATTAATTTCGAGTTTTTGGAGTCAAGCTTTATCACGCTCAACAAGCTGAAGTTATCAATTCAAGCCATTGTACTCATTGTTGATATTAATCAGAGTGCAATTCCAATCTCACTATTGTATTGTTCATTTGTGCTTATCTGAATCATTCATTCTTGAATTGTTCTGCTGCTAACTGACATTCTTCCAATCCTACACCGCACCCGCTCGAACTTCCGCTGACTAACCTCTCGTTTTACGACATGGTATCAAAGCTTCTGTTATAATCAGAGTTCTACTAATCTGATACCATAGTATCCCACGGTTTTATGACTTCGATGCTACAATCACATCTACAACTTCGATAAAGCGTTGAGTGTGGATGAGAAAGTTTCATATATAACACATCACCTAGTTGCATAGATTAGGTCAAAAATTAACTCTCTTTTCCTTGTAGTCCACCAATACGGATAACAAATCATCAATTGAAGTTTGCCCTCCATGTCATTCTTTGTAAAGAGAAAGCTAAGTAAAAAATAAATAAATTGCATTGTCTCAAAATTGCAATATATCAAGATAGCTGATTAGTTGGATCAAAATGAACATTATAGCATAAGGTCGTAATGCAAATTTTTAGAATATAAAAAATATAAATATAAAAAATTTTATAATACATATATCAAGACATAGATGCACCGAATCGCGATTCGTTGGGTCCACAATTCGCGAGTCGCGATTTTGAACCCAGAATCGCAAAAAACAAAAAAAACAAAATTGGAAAAATAGCTTATGGCTGAAATTTTTTTAGGGGATCAATGGTCAAACCAACGTTTTGCCTCTCAGAAGTGCAGTAGACGAAACAGATCTTATTTTCAGTAGCTATTTGGTTGTCATTTGCTCTGGTTTTCAATAAATGTTAATCCTACAGTTTGGGCTATCAACTGTATGGATGATGATCACTTTTGCAATCGTTTCACTGGAGATGTGAGTGCAATGTGCATACAGTTGGGGGCATAATATTGGGCCCTTCTCGGCGCGCATTTGGATTCATTTTTATCTATGGGGGGTGGTAGCATTTTTATCTACAATGTCTATATAGCATGAAGCTCTAGGGGGTTCGGGAGGTGATAGCCCCCTGGGAAACAGGGGGTTCGGGGAGCGGTTTTCCCCCTGAGAAACAGGGGGTTCGGGGAGCGGTTTTCCCCCTGAGAAACAGGGGGTCTGGGGGGGCGGTAGCCCCCGAGTGGGGGGTTTAGGGGGCAACGGCCCCCAACGGCGAGGTCCTGGGGCTCTTCATGATTTGGCCTTCCAACTCCCTGAGTGAAAACACACTTTTTGGTGTTTTGCACCCGAAACAGTCGGCAAACTACATAGTCATAATGCTCTCAATCAAAGGATACATATGATACCCATATTGGCTAAAAAAATTTCAAAAAAAAAAAAATGATTCTGCGCGATTTTGGAAAAATCCCGAAACGCGTTTCTGAATCGCGGTGCATCTATGTATCAAGACAGTATTTGTTGGGCTCCTTGTATGGTTTGTTATTGTTTCAACAATAAAATTTTGGCATGTCTTTGACGAATCAAACAAATTTGTCATTCTAGATCTTGCAATCTTGATTTATGATTTGTAATAGAGTGTGCTTTGAAGTTAGAACCTTCAAATTTCTTAAAGAACATACGCATATGTGCTCCAGAGAAATCCTTTGGCTATTAGGACTTTGGTTCAACTTGTTCTATAATGTCCTAGTTATCACTTGCATATAAAATGTGAATGTTGTTCGTACATATTTGACTGATATCCTGATTTTGTTACAACAAAATTTTCTTGATATTGGTCTTACATCTATTATGCCAAACTTGGTTATGTAGAAAAGTTCATGAACACACGAATATATTTTAATTTGCCACTGAACATGCTCATTGCACAGGGACAAATTTATTGATACATCGGTAACCATCGAAATATGGGAATGATACAGTAGTAAATTTAAAACTTCAGGAATTAAGGGAGATACTACTCTAGTGTATCTGAAAATGCAGACATGTTGACATAGATGCTTAGATGCTAAGATTCAACCAATGAATCACACAGTACACAGACTTTAAAGGTCAGGTACTCTCTAGCTCAAGTTTAAGAACGTGAAATACTGATCAAATAGATGCTACAATTTTGACCTAACAATTTCAAAATAGGCGATTGATATGTCCACTTCAGGAGTTATTGCAGCTATTAACTCAAAAAAAAAATTCATCTTCATGCACATCATAGCCAGATGCAATAGTAGAGAGAACCGTAGATGTTCATGTTCAAGTTGTTCATAAAGTAGCCGACGACAGCCAGAGTTTGAATGGGATATGCTTAACCAATTATACACTTCCCATGCTTTCATGAAACCTATACAAACTAATACTTGAGTTACATAGTTTCCAAAACAAAATACTAGGACAGAAACTCATTTTAGTAAATCTCCACTATCCTTCAAAACCTGTAATTAGAACTAGCATCGCTTCCCAATAACTTCTGTAATTTAACAATACTGGTTGGATGTCTTTTCTTATTACTGATTGCTTTCGTTCCTCTCCAGAGCTGTAAAACCAGTGCCCTTGTGTGTTAGACGATAAATAAGCAGGATGCTACTGAATATTACAAAAAGCGTCACAGAGCATAAATCCTAACTCAATGGTCAAGCCAGTCAGCCAAAGAGCTCGAGCAATAAATTGCTTTCAAAGCTCATACAACAGCACAGTTCAATACTGAGCCTGATCTGAATCCTAACTCAATGGTCAAGCCAGTCAGCCAAAGAGCTCGAGCAATAAATTGCTTTCAAAGCTCATACAATGGCACAGTTCAATACCGAGCCTGATCTAAAGCCGCCTTTAATATAGGTGACAATGATTAGATAAGGTTGATACTTTCCATATTTAATACAGATATAAAGAACTTATCCAATATAAACTGCTAATGCACATGCCTCAAAAACTGAAGCTGATAAACACAAATATCATTAACACTTACTGTTGTAATTTAAAAGCTTCTCGATTAGATCCACATGTGTCATGAGCATACGTCGACAGCAATATCGCACTAAACCGAGGGCATCAAGTGCATCCCTGCAAGATGATGCAGTTAGAGGAAGTAACTGCCATTTCCAGTAGACACAATAAAAACATCGAAGTTTGTTATTCCAAAATAGGCCTCAGATATAGGAAGATACGATCAGTATCCAAAATGTTGACAGCCTTGACTACCAAGTAACAGTTAAATGAGCATCCTGGACTTTAAAATAACTAGAATAGACAGCCATTATTTCTTGTCAGTTCAAAGCTACAAGCAACTCAGGTTATGCTTTGAAGAAATGCTTCATTTCATTACCCTAGCATTTCAGAACAGCATTCCTATAACAATATATCCAACAATCTCATTCCATACCTTTTAGTACAGAACATTCTGATCCGTATGTAAGGAACATATCATATTCTGGATTGAGATTACACATTTTAATTTAAACTTTTCTATTAGGGCTTGTGGTCCCCCTTAAAAGCTCGATTGAGAGGCTGTTGCAAATTGTTATAGGCCTTTCTTGATGTTGTGTTGGGCTGATCTGAGGGTGTATTATGGCCATTGGCAAACACAGGATTACTAGTCACTCGTTAGGCCCTAGGGGTTCCCGGCAGGGTGACACTCAGCCCCGTAGTTCGAAATAATAACTCTTAGGGACTAGGATCTAGTGGGCTTGGTCTATATTCATAGGGAGTGCCACTAAGTGGAGGGCACCCTTAGTTGCTAAGGGTGGGTCCCTAAAGTTAGGTAAGACCTGTGTGCCACATGCTCAGTATGCATGAGGGGCATCCACATGCACAGTGGCAACTGTGCATGTGAGAGGAATGCATGGCCTCTTGGAGGCTGGGCGCTGGTCCTATATGGTGCCCTGTGAACGTAGAGCCAGGTACAGGACAGTGGGTGGAGATCCAGAGTCACTCTTCCTCTTTGATTGGTTCTCTTTCCATTGCCCCTAATAGTGGTATCAGAGCATCGTGGATCCTGGCCCGTGGGTGGGGTCAGCGCATTTTCCTTCTCCTCTTCCAGCGCTACTTTCTCTCTCAACGCTCTTCCTCCTCCAGCACTTTCTTGTGGTCCTTTCTTCCTAGCGCTATCAAGAGAGCAGTAGGTGATCTGATTTTTGACAGGAGAGAAATTCCAGTGGTGGGCGCTCAAGTCTACAGCAGCATCTGTGCAAAAAGAAGCATCCATCACAAGAGAAATCAGATTTCAACAAAATCTGATTTCTGGAGGGCGCCAGGACCTGTTTTCTGGAAGTTGACAGTAAGCAATCCAAACGTGATCAGATTTGGATTAGATTTTGAGGATAGAATCTACAGACTACTCGCTGGAGGATGCAACAGATTTCACCCTGAAATCTGTTGTACTTTTCAAGATATTCACACTTCAAGTCAGAATTTTGATCTTCTGGCCAGAATTGACCTTCTGGAGTTGATGACACTACAAATTCAAACGGTGGCAGATTTTCCAGAAGTTGGACTTGGACAAGCTAATATACAGTAGGGCGCTCTAAGAGGAACAAATCTCACAGCGATTGGTGACCAGAAACGGTGTTAGTGATCATCCGAAGTTTGGTCAAAATTCCTGATTTTTCCGGAAAAAAGTCGAAAATTGTCAGATCACATTTGCATGTTGTGACGGTTCAACCACCTGCATTTCCAAACCAGAGAAACTTTCTCTCTCTTGTTTTTGTTTTGCATGTCAGTGCATGTGGCTACACACTCTTTGCATGTGCTAGTAAATCGATTTTTTTTTTTGGGCGTCATTAAACACTGTTGTCTCTGTTCTATTACGCATGCTTAATTTTATAGACATGAGTCATACTCCTGTAGACGAACTTGAAGATATAGTCAAGTCTAGTCTGCCTCATGGAACTTCTCTTGTAGAAAAGAGCCAATCAGTTCCTCTTTTATAGCCTACTCAAGAACCCTCTCAAAACCCCTCCTTGCATGATGACATGCAGGATGTGGACATGAATGAGGGGGACGAAAATGAAGAAATACCATTAAACATTTTTGAGTTTAGGCAGTGGGTAGTAGAAACTTATGATCATCTTAAAAAATTAGAAGAGTTTGTTGAGGAACAAGCCGATACCCAGCAAGAGACTAATGAAAGGCTTTCCAGACTTGAAAGACTAGTACATGATAATGTTCAAACTCTTAATGCTTTAAATTTAAAACAAGCTGTTTTAGCGCAGTACCGAGTGAATCTTGCTATCCACGGTAGTAGTTTACCTGTCCCACCATCACCCCATAAAGTAGTACCTAAGGATTTGCGTCTTCCCACCTTTGGTAGAAAAGAAAAAAACCATAACCGAGATTCGGTTGTTGCCTTCCTCGTTAAGCATGATGATGCTTTTCGATTAAAAGGAACTCCTGATGAGGATCGGCCTTTAGAGGCTAGCATCTCCCTGACGAGAAAAGCCTTTAGGTGGTGGATAAGTCTGCGGGAAAATGGTTCAGAACCAAAGACTTGGGATAGTTTTCAGGATATGTTCAAGAAAAATTTCCTACCTGAAAATGGAACCGATAGAAACTGGGAAGATTGGGAAACCTGTTGCATGGGAAACCATCCTCTCACCCAATATATCTCACCTAGAGGTAGAGCGGCAGCTGCAAGAGTATTTAGCTAAAGGGTTCATACACCCCAGTAAATCACTATGGGCTGCGCCCATTTTGTTGGTTAAGAAAAAATCGATCTTAGGTCTGGATATCATCAGGTACGTATTAAACAAGATGACGTTCCGTTAACGGCTTTTCGTTCACGGAATGGTCACTATGAGTTTTTGCTTCTTCCCTTTGGATTAACCAATGCCCCAGCAACATTTATGAGGTTGATGAACAACGTGTTCAGACATCTCTTGGGCAAGTTTGTATTAATCTACCTTGATGATATCCTGGTCTTTAGTCGTACTAAAGAAAAGCATTTTGAACACTTACGCCAAGTGTTCCAGGTCCTGAGAGAGAATTCCTTGTTTGCAAAGGAATCAAAATGTGAATTCTTCAAGGAAGAGATTCACTACCTCGGACATATTATCTCTGCTGAGGGGATCAGGATGGATCCTGAAAAGGTAGCCGCAATTATGCGATGGCCAGCACCAACTTCGGTGGAAGAGCTGCAGATCTTCCTCGGATTGGCGGGATTTTACAGGAGGTTTATCCATCAGTATGCCCTCTTGACTGCTCTCTTGACAGACCTACTCAAGAGTAAGGGCAAATACTTTAGTTGGGGGCCTAAACAAGAAGCAAGCTTTGAAAATCTAAAGGCTGCAATTGCAACTGCTCCTGTCTTAAGTTTAGTGGATCCAAATGAAGCATTCATACTAGAGACCGATGCCAGTGATCAAGCAATAGGTGTTGCTACTCAACACGACCGTCCAGTCGCATTTGACAGTAAGAAACTGGATAAACACCAGTTGAATTATTCCACTTATGAGAAGGAGTTGTTTGCAATAGTCTATGCTCTTAAGAAATGGAGGCACTACCTCTATGGAGCTAAGTTTGAGATCGTGTTTGATCAAGAGAGTATCAAGTGGCTTTCCTCCCAAAGTGACTTGAAAGGAAGAAAAGCTCGCTGGGCCGAACTGCTCCAGGAGTTTAACTATCAACTAAGGTACAGGAAAGGGCACTACAATGTGGTAGCAGATGCCCTGAGTCAAATGCCCATGTTAAGCGCGCTAAGTTTTACGACACTCAGGAGTGAATTCCTGGAATCACTCAGAGGAAAGTGTGTTAGTGATTCTCACTACGCACTTGTGTGGAAGGCTATTGAGCAAAGGAATTCCACAGCCACACCAGGGCCATCAGAGAATGTTGCAAGGCCATCAGAAGATGTTGCAGTTGCGTCAGGACGGGACGCGCCGCCTGAAGATGTTGCGGAAACATCCGGAGTGGATGTGCCATCAGCAGGTGTTGCGAATGCTCAATGGAAGAATTTCTCCATCGAGGACGGGTACCTCCTTTATAAAGGGAGAGTATGTGTACCCAAGGATGGTGACTTTAGGCGCCAAATTCTTGAATCACGACAGTCCTAGTGCAGGGCATCCCGGGATAAAGAGGACCTATGCTCTTGCAAAGAATAAGTTTTATTGGCCTAGTATGCAGAAAGATGTACAGGAGTACGTGTTAAGGTGCACCACATGCCAGGCCATAAAGGCTGAACGTCTTGAGGTAGGCGGGCTCCTCCAGCCACTGGCCTTCCCGCCAACATAATTAGCGATCGAGATCCAAAGTTTATAGGTAACTTTTGGAGGGCACTGTTTAAGAAGTTAGAGACTAAGTTGTCTATGAGCTCCATTGATCATCCCGAAACAGATGGTCAAACGGAAAGGGTCAATCAGGTTCTAGAAGATATGCTACGAGCATATGTTAGTAAAAAGCAAACCAATTGGGAAGAGTATCTTCCGCTTTTGGAATTTGCTTATAATATCACTAAACACACCACTACAGGGTATAGTCCACTCATGCTAATGTATGGATTTCAGCCTAGAGCCCCCATGGCCGTAGGGCTTAGGAAGGAAAAAGTACAGAGCGTTAGAGAGTTTCTTGAGGATATGGAAACTATGATCAAGATAGCTAAAGCTAACATGAAGCAAGCACAAGCGCGAGCTAAGCATTATGCGGATAAAACCCATAGGGATGTGACCTTTCAAAAAATAACTAAGATAATTCCTTGCAAAATCACATTAATTAGTTCAAAACTCTCTTGCACCAAAAGGCAACTATTGGATCAGCTAGCAACAATCAAGATGCAGTCATGACGTTGCTATGTAGCCTGCCATCTGCATACGAAAAACATAAATAAATCTTGAAATGAGCCCAACGCATAGTTACATCAAACCACGGTTCGATGGTTCGAGTCGGACGGGGCGGGTTCGAACCGTTTCCCGGTTTGAGTCGGCCTGATGGCCCTATTGCTCAAACCGCGCCCCCATTCCAATATGAGAGAGAGAGAGAGAGAGAGAGAGAGAGAGAGAGAGAGAGAGAGAGAGAGAGAAGAGAGAGAGAGAGCATGTGTATTTGCCATTGGTGTCAAAAAATTTGCCATGGTTTCATTGGGGGAGGGTTTAGGTTAGTGGATTGTGTTTTATCTTTTCATAGATGGTAGATCTTGACCAATAGGTTTGAGTCTTGACTCTTGACAATGGGTCCTGGGCATTGTGAGAGGGGTGTGGGTACTTAGTGGTTAGATTTAGCAACTAGTTATAAGTTAGTAGGTACTAGTAGCGATTAGCAGTAAGCATTGATTTATTTTAGTGGTTACCATTTAGTTAATAGCTGGAACTTGGTGGTTTACGCTTAGGGCTTTAAGCTTAGATTCTAGAAATTAGATGGATGAGAGAGAGAGAGAGAGGGAGAGAGAATGTATGTTGTGATAGACAAAACGCGATTCTTGCATTTTGATTCATCTGTTCGAAATTAGGGTTTTGACTTATGTTGACCATAAGTATTGCTAATTAGGGTTTTGACTTATATTGACCATTGACTTATCTTGACCGTAAGTGAAGTATTGCTAATTATGGTTTTGACTTATATTGACCATTGACTTATCTTGACCGTAAGTGAAGTATTGCTAATTATTGTTTTAGCAAGGTGTCAATTGCATGCGTGAAGTATTGCTAATTATGGTTTTGGCTAGATGTCAATTGCATGACTTCATGCTCTTAGAAACTTCTATTTCCAATCCTGGGAGAGATGCTTGGAATCAAAACAGGTTTTTCAAGAGAGAGAAAATGTTTATATGAAACCGATGGGAATTTTAGGGCGACGATGCAAAAACTGCAGAGAATGTCCGTTGAGAGAGAGAGAGAGAGAGAGAGAGAGGAACCTACATGATGAGTGAAAGGGACAGGAATCTGGCCTCCTATTCCAACTATGTACGCGAGTAGTATAGTCCAAAAGAGTCCATATGCGAATGCCAATATATGACTATAAGGAATTCTTGAGTGATTATCAACGGCCAACTTTTTTAAAGATTCTGGATAAGCGACTTTGTAAGATCGTCGGCTCCTACTCTAAGTAGCTGATATACGACCAAAGCTTACTAAAATCGACCTCAACTTTTCATCGACATATAACAAAGTGAACCCCTAGCAGTAACAAGTCTCTACTGATTCTAACTCATGCAAAAGATAATTCACCATTCCAAAAACATCTAAGTTAATAGAAATATTTTCAAAGACAAATTTCTCATTCTAGAAACATCTAGTCAGTAGAAGTAGTCTCAAACTTTAGACATAAACACTGTAATGTCTCACCCTTCGGAGTAATCAGCTTGCAGTAGATCCAGATATGTGTCCCACTTGTTGCCGATCACCTGCAAGGCCATCCACGATTCAAAACTCAATCAACACCGACATTCTTGAGGTTGCTCGTCACCGCCTTATCAGTCGAAGAATGAGAAATATGTAAAGAAGAGCTTAAATACCTTGCCGCAGGTGAAGCACCTAACAGGAATAATCATGGCGCCTACAATCCAAATTCGATGATCGATCGAGAAACGACGGGATCGAGCCAATTTCTACAGTACGATCGGCCTGCTCGCACAGGAGCGACTCGAGAGGACGAAGAGTCGATATGCAAGAAAGACCGACAAACAAGGTGGAAGTTAAGAGAATGGCCTCCAGGGCTTTTTTATGGTGCTTGTGGGATCATATGAAGTCTACACTTGGGTGGGCGAGCTCTACTTAACTCAAGAACCATGAGATCATATAGGGTTTAGCCTTGGGTGGGCCAGCCTCACCCAATTATCATAAACCAACTCACCATGTGAAACTTAAGTGGCCAAGCTCGACTCAATAACCATACACCAACTCACCACGTGTGGGAAGATGGTCTTTAATAATGGAGTGGTCCTCTTCAGTTGGCTTGGTCAAGGAATTTGAGGGCGAGAGATGCATTTCATATTGATTGTCATCTAGTTCGTGCTCTCATAGCTCTCAATTTTAAAAATATTATATAGTTCTTGACATTCTAAACACTTATTCCATCTCTAAGAAGTCATTAGATAAATGTACTTAGTTTTGTGAACCATATCTCTTGTTAGGTCTTCAAACATTTGCACATCTTGGTCAACTTCAGCGACTTGATTGTCCAACCCAATGCCAAATATCTTCAATTTGTGTTTCTTCATTGTATTTGATCAATCAAATCAAAGTAGTAGCCTTATTTGTTCTTATGAAGATATCTATACATGTGATTTTGCAAGTAACTCCATCTAAAACATTGATTGGAATCATATGCAAACTTGAGTTTGTGGTGAGATTTCAATCTACACTCTTGCCATGAGGGATGTCGTAAATCGAGAGGTTAGTCAGTGGAAGCTTGAGCGGGTGCGTGTAGGATCGGAAACGCCACAAACAATAGCAGAATATTCAAATTGAATGATTCAGACAAATGCACAATGAAACGATACAGTAGTAAAACTGAAATTTGCACTTTGAATAATATTAAACAGTTGAGTACAATGATTTAAGTGATAACTTCAACTTACAGTCGTTGAGAGTAATACCTCTGGTTACATAAACTTGAATAATCAGAAGAAGTTTTTTGATGAAGATTCTAGGATTGATATACAACAAAATATCTGCAACAACCGTTTTGTTGTAGTTATTACAACCGCCTCATTACAGTTGCATATACAAAGTGGGCGAAGTCGTTGGGTGGGATTTTAGATTGACAGTATCGGATTTTACAAGTATCGAAAAATATACAAAGGACTAAAAATATATACACCTACTCAAAAAATTACAAATTTTTCGAGTTGATCCGATATCGAAAAATTCTAGAAAATTCGATCCTGAATTGTTCAATCTTCTGCTAAAAAATTTGAGCCTTCTTTTTCTGGGTTTTGTACATCTTTCAGGATGCTCATTAATGAATGGATTTGAGGCTGAGCATAAAATTCCAACACTCCCCCTTAATGTGGATCCTTGAAAGCTTTGATCTTCATATTTAACATGTCGTTGAATCTGAGATGGTGCTCTTTTGACAGAGCCCTTGTGAAGTAATCTACTTTTCTGAGATTTGTCCTGCTGGGTCGATTTTTGGATTCCGAGACTGTAGTGGGCTAGAACCATATCAGTATTTTGTACTCCAATGCTAACATGCATTTCACATCCTTCATTAGTTTCAGATTGTTATTGAATAGTAGAGTGTCATCTACATAAAGAGTGTTGATGAAGAAATCTAATACAGACTTGAAGTGAATATTTGAGTCCACCGAGTTTGGATAGAAACCATTCTCGTTTAGAAATGCGAATTTGGTGTCCTCTTCTGCTTTGCACTGGTCAGCATCAGTGGTTGACTTTGCCTCTGAAATGGTGTTAATTTTCAGCACAATGTAGCAGGTTGGATCATCCATAAATATGGATGGAGGCTGTCTGGATCGATTCGATCTTATGAGTTGAAATTTGATCCTCTGATGTGATTCGATCCGTTGAGATTCTGACTCATTTTCTGAGTCAGTATCGATTTTTGACTGTTTGACCCTTGAATCGGAATTCTGTTGTTCGATATTTGGATCGGAATTTGCTGCAGCTTTTTCTTTGTGGTCGAAAAATTGGTCTTCCAGAAAGATGACATCTCTGCTCGTGAATGCTTTTTGAGTGTCTAGATTGTAGAGCTTGTATGACTTGTGATCTAGAGAGTAGCCAATAAAAATCGATTTGTTGTTTCCTTGGATCGAAATTTTTTGTAGATCAGCAAAGATCTGATTGAAAGCTTTGCATCCAAACACTCTAATATTTTTGAGTGATGGCTTCGATCTCGTCCACACCTGATAAGGTGCCTTGCCATTCAGGGTCGTTGTAATAGATCAGTTTTGTAGATAGGCGGCTATAGTAACAGCTTCTTCCCAAAATTTCTTCGGAAGAGAGACATGGGCCAACATGCTCTTTGCACTTGCAATGAGTGTCTAATTCTTCCTTTGAGCTACACCATTGGAGTGAGGTGAGTAGTTGGCTATGGATTGTTGTGGGTGTATTCCGTTGGCCTTGTAGTAAGCTTTGAACTCAGTGGAGATAAATACTCCCCCTCCATCAGAACATAGAGCTTTGATTCTTCTCTGGGTCGAAATTTCTATTGATGTTTTGAATTGCTTGAAGAACTTGAAGGTATCGGATTTTTTCTTCAGAAAATAAGTTGCAGTCCTCCGAGAGAAGTCATTAATAAAAGTCATAAAATAGACAGCTTCCCTTGTGGAAATGGTTTGCATAGGACCAGAAATGTCCATGCATACAAGATCTAGCAAATTTCTAGAAGTATGGACTGTATCGGAAATGGAAGGACTTTTAGCATGCTTGCTGATTATACAGCCTTTACATGGAGTATCGAAACTAATTGTGGGTATATCTTGTCCTGAATTTTGTTTTGACATTCATTGAATACAATTGGAATTGAGGTGGCCTAATCTGAAATGCCAAAGCATATCAACTGAGTCAGAAGTGGATGTATAAAGAGCTTTTGACAAATAGAAGAATTATAGTGGCTGATTTTGTAAAGATTGCCACTACTTTTTTCGAAAGCTAGAGCTTTCTAGGACTTGTCAAAAATGATGCAGCCGTTTGTGTCGAATTCTGCTCCTTCACCCTCAATAAAATGAGTTGAGTTGTCTTCAAGCTACACAATTTGAGAGTGGGTGTATGATTTGCAATATCTGAACTACTCCCTGTGGTGAGTCATATGTTGAGTTGCTCCCGAATCTAGGTACCATAAATCGATATCCTGATGTTCTCCACTTCATCTTCATCTTGTTGCTAGATCGAAAAACTGGTTGAAGCAGAATTTGCTTGTTGTTGGAACTACATTTTCTTCTGATTATTGAATTTTAAAGTTTTGCAATCTCTGATAAGATGGCCAATTCTCTTACAGTTTGCAGAATAGGTTCTGCTTTGATTGGAATGATGAAGAATCTGAATTCGACCCTGGACCAGAATTCGATCTAGAGCCAAAATTCGATCATGAGTCAAAATTTGACCCAAACTGCATATTGCTCTTTTTGTCAGGATATTCTAACTGTGTAGATCTGTTTGATCTAAAATTTTGATTTTTTTTCGAATACAGAGCTTTAGTATCCGACCTTGAGCCTAAGGAGGTTGCAGATTTTCTTACTTCCTCTTGTAGGAAGCATCAAAATTACTCTTGAAAGAGAGAGGTGCTCCTGGGTCTTAATTGCCAGGACCCAATTTTCATAGGCCTCAGGTAGACTCAATAATAGAGTCATAACAACATCGATATCTTCTATGATTGAGCCAGTTGCAACCATTTGCTTCATAAGAGTTTTGAAAGTGTTGAGATGACTCGAAACACTTTCTGCTTCAAATTTTCTCAGGGAGAAGAATTTCTTCCTCAAATATAATTTGGATGTGGTATCCCTGATATCGTAGAGAGTTGCTAGGATGTCCCATGTATCCTTAGCATTCTGAGCAGCATGTATGTGGCTGATTTGTGTGTCCCTAATATTGAGAGTGATTGTTGCAAAAGCCTTGCCATCTCTCAGTCTCCATTTGGTGATAATGGGTGCATCACCTTCAGGTTTGAGTTCTATGCCATCGGCGATGTCCCACAGTTCTTTGGCTAGTAGTATGACCTTCATTTTGAATTTCCAGAGATGGTAGTTACTCCATCGAGTTTGTCGATAAGAGAAGAACTAGAAGATGAATCCATTCTGGTTGAGTGAGATCGTTAGTAGAAACAACAATTTCAGAATACTGTTGGTTGCGTGCTTGCTAGAACAATGTCTTGATAGAAACAAAACTTGATAATCCGCAATGAAATGCAGATGACCCAGACACAATTGTGGAGCTAGTGCATGGGTTAGGATTGTTTTATGCATGAGTAGAGTATCAATAGTAATGGAAGTTGCTCTTGCTTTATTCCTAGGTTGCATGGGCACATGCACAGGGTCTTGTAGGCCATATATGCTAGTGGAAACTCGCCCAACTCCATATTTGATTCATTGTTTTCATTATCGGTTTTCTCTCTCTACTCTTGTCTCCTAGCCCCTGGCTCGAGGCGTGAAGCTTTTGGAGATTGATAAGTTGCTTCTACTTGGTTGGGTGGTTGCTTCACATGATTTTTCTTTGTGTTTGTCTTGTAAGCAGGATCTTGAGGAGCTTTCCATTACAGTGGTATCAGAGCAAGGCTTATGAAGATCGGAGAATTGGAGTAGGTGAAGCTATTCATTGGATCTTCGGTAAGAAATCGATTGGATCTTTCTTCCAAGTGGAGAACAAGCTTCCAAGTGGGTGTTCTCTAGTAGTGTTTTACATGCATGGTGCTATGATCCATCTTTCTCAAAATTATATGGGATTTTATGGGAAGATGTCATTGAAAGTCAATTTTGATGCTTTTTCGTGGTTTTGCTTATGTAGCTCAAAACTTGTGTAGATTTGAAATTTCCATCAAGTGTACTTTCATTCTAGGGATCATCAATGGTGGAATTAATGATGCATGTCAGTTCTTTCAAGGTTTTTGATTCTAGACTATGTTTTTGGTCAAAATTTGCTTGATTTTCATGATTTTGACTAGAAATTGATAGTAAGAGCTAAAATCCAGCAAGATCGGATCATGTTGATGACTATAATTTTGTAAATTTAGTTCCATGTGTGTGAGAAAGGTTTTCATGTCATTAATATCAACTTTATGTAGAAGAAAAAACTAGAAAATTGTCAAAAATCATCATTTTTGCAAGTTTTTTCATAAAGTTGGATGGTATGCTGCTATAAAATGCCTTGTAGAGCTTGCCAAAAGCTTAATCAAAGTCTTTTGAAATTTTTCTGAAGTTGGAGCTAAGATTTCAGGGAATTGGTGATGTAGAAGGCTGAAAAAAAAGTCAAAAATAGACTTTTTTTAGTGATTTTTGGGGATTGATTCCTATCAATCCACGAAAGGATCATGCATAGAACCTATTTAGCCTTTTTGGTACTCCTTTTGTCCTCCCCAACAAGCTATCAGACCTATGAATTGGTGGCCGAGGGCTTATGCTCTGTCTCCATCAATTTTGTAGCTAGAGCGCCCTCCTACAAATCGAAAATCTTCAATCTCAACCCATACTGCTTCTTAGGACCTATATGAATGTTTTGCGGAAGTCTAGTAGACTATTTAAGACTATTGATTATGTTGTTTTTGGTCCTGGGAAGGTTTTTACACGTTTTTATATGAAATGACCTAGAAAAAGTGCGTCCTACTCCAAAATTTCAGTCCTTCTGTCCTCACACATGTGAAGTTGAGTTGGCAGGGTGAGGTGTCAGTCATCTCGGTCACTTGGTTTCCCTCCATACTATGCTTTATAGTGACCAATTTGGTGCACTTTATTTTGCATGCATGTGGTTTCCCTAATTTGATGTACTGTGGTTGCTTGGATTTGTCGCATGTTGATTTTGATGTTGTTTCTGACATGCATGAGGGAGTTACAGTCATTTTGACTAGTCATATGCTTTGTGCTCTAACAGTTAAATCATAAATCAGTGATTTAGGTTGACAATTTCTGTAAAACTGGATTTACGTTTTTAAAAAAAATTCTATAAACATAACTTAAGTTTTTGTCGAGTATTTGACATGGCAGAATGACATTAAATTAGTAAGAATATAAATTGAACTGGGTATCAAATTTTTTATTTCAATTGCCTATATATTGACTATAAACATAAAAAATATTAATAAAAAATAAACTCTAAACATTCAAAATTTTCAATTTTTTTTCCATTTTTTGAGTTGCCTACGAATGAACTAAGATATGTGAATTGACCATACTGTAGTTAATTTCAGTCAGAATTGGTCAATTGTACTTCAGTTAAAGTTAAGAATAGATGTATTAACTAACTAAGGTTAGTTATTTTCTGTTTTAGATAATTCAATATGGTTGAAAAAGCTACAAATCAGGATGTGCCAAATCCAGTTGTACCTTTGTACATGCAAATTTGCCAACAATTGAGTACGGCGCTCAATGACATGAATTACTTGGGGTAGAAGAAGGAGAAGAAACCTGAAGTTGTGGAGAATTGGCTCATTAAGTAGAGCAATTATTTTAAGCTTCATGGTGTTCTTGAGAAGAAGAAAATTGAGAGGGTGGTGTTGTTTAAGTTAGAATTAAAGTAGAATCATTGTGTTACTGTACTGTGGGTCCTATCAGTGGATAAGGATCAGTTGGCCTCGCCACGAGGCAAGTCAACGGGACACGCATCCCGCCAACGGCAACCTGGGTCATGCATGGGTTGTCTGAGTGAACAACTATATGTACAGGGTAATTTCATTTTGAGAAATACAGTTGCTATGTGAGCTTGCTGTAGAGAGTGTGTTCTATCTGTGTTACTATGTAGCATGATCTGTGTTCCTGTGCAAAGCAAATTCTAAGTTGGCATCAGAGCCGTACAGGGAGTGTACACAGTACAGTGTCGCCGTTGAAGAGAGCTTCGGGAGAAAAGCAGTCTTCTGAGAGTTCGGGGTTTACGGCGGGTTGAAGACGGAAGGAAAAATAGTGATGCAGAGAGTTTAGCACACAGAAGCTTGGTGAGCTTGAGACTGTGTGAGGATTTAGAGACAAGGGTTGTCAGCTGAATCAGAACCTCAGAAAATGGAATTTTGAAGCAGGCTATTTGGTGTTTGCAGTCAGTGTGCATTCAATCGGATACCGTTTGATGAACGGATTGAAGCATCAGCTTTCCAGCAGTAGGGCGACCTCAGAGGAAGAGGATAGGCTTGTCAAAACACTGTGAATTGGAAGCGAAGAACAATTTGTGTGAAAAACCCTGGTCTGGGATTTGAAAGCACAAAATCAAAGATTTCTCTCTATACTGATCCGTTTTGCAAGCTGTAAAAACTTAGAGGAGGGCCCTAGCAGTGCAAATCAACTCTGAAGAGGCCGTGTAGAGCCGTGAGCCAATAAGCAAGCCCAATCAGATCCAACGCTTGGCAGCCATAGTTGGTAGGAAGAAAGGAGGAACCCGTGAGAGAGAGCAGGTAGCTCGCGCGCGCCGAACGCGAAGGGTGCTGTAGCGTCTGGAAGGCCATAGTGATTGTAGGAGCACGGTTCAATGCCCAGATGCAGTTTGGACCTTTGGATGAGGTGTCAGATGCATCGACGGTCCAAAACTTGTGATGGGGGAGAAACATGGACCACAAGATTTGGTTCAGCCATTGGATGGGCTTTGAACAGGGCCCTGAAGAAGTGAAGTGCATTCTAGCCTTCAACTTCATTAAAAATTTTCATACTGAAAGTTGAGTTGGGTCCCTTCACAAGTGAAGAGTGAAGTTTCTTCAAGGTGAAGAAACAGTTCAAAAACTAGAAAAGTCCAACGAAAGGCTATAACCTCCAAACGAAGGGCACCCGGATTGTACTTGCAAGTACGGTACAACAAAACAGAGTAATTGTAGTGGAGAAAGTGTTCAGAGTACGCCAAAAGAGATTTCACCATTCCACTGGGCACGTTGTTGGGAGTTGACGACTGAGTGCATTTCGGAAGGCGACGCCGATTTGGCTTTCAAATTGGTGGAAAAGCGACGAGTGGCCTGGTAAGGGAAAAAGTGCCGGTCATTATTTTCAACTTCTGACATCATTGTTGGCCTTGGCATACTGTTTTTAGCCTACAACATAAGTTTCAAGCAGTTTTGCGATGGCAAACATGGGAGAGTCCATTTTGAGTGAAAGTAGCAAATTGGACGGGATTTCTAAATATGCAGTGTGGAAATTCAAAATGAAAAACATACTGATGGAGAAAGACGTGTGGGAAGTCGTCACAGGTGATGAGAGAAGGCCGCCAAATGAAGCAGATATCAAAGTGTTCGACAAAAATATGAGAAAAGCTTTGACCTTCATTAACTTGTCAGTGAAGGATCACATCATTACCCACATTTGATATGTTGTGACACCCAGACAGGCATGGGATGTGCTAAAGGAGCAGTTCGAGACATCGAATCCTTCAAGAATCATGTTTCTGAAGTCAAAGCTGAATAGTGCCCGCATGGAACAAGGAGAGCACATTCAGACGTACATGACCAGAATCAAGACAATGAGAGATGAACTGCATTCTATTGGTAGGCGCATACGTGATGTGGAGCTGGTGCACAATGCATTGTGCCGGCATTGTAGAACCCTATCAGATGTTTGTGAGCGGAATAGAATCAAGAGAAATATTGCCAACCTTTGACGAGCTCACATGAATCTTGATGCAGGAAGAGCAACGACGAGAAATGGTGAAAGCTAGACGTCAAAATATTGACAATCAGGCACTTGCGACATGCCAAAAACAAGGCAAGGGCAAGAGCAAGAAGAAGTCTAAGCAGCAATTTGCCAAGTCTTAGAAGGATGAGGGATCTTCCAGTAAAACTAAGAAGAAAGGCAAGTGCTTCCATTGTGGTAAAAAGGGCCATTGGAAGAGTGAATGTCACAAATTCCTGGCGGAACAAGGCAAGGGAAAACCGAAACAAGCAGGTAACCTTGTCGATGAGGGTGAGATTGAAGACTCTAGCATCTTCATATCTGCATTCATATCTAATCAAGATGATCAAGCATGGTGTATTGACTCGAGAGACACATGACAGGTAACAAGAATTGGTTCAGTAGTTTGAAGGTGTTGGATAATGGAACATCTGTTTCACAAGCAAATGGTGAGATGTGCAAGACCAAGGGGATAGGCACCTGTTTCAATCCAACTACCTAATGGCAAAAGCAGGATGATCAGGGAGGTACTTTACGTACCAGGTTTGAAGAAAAATCTACCTTCTGTTGGAGTCATTACTGATCAAAAGTTGAAAGTAGAATTCGCCCATGATCGTTGCTTTGTGAAGGATGTGAACCAAAAGTTCAAAGTTATTGCAGATGGAGTAAGAGAGCTCAATACAAAATTGTTCAGACTGAATGCTACAATTAAGGGGCAACACGGACTTGTATCGTCCATTCCATCGCAACTGAGTTGTGGCATAAGAGGCTTGGTCACTTGAACTTGGGAAGCCTCAGTTTGATGAGAAAATTGGAGATGGTAACAGGATTGCCTACCATAGAAGATCACTTGAAATCGATGTGCGAATCCTGTGTATATGGGAAGCAGCATCGAAAGAAGTTTAATAAAGGGGGTGTTGCAAGAGCAAAGAACATCCTGGATCTAATCCACACAGACTTATGCGGGCCTATGAGGACCATGTCCTTAGTTAAATCCTTCTATTTCATGACCTTTATTGATGATATGTCACGTAAGACGTGGATCTACTTCTTGAAGAAGAAATCAGATGCATTTGATAACTTCAAGAGCTTCAAAGCATTGGTCAAAAATCAGACAGGTAGGAAGATCAAAGTCCTAAGATCAGATAGTGGAGGTGAGTACAAGTCTAATGACTTCAATGATCTTTGTGATCAATGTGGGATTAAAAGACAATTTACGCAAGCTCATACTCCTACTCTCAATGGTGTAGCTGAGCGTAAGAAACGTACGATTGTGGAAAGTGCAAGATCTATGCTAGCTGAGATGAAACTACCAAAAGATTTTTGGTCAGAAGCATGTAGCACGGTAGTCTATCTTCAAAATAGAAGTCCTACCATTGCCATACCAAAGATAACACGTGAGGAAGCATTCACGAAGAAGAAGCCAAAGGTGAACCACTTGCGAATCTTTGGATGTAAGGCCTTTGTACACATTCCTAAGGAAGAGAGACGTAAACTTGATGTAAAAGCTATCAAGTGCATATTCCTAGGATATGATGATCGTGTGAAGGGCTATAGATGTTTTGATCCAGTGAAAAACAAAATCCATATAATCCGTGATGTTATCTTTGATGAATCCAAGATGTATGAAGACGAGGATGCTGAGAAGATAGACACATCCACTGGGAAAGATGGTATAGTGAGGATATCACCTGATGATGATCCATTCATTGACCTTCCGAGTGATGAACATGAGAATACATCTCACGATACTACCACTCAACCTCAAAAAACAGGCTGGAGAGGTAGGGACAAACCTTTTGG
Organism: Diphasiastrum complanatum; assembly: GCA_029204225.1. Classification (NCBI taxonomy): domain Eukaryota; kingdom Viridiplantae; phylum Streptophyta; class Lycopodiopsida; order Lycopodiales; family Lycopodiaceae; genus Diphasiastrum; species Diphasiastrum complanatum. Next base: position 5,998,593 of record CM055108.1, on the reverse strand, counting down.
TGCAAGAAGGATTGAAGTTGCAGGTGACAAACGCAAGGAGAAGGATGTACCGTGGGATACATTTTCACCAGGAAGCCGATCACCTGACAGGAAGCTCCTTAAGTGGTTTGAGAGATTGTTAGAGAGCCGCGACATAGATGACTTTCCAGGATCATCTAACCAGGGAGAGCTACGAAGATCAACAAGAGAGAAGACACTACCTGAAAGGTATGAAGCAAATTATGCTCTCTTATCTAGCATTATTCAAAGCAAAGAACCTTCGACTTATGGTGAAGCAAAGGATGATGACATTTGGGTCAACGCCATGGGAGAGGAGATGGAGTCAATCGCTAAACATAGCACATGGGACTTAGTAGAACCACCAATTGGCAAGAAACCCATTGGTTGCAAATGGGTATACAGGACTAAGTACCATTCACATGGAAGTATAGCAAAGCACAAGGCAAGATTGGTGATCAAAGGGTACGCACAAAATAAAGGCATCGACTATGAGGAGACCTTTGCGCCGGTTTGTAAGTGGAATACTCTACGTCTACTTATTGCTTTAGCTTCACATTTTGGTTGGCCTTTGCATCAGATGGATGTGAAATCCACTTTTCTAAATGGTGAGTTAGAAGAAGAAGTATTCATGGATCAACCTGAAGGCTTTGTAATGAAGGGACAGGAAAATAAAGTATGTCGCTTGAAGAAAGTGCTTTATGGTCTTAAACAAGCACCACGTGCGTGGTATAGCAGGATTGATGCCTACTTTCATTCAAAGGGAATGGTGAGAACACATTCTGAACCAAATCTATATGTCTTATGCTTTGATGGTATGGTTGCTTTGATTGCTCTTTATGTTGATGACTTGATTCTTGCGGGAAATAATCAAGAGATGATAGACATGATCAAGAAAGACCTCATGGAACAATTCGAGATGACAGATCTCAGCCTGATGCATTACTGCCTTGGAGTAGAAGTGTGGCAAAAAGGACATGAAGTAGGTTTAACATAGGTGAAGTATGTCAAAGAGTTGCTGCACAGGTTTAGGTTGCAGGATTGCAAACCAATAAACACTCCTATTGAACCAAGTAAAAAGCTTTCTAAGCTTGATGAGTCACAGTCATTTGATGTTACGCTATATAGACAGTTAGTAGGGAGCTTGATTTACCTTACCACGACTAGACCAGATATATGCTATGTTGTTGGCATTGTAAGTCAGTTTATGGCAGCACCTACGAAAACGCATTGGAAGGCAGCTAAACGCATTTTGCGTTATGTGAAAGGCACTTCAGAGTATGGCTTGATTTACAGGAAGCATGATGGTTTACCTGAGTTGTGTGGCTATGTGGATGTAGATTGGGGAGGTGACTATGATGATCGTAGATCCACCACAAGGGTATGTATTCTAGTTTTGTGGTAGTTGCTTTTCCTGGTCTAGTAAGAAGCAAAGTACAATTGCTCTTTCCACCACAGAAGCAGAGTATAAGGCAATGTGTAGTGCAGCACATGAAGCTATATTGTTGAGACAAATCTTGGAAGAAATTGGCATGAAGCAGAAAAATCCCATGACATTACATAGCGACAATCAGAGTGGCATTCAGCTAGCAAAGAATCCAGTGTTCCATGCGAGAACTAAACACATTGAGATTCAGTATCACTTCATACGTGAGAGGCTGCTGAGTCGTGAAATTCATGTTGTTCATTGTAGCACAAAAGAACAACTAGCTGATATTCTCACTAAGCTACTTACTAGAGAAAAGTTTGATAAGTTTAGATCAAAGCTTTCTGTACTTAAAGTTTTTTGACTTTAAAGCTATGTATAGGACTGTATAAAAAGTAGACTCTACTTTAAGGGAGAGAGTTAGAATTAAAGTAGAATCACTGTGTTACTGTACTGTGGGTCCTATCAGTGGATAAGGATCAGTTGACCTCGCCACGAGGCAAGTCGACGGGACACATGTCTCGCCAACGGCAACCTGGGTCATGCATGGGTTGCCTGAGTGAACAACTATATGTACAGGGTAATTTCATTTTGAGAAATACAGTTGCTATGTGAGCTTGCTGTGGAGAGTGTGTTCTGTCTGTGTTACTGTGTAGCATGATCTGTGTTCCTGTGCAAAGCAAATTCTAAGTGTTTATACACGGCAAGGCATCTTCGTGGTGGCGAGACCTGACTGTTAAGTCCACGACCTGGGATGCTTTTGAGGATGTCTTTAAAAATTGTGTTTTGTTTGCAATAAGCTTGGACACATGATAAAATTTTGTCATGAATGGAAGAAACCTACGGTTTACATGATCAAAATCCCATGGGGTAAAGGTAAAACTTTGGAAATTTACATGTTTGATTGTGAGTGTGAATGTTCATTTAGTACTACTTCTTTCTTGCCTAATGGGCTATTTAGGTTAGCATGCATAGCTAAAGATCAAGAAGTTAGTATTTTGATTTTTGACAGTGGTTCTACTCATAATTTTGTTAATTCTCCATCTCGTGTAGAAACTCAGCCTGACCACTGAAGCCAACAATCATAGATGTGGAGTTTACCTAGCTTCGGGTGCAGAGTTGGAGACTTGGAACGAAAAAGTGTTGAATTTCCCAGTTTTGATATAAGGACACAAAAAACTAGTTAATTTTCATATTTTAGACCTAGCTCGTACAGATTTAATTTTAGAATATGATTGGTTATTCAGTAAATCGCCTTCTTTGGCTAATGATTTTGAGAAGCATGTTCTCACTTTCAAGGAGGGTAATAAGATAGTTACGTACATCCGATGGATGAATTTTATTTATCAGCAATTACGTACATCCGATGGATGGATTTTCTACAGTTAATATAACAGAGACATTTGATTATTTGCAATATGAAGTTTTTTCAGTTATTATTATTCCTATTGTGGATGTTCCTGATGTGCATCTAAATGGTTGTGAATTTTCAATAATTCTTAACTCAGTAAATTTGGATCATGAACAAGCAATGAAAAATCAGATCATAAGTAAATTTAAAGATATTTTTCCATCAGAATTACCTCATGGTTTACCATTGTCTAAGTTAATAGACCACATGATATAGTTAGTTCCAGGAAGTCAACCTATCTCTAGACAACCTTATAGGATTTCTCAAAAAGAGGAGATAGAGAAAAGGGCTAAGTCTATTCTTGAATTAATCATAGTGATTTATGTGATCCTTGTGCCCTCTCTAGGAAATGCTTTATATTTCATCACCTTTATTGATGACCTCTCCAGATTCACCATAATTATGTTCATCAAGAACAAGTCTGAGGCATTTAACTGTTTCAGAGAATTTAAATAGTTTGTCGAGACTCAAACTGGTCAGAGGATCAAGACCTTGTGGTCTGATTCTGGGGGAGAATATATGTCTGATGAAATGGTGGACTACTTATTTTCATGCGGCGTGCACCACCAATTCACTCCTAGCTACAGTCCACAACAGAACAGAACAGTTGAAAGAAAGAATCGAACACTGTTGGAAGCAGCATGTTCCATGATGTCCAATGCTCAATTACCCAAGAAATTTTGGGCTGAAGTGATTTCTACAGCCTGCTATCTGCAAAATTATTCCATCACAAAGGCAGTTGACTCTAAATCTCCGTTTGAAGCCTACTATGGTTACAAACCAAGTCTGAAACATCTTCGTGTGTTTGGATGTCTCTACAATGGACAAACATCATTTGATCTAAGGAAGAAACTAGACCCAGTCAGCTACAAGAATATTTTTATTGGTTACTCAATATCACATAAAGCATATCGCATCTATGATGTTGAAACTGGTCAGATCTCAATCAGCCGTAAAAACAAGCTATAAGATTTTAAGCAGAAGCAGCAAATACAAGAGTTTGTTCCAACAACTCCATTCACCATCGATAGGTCTAGACCTACGATTATTCAAACTACAACCTGAAGACATTCACCCATGAGAGTCTACTCGACAACGACAACAACCGGATCATTTTGTCTCTCAGGCATTGATCGGTCATCATGAACCTGCCTCTGTTGCAGAAGCATTGTCAATGTTAGATGCAGACTGGAAAGTTGCCATGGACGCTGAGTACAACTCATTGATGAAGAACAAGACCCGGAGTCTTGTTGATCCTCTTGCATGTACAAAACTTATTGACACTAAATGGATCTTTAAGCTAAAGCTAAAGCCATATGGATCAATATCCAAATGGAAAGCTCGACTGGTGGTTAAAGGATATGAGCAAGCATACATAATAGATTACACTTTCAGTCTAGTGGTAAAGCATCAATCTATTTTAACCTTGTTGGCTATAGCTGCTGCAGAGGATTTGGACATTCATCAGATGGACGTCCAAACATCATTCCTTAGTGGATACATTCAAGAAGATGTTTATATTTATCAGCCAGAAGGTTACGTCTTTCAAGGTCTAAAACATAAAATATGTAAATTGCAGAGGGCTCTCTATGGGCTCAAGCAAGCTCTTAGGGCCTAGTTTGAAAGAATTAATACTTCTTGTTGAAGCACTAATTTACTTCTTGTTCTGCAGATTCAAATGTGTATCTCAAGTATAAAGGCCCAAGCTATGTCATAATAGCCTTATATGTCGATGATTATTTAATCATCAGCAATTCAAATCAGTTATTGCTTGAAACAAAATCTTTAGTTTCACAAGAATTTGAAATGATTGATTTAGGCCTAATTTATTACCTACTTGGTATGGAGATCACCAAAGATCGCGCAAGCAAAAGGATCACTATAAGCCAAGAAGTCTATCTAACCAATGTACTTCACAGATATGGCATGGAGGACTGTAAGCCGATAGATTCACTCATGGATCCAGGATCCAAACTATCAAAAGACATGTGTCCCAGAACTGAAGCAGAACAAAAAGAAATGTGCAGATATCCTTATCAGTCGATAATCCAAACAATAATGTATTCTATGATTTGCACACAACCTGATCTTGCATATACGGTAAGCACACTGTCACAATACATGTGCAATCTAGGACTACAACATTGGAAGGATCCAAGCATGGACCAGAAACATGAAGAAAATGTAAACTTGACTTAGCTCCCCGACAACGTCTCCAAAATTGTAGCAGGTATTTCCTATCCACCTTCAACCCTAGATCCAAGCTCAATCAAGCATCAAAGAGTGAAGATGATTTACATGTTGTCACACCCATGAGAGCAATAACATAGTTCATAATCAAGCAAATGCTTATGATCCACATCTAAAACTAAGCATTAACACTACGATCCATTAACACTACATCCATTAAACACTACTCGAACAATGATAGATCTTACTCTTCTCTCTCTCTCTCTCTCTCTCTCTCTCTCTCTCTCAAATCCAATAATTAGCAGATCCAAAGAAACATGAGAGATGGAGGAGGAAAGAAGAAGAGCAAAGACATTCCATATATCCATTTGAAAGTAGATCCACCCGCTTTATTAAAATGAAGAGTGAATGTACAAAATAACTCGAATCCACCACTATATATAGTGGATTTTAGGGCTTTGACCTCAAATCCTATTGGCCAATTTCCACCTCCCTTATTATTTGAAATTCAAATTTTGGGGAGAGCTCTTTTTATTCGCTAACTTGACTATTAGGCCTTGTGACATTAAAAGTCCTGCAAAGGCACTACCGGGGAAAAATCACTAGATGGATGTTGCTTCTCCAAAAGTTCGACTTTAAAATCGTTGTTCGCAAGGGCAAACAACACTATTTAGTTGATCATCTCTCACGGATACGCAATGTACTTGAGAGTAGAGAGATAGACGACGAGCTCTCTGACGCCATATTGTTCCACGTCAACGTTGTCCCTGAGTGGACAACATACATTGTTGGATATCTTATGTAGGGACGTCCTCCCTTGAAAATGAACAAGGGGTGGAACGACACAGGTTGATTATCAAATTTGCTCCCTACACGTTGATAGCTGGATAACTATATCGCATATGAATGATGAAATCATATGCCGATGCGTCCTTATGCACAAAGTGCCTAGGTAGTAAATATCCTCCACGAAGGAATAGACAGAGGGCATTTCGCTGCCGAAGCTACCAATCGAAAAATACTACAACATGGGTTGTGGTGGCTCACTATGTTCAAGGATATTCATTACCAAGTCAAGAGGTGTGACGTGTGCCAACGATTCAACGAAATCCAAAAAAAGGATAGAATGCCATTACGACCTATCTTGGTTGAGATGCCATTTGAAAAATGGTGCATTGACTATATCAGTCCTATTCATTTGATTGCGTGTGGCTCCCAAGTCCGTTACATTATCGTAGCCATGGATTACCTAACCAAATGGGTTGAAGCCGAGGCGGTGAGGAAGGTCGATGCCAACTCCACTGCCAAGTTCTTGTATGAAAATATCCTAGTTCGTTTCGGGTGTCCACTCTAACTCGTGAGTGATTACGGGACATATTTCTTAAACGAAACTATCACTCACCTGTTATCCTTGTATCTGGTTGTCCATAGGAAAAGTACGCCCTATTACCCACGATGCAACAGACAAGTAGAATCATTGAACAAGATTCGCCGTAGCATTATCGCGAATATGGTAGAAGCCTCACGTTCGGATTGGGAACACAAACTTCATGCGACTTTATGGGCTTTCAGGACCACCCAGACAAATGTCGTTCAAGAAGGTATATGGTCAAGCTGTAATGTCTACTGAATTTGTTGTTCTAAGTCTAACACTTGAGTATAGAGGGATCCACGAAAAAGAGACTTCAGAATCTCCTCTAGCTTCATGAAACTTGCTTCCTAGCTCTCCATGCTATAGCCGCGGAGAAACAACAGAGAAAGACATGGCATGATTAGAATATCAAGACCAAGGATCTTGTCAGAGGAGAATTGGATTTGTTGTACAAGGCCAAAACATATAAAGGCAAGCTTAAGTTTCTAAGAGAAGGACCGTACAAGGTAGTAGAAGACCTAATGGCGTAGTCATTCTTGTCGACCTGCAAGGCAAATTGTTCGATATGCTCGTTAATGGCAACAACATGTGTTGGTACTACCCAACCGATGTTCTCAGCTTAGGGATGAGCCTCATGTGACATCCTCGTTGTCTTCATCTTCTCGTAAAGCACCATCAAAACCACATTAGCATAGTCTAGGTAGGTGTAGATTAGACTTAGTCTAGTTTTTCCTTAGGTTACGTTCATCTTACTTAGTTTGGATAGCAGTAAGTTAGGATCAACGTTAGCATATTAGATCGAGTAAGTTAGGACTTAGATAGTTAGAATCAGAATCCTAGAATAAACTAGATTAGACTTAGATTGAGCTTTCCGTATTGTAGGTTATAACCTCGTTAGGGATAATCAATTCGATAGATCGATTAGCAGTAGATTAAATAGCCTTAGTTTAGTCAAATAATCCACCAAACAATTTACGGAACATGGCACTCAACAAAGGACTACATGGTCGTCATTTTTTAGGGCAAAAATGCTTAAAGTAGGGGGAGTGTCATGTGCTGCATGTAATTAGCCCATGAACTTCCCAATGAATTGCCAAATATAGCCATGGAGCTAAATTAGACTAGAACTAGTCAATAAGATTGTTAATAAAGAGGCTCAGATAACCTCGCTATTTTTGTGAATAATGGTTGTAAGACCCAAATTAGTGTAGTAGAGGCACAAATGATCACTATAAATAGCTGAGGTCGTGCTAAATTTGGAGGCTATTGTTCAATTTTGATAATTTTGAATTTTAAGAGATCTTGGAGCTTCTCCTTGAGAGCTTTCTTGAATGGAATGGTGGTTCATGTGCATACAATCACATGAGAGCTTAGATTATGCTCTAGCTGCAGGCTCTATCTTATGAGTGATCATTAATGATGAATAAAAAAAATCCTTACTTTGTCTATTTTGATAAATGTTTGCTACATATATCTATTTTTTTGATTTTTGACTAGTTTTCTTGAGTTCTTGCAATTGTAATTTGATGTTCATAAATGGATTAGATGTTTTAATGCTAAGATTGACACATGACACAAGTCACCGGCTATGGGGGTTTTGTGTTACTGAATCTGCTGCTGCTATCCAAATGCTCGACTGCTCTGATGTTGTCTCCTGATTGATGAATCTGTTGCTATCCAACTACTCTACTGCTCTATTGCTATTCGACATGCAAAACGGAGATGGCAACTTCACTACGGAGATACTTGTTGCAAAACGAAGATGCCTGCTTTAGAATGGACATGCATGCTGCAAAAACGGAGATAGCTGCTTTAAAACGAGACATGGTTGTTGAAAAACGGACCTATGGCTGGAGACACGCAACTTCCCTCTGTTAGCCACCTACTATGTTGGTTTCACCGAAGATGACCTGTTGTGTCATGTTGCCAAAGCTCCAGGCCGACTTGTGGAGCTTGAAAACCCGGAAGGAGAGGATGCGTGATCTAGTCGGCTCGGCAGGGAAATCTCAAAAAGAACGGGCACTGAACATCCTTATGTGAAGCTGGAGTGTCAGCCCGTTCTTGACAACAACGGGCTGGGTGAGGCCTCATGTGAAGAGGCCCTAAGCGACGGGGCTTGGAAGCACATAGGCCAAAGTGGGGTGCGTTTGGACCCAACGTGCTTAGGGGGTGCCGAAACAGACCGGAGCCCAAGAAAATTGCCCGGGTGCCGGGTACCCACATGGCACCCGGACAGCACTGCGTGGACGTCGAGCAGTTCTGTGTGGCTCCCAGGCAGCTCCCCCGGGCACCGGTTAGTGCCACATGGCTCTCGGGCAACATGTCTTCGAAACCAGGGCACTGGCGTTGGCACCTCTCTCCTGGTCACCCGCACATGTGATATTTTGGGAAGGTTTGCATGAGGTTGTCATAGATGCTTATGGGATACTTTTCTTGTTGGCTGGTGATGTGGCACTCCAGGCAGCCATTTTATTTTTTTAAATGTGTGGCGCACAAACAACGCGTCGGGCCCAAAAGATGGGTGCCTCTTCAATATGAGGGGCCCTAAGAAGGCATTATGCTTCCAGCCTTCTCCTTTGGTGGTTGGGCGTGCTTGCCCTTGACCAAGGTATTGCAAGGGTTACCCTCCCCTTCATCCCATTATTTGCCACGTGTCAAGATCTAAATCACTTGAAGAAAAGCTGGGCGGCGCATGTTTGCCAATCGCGCCCACCAATCCCAAAGCCCTAAACCCTAGCCCTAAAATGCTTCTTCATCAATCGGCTTGCTATCGTTGTTTGCCGTTTAATATGCATACACAATTCATTTACATGCAATCGCTACGATCTTGCTCAAATGGTTTGCAGATGGAGCATTCATTCGTCCCATTCCTTGAGACATATTTCTGCATCTATACTGATGATAAGCCAAGAAGTGTTTGTTCTGATTTAGTACCTTAAGTTCAATTGATGGGGCAGCGGCAAACAGAAACGGCTCCGTGTGTTTTGAGTTTCTGTTGTGCTCATCAAGAGCGATGGCCTCGATCTTTGTTTGCGCAGCGGCTTTGCTCTCTTGTGGTGATGCCTGCTGAAGAGTCTCTGACATTCCTAGAAACGTTACACTTTCTTTAATGAGCACTTGTTCCTGTTTTGTCTTCCTTAGTTTTTACTTCAGTTTGTCTAATTGGTTCGTATTTAGGAGGACTTTTCTGCCCATTTTGTTGCAATTTATCATCGATCTTATTTGTTCAGATGGATTCACTCGTGTTCTTGTAAATGTTTTCTGTATTCCAATGAAGGGTTTGAGTTGCATATTTGAGTTCAGTTGAGTCTTCGTCTTCCATCGTACTTGACTAGCTACAACAACATTATTATTGCCTTACGCCTTCTTTTTTATTATGTGGTTCCGTATATCATTTATATGCGGTTTTGAACGAAATAGGTCATCACTGCTTTTTTTATTTTGCCTTTGAAACTATTTGTTTTCTCCTGTTTTATCAATTTTTTTGGTTGTAGGTTCGTAAATTCTGTAGAAAGCATTTTTCTCTGAGTTTTATTTTAGACGTTACAATGTTTTACTGATCGTGTCTCTATTTCCAGTACAAAGTCTTGCTTTCGTGTCATGCTGATAGACTGTGTTTTTAACTTCGATAACTTTCACTCCCAACACGTCTGCAAGCCTCCTAATGATTACCATTTATTAGCTCTACCTGAACTCTGATGAGAAGAGTTTTGCAATGAGGGAGATGTTTCACTCGCTTAGGGTTGTGATAGGAGGAAGTTTGCTAATGTTAACACCTTTGCAGTTTAAGTGCACTATATATATTTATTGAGGCAAGAATCTGCAGAACTTAGCGGTTGCATTCATATTTTCTTATTGATTCTACCCAAACATATTGCTTATCTGATGTTCTTGGTCAGCAGACTCAGACGAGAAATTTGTGTATGGTAATCTGTACAATGGTCTTGATGTACACGCCTTTAAACTGCTTCTGTTATACTCCAGAATCGTGCTGTCTATTTTATTTCTTACTTCCATGCATGCTGAGCTGCTAACACCTCCCTCCTACTTATTCAAGACTTCGTTGAGAACGAGGATTTGCATCTTGATAGAGGCAAAATTAATTTTGAATACCCACAATCCGGCTTCACTCATAGAATAGGCTTTGTTTGGTGTGGGTTGATGTTCGATAACTGAAGTAAGTGTATCATCTCATTTTGAGGTGAAGCAAGCAGATTGTTAAAGATGAGAAAATTGGCGTTCTGAGGTTCAGTGCTGTGCACATCCTACACTCTCTGAGGCAGTTATTTTACAAGTGATATCCTGAATATTTTCGCACATGTTTGGATACAAAAATGATTGCATTGAAGCCATGATTTTAATTGTGTGCTTTTAGTCTTGTACCACAATTTTAGCTTCACTTGTTGTGTGTGGGTTAATGTTGATGTTCTTTAATTGAAGTTAAATGATGATGTTTCAAAATCAAATCAAATTGATTGCCGATGATGAGAGTTTGTCATGCACCACTCTGAGTTTTAGTGCTGATATATATCCAAATACGCTCTGAGGCATTTGTATTGTAAATATGATCCCGAACATTCGGAATATCTCTTCAAACCCAGACGATTGCATTAAAGTTGCAATGGTTTGCCCTTCATTCAAATCCATCTTTCAGTTGCGACATACTATGGTTGTAGAAAACGAAGACCCTTGTGGTTTAATATAGTATTGTGCTCATTACTTCCTGGATTTCACGAACACATTGCATTTTCTTGGATTTCAGATTTTTATTTGTTATCAAGGTTGTTTTGGATTTGAAATGTGACATTGATACTTATAATTGTTCTAGGATATGATAAATAAGAGCACTTTTGGTTTAATGGAGTAAATTATTGTTGGATAAACCCCCGTGGGCAAACTCTGTTATGTTTAGTTTAGTTAAGAAGCTGCAATGAACACAAGCGCTAATCAATAACTGTGTTGCCAAGACAAGGCTGAGTGTTATGTAATACTTCAGCGTGTAGCGAATTGAGCACATTCAAACTCCAAAGTTTATCAACAAAATATCTAAGTGTTTATGTCATGAATATCATCCACATTCATTGAATTCTAAGATAACTTTACCTCTCCCTTTCTCTGTACGTCAAGCTTGTACGTCAATCAAGCTTAGTACACGCTCTTGGTCATGTTTGGCACTTCACTTATCCCAAACCAAACAAAGATTCAAATTATAAAATAGAGGGTTTAGGGTTTATTCAAATGATAATAGTCTCTAAATCAATGTCATCTTTGTGTGCTACATGCGTAGGTAGGAATAGATTTAGCTTGCTTCTTTACATCACATGATCACTAAGACATTTTTATGCCTATTTGATTAGTATGAGGTATAATAGAATAATGTTGCAAGATCATGCAACTAGTTTTTATAAATGTTTGTAATATATATATATATATATATATATATACATACTAGTTGTGAGTTCCTGTCGTTGACGGGCAATGGCGGCCGATCTAGGTGACGGTCGATGTTTTGGATGATGGCCGATCTCGAGTCTTCGAAAAAATTTGAGACTTTTGAAAACTTTGACTTGACAATACAAAGGGTCCTTTGATCCTTTGAAAAAATTCTAGTTGACAGTTCGATCCTTCCGAAAACTTTTAGTCTTTGGAAAAAATTCGAGATGTTCCAAAAAAATTAATCCATTGCAAAAATTCAAGTAATTTGAAAAATTTGAGTGTTTGAAAATTTGAGTCATTAAATATTCGAGTCTGCAAAAATTGAGTCTCGAAAACTTCAAAAATCCAAAAAATCGTGTTTAGAAAAATTTGACTCTAGAAAAATTAGAGTCTCATGTCTTCAAAAATTTGTGTCTCAAGTCTCCAAAAATTCGTGTCTCGAGTCTCCAAAAATTCGCGTCTCCAAAATTTCGAGTTTGCAAAAATAGAGTCGTAAATTTTGAGTCTTCAATAATTCGTGTCTCCAAAAATTGGGTTTCGAAAATTTGGACTCTCCAAAAATTCGTGTTTAGATAAATTCGACTCTAGAAAAATTGAGTTTCCAAAAATTCGTGTCTACAAAATTTCGAGTCTCGTGTCTCCAAAAATCAAGTCTCCAAAATTCGTGTCTCCAAAATTTGACTCTCAAAAAATTGGACTTTTGAGTCTCGAAAAATTCGAGTCTTCATTATCAATGTGATAATAGTCTCTAAATCAATGTCATCTATGTGTGCTACATGCGTAGGTAGGAATAGATTTAGCTTGCTTCTTTACATTACATGATAACTAAGCCATTTTATACCTATTTGATTAGTATGAGGTATAATAGCAGAATGTTGCAACATCATGCAAGTAGATTTTATAAATGTGTGTAATATATCTATAGTTGACAGGCAATGGCGGCCGATCTAGGTGACGGTCGATGATTTGGATGATGGCCGATCTCGAGTCTTTGAAAAAATTTGAGCCTCAAAAAAATTCGATCCCTTGGAAAATTCGAGTCTCATTAAAAAATCGAGTCTTTCGAAAAATTGAGTCTTCGGAAAAATTCGAGTCTTCTGAAAACTTTGACTTGACAATACAAAGGGTCCTTCGATCCTTTGAAAAAATTCGAGTTGACAGTTCGATCCTTCCGAAACTTTTAGTCTTTGAAAAAAATTCGAGATGTTCCAAAAAAATTAATACATTGCATTCAACTGATTTGAAAAATTTAAGTATTGGAAAATTCGAGTAATTGGAAAAATTCAATCATATGAATTAATTTGAGTCTTTACTACAAAAAATTGAGTCGGTCTCAAAAATTTCGAGTCTCCAAAAATTCGTGTCTTCAAAAATTTAGTCTCCAAAAATTTGTCTCTCCAAAAATTGAGTCTCGAAAATTTGGAGTCTCCAAAAGTTGGTGTCTCCAAAAATTGTTTCGAAATTCAAGTCTCGAAAATTTGGAGTCTACAAAATTCGAGTTTCCAAAAATTGAGTCTCGAAAATTTGTAGTCTCCAAAAATTTGTCTCCAAAGTATCTCGAAAATTCGAGTCTCAAGTCTTCAAAAATTCGTGTCTCTAAAAATTCGAGTTTAGAGAAATTCGTGTCTCCATATATTCGAGTCTGCAAAAATTGAGTCTCGAAAATTTTGAGTCTCCAAAAATTCGTTTAGAAAAATTTGGCTCTAGAAAAATTTGAGTCTTCAAAAATTCGTGTCTCGAGTCTCCAAAAATTCGTGTCTCGAGTTTCTAAAAATAGAACCTCTAACAGAATCAGATATTGTTCGATGGCGACTGCCAATAGCACGTAGTGCCTCAGTCCTAATTGTAAAGTACAAATTAAACATTCTTTTAATTTGTTAGTCGTGTGTATATATCCAAAAACTTATCAGTTGCAGCTAAACAAACATTGTAGTAGATCAATTGAACATCCAGAGCGCAATTGTTTTGTTCCTTCTCTCTGTTATTACGGAATATTGTTTCAGAAAGAACATGATTCTGACTGCATTCAAACTATATCTATTCACGAATAATCCATGTTCTAGTAATCTAGGTCGTGCATACTATGATTGAATGCTCATTTTATTCATATTTAGATCGATTCGTGCTAGCAGATAAACTTATTCCTAGATTAAATTGTCTTGTATGACTGATAGCCTGTGTCGATTTGTCGCTCTAATTTTCGCACCTGATACGCTTCCGCAAAGCTAAATCTAAAACCAAGTTAATTCGTGCATGGCTATGGAATCGATTGTATCGATCCAGTGACTTCGAAGCTGTGATCAAGTAGGCCAAACTTCGAACTATTGAAGTCAGTCTGAATCCGACAGACGTAGTTGCATGCACCGAGGATTCCTTAGGGAGATGCGCAAACCTTATGGATCCCAACAGCAAGAGCCAAAATGTCATGTTCTACAGGAACATCCCTCTTGATAAGTGAAGTAGAGAGGCAAAGGTATCAAATTCAGTCAAAGACATGATTGTAGGAACGTAAAAGTGAGTAGAGTGCATATTAGAAGGCTTGTAGGTAGTTTTATGAAATTGTTTTGAAAAGTTTGGTCATGAAAAAAAATTGCAAAAGCTCCGCTAGCATTGGTGAGAAATGAATCGAAATGGCCCTTATATAGGCTAATTTGGAGGGTCTATTAGACAAAATGCTATTTTGGCAGGTCAGTTTTGAATTTCTTTTTTGATAGGCCTCTTCAGTACTATGAAAATAGGTTCCAAAAATATTGACGAAGGTTCCTGACCTTGACGGATTGAACTCTTGCCTAGCTCCACCTCTCGCCTACATATTGCATAACTTTTTAAGTTATTCAAAATGTCCATAATGCAACATGTAACTTGTGTTCCCAATCCAATCGACTTGCCTCAATTGTTTTTGTCATAATACTACATAGAATCTTATTAAAAGATTTTGCTTGTCCATTACCCCTCGAATAGTATGGTGTACTAAACTGATGGATCACAAAAAATTCTTCCATTAAGCACTTGATGGGCATTTCATTGACAAAATGGATATCATGATCGCTCATGATCTCAACAGGGCATGCAAATCAGACAATGATATTCTCGTATAAAAACTTTGCGAGGGATTTCGTCTCAACAACCCACACAACTCTTGCTTCAATCTATTTGGTCATATAATCTGTCGCTACAATGATGTCTCACGCTTGAGTACCTTGTGTTGTCGGATGTATTGGACCAACATAATCAAGTCCCCACTTCTCAAATGGTACTTGTGCTAATACTAAATGCAATGGTTCATAATTCTGCTTTGTTGGTTGATGTGCATGTTGACAAACATCACAAGATTGAATGTATTTTTCTGTAATTGAAGGCCATCAACATCTTGATTGCAAAAACTTGCAAACAGTAAGATAAGCTGCAAAATGACATGTAATAACATGGTTACATCAGGTACTTTGTGTGGCTAAATACATCTTCGAAGAATATCATCGGCTTCTCCTCGATACAACTAGTCTGCGATTGATAAGGTTATGCTTTTACGATCATTTTTTGTTGTTGAACTTTGGAAAATGATTCATTGGGTTGAACCATCATCAAATACTCAACAATATCTGTTGCCCATTTAGGTACTGTTTCCACATAAAAAATGTAGCATTTGGTAGTTCATCATCCACAACCAAGGCCCAATCACTTGGAACAGCCGAAAGCAGACCTCAACGACATTATCATCAACAGAATCTGAATACATAGCTGCCATGAATGCTACCACAAGGAGGCGATATGTCTAAAGCACCTGCTTGCAGATACCAACCTTGCTTAGTCACATCCAACGACTATTTATTGTGACAATCAAAGCACAATAGCACTATTTTTAAATCCGAGATTTCATTCTCGAAGCAAACATATCGAAATCAGGTATGACTACCTTAGAAAAAAGGTGCAAACCAAGGAAGTAGCAATAGTTTTCTACAGGACAAATTTCATGGCAGCAGATTCCTTCATGAAGGCTCTATCGAAGGAGCAACATCTCAGATTTCACGATATGTTAAATCTGAAGATCAAAGTTTTTTCCGGATATACATTAAGGGGGAGTGTTAGATTTTTTCCCATGCTCAGTCTTAAAATCATCTAAGTAATGAGAATTCTGAAAACAGCCGAACTCCGACTACTTTTTGTCGGACCTTCGCATTTTTCACACTTTCGCACTTTTCGCACCATTTTCGCACTTCGGGGTTGACAAACTGACTCCATCAACTATGACTTCATCGAAGTGCTTGACATCGAAATTATCAACTTCATCGACAATGACTTCCTCCTGTATATGCTCGTCTAATATATATCTACAACATCGACTTACCCGACAATGAAGTCATCGATTTCTCATGTATATACATATGACCATATGTCCAAAAATTGACTTGCTCGACATCGACGTACTCGACTTACTCGACATCGACATTTCAACACTAACTCCATCAAATCGACTTCATCGACATGTTCGACTTCGTCGACTTATCCGAATTCCTCATCAACCGACCTTTGTCGACTCTTTCCATCACGAAAAAATCGATCCAAATAAACTCTCAAAAGTCTTTATGGCAGTTCACCTACTATTGTACATACAATTATTGCTCTAAGGCTGTTGTAATAAATACTAAATGGATATTTAACAAACACATATTTTACAAGTAGATATTTTGTAATCAACTATAATAGACTATCAATTAGAGTTTTATGTAGCCAGCATTATTACGCTCAACCAAGCTGAAGTTTTCTATTGCGCATTTGTATGAATGATTCTTCCTGAATGTTTCTGCTGCTAACTATTGCGCCTGTCATGTGCCAAATCTAAGCAAATAGTAATTACAATGGAAGTAATGCTAAGAGCAAGAAAAGTACAAAGCATTCAAGATAGCATATCCATAGAATCACAATAGAAATGAAAGAAAGAGTACAAAGCAATGTGGATGAGCATGGATTCGATAAGGCACATGAGACCTAGCAAAGGAAATCCCCATAGCTCATATTCACAAGGGGGAAGCAAGAAGCTCTCACTTGCAAATGAGCCAAAAGATCCATA
This sequence comes from Diphasiastrum complanatum, assembly GCA_029204225.1. Classification (NCBI taxonomy): domain Eukaryota; kingdom Viridiplantae; phylum Streptophyta; class Lycopodiopsida; order Lycopodiales; family Lycopodiaceae; genus Diphasiastrum; species Diphasiastrum complanatum. The sequence goes on along the minus strand of CM055108.1, from coordinate 5,981,693 downwards.
GTTTGATGTCTCTTGCCTAGTTATAGACAATGCTCTTACTTAACTAAACATAACTAAGTTGAGGGATAGTTAGCCCTTGTTAAGTATTATTCTAACTACATTGGGCCCTTGTTGGCCTATTATCCTTATTATCTACTTTGGAGGGCCTAAAGAGAGAACCGCCTTGTTATTAAGGCTAATAGCTCCTTTTGGGCCTACAAAGCTTACAATGGATATTATATTGTCTTGAAAAGCACTGATGTACTAAAAATACAAAAATCAAACTGAATCGGTTCGCAGATCGGATCCTTTAAATAGCCACTCAGTTTCAAGCCATGGAATGTCGGTGTCATATATAAAGAAACAAAATGTTTCTAGTGCCAAAGCCTTGCTAGCCCTCCACTCTTTTTTTGACAGGAAAGACACAAGAAATGAAATTGTTCGCAAACAATTTTGCGACACACGACACGAAATTGTTTAGCGACACAAAATCATTCTTGCTCCATGAACAGCCAACAAGATCAGCCAAGTACCATGGGGTACAAATATTTGATCAGATATCATGACATCAGCAGAAGTACTCTAGATCGTGGCTAATCTACCACTCTTGTAATTCACAATTAGCTATAGATGTTTAATCTTTCTAATCTGGAAGTTACACGACGCGACACGAGAAAGTTCGCGAACTATATACTTTCTGTTTGATGCATAATACTAAAAGCAAGACAAGAAAGATGAAAATACAGAATACATGTCCGCCTGTGTGCGAGACAATTTTGTAGATGATCTGTAGATCTAGAAGTCCACTAGTAAGCGAGACATTATTCGTGAGAGAACTGTATTTCTCTCACGCCAATGCACTGTGTGGATCTGTCGCACAATGCTTGAAGAATCAAGAAGATCAATAGATAGTATTGTAGCTGTTATGCACATATTTTAATTAGTATGATTGTATGATCTCGAATGTATTTTTGTTTGCTACAATTCGTGTATCTGATTCACTTGTTTATTTGATTCCACACTTTGGTTTGATATTGTTGAATGCTATATTAATTTGTTAACGTAGATCAGCAATGTCCGTCTACCCTCTGAAGGATTGTAGGAATGATATAGCCAGCAGTGACTAGCAATTATATCTGAAAACCTGACGAACTGATTTTGTTTGCGAATGTTTTCGCTTCGCTTCACGATCACTTTGCTATAAGCATAAATCAATTTCAGAGCTCACTTAAGTTTCGTTTCGCTTCACTTCATTTCGTCTTGTTTTGTTTCGTCTCGTTATAGAGCCTGATTGATCTTTTCGTGAAGTGTTCTCTTTCGTCTAATTTCAATTCGTTCGTTTCATTTCGTGATCTCTATGCTCCCAGCATGAATCAATGTCAGAGCTCGTTTAAGTTTCGCTTCACTTTGCTTTGCTTCGCTTTGCTTCGTTTCGTTTTCGTCTAGATTTTGTCTCGTTTCGTTTCGTTGTGTTATAGAGCCTGATTGATCCAACACGAATAATACCCGAATAGAGATAATTCGAGTTTCGCGAAACTGTTCGCAAATCGTTCGAGATTTCTATCAGTTTGTCACCAGAGTTCTAGCTGGAATTTGCATTTTCTGAGCGCATTTTTCACATCAATATAGTCCTCAATCTGAAAGTTTGGTGAATGCCTTGATCGACTTTCTTTGAGCATAGCAATATTCTCAATTTGACGATCCATAGTTGCTTGTTCATTGACTAGATTAAGGCATTGATGTAGGTCAAGTTCCAAACTTTGATGGTTGAAATGAAATTCGAAAGGATGTTTATTTATCTTCACATCCTGATCTGAATCTTGACTTTCGTCTAAATCCTGATTTTCACCATCTAATGTTGCAGCTTGATCTGAATCTTGAATTGGACCCTGCAACTGTATCTGGATCTGGGACTTGAGTTTCGGTGTCGCTTTTCTCATATGACTCATTATCATCAGTTTGCTCAACTACTTTCGTCATTGATCCACTGATGCTTTAGTGTATACAATCACTTTCTGAATTCGCATCTTCATTTCCTCAAACCACTTGGATTGTTCTTCTTTCCTTTAAACTTCCAGCTTGAGCCTTTGTTCTTGTTGCTCGTACTTTAAAGCATATTCCATAGTTCCTCTTAATCGAAACTCAGGATGGAGAGAAGTAGTTTGTAGATAGTTTTCCACAATGCTCCGATATTGAGGTTGTAAGCCACATATATGGCATTGTACAAGATATACTTTTCCATGATTGAATACTGGGACCCAATGTTGAAATTCTCGATTGTACTCAACAACTGTAGTTATGTGGTTCAAAGAACACCATTGGATGAAGTCGGTTCGATTGAAGATCTGTCTACAAACTATTTTGAAATCTAACTAGTTCTCAGGAAGTAAGTCGACTGAACACGTCCTTGGAACCCGATGAAGCAAAGAAAACCATACTACTGTCACCAATACATCCACTAGAGTAGAAGTTATAATCCAAATCTTCTAGCCAATTGTCTACATTAATGGAGTGAATGCTTCCATCAAAGGTAGGACTAACGTATTCAAAATAGTTGTTGGTTGAGCAGAGACTTTCCACCATGCATTGATATGGTTCGTAGATAAGTGCTCTAGAGCAAGGGCACAATCCATCATATCGTGTAACTCCATAAAACGGTTTGTCTAAACGGATCTAGAAATAGTTGGTTGAAGCACATTTCTAATAGGAGTTTGAAGAGAATTTAAATAGCAGTCCAAACATTTTCTATACTCAAATTTTGTCTTTGAAACCAATGCCGAAAATTGTTGATTGAATTGATGTACAGATCCAATTTGCTTGAGCGATTCGAATGATTTCACGTAGAATCTTGTAAAACTATCAATGCAAGCAATTTTGAAGTTACTCCAAAGCTTTCTGATTGGATGTGCTTGAGCCCACCATGCTCGAACTTGTCCTTGAAAGCACAATGAAGCGAAATAAATTTTATCCTCTTCAGAATAATGGCAATGACAGAAATAAACTTCCAATTTAGTTAACCAGTCATCAATGCTTATTGAACTTGGTTGTTCGTCAAATGCAAGGCTGTAACGTACAATTTCAAATTGTATTTCATCATTAGGTGGAAGTTGAATATTTTGACTATAATAGTAATCCTTCATTAATGACTAGTGAAGACTGGTGGACTATGAATTCACCGTCTGAAATTTATTCCGAATGGTATTTTACAAGCTGGTAAAATGCTCTTCTCCACCCACTTAAACTCAGAGTTTTACGATGAGTGAAACTGAGAATGACAAAACTTGTAATTCATATTAAATTGAGTACTTTTGCTTTTTACAGCATTCAATTCGGAACTCAAACGAAAAAGTTATGGAAGTTTGACCAAGCCCAGGAATTTGGCCGAGTCCAGGAATTTGGTCGAGGAAATGAGATAGTGATCTGAAGTTTGCGTTTTCGTTCTCGTTTGGAGTTTGCATTCGCCAATTCATTTCCATCCTAATCGAAGAAGCGGATTCGTCTTTGTCTTTTTACCTGATTGAAAGTGTCAATGCTTTTAGAGGCTCACTCACTATCGTACTTTGGAATCAGAATTTCAAAACAAGATATAGACTGGTGCCCAAGAAGGTGCCTCAGGTTACTTTGTCATTGCGAAAGTATAGGGGGAAGGCCCCTGCCCGAGGGCCTTCCCCAACGTAAAGCAAAAAAATTTCTCCTCCTCTAGATTTGTCGCGCCCTTCGCCTCCTTCAAGATTTTTACTGCTGGCTTAGCTATGGCGTGATCTTCTATTCTGAATTGCTTGTGTGCTTCATGCTGGAATGGCGTTATGAATGGAGCAGATAATGGATGGCGGAATTACTTACTCTTGTCCTCCTTTATGTCTGCGTACTGTCTCTTTCTTTTGTTCTATTGGCAAGTTCTCAAGGTCTTGACCTCCTGGGCTAGCAAACATATACGAATCCATTCAATATGTTTGTCATGCTTTCCGAGAAGTGCATTTGGAGCTGATTGATCTTTATATCAGTTCAGGTTGCTGCGGCTCTAATAATTTTGGTCAACTACAGAATGAAGCTTTAGATTTTCTGGGCCTCTAAGGTTTTTCAGCTCATCCATCAAGCATATGTTATGATGGACTCTGAGACCTACAAGTTTATCTCCATAGTCTGTTGAGTTATAGATTCACTTTTGTCAGACTTTCCGTTTGGAACTGCTGTGAAACTTAGGCCTTCTTTTCAAGATTGCTACCTTTGTTGAATCTCCTGATAGAGACTAGAACACGCTTACATATTTTGAACCAATTTCCAAGTCAAAAGCATAGCATCTCATCTGATTTTTTTACTATAGGTAAAAGTTTGTTAAGTAAGGTAATAATTTTTTGGTTACCATAGAGTGAAATTGTTTTACATCAAGTAATAAGTTTTTCCTGTTGGTAAAAACATGTGTCATTTTTTACCTCTTGGTAAAACCAATTTTTAAGAGAAACCTTACAGAGTGACCTTACAGAGAGGAAAAGAGTGTAAGGTTCCTCTCATGTGTGAAGTTGTTACAGCTGTCAAATTCTGCCAATTAAGGGTGCTTCTAAATTCTGCCAATTCAGGGTGCAAATTTTTTTAAAGTGCTTTACTAAACTATTCTGCTCTATTTCGAAGGTAGCACCAAAACTCAGCTCTTCGGCAAAGTCAAGTTCGCATGCAACCAAATCTTTATACCAGAGATTCAACAGCATAACAACTTTTGAACTCGATTCCTGCAACGCTCACTTCTCAACGTAGATGCAGCTACTCAAAGAATCATGGTCGCCAAGAACAAGCAGACTCAAACAGTATCATCTCGACTCGAAAATCTACACCAGACTTGAGCAGAGCGTTACCTTCTGGAGACAACAGTTGAGGAAAAAATCCTCCTAGTAATCAAGATGGAGCCCATGAAACTTTTAAAGATCGTTTGTCTATGTCTGCTCTCTTTATTAGGCTTCAAGGTAGCATTAATGAGACAATGGAGATTTAGAGAATTCGTGATCTTCCTCATCTCCTTCCTCTAATTTGAGCTCGGCAAGCAGTTCAATCGTGTCACAGACATTATCTCCATTGATGATTCAGGCATGTGGGCTCTTGCTCACACAGCTGCCAACAGCTTTTCATAAGTTTTTCTACGAAGGGACAGTTGGGATCATAAAAGGTTGCTGGTGGTTAACTGATAGCACCAAGTCCTCTCAAGAAGTGGAAGCTGCATTTGGTTACACTGTGTGGGATCCGATGTGGGAACCTCAACTGTGGTTGGCAACACTGTTGCTTTGCTGCATGCTTTTGGTGCCAATTTACCATTTGAATGGCTGGAGGAAATGTATGCTGTCATTAATCTGCAGAGATCAATAAGATCAGTGGCACGGTTGCGACTTGCGTTTAGAATTATGAGTCCGCTATTGCCTCAGTTGGCCATCTCCCGTCCTTTGTTTGAAAAGGCGTTGGCCTTGCTTTTCACAATTATGGCAGAAGTATTTGGACCAAGTTCACAGGTTTGTTCAATTAGTGACATTTCTGATTTGATTGATTTTTTTTTGCACCATGCAGTGATGTATGGGTTCAAGGGGCAGGGCAAAATAGTGGCAAGCCAAAACTAGAAACACTGACATGATGTTGCAAGGCAGTGAAGCGCCTTCATCCAAACCTGTAAAAGCTTTTCGTACATTTGACTGTAAATCCACATTTGTCCATCTATGCTGCCACTCATCCAAAGTTTGCTCAGAGAATTGAGAGGAATCGTGGAGATAGTCGTGGAGAATTCGTGAAGAATCGTGGAGGGGAGAGAAATCGTGAGAGAAATGAAAACGCAGGAACTCGCAGGGAGTAATCGTGAGTGAAGAGAAATCATGAGGGAAATGAAATCGCAGGAACTCGCAACTCGTGGAGAAATCGCCAGGGATTTGTGGAGAAATCGCAGGAGACTCGTGGAAGAATCGCCGGTGAAATCGTCAGTCCAAGACTCGTACTCGTGGAGGAATCATGGAGGAGAAGTCGCCAAACAAGTCGCCAGCGGGTGAACTCGCGAGTTCTGAGGGAAGGGTGATTTTTTTTTATACCTGAGGACGTGGGTAGAGTTAGGTCATTTTTCTTTTTTAAGGTGATTTTGACCAAAAGTTTAAAATGAAGAACTAAAAAAACCTTAACAAAGGAGCTGAACTTTAAGAATGAAAATTTGAAGTGATTCTCTCTCACTTGGAAAAATCCAGAAGAGAATTTTCAAAATTCTGACTAGTCTGACCCATCTCCATTAATTTGATCGTAACTTCCTCAATATTGATCCATTTTTTTTTTTAATTTTGACTAGTCTGACCCATCTCCACTAATTTGATCATAACTTCTTCAATATTGATCCAAATCAACAAACTCAGTACCACTGAAAAGCTAACAACAAGCTCTATCAGCTTGAAGTATCAGGTTAATGATTGGAGGTGATTTGATGGGTCGAATTAATTACAGAACAGGTCTGAAAATTTTGAAGAAAGAAAATTAACAAAACTAGAGCTAGGAATCAAGAATTGTCATAACTTTTTGAATACTAATCCAAATGACCTGGCTTATGGATCAGATCAAAGCTTAAACACTGCTCTAGAATCCTATGGATAGAAACTTGAAATTAAAGCTCAAATCGAATCTAAAAAATGCAAACAAAGTGAAATGAAATTTTTGGTCATCTATTTTGATAGCTTTTGGGAAAAGTGCAATAACTTTTGCTAGTCATTTTTGTAGAGGGAGCATCTGCCAACAACAACATGGATCCAATTCTAATAGACAATGAGAATCCTACATGCAAGGATGGTCTATATAGAGAAGGATGTGAGTACGAAGATATTCTTAAGAAATCATCAATGCCTTTGAGCATTAGAGTGAGCACAAAGTTCAAATATTACTCTTGGCTAAAGTTACTAGAAGAATGAGAATTCACATGCAAAAATGGTATTTGATGCATGTGTGCATGATGTTGAAATGTTGGATTGAGGTGCACATACATGTCCAAAGAAGATAACAAGAGAATCCATAATAACTTCTTGTAAATCCAATATTGACATTGTCACATCATTGTCCCTACATGGAGTTGCAGAAACAAAAATGATTATAGTCCAATATTGATTTCGAATCAACCTTGGTTCAAGGTCGAATTCGGTCGAATCATGGTCAAGTGACAGACGAGCCCTACTATCCTGAGGAAGAAGCACATAACATCATTCCAGTGCATTTCATTGATGGAGTGAATGGAGAGTTAATACCAATCTATGCAAACCAACTTTGTGGTACTAGATTCAGAGCTTCCATAAAGTGTTACAAATGTGGAGAGAATCATTCAATTGTCAAGTGTCCTAACAAGCCACAAGGCAATTGTGTCACTTTGTTGAGATTGTCGGTACTGACACCCATATCTAGCATGTCCATTGAGGAAGGAGAAGCAATGAGATCTAGAGGCTTCCACTTTGCTGCACTTGGTGAGTGTGGTTAAAATGCTCAAAACATCAACAATATCGGTGTTCATCCAGACAAGACCCGTCTAGAGAAAAAACCAACCAAATTCACTACTATAGGACCTGTTAGTGGCTCATCGAGTTCTTTATATGTTGGAGAATACCCCAATACCATGGTAGAACAAGGCAATTTTAATGCATGAAGAAATGGATAAGAGAAGCCCAAGCCTTAGATCAAGCCAAGGAGGTAGTCCAGGAGCATGACAAAGGTCAGTCCGAAGGTGAAAATGATTGGTCAAACGCTTCTCCCACTTTTTAATGAATAACAAATTGTTGCAGTTCATCCACGAGACTGAACAACAAGGGCATTTTGGTATGGAGATCTCTTTCTAGAACAAGGAGTTAGAAAAGGACCATACAACTATTTTAGTCTATCTATTGCGAGGAGATGTCCGAATGCCATTTGGAATGATTGAAAACATACATAGATGGACCAAGTAGTACCCGAACCACCCCAATCCCCAGCAATCCCACACACAAAGAAGGAGCTAAAGAATTACGACATGTTCATCATGTAGGAGTAGGATGGAAAAAATATGTGAAACACGTAACGATCTCAATCATGCATTGCAAGTTTCTACAAGAGTCAGCCATAGTTGACGGAAGATCCGGAGTGAACATCATCTCTATACCACACATGGGGACTTACTCATATGGTCACCCTTGTTACAATTCGACTTGAGTGCGAAACCATTAGACATACTGCAAGGATTGCGAAGTGAAGATCCGATTAGATCCTGTTTGGAGGTTTTTTTTCCGATTGTTCCATGATATTGGACCATTATTGAACAAGAGGACAAATCCAGAAGTCGATCTTCTGGTGTTGATATCATCTGCCCAATTTGCATCTATATATCCATGAAGTGTATGGATATCGGATGAATTGGCATTACCATAGCAAATACAGAGGTCAATAGTAGGTCGTACATATCTGATTACTCTGAAAAGAGCTTTCTAGTGGATCATAGTAGGGTTGGCCATGTATTGGCTCAAAGAGCTAATGGCGTATGAAAGATTGAGCCTGGTAGAAATCATTGCATACATCAAGGATCCAATAATTGATTGATATGGAAATCCCTTCATTTCGGCCTTCTCCTCATTGGTTTGAGGGCATTGCTCCATGGATAATTTTAGAATTGGGTCCATAGGATTATGCACAAACTTGCAATTCATGAAACAAATTGAATTTTGTCAACAAATTATAGAAGTACCTCTGTTGGGTGATATAGAGAAGTCTCTTGGTCATGTCTTTGTGGATCAAATTAATGATCGATCAAGAATGTGTTGATTTGATGGAACCATGCCCTAGACGATTGTTTCAGATTGTACAAAGCTTTGTGAGGATATAGCCTTCTGGCTAGATCATGTGAATGTCCTCCTCAATAACTCCATTAAGGAATGTTGTTTGTACATCGATCAGGTGTACCTCAAGATCTGTTGGAGTAGCATATGATAGTAGCAGTCGAATGGAAGTATGCTTGACACCCGGGCTAAAAGTTTCGAAGTAGTCGATATTGGGAGTTTGTGAAAATCCCCTTGCCACAAGTCGAGCTTTTCTTCTATTGATACTGCCATCTGCTACGTATTTGATATTAAAGATCCATTTGAAGTCTATAACTTTCTATGTGCTGGCAGCTTGGTGACACTCCATGTGTTGTTCCTCAGCAATGAGTTGTACTCCTTGTCCATTGCTTATTTGTAGAGATCTGAATCGGCCTGTGACATAGCTTCCTCAACTGTGGTTGGCTCCTAAATAGAGTAGTGAGCAAACTTATCAGTATATCGGACAGACTGAGTTTGAATTCTTGTTGATTTCCTGGTCGAAGTTTGTGATTGCGAAATTTGACTTGGTGTTGGCTGCTCCTGAGTTGCAGCTTCTTCATTTTCTTCTGGGTCTGACTGTATAGAGTGACTGTTGAAAAAAATCGAAATAGTCTTTTGATATACTTCAGTTGTCGAGGCAGAAAATGTAGACTACATCTGGTCCTTCCCCTTCAAATCAATAAACTGATCTTCAATGAAAGTCACGTCCATGTTAGTGAAAACTTTACAGGTCTCTATATTGTACAGTTTGTACATTCCATCAGAAGTACCATAGCCAACAAAAATAGTTCTGAATTATTGCTCATCTAATTTCTTTATGTTGTCCTTTGGGACATGAGCATAAGTAGTATATCCGAATACTCTCAAATCTTTCAATGAAGGCTTGGATCCTGTCTAGACTTCATGAAGAGTTTTGCTGTTGGGGAGGCCTTTAGTTATACATCAGTTTTGCACGTAAGCCGCTATTGATACAACATGTTTCCAGAAGAATTTGGACAACGAAGCATGAGTTATCATGCATTTGGCAGACTTGACCAAGGTCATGTTCTTCCTTTCTGCCAATCCATTTGACTGTGGAGAATAGGGAGCAGCAAACTGTTGCTTGATGTCGTTGGTTGAGCAGTAATTCTTGAAATCATTTGAGATGTATTCACCGTCGTTGTCCTTCCTAAGAGCTTTGATCTTCTTTCATTTATGCAACTTAGCATTTTCTTTGTATTTCTTGAAAATCTGGAAGAGTTAAAGATTTGTGCTTCAGAAAATATACAACAATTCTTTTAAAATAGTCATCTATAAATGTAATAAAGAATCTAGCACCAAGCAGTGATGATATTTGCATTGGGCCACATATATCAGTATGTACAATGTCTAGCAAATCTTTTGATACATGTTCTTGATTTGAGGTAAATGGCCTTCTTCCATAGGCGTGCGTGACTATTGTAGTGTTCCTTCAGTTAGTCCACTTCGTATTGTGACTGTAGGCTTTCCTATGATAGAACTTTGGCAGAAAGGAGGTCAGTAATTCGATAGTCTAAATAAAGTACTGAAGAATGTTTAGACATGTTATCTATCAATATATGATTAAGGTGGCCAAGTCTATATGCCAAATCAATTCTTTATTGATAGATGTTGAACTGTTTAAAGCACGATCAATCATAGAGTTACAATGACTAAGCTTTTAGAGATATCTTTGCCTCTTTCCGAGTGTAAGAACTCTCCTGCTTTTATTAAGAATATGACATAAATCATCTTGAAACTTTACCCTATGTCCTAAATCTATAATTCGATTGACTAACAACATATTTGTCATCAGATTCGGGACATACAATACATTGGGTATCATCTTCGATAGTCCATTCTGAAAATTAAGTCTAACAATACCTTCACCTTTGATTCTGTGTGCAAGGTGAACGAACTTCGTGGTGTTGTAGGCCAAATATTCGATAAACCATTTTTGATGGCTTGTCATGTGTTGCGTTGCTCCATAATCGAGGAACCATTCCTCCCATTGTATGATGGTTTGCCATGAAGGCCTCCTGCTCGTCGTCGTCGTCTTCTTGGACCTTCTGCTTCGTGTTTGTTATATGGGCTTGTTGATCCAGCTGCTTCTTTTTGTCATTGTTGAACTTTAAGATCCAACAGTCCTGGATTTCGTGGATTATCCTCTTGCAGTATTTGTAGAAGAGTCTTTTCTTGTTATGAGCAGGTTCCTAATTTTGGGTCTGAATCTGATTGCCGTCGATTTGTCTGCTGACAACTTTATTTTTCTGTTGCTTCCTTGTGTTCTTCTTCGAGAATAATGTCTACGAGTCATTGATGGACGACGAGGATGCTCCATTCATTCATGTATCCTCCTACAATAGCATGATTATGACTCTGGATAGTGTAACATCTGAGTGTGTGGAAATCATCATCACCCAATTTTCATATGAGTATGGCAGGCCGGACAATAAGGTTATTACAGTGTCTAAGTCTTCGATCACTGAACCTATTGCCGCCATCTACTCCAATAGAGCCTTGTATTGATTAATGTGATTCTGAACAGAATCACTTTTTGACATTCTGAATGAGAAGAACTTTCTCCTCAGATGCAGCTTTGAAGTGACATCCCTCACTTTGTATAGTGTGTTCAATATATCCCAAGTTTCTTTCAAAGATCGATCTTATCTGATGTGGCCAATCTATGTGTCGGAGATGTTAAGGGTGATCAAGGTAAAAACCTTGTCATCCATGAGCTTCCACTTGAAAATGGGTTGCTCATCGACACTGGGAAGTAGTTCGGTTCCAGTGACTATTTCTCAAAGCTCCTTGGCCATCAGTACTACTCTCATCTTGAATTTCCATAAGTGGTAATTCGAACCATCGAGTTTGTCTACCATTAGAGCAGACTATGATTGCGAATCCATTTGGAAGTTCAGGATGAGTGTATGTAGATAATAGACTATATGATTAGAAACAATTACAACAAGTGTCTACTCTTTATCAGAACAATCATTTTGATAATACAAGGTTGTTGTAAATACTTGTACAGTCAAATACTCTCCTTGATTATTCGACCATCTTCGATTGTTTGACCATTCTCGATAGTTCGACCATCTCGAACCATCTGACCAGATTCGATTATTTGGCCATCCTCGAACAATCGGCGACAATCCAACTATCGGCAAATCAACAAGTACATTGTCGAACATAGAACCTCTAACAGAATCAGATACTGTTTGATGGTGACTGCTAATAGCACACAGTGCCTTAATCTTAATTGTAAGGTATAGATTAAACATTCTTTTAATTTTACTAAGTTAGTCGTGTGTATATATCCAGCAACTTATCAGTTGCTCAGTTAGCTCAATAGACATTGTAGCAGATCAATCGAACATCCAGAGTGCAATTCTTTTGTTCATTCCCTCTGTTATTACGGAATATTGCTTCAAAAAGAATGCAAGTCTGACTACATTCAAATTGTACCTATTCACTACTGAATAATCAATGTTCCAATAATCTAGGTCATGCATTGTGATTGAATGCTCATTTTATTCAAGTTTAGATCAATTCTTGCTAGCAAATAAACTTATTCCTAGATTAAATTGTCTTGTATGACTGATAGCCTGTGTCGATTTGTCGCTCTAATTTCTGCACCTAATACGCTTCCAAGTAGACCAGACTTCAAACTATCGAAGTCGGTCTGAATCCGATAGACGAAGGCTAGAATAAACAATACAACATAAAACAAAAAAGGGAGAATCTCCAATAAGAAACTAATATAGTGCCTAACTTAATAAGGGAGTTGGGTGAATCCCAAACAAAAATGGAATTATTGGTCGAGGTTGAAGCATCTAAAAAGAAAAGCTTGAGGTCATGATGAGATGACTTCACAATGCAACTAAAAAAGTCTATTGCTATCTAACTGATTTTTCCTTATTGCGTGTCAAGAAAATTTGGCCCATTTTTCAACAAACAAATTAACTACTTTCCCATTTCTACTTCGTTGCAATCTAATTGACGCTAGCTTATAAATAGCCTATAGACATTGGACCACTACATTGGACCAATGCTTTCCACAATAAATTGCTTAAAATTTGGAAACATAAAAATTTGCCACATGAAAAAAAAAAACCATAAAAATTTCAGAATAACTTTTTATATAATTGCCAAGGACAATTACTTGTGATAAAGCTCCATTGGTTGGGCCATTACAACATATAGTTAGGTCCCCATGAGCTAGTGGCCTCTAACACTCTTGACTCCCGAATTGGATGTGGTCATGGCCCTCCCAATGGCCATTACATATTGGAACCCCATGCCTTAAGACTCTTCTTAAACATAATATGGACTATTTTTTTTTCACTAGGTAAATGAAGCCAAGTTGATTCTAGTACTTGTTTGAATTTTTTCCGACCTACAAAGGGAAAAGTGACTCCAAATAAATGCAATGTCATTATGAGCACCCCCGTAACTCGAGCAGGTTGCCAAGACCAATGTTAACCCATACATCACAAGAAAGGTTAAAGGGTAATTCTCTTCTAGCCAAAATCTGAATTTATAAATTTATTTTGTGTACAAAATGAGAAATGAAAAACAATCCGAACATTAAAACAAAACATGAAAAATTTGACAAAAGAAAAGGGCAATAGAAAAAGATCGTGGCTAAAAACCCAAGAACAAAAGAAAAAAACAGAAATCTTTGCACCTGCCATTATGTAGGAGGAGGCCCGATGTCCTCGAGCCTTGTGTGTGCTCGGAGGGACCTTGGGAGGCTTCCCCCGTTGAGCCTTAAAGGCACTGCCCTGGGGCCAAAGGGGTTTCGGCCCCAGCAGCGCCACGCGCCCATTCAGCCCCAGCCCCACCCCAGTGTTTGGGTACCACGTGGCGCGGGGCACTGGGCAGGCCCAGAGTGAGCGCCGGGGAATGCAATGCCCTCCCAAAAATTTCATTGAAACACTTATGGGATACATTTTGGCTGCCTGGAGACGTGGCGCCCAGGCATCCAATTTTTTTGGGGCCAAAATGGGGCAGAGCTATGCCTTGTTTGGGGTTATGTGGGGGTGGGGGGCTGTGTGGGGGTGTCTCTCTCCGTCTCTCTCTCTCTCTCTCTCTCTCTCTCTCTCTCTCTCTCTCTCTCCTATGATCTATCCATATGCATGCACGACATCTATAACACATTTCAAGAGATCATCATCCACATTTGTGTGAAGCAGATTCTCTAAAAACTTAATTAATGCACAAATGTTTGAGAATTTCCAATCAAACTAGCATTCACATTCAAGAGAAGTCCAAAGAATTCTCACTGCTACATGAAGAAAGCAAATCTCTAGTGGTAGAGATAGATAGCGTTTTTCTGCTCCTATCATGTGACAGAGCCTGCATTGGCATAGCCATCAGAAAAGTATCGATGGAGAATATTGACAGTGTTGTGAGAAGCAAAGTGGATGAAGGAACAGCATTTTGTTATGGACTTTGGCCTTAAGAAAAGGCATATCTGTTATCTCCTTCAATCTCTACCATGGGGTTGATTCCATATGTGTGTGGTGTTGAAAAATCAAGCAAGCACGTAGTTCCACATCTGGGACATCGAAGATCTTTCTTGGAGAGCATTATATACATAAAGCAGCTGGTGCATCCCACTGCAACCATCACTGATGCCATGTCTTCCGCCATATTCCTGGGCTCAATACTTACATAATGAGAAGTGATTTCTTCGTCATCATCCCAGAAGCTCAAGGCCGAGCTGATGGGTGATGATGAGGTGGACGACGAGAAGGAATTGGAAGGATCAACTGACTTGAATGAACTCAGCTTTGAGATTAAAGCTGATTCTTGGGAAGTTGATGGACTTTCCTGCATCTCACAAAGTGGAGATGCGCGTGATGACAATGCTGCTTGAATAAGCTGATTTCCGTCTTTGTTGATGCTTCTGGTGCAAACTTTTCCTCCAGTATGTGCAGCCTCCCGTGTGCTTTCCATGAACCCCAAAGTGCATTTATTCACCGCCATTCCCCTCTGGACTATCTGCGATTGCGTAGACCTCTTAGTTGTCTTCGGATCGTAGTACTCGGTTGTAGGAATCGAACCGATGGTTGATCTAGGTACACCACCACCGAAATGACTTGAAGGGTTATTGGCATATTGTTTCCGTGGATCGACATCGGTCTTTATGCCTGTGATTCGATCTGTGAAGTGAATCCACCCTGACTGCAAAAAAGTTATAAGTATTGTGGTACGTTAGGTAGCGCGAGCGCTCTCTCTCTCTCTCTCTCTCTCTCTCTCTCTCTCTCTCTCTCTTTCTTTTTGTTTTCACTGTTCAGTAGTGATGCAGCTTGTGATTGCAACTTGCTGCCCACGAATGCAACTTTTTGAGGTTATTGATACATACCTGGAGATCGACGCATCTTTCCCAGCCATATGGTAGAGGGCATTGTTGATCGAGGACCAAAAGTGATGCGTATGGGTCGTAATATGGATGACGAGCTTGCCTTGTTTCATTGACGTCCATTTTCAGAAGAATCAAGCGCAGATTACTGATAATTTTTTCTTGCTGAAATCTTATTCAGCAATGTCTGGACGTACACCGTCAAGAATATCCATTAGAAGAAGAATCAAGACCACTTTCCTATCACTCAAACGAATTCTTACAGTCTGAGTGATACGCTAAGTGGCATGAGTTTTTGTTCATGTATAGAACCTGGAGCATTCCAACCATGTGTAGCGACAGATTTTATTCAGTTGACAATCGCTCTCCGCTGCAACAGATTATTTTCAGAAAGGTAGGGAGATTAGAAACATTCAACAGCTACTTGCTGCCCAATTTGGAGAAGAAGGCTGTTTAAGATTGGTCGAGAAAGAACAAGATAATATTCACTATCAGTCTATCACGAATCACGTCCCTCTAGAAAATTCTCAACAGCAACATGAAAAGAGAAACGGGACTCATGAGGTGGAAGAGTCAGAAGGACTGTGAAAGAGTTACCGAGTGTACTAGAGGTGCTCGCCGTTTAGTACTCTAGTACAGATGCTTGCAAGTTTCCACATGGCAAGGAAGATACCTGAAATTTAAGACTATACAGTATAACTGTCTACGACACACATGCTGATAGCTACAGCCTGAAACTGAAATGACAATGTAGCTTTAGTTTTTAACAAGTTTCTCAACGTCACTTTCTCAAAGAAAGAAAGGGAGAGGTAGAGCCTGAGGCTGCTGCTGCTGGCTCACGCAAGGATTCAGCCTTCAAGCAAAGGCCTCAGTCAGGACCCAAAATTCAAATGCAGAAGAAGATCGCAATTCATAAATAGGGGGTGTCGACGTAGATACTAGACGGAGTAGATTGCATTAATTGCCAATAACCACTAGAGAACATGATTGTGCTGCTGCTCAGCCAAAAGGAGGCAGATAAAATCTGCTGACTCCTGAGCCAATATGTAGACTCGAGGCAGATCAAATCTTGGCTGTGCAGAAGTAATAAATGAATGAATATAGTAACTGTAGCCCAACTCTGAGACTTGAGTGACCACTGACCTGCTGGCTGGGCAGAGCAAGAGAGTAATAGACGATTGATGAGACAAGAATAACGAGCAAACACGAGGCTCGAGAGAATCCTGCGAGCTCTCCTCTCTAGCCTTTTCTCTCTCGCGCTCTCCTTCCCCCCCCCCCCCCCCCCCCCCCCCCCCCCTCCCCTCTCTCTCTCTCACTCTCTCTCTCCGTTTTTCTGTCTCATTCATTTTATTTGAGCTCTTATTAATTAAGTAAGGGTGATTTCATCGTTGGTCGGGGATTCACTTGTCGCCCATCAGCGGCTTTCAATCCGTCACCTTGACAGGCACCACTGGGTTTCAAAATGACATTCTGAAGTTTTATTCCTAAGATTCTCACGAACGTTCAAAGATGCCTTCCTTTTTCTTTTGACTTGCATTTAAAAATTTCCATTTCATTTTGCATTTCAAAATGCCATTGGAGGGAATATCCCTTCTCTGCCTTTATTTCACGCTTAAAAATACCAATGACAAATGACAGGCAATACCTGGTCAATATTAAACACAAGCTTGGATCCTATGTGCACCCTAAATAGTAAGAGTTAGTAATGCCAAGTGCTCACATTTTTTTGTTATTTTGGAGTCACCTCCAAAACATAAAGTTCATGTAAGTTTAAAATCAAAAAACAATTGTCAAATTTTTTGTCATTGTTTTTTCAAGTGGAGAGAGTTATGGACTCTCTGCATGCAGATAGCCAATGACTAGCTGTCACATAAAGCATGCACCTTCCAAATAAAAGTTCAAAAAACAAATTTAGAAAGAGAAAGTAAAAAGAGTAGAAGCCCGCAAAAAAACAGAGGGAAAAAATGCAGATTTTTTTAAAATCAATCAAAAAAGAAAATCCAAAAATACAAAAAAGCATTCTTAAAAAAAATGAGGAAAAAAAAAATGTTCACATAGGTCATTACGCAAGGGAAGGCCCTTGTCCTTGGTTGTCTTCGGGCCTTCCGCCTGCTCATTGGGGCCCTCGAACACCCACATCGTAGGGCTAAAGGCCCTCAAATGGAGTCCTTCCCCCACTAAAAGTGCGCACCCTTTTTTAAGCATTTTTTGGGACATTATGTATGATGTGAACATGAAAAGGCATTGTGGACTCTACCAAAAGCCCATTAATGAATTGTTCTCCCCCATGCTAAGAGAGTTTAAAAAAAGTGCCACATGTGACAATGCTAAAGTCTAGATCTTCATGTGAAATAATAAAGGAGCGTATTTTGAGCCACCAAGGTAACTGTGATAATGGTGGGCTCCAAAAGATCTAAGAGTGGAGAGATATGATACCATTTTGGAGTCATGGATGTATTACCCACCGTCAACATTAGATGGTTGTTATACTTGTGTGGAATAGAAATAAGGAAATGCAATGAGAGCCAAGCCTCAAAATAAGCTCTCATTTGGATGTAAGTTTATATACTATACATGATTGTGCTAGTACCAATTAAAAAAGGCATGACGTGGGCGTGCCCACCCAAGTTTGAATCCATCCTAGCACATGGGCAAATAATTGGGCTTTGTGCCCAAAAATAAGAATAAAAAAAGTCTAGGTCGTATATAGGACATTATGCTATGAGCTTAGTGGGTGTAAAGGGCATTATATGATTTAACTCCAAAAAGCTCATGCGTTTTGGAGTATGGAGCACATTATGTCCATAAATATGATGGGTTTTGGCATAAATCAATTGTCTATTTGAGACATTAACATGACATATCCGGAGTTGTATAGTATCTACACCGATTGGGAGAGGAACTTTTCCAGTTATTTTGCGGAGATAAAACACAACTTGCAAGACAAATTTAAATCCCGCAAATATAGAACATTTTGTACATATAATTTTTGGCAGTTTGGCACGTTTGCAGCCAAAGTTTTATTTTTGTTCAAATTTTGTTTGTCAAGTATAAATATATTCAGTTCTCCTCTACTTTATTCGAACAATTTGTACTTAGTAAAGATTCTGAAAAAGATTCTCAGTTAGTACAAGAATTGTTCGATGGCTCTCTTCTCCCCTGTGAGATTGTCACCTTATGGCAACTTACCAATTGGAAGGTATACACGGGCCAAAGAAGATGTATTGTTGCTCGAGTGCCAAAGAGATCTAGAGATGGCAGAACAGTTTCATGAAGAGCTTAATACATAAAGTTTTCTTCTATATTGCGTTGCACATTATGTGATGTTGAGTTTCGTATGTGATGATGCTTATTTTATGACGCCGAAAATTTTTTTGAATCAATATTTGATTCTGAAATATCAAGTGACCATTATCCACCCAACGAATGAAGAAATATCTCTATATGTGACCTAACGAAGATCCTCGACACAAAATTATTCTTTTCTAAGAAATGAATAAACCTCGAAATGAAAAATATATATTCACAAGGACGTGTCACATTTGAGGGGGGGGGATATGTGATACCACATATTTCTATATTTATTCAAAAATGACAATTTATACTTAGAAATGAGGATATGCACTGGACAACTATATATTTTGAAGAGGCCTAAATCATTTTTTGGATATAATTGTTTCAGGACCTATCTTTGATTTAAGGACATGAACTCGTGAAACGAAACGACATTTGAAATATGAAGCGATTGGATTCGAATCGTCACAATGAACTGTTAAACTATACAAATTACATGTACTTGTAACTTATATGATACTTAGAATTTGTAAATAGAGCAACACACCAGGAATTCCTATCGGTGTGTTTATCTGCTCTGTAGGTTATAAAAGTAGCTATGTTTCATTCTCACATTACTAAGAGAGAGAGAGAGAGAGAGAGAGAGAGAGAGAGAGAGAGAGAGAGAGAGAGAGAGAGAGAGAGAGAGAGAGAGAGAGAGAGAGAGAGAGAGAGAGAGAGAGAGAGAGAGTTACTGTATGTTTGAGATTGAAGAAATGAATAGACTGTTCAAGATTATTTCCTTTAATCACTGTTTTCCGCACTGCTGAGTGTGAGTGATTTCAAATCTACTAGCAGTCTCATGTGCATTACTTGAATCATTCTTTGGTCAGACAATATGATATTTCATTGTAGTTGCTTGCTATGTTTCCGTGAAGTTGAATTAAAGGATTGTCTTTAAACTTACTTACCTGTCTATGTGAATACTTTGTGTTCGACATTCGAGTAAATATACCTTTGTGCAGTTTTCCACAGTTGCTGATGTAAAAGTATGTATGTTGTGAAATGGTAGTCCCTGACTAAGGAACTGAGTTATTGATCTGTAGTAATGTTAGTAACTAAGATAATTGTTTCTAACATATTTGCAAACTGCTTGAGTTCTTTATCCATGATCGAACTTTAGTTGTTGATGACTTTTGTCTAGAACACGTGAGTTCATGAATAAGATTAACTTTTTGTCTGTTTGTACGTGTCTGCATCGAACATATCACAGATCCTCGTTGACAACTTAATCAGTCAGAGTGCAATTCATTCGAGTTATTCTGATATCATTTTACATACAAAATGCTTTACCTTCGGTTTGATAGAGGAAGACTGTTGTTTAGCATTCATTACCTATATTCACCTTCCCTTAAAGTGGTACTAGCTACTTACAAAATGTCTGTTGACAACCAGATTTTCTCTCGACTCCATTTTATTCAAAATAAGTCAATAATGTATCAACTTAACAACTTTTAAGAGCTATCTTCTTGGGGAACGATCTAAATACTACATAAATATAGCAATTTGGTGTTGGTATATTACGACAATTCTCAATGAGAGCATCATACTCTACTTGCATAGCATCCATCCAACTTTTAGATTTACAAGCATCTTCATAGCATGTTGGCTCATCTAACATTGAAGTAAGAAAAGTGTAAGAGGTGAGAGATTATGTGCCTTCCCTTTAATCACCTTTTCCATCATAGGCGAGCTCCTCAATGGCTTGGCCCTTTCTCTTGTGGATCTACTTGGAGTTCTTGGAGTTCTTGCATCCTGAGGTTGATCCTCAAGTTCTTCGTCACTTGAAAGCTCCTCCTCCATCCTAGCATGATCTTTGGCATCAAGATGATTAGTAGCATTGTCATCCATTTCACAAGCATGCCCTTCATCAAAAACAACATCCCTACTCATTATTACTTTGCTAATGATGGGATTGAAGATTCTATAACCTTTGCTATTCTCACCATATTCCACAAAGATGCCTTTGATGCAAGTTGCATCATCCTTCTTCCTTGTATCCAAGGATTGGTGTACATAGCAAATGGATCAAAAAATCTTGAGATCCTTGAGATTGGGCTTCTCTCCAAATAGAGGTTCATGTGGTGTGACTCCTCCAATGGCTTGGTTGGGCAATCTATTGCATAAGAAATTAGCACATGTTATTGCCTCACCACAATGGTTTGGGTAGAGAAGCATCTAGTCTTAAGGCCTTAGCACACTCACAAAGAGATCTACATCTCCTCTCAGCCACTCCATTTTGTTGAGGGGACAACTCCCTCTTTATGCCATTAGAACTACAAAGTTCAATCAACTTATTGGAGATATATGCACCTCTGTTATCACTTCTTAATACCTTGATCTTGGTACTAAGTTGATTTTCTACAAGAGTCTTGAACTTTAAAAATGAATCATACACCATAGATCTACTAGACAAGAGATAAATCCAACAATATCTAGAATAGTCATCAATGAAGATTACATAGTACTTGGCACCACCATTAGATTCTTGTGAAAAACTATGAGCATCCGAATGGATAATTTCAAGAGGAGTGCTAGATCTTGATGTAGATCTAGAGAAAGCTAACTTGTCAGCCTTTGACAGGCTACAAGTTTCACACATCTTTCCACACTTTGACAAATGCTTGAGGAGGCTGAGTGCAAGCTCCTTTGCACACATTGTTTCCATAGCTTTGAAGTTGGGGTGGCCCAACCTTTTGTGCCATAGCTCCATCTTTGAGATCTCCACCTTTTCCAAATTCACACTCTCCATAAAAACATTAGCATCAAGCCTAAACAATCTACCTTGTTTAAAACCTTTTGCTATACATTCATCATTTCTAAGGATGGAACAAACTCCATGTTTAAATTGTACATCAAGGCCATTATCCATTAATTGGCCGACACTTAACAGATTCTTGGTTAGCTTAGGAACAAAAAAGAAATTTTCAAGATTCATCCTTTTGGATGATCCAACATAAAATGGAATGGTTCAAATACCACTTATCTTACACTCTTGATCACTAGATATATAGATAGATCTATGTACATCATTGTAAGAGAGTAGAGTGGAGAAATAGTCCTTTTGAAATGTCATGTGGGAGCTAGCCCCACTATCAATCCACCAAGAATCATTGGTGTTGCACTTAGATGATGGTGGTTTTTTGGAAACCATCAAGGATGATTCTTCTTCATCCTCCTCTTGATGTGAAATGTTGCTTTGCTTATTCTCTTGTGCCTTCTTCTTCTTGAGACATTCTGATGCAAAATGCCCTTTCTTGCCACAGAAAAAGCATTTGAACTTGGACTTGTCTTTAATCTTGCCCTTTGAGATTGATGCATCATCCTCTTCTTTGGCCTCCTTTGGATGCTTCTTCTTTCCATTGGTCTTCTTTATGAGTTCAATCTTTCTTTGTCCTACACTCTTTAGCCACTAATACACTATGTGGCTTTTCTATAGTGGGCAAGGTGTCTTGGATTCAAAACTTTGGACCAAATTTGAAAAGTCATCTCCTAGACCATTAAGAACAATTTGTACAAGCTCTCCATCTTGAATCTTCTCTGCAATGGAAGCCAACTCCCTATTTAGTGACTTGATTCTAAGCACATAATCTTGTGCACTCTCCTCACTTCTTCTCATGCTTTGCAATGATTGGGTTTCTAAGCATGAGGGCTCTAGAAGTGTTTCTTGATTCATAGATTGATTTTAAAGTCTCCCAAGCCTCTTTCGCACTAGTACATGATGATACTTCTCTCAAAAGATCATTGCTTACATTCATCTTCACACGGTGAAGGTAGTCTAGATCTCTTCTTGTATTTACACAACTCCTGTGCACCTAGAGGTTCATTTTCATCTTCAATCAAGAACTCATAAAGGTATTGGAGCACCATTAGTGACTCCATCCTAACCTTCCAAATAGCATAATTTGTAGAATTCAATCTCTCACTAGCTTCTAGAAGGTATGCTCCAATAGATCCCATCTTTCTAGTGATTTCTACAAACAAGAAATGGATTTGATTGACTCTAGAGACTCACAAAGGTCTCTCTCTTGTAGTATTTCACTCAAATTAGATTTCTAATCCAACAAATGGACTTATAACCTCAGTCATTGTCCTTTTTCTAAAAAATTCTTGTGGTATCAGAGCCTAGTATCAAGAGGCATGTAATGATCCATTGATCTATTGATAAATCATTGTCAAAGTGTTGATTTGTTTAATCTTGTGTGGGCGAGCTCTATGAGAGTGATAGCATCAATTATTTTGGTCATAATCGTTTTGTGGGCTGCAGGTGTTTGTCCACATGTGTGAAACCGTATAGCAACCTTCAAATCAAGTTCCTATAGTTTTTTTATCCAAAAATTAGCATACTAGTCCAAAATTTATGCTTTTTATTGCATTGTCTAGATCTAGTTTCAATCCATTGAATGCTAATGATCAAATAGAGGTTTGAGTCATTAAAGCATTTCATTTGAAGCATTAGATCAGATATTTAAGGCTGATTTGTTTAGATCTTAGTGTGTGAAGAGAAATCAAGCAAAAAGGTGCTAGAATTAATCTTTGAGTGTGTGTAGATCTATTATACCTTTCTACAAGCTTAAGCTAGGTTGATTGGGCTGAGATTAGAACCTTCATAGAAAGCTAGAAATCTATCTTAGATCATTCTTATTCAAGAGAGCTTTGTTCATCTCATAGGCTAATCCATTTGGAAAGTGAGGATGGAATCACTATTTGTGATCCATGGCCTCTATGACATTGTTTTTGTAGTCGAGGAAGAGCCTCAAGCTGCCCAAGAACCATTGAAATACAAGAAGGCTAGATTAGCCTTGCATTGCTTAAAGATGAATGTAAGCAATTACCTCTTGAAGGAGGTAGCTTCTTGTGCCTCATCCAAAGAGGATTGGGATTTATTGGAGGGTATCTATGAATCCAACAACACCTCAAGAGTACTCATGCTAAGGAATTAAGTTCTCCAAAGCATGAATGGAGGTGGAGAAAGTGGACAAGAATATGTCCTAAGGATAAAGTCATTAAAGAAAGAATTGGGATCTATTGGAGATAAGATCCAAGACAATGAACTAGTACAAGTGATTTTGAAGAGTTCACTAATCTAGTCCAATCTTTTGCTATTCAAGACCAACTGCCTTCTACAGATAAGTTGCATAATGTTCTTGTGGCCGAGAAGAGTAGGATTCTACACCTCAAGGCAATAAAAAGAAAACTTCACATCAAAGGGAAAGAAGAAGAATTGTCCATTGAAGAAGAACCAAGGAAAGGAGGCCAAGGTCAAGGATAGTGGATCTACCTCCAAAGGGAAGATCAAGAACCATGCTAAGCTAAAGTGTGTCTTTTGTGGAAAGAAAGGACACTTTGCTTCTGAATGCTAAAAGAAGAAGAACCAAGGCAATGAGGATCATGGAAATCTTGCACAAGAGGAGGATAGAGAGGATGGCTTCAACACATCCTTGATGGTAGCATCTACACCAACATCAAGAAAAGAGACATGGTGGATTGATAGTGGGGCTAGTTCCCACATGTCATTTAACCAGCATTACTTTTCTAGTTTACTTTCTTGTAATGATTCTAAAAAATCAATCTACACTGCTAGTGATCAAGAATGTAAGATAGATGGCATAGGATCTATTCCATTATGCTTAGGATCATCTAAGAGGATAGATCTTGATAATGTTTTGTATGTTCCATCCATTACAAAAACTTGCTTAGTGTTGGTCAACTAATGGATAATGGACTAGATGTACATTTCAAGAATGGAGTGTGTTCCATCTTGAACTATGATAAGTGCATAGCTAGTGGCATTAAGTTGGATGCTAATCTGGCCATTGAAAGTGTGAATATGGTTAGGGAGGAGGTGACTCAAGTGGAGCTTTGGCACAAAAGATTAGGCCATCCTAATATTCAATCAATGGAGTCCATGGCATCAAAGGAACTAGCTCTCGGCCTACCAAGAACATTCACAAAGTGTGGCAAAGTGTGTGAGGAATGTGGTCTTGAAAAGTCACACAAAACATCCTACAAGAGATCTTTGACAAGATCTACCTCACCCTTGGATCTTATTCATTTAGATGTACATGCTTTTTTCTCGTGAAAGTAATGGAGGTGCCTTAATGTATGCCAGTGACTTTCATAGATGATTGTACTACTCCTTGAGGCTTGATGCATCTCTACCCATCTCATTTTGGGGAGAGGCCATAGCTTATGCTAGCTTTTTATGTAATAGGCTTCCTAGTAGTGCTATTGGTGGGATCTCACCATATCCAGTTTTGTTTGGCAATAAGCCCAATGTAAAAGACTTTAAAGTATTTGGATGTGTTTAGATGCAACTTCCTTCAAAGGAATATTTGTAGGCTATAGTGAAAATATCAAAGGATATAGGATATTTGATTCTATGTCAAGCAAAGTAAAAGTTAGCAAGGATGTCTTATTTGATGAATCTCAAAGTTCTAAGATGTTTCTTCTTGAAAATAATTTTTTGGAAGATCAGGCTCAAGAACCCAAAGGGCCGAGGAGATCCACAAGGAACAAGGTCAACCCTTCAAGGCTCACTTACTTTGAGAAAGGAAAGCAAAGGGAAGACACAACTCCTTCTACCTCTTACTCTTTTCTAACCACAATGCTTGAAGAGCTATCACGTTATGAAGATGCTAGTAGATCACAAGTTTTGAGAGATGCAATGCAAGTAGAGTTTGATGCTTTGGTAGATAATCAAACTTGGAATCTTGTACACCTTCCATATGGGAAGAAGCCACTTGCATGTAAGTGGATCTATAGAATAAAGTACAATCAAGATGGATTCATAAGTAAGTACAAAGCTAGACGTGTTGCTAAGGGGTTTCTTCAAACTAAAAGCATAGATTATTTGTTACAAGTAGTGGTGAGGAAGTCCTCCAAATCCAAGGTAAAGCCTCCAAATGTCCTCCAAGCAACCTGCAAGCTCCA
The DNA here is from genome assembly GCA_029204225.1 of Diphasiastrum complanatum. Taxonomy (NCBI): domain Eukaryota; kingdom Viridiplantae; phylum Streptophyta; class Lycopodiopsida; order Lycopodiales; family Lycopodiaceae; genus Diphasiastrum; species Diphasiastrum complanatum. The sequence continues at coordinate 5,956,262 of CM055108.1, read as the reverse complement.
AGATGCTCCTTAACTCCAAGCTAGGATGCCTCCACCTACAAGTAAGGATCTGTAAGCCTCCAAGGATCTCTCCCCCACTTGTGTCCCTACTCTTAAACACAAAGATAGATAATAAGCTGGCCTCAAGTATTCACCGCCTGATCCAAGCTCCAAGCAAGACCTATCTAGCACCCCCTTGCTAACCATAAACAAATCACAAGCATACCACAATAGACTATAGCATACTCAAGATCCAAACCCTACTTATGTCCCATACCATAAGCAAGATCCAAATCCTAAGCATACTACACACAAGAAAGTAGTACACACTAGTAGCAACACTAGAGCATAAGCAAAGCAAGCAAGAGAGATCTCCCCACCCCCCAATGGGCGCCCTACTACCCTCAAATAGATGGCCCATGGACCCGTCTAGTGCACTATGGAGTTCCATGCCCATCCAATGATAGAGAGAGAGAAGCCTAGGGGAGTTAAAGAACCTCCATAGGCTTATTCAAGAGACTCCTTCCATAACCTATGTTACGAGCTCGTAACCAGTGCCAAACCCTAGAGAACACAGATAGGTCAGATACCACAGTCAGGGTCGTGTCCAGCGTACATGACCAACAGGGCAAGACAGTGTGAGTAGTGTGCCCCAGCACGGTCCATAGCTATGGCGGGCCTAACACAGCCTAGGGACCCTGTCAGCAGGATAGGGCCCCCAGTTGGGTCCCGACGTGCAGTCGGCCACGTCAGTGCCACATGGCCGACACTTGGCAGTTGCATGCTACCAGTCCTCACACTGGGCTAGGAGGGGCTTACTCTATATCAGGGAGTAGGCAAGGTTGGGTGGATCAGTTAGTGTTTGCCCTACTGTGGTGTTAGGATCTATTACACTGGTATCAGAGCCATCTCCATCCTAGGGAGTTTAGGACAGCAGTAGAGAAAGCTATCAGAAGATAGGAAGTGTTTCTCAGATTCTCAGAGAGGAATAGAGGAGGAGGATCGTTGTAGGAGCAGCCTTCAAACTTCTGATTTCCACTGAGAAATCATAGTAGCAAGGAGTTAGATTCCAAGTGTAGGTAACTCGCTGAAAAAACAGCTGTTTATTACTGAGTTCAGAGGATTCTCTATAGTTTTCCCAGCGAAATTAGAGTAGGAAGAAGCCAGCACCTCCATCGCTGTACAGTCAGAGACCTACATCCGATTTCCAGGGAAAAAGTCACTGGTTCTCAGCGAGTTGGAAGCCAAAAAAGAGGAGCAGGGCCAGCGCTGCCAGTGCTTCTGAAAATCTGGTTTTTCAACAAGTTTTTGGGCCCCAACGTCAGAGATTTGGAGCAAGAGGATTCCTACCAGATCAGCGAGTAGGAGACTTCTGAAATTTCAGAACTCAGAAGGGTTTTTGGACTTCAGATTTGCCTTTTTGTGGACAAGTTGGATTGCAATCAGACCAGCGAGCTACTATCCTCAAAAAACCGGGAAATTTAGTACCGTTTTGAAGCCTCAAACTGGCATTTTTCGGAACAGCAGGTCTGAAATCTTGGGGAAAAGAGCTGAAAGGGTTCCTCTTCATTCTTTCTTTGGAAGTACAGTCCTCAGAAACAGCTAAGTCATCTTTCCTTTCCCTTGTACAGTTGTAAATTAGTCTTTTAGACTTTTTTCCTTCAGAAGTTAAGGTAGCTCTCTTTCAGTTTCGAAGATGACCACTCCTCAGGGACCTGATCAACCCCAGGAGAGAGGCTTCGACGAACTTGAAACAGAAGCCTTGGCTTACAGAAAAGGGAAGGAACCTATGGAAGTAGAAGAACAGGAACAGTTCGCCGAAGAACTCGACGAACTGGTTACCAAGGAGCAGTTCCTCCAATTGGTGACAGAGGTGGATGAACTGAAACTGGCATTAGCCAATTTCAAGTCCAGTGTGGACGACTCGTTCGCTGAACTCAAAAACTTGATTTTGAGTTCCGCGAAAGGAAGCCTTCCCTCCACTTCTCAGTTATCCCCTTCTCCACTTCCATCAGTTTCAGGTGAGACTTTACGGTCTCACCCCAGTGTTTTTAAAGATTTAAAGCCTCCTACTTTTAATGGGGAAGAGAAGGATAGAAATGCAGATATTCTACAAACCTTCCTCAGCAAATGGAAGAACATTCATGCTCTTAAACAGACCCCTGACCATTTGCAAGCAATTGAGGCCAGTCTTTCTTTAGGGCCTATGGCCTATAAGTGGTGGTTAAATCTCCAGGAGACTGGGCAGACTCCCCGGTCATGGAAAGCTTTTGAAGAAGCTTTCCTAAGAGAATTTCTACCAGAGAATGAACTTGATAGAGCCTGGGAAGCCTGGGAAAGAACAGTAATGGACAAGTCCCTCATCCAATATATCTCGCAGTATCGAGAGGCAATTTTAAAGATTAAAAATATGGATGACTATCAAAAAATCAGAGGATTTGTCCGTGGCCTCAAAGATGAATATAAAGTAGAGGTCCAGAGAAACTCGCCTACTACCCTTGAGCAAGCTCTCAGATATGCTCAAATCTATGATGATTCAGTGGGTAGGAAGAGAGCGAGACAACAACCACTTTCTGAGCAGCTTCCTCAGAAAGACTTTCAATTTAAAAAGAAATTTTTAAAAAGAAAGAAAGAAGATAAATTTAAAGGTGAAGCTCCTCAGAAACGCCCTTCACTCATACAGCCCTTAAAACCAGATGATTTTGAGAAAGCCAAACAAGAACGTTTGTGCTTTGTGTGTATGGGCAAGGGACACACAGTCAGACAGTGTCCCAAGGGGCCTTTCACTAAAAAAGATAAGAAAGATAAAAAACAAGTTCATCTGGTTCAGACTGTATGTTTCCCCAGTGACTCGGCAGCTTCCGAGATCAAAGTGTATCATGAAGATCATGAACACTGTTGCCAGCTGACCTCTGCAATGCTAGCGAGACCCTTCAGCTTTGGGCCGCATGACCTAGTACGTATGCATGGGAAAGTTGGTAACCAGTCAGTAAGAGTCATGGTTGATGATGGGGCAACCCATAATTTCATCAACCACACCCTGGTTAAAAAGCTTAAACTACCAGAAGTACCTAGTCAGCATAGGTACATAGTTTCATTAGCTAAGGGTGAAGATAAAAAAATATGGGAAACTATGGTAAGTAAGTTAAATCTTGGTATTCAGGGGTACCAAGATCAAATAAACTTTCAGATAATGCACCTGGATCGAACAGACATTGTTCTCGGGAGAGATTGGCTCTACAGTTTAGGACCTTCCCTCCACAGAAACTATCAGGAGAACACCCTCAGCTTTCAGTATAAAGGCCGAGAGATCCAGTTGCATGGGGAGCATGATGTTCCCAACAGCCCTATGGTCTGCAGTTCAGAGCTCTATCAGCTAATCGGAGACGAAGACCATCAGGTATTCTTATGTGACTTTCAGTTTATTCCTGAAGTTTCTATTTCCAGTTCTATTCAGCAGAAAATCAGTAAATTAGAAACTTTATTGTCTAAATTTAAAGATGTTTTTCCTGAAGATTTGCCACATGGTTTACCACCTAGCAGAGAGGTAGATCATGTAATAAACCTAGTACCAGGTACAGCACCTGTTTCTAAACCTCCGTATCGGGTCAGCCGAACAGAGGATGAAGAAATAACTAGGCAGTTAACAGACTATCTTGGGAAAGGCCAAATTCAGACCAGTAGTTCACCATGGGCCTCACCAGTCCTATTGGTGAAAAAGAAGGAGGGGTCTATGCGTCTTTGCGTAGATTATAGAGCCCTCAATAAAGTCACAATTAAGAATAAATACCCTATGCCTCGGGCAGACGAGTTGTTTGATCAACTCGACGGGGCTAAGTTTTTCAGTAAAATAGACCTTAGATCGGGATATCATCAAGTCCGTATAAAATCGGAAGATGTCTCGAAAACAGCTTTTAGGACTCGTCACGGTCATTATGAGTTTAAGGTGATGCCATTTGGGCTCACAAATGCTCCAGCTACCTTTATGACCTTGATGAACAGTGTCCTCAGACCATACTTGGGTAAATTTGTTGTCGTATTTTTAGATGACATCCTCGTTTACAGCAAAACCAGGAAGGAGCATCTAAAACACCTCAGAAAGGTGTTTCGACTGCTCAGAAAGCATAAGCTTTATGCTAAACAATCCAAGTGTGAATTCTTCATCGAAGAAGTAGCATATTTGGGTCACATTATCTCTTCAAATGGGATTAAGATGGACCCAAATAAAGTTAAAGCCATACTCAGTTGGCTGAGACCTCAGAATATTTTGGAACTTCAAATCTTTCTTGGTCTGGCGGGATATTACAGACGATTTGTCAAGGAATATGCTCAGATAGCAGTCCCTATGACAAATCTCCTTAAAGGGAAGGGAAAGGAGTTCATTTGGGAGTCCGCACAACAGGAGAGCTTTGATGCTCTCAAAACAGCCTTAGCTACAGCACCAGTTTTAAAGGTCGTCGACCCCAATCAGCCATTTGTGGTCGAAACAGATGCTAGCGACTTTGCAGTAGGTGCTGTGCTAACTCAGGGTGGACGACCAGTTGCCTTCGAGAGTAAAAAACTCGAGCCAGCACAGACTAGGCATAGTGCCTATGAAAAGGAACTCTTTTCTATAGTCCATGCCCTTAAGACTTGGAGGCATTATTTGTATGGTGCCAACTTTGAGGTCCTGACAGACCATGAGAGTCTCAGATACCTTTGCAATCAACCTGAGCTTAGAGGTCGGAAAGCTCGTTGGGCAGAGTTGATGCAAGAGTTTGACATGTCTATCAGATATAGACGTGGAAAATTCAATACAGTAGCAGATGCCCTTAGGAGAATGCCTATGATAAACGAGCTGAGTTTTACTCAGATTCGTAATGAGTTACTCGAGTCCTTGAGAGGGAAATGCCAGCATGATGCATTCTTCTCTATTATCTGGAACTCAGTCCAAAACAGACAGACTCCAGAACCAGTTCCCGGGGCTGGTGCCAGTTCATCCAAGAATACGGCAGCTTCCGTTGAGGATGATAATGAGTCCGAGTATACGTCGTCAGATGACGTTGAGGATTCTGAGCCTGTATTACCCAAGCAAACCCCAGTGGTTGAGGGTCAGTTGACTCAAGGATTCAAATGGAAACAGTATTCCATTCAGGATGAGTACTTGCTCTATAGAGATAGAGTATGTGTCCCCAATTCAGAGGATTATAGGCAGCAGGTCCTATATGAATGTCATGACAATCCTAGCGCGGGACACCCAGGCATACAGAAGACCTATGAGCTTCTTCGTAGGCAATTTTTCTGGCCCAGTATGAAAAAGGACGTCCACCAGTATGTAACCAGTTGCCAGAAATGTCAAGTAAATAAAGCAGAGCGTTTAAAGGCAGGAGGGTTGTTGCATCCCTTAGAAATACCAGCTGGTAAATGGGAGAGTATCTCCATGGATTTTATAGTAGGCCTGCCTAAAACCCAAAAGGGTAATGACGCTATATGGGTCACAGTTGACCGTCTGACCAAAATGGCTCATTTTATTCCGACCAAAACAACCGTTAGAGCTCCAGAGTTAGCGAGGTTGTTTGTAGACGGGCTATTTAAATTGTATGGTCTACCTTCCGGCATAGTCAGCGACCGGGACAGTAAGTTTACTGGAAATTTTTGGAAGGCAGTATTCCATCATCTCCATACTAAACTTAATATGAGTACCACCGACCATCCACAGACGGACGGTCAAACAGAAAGGGTAAATCAAGTGCTGGAGGATATGCTTCGTGCATACGTCAGCAAGAGGCAGACTAATTGGGAGGAGTATCTCTCGATATTAGAGTTTGCTTACAACAGTACCAAACATTCAGCTACGGGATACAGCCCATTTATGCTGATGTACGGTTTTCAGCCACGCTCACCCACAGCTGTAGGGTTTAAACAAGAAAAAGTTGAAGCAGCCAGAAACTTTTTAGAAGACCTAAACCAGATGATAGAACATGCTAAGCGTAGCATTAGACAATCCCAGGATCGAGCCAGGCATTATGCAGATCCACACAGACGGGATGTGCAGTTCTCCACTGGTGAGAAAGTCTACTTGAGAGTCCCAGTTGACTCTAAAACCCTCAAATCAGGAGTGTGTGCTAAGTTGTCTCCAAGGTATTGTGGTCCCTTTACCATCAGTAGGAGACTAGGCGAGGTCACCTATGAACTAGAACTCCCACACAGCAGTAAGGTTTTTCCAGTTTTTCATGTAAGTCAGTTACGAAAAGCCTTAACCAGATCAGATAATCTGGTAGGGGACAGTGTTCTAGTTCTCCCATTGGATCCTCAACAACCTCCACATGAACCAGAGGAAATTCTTGATAGTAGAGAGACGCAGACTCATCATACTCTATACCGAGAATATCTGGTTAAGTGGAATGATCAGCCTATTGAGAATGCCACTTGGGAAAGAGGCAGCGTCCTTCGCAAGATTTTTCCAGACTTTGTCTTAGAGGACCAAGACGATTCTTAAGGGGGAGGGAGTGTTACGAGCTCGTAACCACTGCCAAACCCTAGAGAACACAGATAGGTCAGATACCACAGTCAGGGTCGTGTCCAGCGTACATGACCAACAGGGCAAGACAGTGTGAGTAGTGTGCCCCAGCACGGTCCATAGCTATGGCGGGCCTAACACAGCCTAGGGACCCTGTCAGCAGGATAGGGCCCCCAGTTGGGTCCCGACGTGCAGTCGGCCACGTCAGTGCCACATGGCCGACACTTGGCAGTTGCATGCTACCAGTCCTCACACTGGGCTAGGAGGGGCTTACTCTATATCAGGGAGTAGGCAAGGTTGGGTGGATCAGTTAGTGTTTGCCCTACTGTGGTGTTAGGATCTATTACAACCTATGACTCTTTGAATGCCTTCTTGTGGAAGTTGGGAACTTATTGGACCCATTGGAAGTGCGCTCTCCTACTAGGTCCAAATGCCCAAGTTGTGCATGTATACTTTGGTCCTAGACCATTAAAGTGATATGGTTCAAAGTTGAGGCTCGAGGTTTAGAAAAATAGTCAAGCAAAAATAGTCCCCCTAAACTTAAATTTTTCCTTGTAGGTAAAAATTTAAAAAATTCTTCTGGAGATCAGCCTCCTTTTCCCAGGCATCCTCCTCTTCTGATTTTTCCCTCCACTTGACTAAAAATTCCCGAAGTACTCTACTCCGTAGAGTCCTCTGCCGGCTATTAACAATCACCTCGAGTTCAGGTGGTCCACTCACGGACTCATCACGAAGAAGTTCCACTAGATCTTCCACAGGGACCAGGGTCTCCCCAACCCCCAACGAGGGTTTCAACTTACTAACATGGAAAACATGATGAATTCCAATGTTAGCTGGAAGGTCTAGTTTGTATGAGACCTTGTTTATCACTTGCATAACCTTAAAAGGACCGCAATACCTAGGCGTCAACTTTGCACACTTAATACTTTTCAAGCCCCTAGAGTGACTAGGGACTCTCAAAAACACCCAGTCGTTGACCATGAATACCTTATACTTCCGAGATAGATGCCTTGACCTATCTTGGGCATTTCTTATGCTATCTTTAGCCACCTATAACATTCCTTGCATATCCGCAAGGAAATCAACTGCGGCTTGCACCCGTAGGTTTTTCATGCCAACACTAATTGGTGATCGAGGTTGAAAACCATACATAAGCATGAAAGGGCTGAATCTGGTCGTTGAATGTTTTGCACTGGTATATGCAAATTCCACCAGTGGAAGACATTGTTCACAATCAGACTATCGATGGCCCACATATGCTCAAAGCATATCCTCCATCGTCTGATTGGTCCTTTCCATTTGACCGTCTGATTTCAGATGATCTGTAGAACTCATACTTAAAGTTGTTTCCAACTTTTCAAATACTGTTTGCCAAAAATTCCTAGTGAATTTTGGGTCACGGTCACTGACAATATCGCATGGCAGCCCGTATAGTTGAAAAAGCTTCTCAACAAATAGTTGAGCTAGTTTTGAAGCTTTAATAGTAGTTTTCGTTGGGATAAATTGAGCAAACTTTGGAAGTCTGTCAACAATTACCCAAACCGAATTGCGGCCCTTCCCTATACGTGGAAGCCCGACCACAAAATCCATAGATATACTTTCCCACTTTTCGATAGGAATATCTAAAGGATGTAGTAGGCCACTAGCTTTTGTCAAATTTCAGAGTTTATGGACTGAAATTGATCTACAAATGATCACAAAGAGTGATTGGTAGCTTGGGATCTTGATCTATATCAAGACTAGCTTCCAAATCTAGCTTCTACTTGACAATCTTTGTGTTTCCAAGCAAGAACAATAAAAAAAGATGATCCATGGCTTCACACATGTGAAGTACAACTACTATACGGCCTGATAACAGAGAAATAGTTTACTTATCATTTACAAAGCATTCATCCACAAAGAAAGTGCTTAAGATAGTCAAAACACAATGATAGCTTCACAAACCAAGATTTCTCATCATTAGCTCAATGATGGATCCATCATGGATCAAGTACAAATTCACCATAATCTCTCTCCAAGCTACATCCAGCACGTGTAGGACAGCTCATTGTACTTATCCATATCCACTTTGGATAAGATCTATCAAGTTTGCCACATCATCCATTGGTGGTTTGGGTTGACCTTCTGGATTCCTACAATCTAGGACCTAAGTCTTATAATTTAGGAGATGTCATATTAGACTCAAATAAAAGCTAATCAAAATATATCTGAATATTAAAAGTGTCATTTCACACGTGTGGACAGGTCCTCACATGTGTGGATCCACATAGATGTCTAATATTCATCAAAAACCATGTGAAAATTGCTAAATTCTAACACTCCTCCTCAATTTTTACATGATACAACTATAGTACATCTATCTACAACACCTAAGGCTGATCTCAACTTGATAAATGAAGCCTTTGTCAAGGCTTTAGTGAGTAGATCAGCAAGGCAATCTGAAGAAGACACATGATGTAGCTTGATCTCCTTTGCTTGAACCTTTTCCCTCACAAAATGGTGAGCAATCTCTATGTGCTTGCTCCTTGCATGGAATGTGGGATTGGTTGCTAATGCTTGGCTTGATTGGTTGTCACAAAATATTGTTGGCTGCTCCTTGGCCTCCATGACTTGTAATTCTACCAAAAGCCTCTTCAACCATAGAATCTCCTTTGTTGTGGATGTTAGTGCCTTGTATTCCGATTTGGTTGAAGATAGAGAGATAGTATCTTGCTTTTTGGAAAGCCAAGACACTATGCCATTGCAAAGAAAGGTAACAAAAGCACTTGTGGACCTCGTATCCACCTTATCACCTACAAAATCAGCATCCGAATATGCCCTTAAGGCTAGATTAGATCCATCATATAAAATGCCAAAGTTCTTGGTGGCCGAGATGTACCTCAACACCCTTTTTGCATTTTTCCAATGGCAAACCAATGGATTTTGCATAGATTGGCTTAGTTTGCCTACACTATAACTTAGATCAGGTCTAGTTATAGTAAGATAGATCAAAGAGCCTACAAGTCTCCTATATAGTGTGATGTCCTCAAATGATGCTTCATCATCACTATTGGAAACTTTTACATTTTGCTCCATAGGAGTTTCTACTCCTTTACAATCTTTCATTTCAAACTTTTCTAAGATAGAAGAAGCATATTTAGATTGACAAATAAAACTCAAATCCTTGCCTCTTGAAACTTCTATTTCTAATATGAAATGAAGATTACCAAGATCTACCATCTTAAAGTCCTTAAACAATGCTACTTTCACTTCTTGTATACCATCAAGATCATTTCCACTAAGGATAATGTCATCAACATACAAAATGAGAATGATGATTTTATCATCATTAAATCTTAAGTACAAAGAAGGATCATAAGCACTTACAACAAACTTAATAGAGTTTAAGAAGGTATTTAACCTAGAGTACCAAGCTCTAGGTGCTTGCTTAAGCCCATAAAGGCTTCTTAGCAACAAACACACTTTTTCCTCTTGATCTTCTTTGATGAAGCCCTCGGGTTGCCTCATGAAAATCTCCTCTTATAAATATCCATTGAGAAAAGCATTAGTCACATCAAGTTGAAATAGAGGCCAATTGAAAGTAGTTGCAAGAGAAATAATCAACCTTATGGAAACTAGCTTAGCAACAGGAGCAAAAGTTTCATCAAAATCTACTCCCTTGGTTTGCAAGAACCCCTTTGCCACTAGCCTTGCCTTGTGTTTGTTGATGCTCCCATCTTGATTGTACTTCAATCTATAGATCCATTTGCACTCAAGTGGCTTTCTTCCTTGAGGAAGATCCACAAGCTTCCATGTATGATTCTCCATAAGAACATCATACTCCTTTTGCATGGCATCCCTCCATTCTTGTGACTCCATAGCTTCTTCAAAGCAACTTGGCTCATCAAACATAGAAGTTAGAAAAGTGTAAGAGGTAGGTGAATGTAGATCTTCCCTTTGTTCACCTTTGTCAACATAGGTGAGCCTTGAGGGCTCGTCCTTCCTTCTTGTAGATCTCCTTGGAGACCTCGGATCTTGAGATGAATCTTCAAGATCTTGATCACATGTAGGCTCCTCCTCAAACCTTACAAGATCCTTGACATAAGATGGATTAGAAGCTTTCTCATTCAACTTGAAGTAGTTACCTTAATCAAAAGTAACATCTCTACTCACTAAAATCTTCTTAGTGACAAGATTATAGACTCTATATCCTTTGCTATTTTCAGCATAACCAACAAAGATCTCTTTAATAGAAGTAGGATCATCCTTTTTTCTTGTATCTAATGCTTGAAAAACATAGCAAGTAGATCCGAAAATTCTTAGATCTTTAAGATTTGTCTTCTTACAAAATAGAGCCTCATAAGATATTATGCCTCCAATGGGATTACATGGCAATCTATTACACAAATAATAGCCTCTCCCCAAAAGGACTTAGGTAGAGATGCATCTAACCTTAAAGCCTTAGCACACTTTGTATACTCGGATGTCCTGCGCATGGACTATCATGAGTCAACTCATGCAAGATTTGGGCCCTTATAGTGTCATTCTCCGGTACACACACCTTTCCTCTATGAAACAAAATCCTGTTTCGAATTAGAAAATCCGTTTCAGTCTTTTCCCCGATTCGAGGAATCTTGCAAACCTGAATCGACCCCCGAAAGTACTTGTTGCCAATACTTTCCAAAAAAGGGATTGGACTCATATAGTCCTTGAAGAGACTAAAACAACCCCGGTTTTATAACAGTAAAGCACAACGGATTAATAACCGATAACCGACTCAAAGCATCTGCTAAAGTATTTTGACTTCCTTTACAATAACGTATAGAAAAGTCAAAGTTTTGCATTAGCTCAACCCATCTAGCGTGCCTCCACTTTAAATTTGTAGCATCACAGAAATATTGAAGAGTCTGATGATCCATCAAAACTTCAAATTTGGCTCCATACAAATAATGTCATCAAATTTTCAAGGAATGAACAATTGCAAACAGTTCCTTCTCATAGGTACAATACCTTGACGAAGCAGGATTGAGTTTCTTGCTTTCATAAGCCACATGATGTCTATCCTGCATCAAAACAGCTCCAATAGCATAATCATTGGCATCGGTCCTAACCACAAAAGCCTAATTAGGATCGCCAATGATTAGTACTGGTGCTGAAGTGACACTTTTTTTAAGCAACTGTTGGGGGTATTCCCAACAAAGTGTAAATAAATAAAATCCTCCAATAGATGTGTTGTGAGGGCATGGCATCCTGCATGTATGAGCCCATGGCCCAATGAGCACGCAATTGAAGTTGTAAATAAAATAAACTTGACTTGGGCCTTGTAATCAAAATAAAACTAGAGGCCCAATGTCATTTTTAAACTTAGAGATCACTTTTTAGAGTTCGGTCCAAATTGGGACTCACATGAATCTTGTGATTTCTAATGTACTTTTTGTGGACCCTTGGATCAAGTTGGGTCCCAGATGAATGGATAGGATCATTGTGAATATTAGCCAATAAGATTGAGGGGCAAGGGCCTTCCCCATTTTATGAAAAGGCACCATTTGTACACTATTTCCATGCTTAATGAGGAGGAGGAAACTCTACCATTTTTGGAAGAGAAGCATCCTCATTTGCTATTCACTACTTGCTATTGCTCTTGATTGTGTTTGGTTGAAGAGAAGGAATGGAGAAGAAGAGATTGAGAAGGGAAGAGAAAGAGAGAGAAAGGGAGTGAGGGTGGAGGTTAGCTCAAATGCTCCTTATGGTTGCTAATGGAAAAACATTCACTACGGCAAACAATAAACATGGAAATAGAAAGCAATGGAATGATGAATGTTAGTGTAGAGGAGTAGTATAGTGGTGAGTAGAGTTAAGGGAGAAAGTAGGAAATTAACTAAAAGTAGCATCTATGCATAGTTAGGCACCTATCCAGTGATCTAACCTTTGTTGATAGGCAGAAGGGCTATACTACGAGAGATCTTCGACCCCACAGTGACGTCATTGCCGGGGATAGGTTTCCACTAATTAGTTTATTTGCATTTTAGCTATTTTCTTACTTTTTAGAGTAGTTTAGGTAGATTTTTGGCAGTTTAGAGTTAGTTTTCTGTATTTTTTTGTGTTTGGACTGTTCACAGCTAGCGGAGGTGTGAGAGAGTAGAGGAGGCCCTGAACAACCTCTAAGGGCTTGAAACCCAAACCAATCATCCAAAAAACTCAAAAAACACACCAATCTGCATTTTGGAGGAAAAAAGAGCCAAAAAATTCATCAAACTTTTATATCTCCAGAATCAGTGGAAATTAACCCTTGCATGACTGGCAACAGCTCCAGGGTACTGTACCAGACCTGCATAGACGCCTGTGAGAGTTAGTTCCAATCAGATTGTAAAAATCAGAGAAAAATCATAAAAAATTTAAAAAACCCTTGAAAAAATCCAAAAAATTCAAATCTTCATAAGAACTCTCGCAGAGCCCTCTAAAGTTTCATCTCAGTGAGACCAGGACACAGAGAAGCTTGCAAGAGTTAGTTTGATGATTAAGTGCCTATGCGAGAGTTCCCAGCGTAAAAAAGACGGAAAAGTATCAGTGAATCCTCGCAGACAGTGAAATTTTCAGTTTCAGTGGTCAAGAACTCTCGTAGAGGATTCTAAAGTTCCATCTCAGTGAGACCAGGACACAGAAGAGCTTGTGAGAGTTAGTTTGATTCTAGTGAGCAGAAAATTGGATCTAAGTGCTTAAAAATCACTAAAAAGTGAAGATCCAGCAAATCTTTCTAGTAAGAACTCTCGTAGACCCTCTCAATCGATTCAAAATGTCAAATTACATCAGTGATGAAGCCTGCGAGAGTTAGTATGAAGATCTGGTGAAGATCAAGCACAAAAAGTGATTTTGAACCCTCGCAAACAGTGAAATTTTCACTTCTTGCAAGAGTTAACTCTCGCAGAGAATTCTATAGTGAGATATGACCCAGATCCAACTACTGTGAAGCTTGCAAGAGTTCTTCCCAGAGATCTGAAAGATATCAAGTTTTTTACCTGCAAAAATAGCTAAAGAACCCTCGCACAGCCAACCCTTGCACAAGATAACCCTTACAGACCAGATCAATGGAAAGATTTGTATCAGATCTAGCTATAGTCAAAATCTCAGGTCAATCAGTGCAAGGAATAAAAAGTTATCAAGGAAAAACTATCGTAAAAGGCCTAAAATTCATTCCAGCTGATCAGATCGATCAGATCCTTGAAGATCCAGACTGCATCCTACTGTATAAGCAAGATCCAATCACTTTGGAATCTACCATCGGATGAATCTGAGATCGGGATGATCAATAGCACGAAGGATAGCAAATCAGGCACCACACCTTTCCAGATTAGCAGCTATGCAACAAGAGGCAGAACCGGAACCAGCACCAATGGATCCAATTGGCCAACCCGTACCTGTCGCACCCTTGCATGCAGTTTGGAGAGCACCATGGATGGAGATACCAAAATATGACGGATCATCAGATCTCATCCGATTCCTCCAGATCTATGAGCAAGCTTGTGAAATCTACGACGAACGGACACCTACGGAGAAGCTGATGCTATTTCCTATGTCCTTACTTGTAGTGGCTCAGGATTGGTTTTTTAACCTATTAGAGAAAGAGAAATTCACCTGGGAAGCGGTTAAAGCGGCTCTCATTATGCGCTTTAAGCCAAGGAAGTTCCTGAAAGACCCGTTTCTCCTGCTGAGCAAAGTCAAGATGGGAAAACGAGAAAGGGTCCGGGACTATATTGAACGGGTCAAACATCTACGATCCGAGTGCAGTGTAGCCCTGACTCCCGATTATGTGGTTCCTAGCCGGATTACCACGAAGCATCAGAAGAGAACTGAAACGACGGGAGCAGCACAGTACTCTACAAGAAGCTATGGAAGATGCCATCAGGGAAGAGAATGAGAGATCTGACGACAAATATCCTTCCACCCACACTCCTACTCCCTCGATCGCATCATCATCATCAAACGCATCCACTCTATCCACAGAACTGTTGTTGGAGCAAATGAAAAAATTACACAAACAGTAGATGGAGCAACTTACGGCGCAGTTTGACCAGAAACTGAGGGCCTTACAAGAAACTTTAGCAGTAACTCCACATCAACTGGAACCAAACCAGTTGCAGTATCCTCGACGAAAAAAATGTATGGTGTTCAGTATGCACGCAAAACCATACAACAAACGAGTGTCCAGTCCTAAATTAAAATCTGAGACTGACACGTAGATTCTGCCATCTGTGCAATGCAACATCGCATGATACGGCATTTTGTCCGTTTAACCCCAAGGTTGTTCAACAAAAGAGAAGTCCTTATCAGACTTCTTATCCTTATCATCAAGAGGCACCTAATGCGGCACCAAGGTACGGCGCACCCAATCAACCACAACGCATGACCTTACTTGCTCCACCAGGGCCAGCCAATCAACAAGTGGCCCATGTAAACCTAACAGCAGTGGAACAAGAAATGCAAATGCCACCTCAACCTGAGCAACAGCAGTGGTACGGACCAGATGAACCATTTATGGATCCTGCCATAAATGAATATGTTTCAGCCTATGCAGCTCAAAGTCAAAGTCAAGGTGGAAGAAATTACTGCTGCTACGGATGCGGCGAGAGACACAGAATTGCAGAATGTCCCTACAAGGGACAATATACAACCTCCTGCCGGGATTGCGGTTATGGACACTGTTTCAAGAATTGTCCATTTAAACCTGGAACCAGTGCACCTCTTAACCTCATTGCCATACAACAACCAACAGTTCCAGTGGGGATGCCATCGAAAGGTCGACAAGACCACGCTCCTGTGTTAGCTGTTATCCGAGCATAGAAGAGAAAGGAAGTGGCTCCCTCACCACCACCATCGGTCACTGACGACCAACCCTCAACTTCAACGCCATATCCAAATATGAGGAAAGAGAGAAGGCAGTACCCAAGAATAAGACACTAGGTACAAAAAGCACAAGAGGAGAAAAAAGAGCAAGAACGAAACAATCCCACAGAACCTCCAGTCGGCGTCGAACGGGGACCGCAAACAGGCTCACCAATGTGCACTGATTAGAATGATCGGTTGCACCAACATGAACCACTTTTTCACATGGTGGAGCCTGAGGAATCACGCACTGAAAGGCTCACACTTTTGCTGTCAAGCCATGTTAGTTTACCACTCGGAGAACTATTACGGATTGCACCACAAGCAAAAAGCCTTTTAGCTGAATGGGCCAAAGTGGATGAGGAGCCCGTAGCGCCTGAGCCCATATATTGTGCGGGCTATGATGAAACAAGTAACGTCCTCCACATTGGAGCAGCATGGGAAAGTGAGAAACACAACATAATCATGATGCCGCAAGCCCAACGAGAACCTGATCGAAGTCAGGCACCAACGGAACAAGTCTTTGAGGGACCTGCGCGAACACAGCCGATGAATCTTGCGGAACCAGGAGAAGAAGAAAGGATAGTGCATGTGGGAGAGCACTTAACACCCACACAATTCAAGAGACTACGATCCTTGTTGGTGGAATATAAAGACTGTTTTGTCTGGAGCTATAGTGATCTAAAGGGCATTCCGCCAACAATAGTCCAACACACCATATCTTTGGTGGACGGAATAGTCCCCAAGGTAAGCCGTTACTACCGCTGCAACTCAAATTATACAGATTTGATCAAGCAAGAGTTGCAGAAGCTTATGGATGCAGATTTCATTTACGAAATCGAGCACATGGAATGGGTATCGTCGATAGTTATAGTACCCAACAAGAATGGCAAAATGCGGATCTGTGTGAATCTGAAGGCGCTTAATGCAGTCACCAAAAAGGACCATTTTTCTTTACCATTTATGGAAAGTGTCCTCGATAGAGTAGCTGGCGACGAAGCCTACAGTTTTCTAGATGGCTTCAGTGGCTACAACCAGGTAAGAATAGCCCCCCAAGACCAGCACAAGACAACGTTCACCACGGAATGGAGAACTTATGCCTATAAAGTAATGTCGTTCGGACTTTGCAATGCCCAAAGTATTTTCCAGTGAGTTATGCAGGCGGCATTCAAAGATTATTTGCAAAAAAATTTGAAAATTTTCTCGGACGATCTGTGCGTGCATGGACCAGATTCAGAACACTTATCCAATTTGGAGAAGGTGCTACGAAAATGCCACAAATACCAGATCTCCCTGAATCCAGAAAAATGTCAATTCTGGGTGACACATGGCTTGATACTCGGCCATATAGTGTCAAGACACGGGATCGCCATAGATCTATCAAAGATCAGGATCATTGTTGATCTACCACCACCGGGGACGATCCGCGAGGTCTACATTTTCATGGGTCATGTTAACTATTATAGGATCTTCATTCTTGATTTTGCGGAGTTAGCCAGACCAATTTACAAGATCACAACGGATCCACATTGGAATGAGAAAGCTCTAAAGGCTTTCCAGAAGATTAAGGATGCGTTGGTCTCAGCACCAACCTTATGACCACCCAATTGGACCATTGAGTTCCATGTGCATACGAACGCATCGAAGTATGCAGTTGGAGTAGTCTTAACCCAGCCAGGTGAACACAAAAAGGATTTTCCAATCCGATTTGCAAGCCGACAGCTCAGTGATACCGAAATGAATTATTCAACCACAGAATGGGAAGCACTGGCAATGATCTATGTGGTTAAGAAGTCTCGACACTATTTGATGGCCACACATTTTGCTTTTTATACGGACCATCAACCCTTGCTATATCTCGTTAATAAAACTTGCAACACCGGAAGAATCACCAGATGGCTCCTTTTGTTGTTGGAATTTGATTTTCGGATAGTAGTTCATAGGGAAAAATAACACTACATGGCAGATCATGTGTCACGAATCAAGGGAAAGGAGATTGCAACCCAACCCGACGATGAGCTAGCAGATGTTGCCTTATTTTACGTGGATACAGTACCAGAATGGGCTGCCAACATTGTTGAATATCTAAGGCGAGGCCAACCAGACAAATTACTACCAAAGGCGGAACAACGAAAATTGATCTTGAAGGCTAGACCTTATCAGCTGATTGCCGGCCAGTTGTCCCGAAGAGGTCCAAACGGAATTCTTCGGCGGTGTATTCTTCCTCATGAGACCACCCAGATCATTTCGCTTTCACATGAAGGCATGGGTGGAGGTCATTTTGCATCTGACATTACAGTTCGCAAGATCCTGCAATCAGGATGTTGGTGGCCAACGATTCATAAGAACATGGAGGAATACTTGAAAAAGTGCAATGTGTGCCAGGGCAAGGAGACCAACGAGATTGAACTATGATCTACTGCACCCAGTCTTAGCCCAAGCACCATTCAAAAAATGGGGATTGGATTATATTGGTCCAATTCACCCTGCAACAAGGAGTTCCCAGGCTCGATACATAATCGTAGCCACAGACTACCTCACCAAATTGTGGAAAAAGTACAAAGAAGACCAAGTGGATCCTAATCTGATCCTCAAGAGGGATTGGTTGTCAGATTACTTGATCTATCAATCTACTTGAGATTAAGATCAATCTAGGTCAATTCTAGACACAAAATCCTAACAAGAACAATCATTAATGAAGGTAAATGTACTTTCTAGTTTCACACATGTGAAACACTGTCTGAGTACGGACTCCAACCTGAAAATCAAGTACACATTGATAGAACCTCAAAACAATCAAAACAAATGTAGACAAATGGAGAGAATCAGTCAAGATTGCTTCCAAAACCAAGATTGGTGTCTCACATTGATTATGGCCAAATGTGGCTCTATACATACAATAAGTGAGAGCTCGTGGTACTGATCATCCCTCTGATCCCACATGTGTGAAGGTGCTTTGTCATATGATGATTCATCATGCAAAACTGACACTTGGACAAAACCTTCTATTTTGAGCACTTTTGGTCCATTTTTCTTCTATATGGAGATCTACTTGGAATCTTCTAGAAGTCAAAATTCGCATACTTCAGGCTATTCCACACATGTGAGTTGTCCTCTACACATGTGATATGACACCTAACCAAAGGATGTGGCTCATGCAATCAATAGATTGATGCCATGTGTCATATGTCTAGAAAACTAGTTTTTGGCCTTTTTAGCCACTAGAACTTGAATTAAATCATATGTAAAACCTATATGATTATGGTACATGACAAGTGCACTATTTTCACACGTAGAAACAGGCTCCACACATGTGTGTTTATCTATATACAAGATTTTTGGCTCTACCAAACTTATGTTTGCATTTTTCACACAAACGGGTCGAAGCCAAGGCAGTAAGAGTAGCTGATGCTAGGACCATTGCCAAGTTCCTTTATGAAAATATCATTGTGCGCTTCGGATGCCCGGTGGAACTAGTCAGTGATCGCGGAAGCCATTTCATCAACGAGACCATCAAGGTCCTATTGGAGGAATTCTTCGTGATCCACAGAACCAGTACGCCTTATTATCCTCGTGGTAATGGGCAAGCAGAATCATCCAATAAGATCCTGTGTAGCGTGCTCACGGAAACAATTGAAGCTAGCAGATCAGATTGGGAACACAAGTTGCATGCTGCACTGTGGGCATTCTGGACAACATATAAAGGGAGCAGTAATCAAACACCCCTCCAGTTGGTATATGGTCAGGATACTGTGATGCCAGTAGAGTTTTTAGTTTCTTCATTAAGGATTTCCACCGTGCAACGTCTTAATGAGTCCAAATCTCTACAGCTACGTCACAAAGCTCTACATAAAATCTGTGAAACATGCTTACTAGCTGTGCATGCACTGGCAGCTGAAAAGGAAAGACGCAAAGCTTGGCATGATCGCAGATTACAAAAGAAGGATCTTCATTCAAGAGATCTGGTTCTGATGTATAAAACCAGGGCGATCAAGGGGAAGTTAAAATTCATGGGCGAAGGTCCTTATAGGATCAAGGAAATTCTTAATCATGGGACCGTGAACCTAGAAAAGCTAGATGGGACACCATTCGACACACCCGTCAACGGTAGCCGGTTGCACAAGTACTGGCCACCACAGTAAGACAGATCCAGATTTGGGGGTGGCATGTTACAAAAAGCTAATCTGCTCAGCCATCACCGCTAGATCTAAGGAGATCAAGCCAAATCAAGCTAAATCCATCAAGATTCAGCAAAATCGGGCAAGATCGGGAAAATCCATTGGAATCCAAGGAGGATCCAGATCCTGATAGGGTCAAAAAGGAAGCAGATCATCAGATTTATTGATGGATCTACTACCAAGAATCCATCAGAACTTCCAGAGCACTACCAACAGTCAGATCAAGCTTGGATGAAGCTGATTACCAGTTTACAAAAGTTAAAAATCAGAAAATTTGAAGATCTCATCAAAAAACACTCTGAAAGAGCACTTTTTTCATGATTTTTTGAGATCCCCTGGGAGATAGCTCTTGAAAATTGGACAGTCACCAGATCTGACCTAAATGCATCCATGAAAATCTCTACGAGAGTTCGTGATGGAGTAATCATCATTTTTTAGTGTGTGCAAGAGTTCCCAGAAGCAGAATTTTTAGAGCCCTCGTAGAGCATCAAGATCATCTTATCAACTCTCGCAAAGTGCCTAAATGGAATCAGAGCAGTTAAATTAGCCTGCCTACATGGTCTGATCTTGAAAATCCAATCACAGGAACAAGTTGTGCGAGAGATCACTTCTTGCGAGAGTTGAACCCTCGTAGACAACCTGAACCCTCGCAGAACCTTCGCATAGCAGCCAAATCACCTTCTGAACTCTCACAGACTTCCCTGAGGTCTTAGAATTTTGTGAAGAAGGTGCCTACCAAAATTTGGGTAGAACTGAGCAAGGGGAAGTGGATATCACCTAATACGCACTCTAAATTCCTCTATATAAGGGCTGGTCATTTGTCACCTTTGCTAGCGAAGCACATCTCCACTTGTTACCCAAAGACGTGTCTCCACTGCAGCTTTAACCACTCCATCAACCACTGCCACTTCTTCTTCTGTGCAACCCCCCACTCCAATTTCTGTTGCCGCTACCTCTCTTCTTGTTCCATCCACATCTGTTTCTGTCTCCATCCCTGTTTCTTCTATTGATACCACTCCTACTTCTCTTCCAGTGTCCGCTGCTCCATCCATCACCATCGCATCCTCCATCACTCCTGCCACCACCGTTGCTCCTCTCATATTCAATCCTTCTGATTCGCAACTGTCCCCCGACACTCTGGCATGGATGAAAATTGTCAATTTTTCACTCCCACGTCAGACACTTTATGCTCCATCCTCACCTTATTCCATACTCCACACCCCTTCAGTTCCCCAATGTTCCTCCCATCCTCTCATTCGGACAAATCGTCCTCACCCTTGTTTCCACCGTTGTTTCTCACACCCCACCCGCTTCGCCAAAGGTTGCCAAGGGCAGCCAATCGCTGCCTGATGACGCATTTGTACAAACAGTTTTTGTATCATCACCAGATCGGATTGACCCTACCACCCCAGATGGCATCAGGACAAATGAAAATATGATCGAAGACAATGACGATGGAATTCCACAAGTCTTCAGGGCCGATACAACACAAGCTCCTGCCAGTGCCAGTGTACCAGCTGCTCCCACGGATCTAACGACGACGTACCAAACTCTAGGAAAATACATCCTGGATGCGGTAGCGGCCAAAGCTATTCTGGGAAGCAGGGTACTACAGTTGACAACGAGTAATACACAGCTACGAGCAGACCTCACCAAGATGCAGCAAGCGCTGATTCTGGCTCAGCAACACAAACAAGCAGGGCACCAGGAGATTGCCAAGCTACAGCAGAAGGAAGAAGGCCTAAACAAATATATTCAAAGCCTCTCCAAAGTGCTGACTGAGGCCTCCACAAAGGTGCAGGAGCTTCAAGTTGAAGCATCCCAACGGCTTGTCCCCATCCAGATGCAACTTACACTTTTGGAAGCAGAGAACACGTGCCTGGGGACGGAGGTCAAAGCCTTACAAGATGAAAAGCTCATCTGGTTAGTTCAATCTGCACCGGACACAAGGCCGCTTTTCCAATTAGAAATGAATCTTCTATGGCGTCAGGTGCAGATTTATAGCCAAACTCTCAACAACTACCAGGTGGAGTTCAATAAGTATCGGGCAAGCGCAATGCAAGAGCTTGCCCAGGCCAAGCAAGCCCTCAAGGCATGCCAGAAACACATGGAAACAAAGGCCCAACCCACCCACATGGTAATTCCACCGCCACCTAATTTTGACGCTGCACAGGCTAGTACCAGCCAAGATCAGAACTAGCAGACAGCAGGGGGATTTCAACCAGATCAAAGGTCCAAAGGCCAAGACCAAAGGCAAACAGATGCGGCCGCTGAGATGCGAGACCAGAGCCAAGGCGCAACCACCGACCAGGGCCAAGCAACTTCATCCAGAGGATCGCGTAAGATATCTGCCAGCCGGGCCTTCCAAGACCGAAGTCTGTGGAGGAGAACATCAATGAATTTTTATCCAAATATCCCCACGAGTCATCAAGAGGCGGCTGACATATATCATTCTCAGCTCAGACCATCAAGGAAAAAGAACTGCAAGCCTTACCTACCCACCAACCACAACCAGAGTGGTGACAACAGTTATTTGAGAGAGACCCTGCGGCCATCAGGGCTTACATGACGAGTCCGCAACAGTTACGGGTGAACGCGCATTTCCTGCCATGTCCAAGAAGATCCAAATGGGCGAAATGTAGCACTCCTCTGGACCAGATCACACTCAACAATTTCAACTGGCCAATCATCAAATCCGAATATGGGTTGACAACAGATGTCGACGCCAGAAGGGCTCTCTCTGCATTCGCCAGTCACTACATCAATTGCCCCAATTCCATAGTCCGCGCGGCAGCCACTTATGCCCGGGACTTAGAATATTTAATGGGCATTGAAACAAAATGGGATGAATTTCTTCCCTCCATATTTTTTGATTTAAATAAGGCGCTCACTTCCGACAAAGTCGAAGACCAGCTGCCAGTCGCTCGCGTATATTACCGAGCTTCATTCCTTGGAGATCCCTGGACGAAACGATTCCAAGCATGGGTGGATCAGGAATGGCTGACAGGAGTCCAGAAGTCCTTCCAGATGCCAAAGGACTCGAAGAAACTGGACCGTCTCAACTTCATGGAAGACGTTACGGGCTATCTCATCTACCAGAGGCAGTCCAAGAGAACGCTATACTAAACCGACAGAGTGCCGAGGGACTG
>CM055108.1:5181750-5323598 GCA_029204225.1 Diphasiastrum complanatum | reverse complement strand
ATATCCCATCTGGACATACTATTGCTGAATTATCCGAGGATTGAAGTTTCAAAAAGCAGTCTCATGATCAGGCGAATTACACAAATGGCATATACTGATTTCCATTCATTTTTTCAATTGAGGACACTCATTCACTATGTGATTTTCTGTACAAATAGAACACCAAACATTTTCCCTGGTAGGAAAAGTCTTTGCAAACTTCTCAAGTTCCTTGTTCGCTCATCCATGGAATCTTCCAATACTTTGATCTTCTCATCAAATTGTGACTACAACTTTTCCATCTGTTTCTGTTGGTTCTTTCCAAGTTTCTCAACTCATTGAGCATCATTTCTATAGAAGAATTGACATTCCGTTGATGCAATAGTGGGTGTATGTCATAGTGGTCCACCCTGCCGTATAAGGCAACATACTGATATTCGCTCATCGTCTGAATCTTCATCCTCCCCCCGAATTGCATCATCCTAGCATTTTGCAGAGATTGCATACCACTTATGGCGTTTCAGCTCACGTCTGATCCTTTTAGATAATCCTGACAAAAACCACATAATCATGGCAATTTTGTTAATTAGCTCAGGTTTGCACTCAGATCTGAGGCGTTTTACCCGTTCAAATGTGATCTCGAACCATTTCTTCTCGATTTTTCCATTTTAATTTTACTTAAAAGTAGAAAATGTCTTCCATACACTTACCGAGGTTTGAACCATCTGATAGGGGCTCATTTAACAGTCTTCCAATCTGTACGCTCAATTTCATCTTGATTATAGTACCAAACTTGTGTTGCGCCTGTTAAGGCCGATAGGAAAAAGTTTAAGTTTATCTTGGAAAAAAACTTCGCCATAGACTTCACAAGATTCAGAATAATCGTAAGAAAATCTATCTGGATCTATTTATCCATTGAATTGGGTAGATCTCTCTTCTAACAATGATTGGATTGACTTCCTAAGGAGCACCTCCAGGGGCAAGCCATCTTTATTAGATTAAATCAGCAGACAATGAGATTGGATCTAGATTTTCAATCAAAACTATCTTAGATCAGATCAACTAGATATCTTCTACTTGACAAGAATCAGATTCCTATATCGTGAAAAAAGATTTCGAAAATCAACCAATCGATACTTCTAAAAAATGAAAAAAATTCTCAAAATCAAAATCAGACTGTATCAGATCTGACCCAAAATCTGACAGGGATGAATCTGAAAAATCAGCACCTAACAATAGAACTTGCAAGGTTCCCTAGGCGAAGATTCACTTCGGACGAAGGTTATCAACAGTGTTATTTTGGAAAAAAAAAAAAAAAACTCTCTAATAATGTTTTTCTGACAAATTCTATGGATATAAACCTTTGCCAAACTCTCAGACTCAAAATCTCACAAATAAAGCTAGAGTAGAACTAGCAAAGATTTCTGGCGCAGCAAAAACACAATTTCTATACTTGGGGTGAGAGTAAAAATAGATATTTTCTATGATCTGGATAAAAAAAATGTTCATACGAACTCAAAAATAATAAATTACTATAAATAGAATAATCTGGAAACTCAACGAAGGTTCTGGCATAGAATCAAGAGTAATACTGGTATTTTTACAAAAAAGAGACTTTTTTTGACAAGAAATTGACATATTGACAACTGTTCTTCTGAGAAACCTTCTAGTTCTGATATTATCTTCACCGACCTGGCAGTGTATAGATCTGAATCACACCTATGCACAGTGAATCGGACGAAGATCTTTTTTTGTATTTTTGGGGTTTTGGGAGTGATTTTTGGTGTTTTTTGATGGTTTTTTTTGATGTTTTTAGAAATCTAATGGGAAGGATTGTTCGCACCTTCAAACTAAAGGGTTTTGTGATCAAAACCAAAGGTGTCTACAACCTCGGGGCGAACGATTCCTGAAGAAAGGATAAATAAGTTATCACTCTGATGACAATTTTTGTCTCCTTTTTGACCAAATATGGAAGATTTGATTCGATTTTTATTGTTTTTTTTCTGATATCTCAGATCCAAATGGATCTTAAGATTTAACACTAACCCTAAATGCATATTTAACACACCTACTCATTAGCCATGACAAGATGTCTAATGCAAGCTAACCATCCAACAAACATACTGCAAACGTGAAAAAATTGGCATAGCTCCCCGGCAACGTGCCAAAATTGTAGTGGGTTTTTTTCCTTGCCTAATCTCAACCCAAGATCTAATCAATCTAGCATCGAGGAGATGAAGTTAGTTGTCATGCGTAGATTCGGTTCCCATGAGAGCGATAGCATAGTTCAGATTTCAGCATGAATGAAAGATTCACATCTAACTTACCCTAAGCATTAACATACAATCCATTAACACTGGATCCACAATGAAGATAGCTTACTCTTTCTCTCTGTCTTTTTTCCTCTCTCATAAAAAGTACAAAAACATACGATCCCAATAACAATCATATCCAACAATTAGCAAAACACAATAAAAGCATGAGAGATGAAGGAAAAGGTGATAGAGAGCAAGGACATTCATAAATCCATTTCACAAGAGATCCAATCCGCTTTATTGAAATGAAGATATGTATATGTGGACAACAAACTCGAGTTGGTCTCTTTTATAGTAGAGAGGAAGGACCCTGGCCGCTGAATTCTTATTGGTCCATTTCTGCACTCCCTAACTATTCAAATTTAAAAAAGAGTGGGAACCCATTCAAATTGGAGGGAAACCCAACTTTATTCACTAACTTGACATTTAAGGCCCCTACGACATTAAAAGTCCTGCAAAAAGGCCTAAAGTCCTTTTATTGACTTTCTGTGAAAATTGTCAACATTTTCTAGCTAGTTTTGAGGGCCTAAATTGTACATAGTTTTGGATCTAACATTTCACACGTGTGAGGGAAAAAGGCCTAGATACTTTTATTTAGTATATATTTCATGTTGAAGAAGTCTCAAACTTCAGGACCTTCGAAATGACACCAAAATCATGTTATTTGGACATATAGGCCAAAATTTGGCTATTTTAGGGCTACTGGAGTCCTATATTTGGTCCTAATTTCTAGAGAGAGAGAGAGAGTCATCTCTCTCACCTATATTAGGCTGAAATTCATGGAGAACAGGTTGGAAAAACTTATTGTATTGTTTGAGAGAGATCAATAGATCATGGTCAACAGTTTCTTTCCTCCATTGAGAGCGATTGCTTTGTGTATTGTCTTCAAGCTTTTGTGTATGATCTAAAGAGGTTTTCAAAAGTGGTAGGCTGCTATTGTAGGGCTGGTATGCTGTTATTTTTTCCTACCATTAGTACCTTTTATTAGTTTCTTTTGTCTCTTGAATGCTTTGTCAAGTTCATGTGTATCAAAGGTAGCATTAGGATGCTTTGCCATTTCTAGCTTTTATAGCTTGTTGTGCAAAGATCTTAGCCAAGTATTTTGGGAGTTTGGATCCATTCAAGTGTGAAAAATGCAAAAATAAGCTTGGTAGAGGCCAACAATCTTGTATATAGATAAACACACATGTGTGGAGCCTGTTCCCCCCCGTCGTGTGAAAAATAGTGTACTTGTCATGTACCATAATCATATAGGTTGTACATATGATTAATTCAAGTTCTAGTGGCTAAAAAGGCCAAAAACTAGCTTTGTAGACATATGACACATGGCATCAATCTATTGCTTGCATGAGCCACATCCTTTGGTTAGGTGTCACATCCCATGTGTAGAGGACAGCTCACATGTGTGGAATAAGCTGAAGTAGACGAATTTTGACTTCTAGAAGATTTTCAAGTAGATCTCCATATAGAAGGAAAATGGACCAAAAGTGCTCAAAATAGAAGGTTTTGTCCAAGTGTCAGTTTTGCATGATGAATCATCATATGACAAAGCACCTTCACATATGTGGGATCAAAGGGATGATCATTACCACGAGCTCTCACTTATTGTATATATAGAGCCACATTTGGCCATAACAGTGTGAGACACCAATCTTGGTTTTGGAAGCAATTTTGAGTGATTCTCTCCATTTGTCTACATTTGTTTTGATTGTTTTGAGGTTCTATCAATGTGTACTTGATTTTCAGGTTGGAGTCCGTACTAAGATAGGGTTTCACACGTGTGAAACCAGAAAGTACACCTACCTTCAATTAATGATTGTTCTTGTTAGGATTTTGTGTCTAGACTTGATCTAGATTGATCTTAATCTCAAGTAGATTGATAGATCAAGTCATCTGACAACCAATCCCTCTTGAGGATCAGATTAGGATCCACTCTTGGTCCTTTTTGTACTTTTTCCACATTGTATCAGAGCCTAGTACAAGAGGTTTTGTTGAAATTGATAGGGTTAATCCAAATCAAAGCCAAAATTAGCAGTTTTTTTTTTAAACTAGTCAAATTTTGTGTAGCGAGTTGGATTTGATAGCTATCCTCAAAAGTTTTGGTCCAAATCTTGTTGTGGGCTATAGGAACCCTTTTCACACGTGTGAGGTCGTACAGCTCTGATTTTGGCTGAGAAAATTTAAAAATTTGTACAATTTGACTCACACACCCAATTTGAGAGATTTTTGGTGCAAAATCAAGCATTTTCTATAGAGAATCTAATCCCTTGATTAGTTCTTGGATTAGATTAGCCAAGGAATTAAATTTGAAGCTTGAAATTGGTGCATTAATTGATCATCTCTGATTTTTTGAGTGCATGTTGAAGTTGAGAGAGATTTTGCTAAAAATCATAGGTTGAGTGATATGCAAGGTGAGAGGTTGAAATCCATTGTACCATCACTCTAGATTTGTTCAAGAGTGATAGGGTAAAGTTTAGAAGCATCAATTTGCTAGAAAACATCTTTGGATCTGTCCTCCAAGTGAAACCTTTGAGAGTTTCTAGTGCATATAGAGCATCTATGCAAATCTTTTGTAGAATTTGACATAGATTGGCTTAAATTGAGAGTTTTAGAAAAGAGATTGAGATCCAATTCACATTGTTCAACCATACTCAATTTGTTTGAGCGATTGTAAGGTTTGAAAAGAGTCATTAAGGTGTCTATGACAAATGTGTAGAGAGAGATCCAATTTTCTAAGAGTTACTTCCTTTGTAGAGGGCAAGATCTAGAAGCTCATTATGTGTTGTTATTGGTGGAGAGTTTGTCTCTTCCTAGGTGATCAAATCTTTCTAAGTGGCATTAGCTCTTTGAAGCACAATATCTTATTGAGAAAAATCACAACTTTTGATTTTGAATTTCATTCCAAGTCTTTAGAGGTAGAGTAAATGGTGGAATCCAATAGGGGTGATTAAATCAATTTATTGAGCAAAAATTGACATAGTATGTATGAAACTCAAATTAGTTCTATTCAACTTTCTTTGTGAGAGTGTGAGGGTCAATTTGAGATTGGATGTCTAGAATGAGGAGGAGTCCATATTTGAGTATTCATGCATGGTTGAGATCTTTGTGAATCTCTAGTTGTCTAATTTTTTAAGCTTTGTGAAAAATTGGTGGTATAGTTTGTTGTCAAATCAAATCAAATTCATTCTAAATCTCAAGTGTGAGATTATTTGGGTCAAGAGTGAGTCCAAAAGAATTGATTAAGTTTGATTTTCATGTATTTGAAACAAAACCCATCTTTTGTTCAAGAATCTCAAGTGTTGAGAGAACTAGTCAAGTGAAAAGGAAAATCTAGTGTCAAATCTTTTTCATATCCATTTCAACTTTCAAAAGAAAGAGTCATTAGTGTTTGATGAGTCCAATAGGAGATTCAATCTGATTTCTTTTGTGATTTGATTCAAAGATTGTGTGCTTTTGTCTTAGTGATCAAAGCAAAGTTTCCAAGTGACTAGTCATTAGTGTGAAGATTGATTCTTAGGTTTGTGAGCTAGATCTTTTGTAGATCATTCTAGATTATTGAAGATGTTCAAATCTAGTCTCTTGGAAGTCACAAATTACATTTATAGAATCATATCACAGGTTTTTATTCACATGGCATCAATAGGTGGCATCCTATTGAAGGAAAGAAAGGATCCTAAGTGCAACCTTTGTGGCAAGGGAGGATATATTTTCTCAAGATGCTACAAAAAGAAGACCAATCCATCCAAGGAGAACCAAGGCAAGGGGGCCGAG
Organism: Diphasiastrum complanatum; assembly: GCA_029204225.1. Classification (NCBI taxonomy): domain Eukaryota; kingdom Viridiplantae; phylum Streptophyta; class Lycopodiopsida; order Lycopodiales; family Lycopodiaceae; genus Diphasiastrum; species Diphasiastrum complanatum. Next base: position 5,317,533 of record CM055108.1, on the reverse strand, counting down.
GTGAAGGATGGAGCTTCAAGTTTGAAATGCAAATACAAGCAGGAGAAGTCCAAGGAAAGGTGTTTCCTTTTTGGAAAGGTGAAAGAGGCTTGGAGTCTCATAAGGACTTGCAAGATTTGTCTTCAAGAGTCACACATGTCAAATCTCTTAAAATTTTTCATTTGGAAATACATTGTTTGGTTCAAGATGCAAAGATAGATGTCACTTTTATGAAAGTTACCTAGATTTATTTTATGTCCTTAGAAAGTATTTTGCTTGGAACTTTAGATAAGTTCAAACTTATTGTTATGGTCCAAGAGATATCAATCAAGAATAAGGAGCGTCAATCACAAAATGAAAATAGTTTCATTTATGCTCTCATGTCAACTTATGAAGATCTATTCTACTTTGAAGGGATTTTTGTATCTCAAAGGTGGCTTAAGGCAATGCTAGTTGAGTGTGATGCCTTAAAAGATAGCAAAATATGTTTTCCTTGTAAGCTTACATTAGTTATGAAGTCAAGGAAATGGAAATATCTTCATAATGTAGGATCTTTTGGTTTCAATAAGATCATGAATGATGTGTTCATTCATAAAGATGAAAATTGTATGTTTTCAATCCTAAAGGCAAGTTGTAAACTTCTTATGAGAATAAGTGAAGCATCCAAAGTGGACACTTATATTCATAAGCAAGTAGTTAGCCTTATTGAGATGGAGATACCTTTTGATTTCAATATTGAAAAAATCATGCCAAGTTGTGGTGATTTTTGGACTTATGTTTCTAGCATAAGTAATCTTGATAATCATAGGAAGTGCATATTGAATGGTCATACCTGTTGTGATCATTATGAGACATGGAGGTCTCGGATTTCCATCAAGAAGGAGCATCATGAAGAGGATCTTAAGGAGTCATCTCAAGGTTCAAGCATGCCAAGGATTGAGGAGGAGAGACCTTCTCAAGTTGTGATTCCAAAAAGAAACTCAAGAAACATGGTTGAACCCATGTGGCTCACATTTCAAGGGAAAGAGGAGAATATCTCATGTGAAGGAGCAAGCCTCAAGGTCAAGCATCTACATGAAAATTGAAAGGAATCAATTTTGGAGGTGCTAGGATGGTGCAAAGCTCTCAAGCTCATCAAAGATGTCAACATCAAAGAAGCACTATCATGGATATGGTGATTTCAGATCAACATCAAGCTCATTGGCTGATCTTCACACCTTTGAACTAGCAAAGACCAATTCAGCCCATGGAGTCAAGTTCAAGATCATCATGTTTTCCATCAAGCTAGATTTACCAAGCTAGATTTTTGAGGAGGACTGTGAAAAATGCAAAAATAAGCTTGGTAGAGGCCAACAATCTTGTATATAGATAAACACACATGTGTGGAGCCTATTCCCACGTGTGAAAAATAGTGTACTTGTCATGTACCATAATCATATAGGTTGTACATATGATTTAATTCAAGTTCTAGTGGCTAAAAAGGCCAAAAACTAGTTTTTTAGATAGATGACACATGGCATCAATCTATTGCTTGCATGAGCCACATCCTTTGGTTAGGTGTCACATCCCATGTGTAGAGGATAGATCACATGTGTGGAATAAGCTGAAGTAGACGAATTTTGACTTCTAGAAGATTTTCAAGTAGATCTCCATATAGAAGGAAAATGGACCAAAAGTGCCCAAAATAGAAGGTTTTGCATGATGAATCATCATATGACAAAGCACCTTCACACATGTGGGATCAAAGGGATGATCAGACCACAAGCTCCCACTTATTGTATATATAGGGCCACATTTGGCCATAATGAGTGTGAGACACCAATCTTGGTTTTGGAAGCAATTTTGAGTGATTCTCTCCATTTGTCTATATTTGTTTTGATTGTTTTGATTGTTTTGAGGTTCTATCAATGTGTACTTGATTTTCAGATTGGAGTTCGTACTAAGACAAGGTTTCACACGTGTGAAACCATAAAGTACACCTACCTTCAATTAATGATTGTTCTTGTTAGGATTTTGTGTCTAGAATTGATCTAGATTGATCTTAATCTCAAGTAGATTAATAGATCAAGTCATCTGACAACCAATCCCTCTTGAGGATCAGATTAGGATCCACTCTTGGTCCTTTTTGTACTTTTTCCACATCAAGATCCACTTTTTTCACATGGTATCAGAGCTAGTTGGCTACTAGTTTTAGTAATATTTTCATTTATGGTGATATTTGGATGTTTGATCAAGTTCTAGCATGATTATGCATTGCACTGTTGATCAAATCTTACTAACCTTTGTTTTGTGAGTTGAACTTGTGGATCAAAAGCATATTTCAGGTTTATTGAAGATCAGAGGCTGAGAAGAAGCTATTTTGGATCAGATCATAACACGTAATCATTTGTTGATTGTGAGGCTTGTGCATATTCAATACTAACAATGTTCTGTTCAATGTATTGTTGAGAATCTCCACTTCTGTGGATGACCACTCTCCTTTGTGGATGAATACTCTCCTTAAGTGGATGAACTTTCTCCTTAAGTGGATGAAAAATAATCTTTGAGTGATTTTGTATTTCTCCAAAAGGCTGAGCAAAGCTCCCACTTGGATGAAAGATCCCCTTTTGGGTGATCAGATTGTCAACAATCTTTTGCATAAATTTTGGTGTACTTTGTTGAGCATGTAAGTAACTCTCCTTATGTAATTTGATTGGAGCATTTGCTAGAAGGTTTTAACCATTATGCAAATGTGTTTTTAGATTCTAAAAGGTTGAGGAACATTCTCATGAGAAGTGATCTTAGATCTACATCTAAACACCAAGATTTGACAAGCTAGTGAAGCTAGTCTTATGATTCACTAAGTGTGCTCTTTTATTCACCTCTAAAGCTTGTATTTATCATTTGCTGGACTTTATAAACTTTTAAAAGTGTGGTTTACATTTGGTTTTACAGGTTGAATCAATATCTTAATCTGTTGATCATATGTTGATCAAGTTTGTTCAATTCTAGGTATTCTTGGCAGCCTAGTCTTGTGTATTTCCTAAGAACGCAAGTAACTCTTCACACCATAACTTGATTTGGTCACTTTTTGGAAAGTTTGAGAGCCTAAGCAAGAGTGTTTTCAAGTTGGTTTGGGTCTATAATCCATTCTTAGTGTGTGCAAAGTGTTGCATGTGTTTCAATCTTCCTTTCTATGCTTGAAAACTAGCCAGGTTCAAGATAGAAGTGTCTTAGGGTCCTAGATCTTTTGAGATCTCCTTATCCATCATTTGTTGAGAGGAAAGTGAGTGCTAGGTGCATTAGGACAGAGCCTAAAAGTTGAAGAATCATTATATTCATGGCTTCCAATGGTGGGATCATGTTAGAAACTAATTATAGGTTGAGTTCATCAAACTACTCTACCTGGAAAGTGAGGATGGAATCCTTACTTGAGTTGAATGAACTCATGGACATAATTGCAGGAACTGAAGAGAGACCACCCACAGTTCAAGAGCAACAAAGTTTTGATAATAAGGCCAAAAGGTCTCTTCATATCATTAAAATGAATGTTACCAATGAACTTCTCAAGGAAGTTGATAATAGTCAAAGTGCAAGTAAGGCATGGAATGCCTTGAAGAAGCCTTGAAGAAGCTCTTTGAATCAAAGTCTGCATCTAGGGTATTGACCCTAAGGAGGCAAATATTTTCTAGTAGACAAAGAGAGGGCGAACATGCTCATGCATTTGTCTTGAGGGTAAGTCCTTAAGTGATGATCGAGCCTGCATTTATGAAAGCATAAAAGATGGTGGAATAGTCCAGGTTATGTTGAATGGTTTGCTAGATGAACATGCTAACCTTGTGCAAAGTTTTTCCATTCAAAGAGTCTTGCCAAGTGTGGTTGACTTGCAAGAAATCTTATTTGCTGAAGAACATAGGTTGCAATCAAAGCTTGATGGTGCATCCTTGCAAGGTGGAGGTGAAGAGGCTTTCTTCACAAAAGGCAAAGTCAAAGGCAAAGGTAAAGGCAAAGGGAAATGGTCCAAAGGTGGTAACTCGGATCATGATGGTCACTCTTCCTCCTCCTCTTCTACTTCTTTTAGAAAGAAAGACAAGTCAAAGTTCAAGTGCTTTTATTGTGGGATAAAAGGTCATTTTGCAAATGAATGTCATAAGAAGCAAACCAATGAAGGTAGCAAGCAAAACAACTTTTGTACTTCTAATGAGGATCTAGATTCTTGTGATTCTCTCATGATGTGTTCTTCAAGTCTAATTCAAGTGTAAGTGACAAGGATTCATGGTGGATAGATAGTGGATCTAGTTCACACATGACTAGTCACAAGGAGTTCTTTACTTCTTTGATCTCTTATGTTGGAACCAAGAAAGTTGTTCACATGCCAAATGGTGGTGAGTGTATGATCAAAGGTATTGGCTCAATTCCTATTTGCCTTTCTACTAATAGGAATGTAAGGCTTGATGGTGTTCTTTACATTCCTTCACTTTCAAGGAATTTGCTAAGTGTTGGTCAAATGTTAAAAAAAGGGTACAAGACAAAGTTTGTTGGGGATGTTTGTTTCATTACTAAGGGAGATGTCTTGATTGCTAGGGGCAATAGACAAGGTAGACTTTACAAGCTTGATGCATTTGTTATGTCTAACAAGAGGAATGAAATGGATGTTGGTGGTTCTCTCAACTGTCAATCCCTAGCATCAATAAGATTGGTAGATCTTATGCAAAGTCTAAAGAACTTCCTTATGCTAGATCTAGGTTGAGATCTAATGAGCTTCTTGGAGATAGTTATTGTTGTGCTAACTTGGCAACTTTTGGTGAATCTATGATCAATGTTTTGGATCCATTGGATCTTGAAGATGGACTAGTGCTACCTACTAGTCAAATGGAGTCATGTGGTGCTAAATTAGTATCATATTTGAACTCTTCTACTCATAGATTTCTAAGTCTTGGTGGCTCTCAATGGAACTACATGGAAAGTGCAAAAATGAAAAAGGTAAGAAGAGAGCTAACTTCATCAATGGAGGTGATGAAAACTCTTCTTTGGAAATGGTTGTTGCTAATGACTTATTTACTCATTTGGAAAGAGATGGTGCTTTGAGCATGATTGAAGAAAAAATTTCTTTTGTATCTTTATGTGATGAGTCCAAAAAAGTCATTTGTGAAACAAGTGGTGTCACATGTATTCATAAAGAAAGTAGATCAAAAGGTTCTATCGTGAGACTTGGTGAGGAAGATCTCAAGTCAAAAGGGAGAGATGAATTGAAGTGTTCAAAGTAGGATGTACTTTGAATGATGCTTTTGTGAATGATAGTGAGGGTTCATTATCATTACCTATATCATTGATTAGAAGTCTAGGTTTGACAAGAAAAAGTACTTCAATCATTCTTATGTTGAAGGAACTATGTATTCTTTTCATGGCTTCTAATGTTCGAGATTCTTCCATTTCTTATGATGCAACTATCAAGAGGGAGATTGCTAACTTTTGTGGTGTGATCATTAAGAGGGAGTCTTGTAAAGGAAAGGGCAAAAGAAGAGTGACTCTTGGGAAGATTCAAGACATGGAACTTACATCTCTTCATCAACTCAAAGGTTGCTATGATTGTGGTGGAGTGTTCATGCATGATCAAGATGGCAAAAGGTTGGATGAAGAAGACTACATGGAGCAACTCAAGTGGCAATTTCTCCAAGGCAAGGAAGATCTCATTGGTGAGCTCATTGAGGTTTGGTTTGAGCTCAAATGGGCTGGTTTGATTAGGTTTGATACTCAACTTCATCTACTCTACTTCATGTTGGATAGAATTGTAGAAATCTATCTTTTGGTTTATGATGGTGACATTGTTTTCACTAACTATAGTGAAAGGTTGAAATCAAGCAATGATGAGATCTTGTGGGATGTTAATCATGTGTTTGAGAGGGAGTATCTTCAGAGGTTCAGATCTAAAGATGTTTATAAATGAAAAGTCCTTGATGTTTTATTGGAAGATCAAGATGTTGATCTTGAATTGCTTCATCAACATCAAGAGGCAAGTAGCAATTGGAAGCTAGTCAAAAGCATCAAAGGGGAGCCACATGGGCAAAGCATTTTGGATCTGTTTTTACAGGTTCTTTAAGGTTCAAGTAAGGTTATTGGAACAGCAAGGAAGTGTCCTTTTACTTTACCTTATTTGTTTAATCTCATGTATGAACATTGTCATGTCAATGTGTTGGAATTGTCAAAATTCAATGAAACTAGTTCCATAGTTTTGCATCCTTTGGATCTTGGAGATGGAATAGTTATCATTGTTGGTTCTTATGATCAAGTACATGCATTCATTCAAATCTTGAAAGATATTGAAGTGGTCAACATGTTTACTTTTGAGCAAAGTTCAAGATCTAGCATCCTAGTGTTGGCAAATTGGCAAATTGTTGACAATGTAGGATCAAGGGTTGTATGCAAATCTTGTGGAGATACTTCAAGTATTTCAAATTCAGGTTTTGCTCATTCAAATGGAGCAGAGAACACATCATTTTGGCATTCATTCACTCGAGGGCTTTCATGGATTGGAGATCTACAAAGGCAAGGTGGTGATGGAGGTTCATTCATGGAGATACATGGTGCATTCACTATGGGCATAGTGGAATGTGGAGGAGGCATGCAAACACTTGTTGGTTACTTTCACTTACAACTTGTTTGCTGCTGTTTTACAGAGAATTCAAAGGTGGATACATGGAGGAATCCTTTCATTATAAATCTATGTTCTTTTACATGTATCCTGTTCACCATTCTATGTAAAATTGATGTAAGAAATAGTGAAGCATCCTATATGGACACTATTATCTATATCAATTATGTTATACTTCATATTGTACATATTAGAACACTTGAGAAGAGATCTATTATCATGATGGAGATCATTCTTAGGTTGGAGCAAAGTAGTGTTGTAAAACTGGCAAATTAAGTTGAAGAGGGAGTGTGAAAATTGTCAACATTTCCTAGTTAGTTTGAGGCCTAATTTGGCAATTTTTGTACATAGTTTTGGATCTAACATTTCATACTTGTGAAAGAGACCTAGATACTTTTATTTTAGTATATATTTCATGTTGAAGAAGTCTCAAACTTCAGGACCTTCGAAATGACACCAAAATCATGTTATTTGGACATATAGGCCAAATTTGGCTATTTTAGGCTACTGGTATCCTAAATTTGGGTCCTAAGTTCTAGAGAGAGGAGAGAAAGTCATCTCTCTCACCTATATTAGGCTGAAATTTGTGGAGAACAGGTTGGAGAAACTTATTGTATTGTTGAGAGAGATCAATAGATCATTGTCACAGTTTCTTCCTCCATTGAGAGCATTGCTTTGTGTATTGTCTTCAAGCTTTTGTGTATGATCTAAAGAGGTTTCCAAAAGTGGTAGGCTGCTATTGTAGGGCTGGTATGCTGTTGTTTTTGGCTGCCATCATTACCTTTTATTAGTTTCTTTTGTCTCTTGAATGCTTTGTCAAGTTCATGTGTATCAAAGGTAGCATTATGATGCTTTGCCATTTCTAGCTTTTATAGCTTGTTGTGCAAAGATCTTAGCCAAGTATTTTGGGAGTTTGGATCCATTCAGGATCCACTTTTTTCACACTTTCTAATTAATCAAATCTCTATGTGATCATCGGGTTGGACTTACACACATAGGGTGCCAAATCCCTCTCACTTATTAACTAGGGTTAGGGTTGCCTTGGGATCCGCAAACCCTCCAACATTCTCTAATGAAAGTTGGAAAGACACTTGTTGACTTTCTATCCTTATTGTTCCCTGCAAAATTTGAATTGAAGTCTCTACATGCTTGCATCCATGCATGTTAAATCTTTTGAGTAATGAAATAGCATACTTGGATTGACAAATGAAGACATAATCTAAAGATCTAAGTACTTCCATACCCAAAATGAAGTGCAAATGTCTAAGATCTACCATCTTAAACACTTTGGATAGATCTAGCTTAGTTTTCTCAACACCTTCTAAATTATCTCCACTAAGTATAATATCATCAATATAAAGTGGTAAATAGAAATGCCTTTTTCACTAAATCTTATGTACAAAGTGGGATCATACTCACTAGGAATAAATCCATAGATAAGAAAAGTATTGAGGCTTGTGTTCCAAGTTCTAGAAGCTTGTTTCAAACCATACAAGCTCCACTTGAGATGGCACACCTTGTCTTCCATACCTTGCTTAGAACCATTGCGATTTGTAAATGCTTTGGATCTCCAATTGCCTTGAAGACTCCACCTTGCATAAAGTGTTAACGGATTCAACCCATAGAATGCTGAGTGATATCTAGTTGTGGTCACACCGACTGTCTTTAAAACACACTCTCTCAGTGAAGTTGACATGCACGTAAAGCTTACACCAGTAGCTTGCCTAAAAAGAAAATATCTCATATAGATAACTCGTCTAAAGTTATAATCACAAGTGATGCAAATTGCAATTCTCACCGAAGAAGTGTCTCAACGAACATACTTTGCCCTGCCAACAACCAACCAAAGTGAGAAGCAAGAGCAATGATTAGTCTTATGGTGACCATCTTTGCCACAAGTGCAAAGGACTCATCATAATCTATGCCCTTTGATTGGGCATACCCCTTGGCTACAAGCCTTGCCTGGTGCTTAGAAACACTCCCATCTTGATTCAACTTTAGCTTAAAGACTCACTTACATCCAATCACATTCTTATCCATAGGTAGATCAATGAGCATCCAAGTATCATTCTCCATCAATGCATTGTACTCGTCACACATAGCTTGAAACCACTCCTTTAATTCTAAGGCTTCACTAACATTTGAAGTCTCTTCAAAAGATGTGATGAAAGCATAAGAAGAAGTACTTCCCTCGGCTTGCTTACCCTTGTCCTTGTATGTGAGCCTTAATGGCTCCATCCTTGACCTCGTGGATCTTCTTAGTGTGCTTGGTGTTCTTGGCTCTAGCTCCTCCTCATGATCAAGCTTCTCCTTGATCTCGGCTACCTCTCTTCCAATACAATGATTAGATGAATCACCTTCAAGCTTATGCATTCTAGTCTCATAAAAAATGATATCTCTAGAAATGACAATCTTTTGAGAAGAGGGAATGAAGATTTTGTAACTTTTGCTTGCATTGCCATAGCCTACCATGATCCCCTTCATGGATGATGGATCCTCCTTGGTTCTTGTGTCCAAAGGGACATGTACATAGCAAATACATCCAAACACCTTCAAGTTTTTGAGATTAGGCTTTTCTCCATACAACAACTCATAAGATGTTCTACCATTTATAGAGCTACATGGAACTCTATTACATAAGAAGTTAGCACACATGAGAGCCTCTCCCCCAAAAGACTTAGGTAGGCATGCATCTAACCTTAGACCTTTAGAACATTCACATAGAGTCCTATTTATTCTCTCGGCCACCCCATTTTGTTGAGGGGTGTAAGGGCAAGATAACTTCTTCTTGATCCCTTCTTGATCACAAAAGTCTTTAAATTCATTTGAGATATATTCTCCTCCATTATCACTTCTAAATTAGGTCATTCTTAGGCTTCTTAAGGTCCTAACATACACCTTTTAGGTTCAAATCAAGTTCTTCAATGCTTCCAAGGAAGAGTGAGAGTGGACATCAATTTGTTTTGAGAGTGAAAGATTTGAACAAAGAGCTTGCCTATGTTGGTGAACCTATTAAAGAGACTGAGCTTGTGCAAATAGTTTTGAATGGCTTATGTAGTGATTTTACTAATCTTGTCCAAAGCTATGCCATCATGGGAAACTTGCCTACACTTGAAGACCTTCAAAGTGTGTTGATGGCTGAGGAGAGTAGGAAGGCTCATATCAAATCAAGGATGGAGAGGCTCTCCATCAATGATGGTGATAAAAAAGCCTTATTTTTCAAGAGCAAAGGCAAAGCAAAGAACAAGGGAGGAGGATTCAGAAAGGAGCAAGCAAAGGATGGAGATCAATGAGGATCTACATCATCATCATCACAAGTCAAACCCAAGAAGGAAAAATCTAAAATCAAGTGCTACTATTGTAGCAAGATGGGGCACTATGCCTCGAAATGCTTCAAGAGGAAGCAAGTTCAAGGTCAAGCCAACATTGGACAAGAGGAGGAAGAGAGTTCTCATGAGGACTCACTCACGATGTCAACTTTTTCATCATCAGATGTCAAAGGTGAAGATCCTTGGTGGATATATAGTGGGACTATTGTGCCTTGGCTAAGGCACACAAGTTACCTTTTCCAAGCACAATCACAAAGACAAGTCATCCTCTCAAGTTGATCCACTCGGATGTGCATTTTGCTAGCACAAAGTGCAATGGTGGAGCTATAATGTTTGTCACCTTTATAGATGACTACTCAAGATATGGATGGGTATATCTACTTTCCTCTAAAGCACATGTTTTTTGAGAGTTTTGTCAAGTTCAAGACTTTTGTTGAGAAGCATCAATGATCACAAGATCAAATCCTTACAAAATCTCTACTAGGGGACATGTCCTCCAAGATTCAACTCATAAGAACTTTCTAATTTGGTTAGGTTGAATGGAAATGGCTCAATCTCGGTTCCTTCAGCTATAACTCAGCGAAAAAAAGTTCCCTTTGATCTATTCTCCTCAAATGAAACTAAATTTGGAGGTACAATCACTAGATTAGCAACTAGTAACAAGGACAAAGCCAATACTACTTAAATATAGGATCTAAGCTTGAGAAAATAAAATCTAAAGCTCACTTTTGATTAGGCTATGATACCATGAAATAATTTTACAACAAATTCAATCCCAATCAATTCTAAAAGTGATGGAGGATGCACAAATCAAAGATCTAGATCCAAACTATGAGCTAGAATCAAGACTAGTTACCAAAACTAGCTAATTTGGCATTTAACTCCACAATGGCCACATAGATTTGATCAAATACACAAAAGTAAAGTGCAGCAAGCACACTAGACCTATAATCAACTTCAGTACCTTCCAAAAATGTAATCAATGCATAAAATTACTCACATACAATAGCTATAACTCATCACTCAAAGACAATGTTGATGGAAGTGGAAAAGCTCGGTTTTTCTTCATATTTAGATGGAAATCCCATCACATCTTTATACATTTCGAGCTTGGATCTGAACATTTAGGGCATCTATGATCTTATCATACCCTAACCCTAACATCTAGCCTAATAGGTCATTGGATCCACCCTAATATGGGGTCAAGATCTCAAGATCCAGAAACAATGTAAAACATGCTATTTTTAGCTCCTAAAATTTCTCTAGCTTATCTAAGCACATTTTGGCCTCATTTCAAAGATGCTATCACAATGTAATATGAGGAATGAAGTCTTGGAAAAGCATCCTATGCTATTTGGCATGTGTGGAATATATTTACATGGCCATCTAGCCAATTACAATGCATGTGACCAAAATTGATCAAGCTAGAAATTTCAATACTCCTCCTCACAATCTAGCTAGATGATAACATAAATTTACTAATTAAGCCAAGGGCTGATCTAAGCTTCAAAAAAGCATTCCTTTAGAGAGGCTTTTTCAATATATCAGCAATGCATTCTTCACTTGAAACATGCTCCAATAAGACCTCCTTAGATTGGACTTTTTCTCTTACAAAGTGGTGAGCAATTTCTATGTGTTTGCTCCTTGCATGGTATATTGGATTTGATGCTAGGTTTTGGGCTGAGATGTTGTCATTCTAGATGAGTAGAATGACACCTGATCAGATCACTTTGATCTCCTCAAGCAACCTCTTGATCCATAGTACTTCCTTGGTTGTGGTTGTTAGAGCCTTGTACTCGGCCTCGGTTGATGAAAGATATATTGTTTTTTGCTTATTTGATAGCCATCCAAAAGGTAGACACTTATGGATACCATCTTCAATGATAGGGAAATAGATTCAATGAAACAAGATAAATTGTACAAGATATGATCACAACTAGCTATCCCACTCTCGTTGGGACTTGAGATGAATCACTCTCTGATTTCTCAACAAGATCTAAGGTGATCTTGAGCTTGATCAATCTTCAAGATCCAAACTAGATCCAAACCTAGCTCAATTTACTATAGATTTGATCAAAACTAGTCTCCTCCTTGGTCTCAACTTCACAAGAAGGGTGAATCTACCTATATTGAATCAAAAGCACTTTAGAGCACAAAAATGTCTCGCAAATCAATCCCTCTAAATCCAAGTTGAATCACATTGACATATTCACTCACAAACCTATCCAAAATCGAGTAAAAAAGAAACACAATTTTCAATAGTTTTGCATTTCTAGATGAAGAAAACATCAAAACACTTGATTTGAACCTAAAATGTGTATGTTAGGACCTTAAGAAGCCTAAGAACGACCTAATTAAGCTCGCAAATGGCTGATCCAAATTCCTAAAGAGTGGGGGCATTCAAATCATTACAAAAATCTCTACTAGGGGACATGTCCTCCAAGATTCAACTCATAAGAACTTTCTAATTTGGTTAGGTTGAATGGAAATGGCTCAATCTTGGTTCCTTCAGCTATAACTCAGCAAAAAAAGTTCCCTTTGATCTATTCTCACTCTGGAGGTACAATCACTAGATTAGCAACTAGTAACAAGGACAAAGCCAATACTACTTAAATCTAGGATCTAGGCTTGAGAAAATCAATCTAAAACTCAATTTTGATTAGGCTCTGATACCATGAAATAATTTTACAGCAAATTCAATCCCAATGATGGAGGATGCACAAATCAAAGATCTAGATCCAAACTATGAGCTAGAATCAAGACTACAAGATCCAAAAACAATGTGAGACATGTTATTTTTAGCTCCTAGAATTTCTCTAGCTTATCTAGGCACATTTTGGCCTCATTTCAAAGATGCTATCACAATTTAATATGAGGAATGAAGTCTTGGGAAAGAATTCTATGCTATTTGGCACGTGTGAAATCTATTTACATGGCGATCTTGCCAATTACAATGCATGTGACCAAAATTGATCAAGCTAGAATTGTAAAATTTCAATATTTGATTATTCACAATATGAAATTTTTTCAATATTTGCTATTCTTGTTATGGATGTTTCTGATGTGTGTCTAAATAGTTGTGACCTGCAACATTTCCTGCATATCATGCAAGAAATCTGTTGCAGCTTGAACCTTGAGACCTTTGAGTCCAACAGAGATAGGGGAACGAGGCTAAAAGCCATATAAGAGCATAAAAGGACTAAAACCAGTTGCAGAATGCTTCATACTATTGTATGTGAACTCACCCATTGGGAGATACTTTTCCCAGTCTAATTGTCGCCTGGAAACATATGCGCGAAGCATATCTTCCATCGACTGGTTGACACATTCGGTTTGACCATCGATTTTTGGGTGATCCGTAGACGATAGACTTAAAGTAGTTTCCAATCTTTCAAAGACCGCCTGCCAAAACTTGCCAGTGAACTTGGAATCACGATCACTAACAATATTGTTCAGCAAACCATACAACCTGAACAACTTTTCAGCAAAAAGTTGAGCAAGTTCAGAAGCTTTGATAGTAGTTTTTGTTGGAATAAATTGTGCCATTTTGGTTAGCCTGTCAACTACTACCCAAATAGCACCGTGACCCTTCCCTGACTTAGGAAGTCCGACCAAAAAATCCATGTAAATACTTTCTCATTTCTTGTTGGGAATTTCCAATGGATGCAACAAACATTTGAGTCTTTCCACTTTATTTACTTGGCATTGTTCACACTTTTGAACGTATGCCTCGATGTGACCTTTCATTTTTGGCCAATAAAATTCTCTTTTAACAAGGTCGAGCGTCCTCTGTATACCAGAGTGTCCCACGCTGGGACTATCGTGACACTCGTGCAGGATTTGGGCCCTAATGTCCGCGATATCAGGCGCACAGAATTCCCCTCTACGGAAAAGCAAACCATTCCTAATGGAATAATCATCAAGTATCTTCTCTTCGCGAGATTTCTTGGAATCCTGCTTTCCAAGATTGCCTCTCATTAAAGAGCTTCCTGCCAATTTATCTTGCCAAATATGACCGAAAAACTCATCGGTCCGACAAAGATCTCGTAGAGAAAAAAACATAATTGATTAACTTCTCCAATCCGGCTCAAAGCATCAATGACACAATTCGACGTACCTCGATGGTACTTAATGTCGAATTCGAACTCTTGAATAAGCTCCGACCAACGAGCCTTACGACCCCTAAGGTCTGAGATATCACATATATACTTAAGAGATTCATGATCTGTCATTACCATGAATTTGGATCCGTACAAATAATGTCTCTAGATCTTTGACAACAAAAAGTTTCTTTTCGTAAGTAGAATACCTACTTTGAGCTGAGTCCAATTTCTTGCTCTCAAAAGCCACAAGTCTACCATCCTGGTAAAGGACTGCACCTACCGCATAGTCACTAGCATCTGTTTCCACTAAGAAAGATCCACTAGGGTCCACTATGTGTAAGATAGGGGCTGTAGACACAAGCTTTGATTAAGTTCATCAGTTCAAACAACAAGGGGACTGATTTTCAAATGCTTTCTGGCCTTCTTCTTATTACCCTTTTTAGTTTTCTGTTTGGCTTTCTTCACTCCCTTAAGAAGATTCGTTAGAGGCAATGCAACTAAGGCATAGTCTTTAATGAATTTATGAAAAAATCTTGTGAAGCCTAGAAAAGATTTTACTTCCCTAATGGTTTTCAGAATAGGCCAGTCATGAACTTTTTGGACATTATCGTAGTCGATCTCAAGACCTCGATCGGAAACGATATGTCCCAAATACTTGAGTCGAGTTTGAAAGAACTCACATTTAGACTCCTTAGCATAAAGCTTTGTCTGCCTTAGATTATCTAAGACTTTATGCAAATGCGCTTCGTGCTCCTCAAGAGTCTTACTGTAAATCGGTATGTCATCTAAAAATACCACGAGAAACTTCCCCAGATATGGACAAAGAATATCGTTCATCATCTGTTGGAAGGTTGCCGGGGCATTAGTTAGACCAAAGGGTAAAACTAAAAATTCGTAATGGCCATACCTAGTACGAAAACCAGTTTTGGAAACATCCCCCTCGTGTATTCTAATTTGATGGTATCCAGACCTAAGGTCCAATTTGGTGAAATATATAGCACCATTCAATCGGTCCATTAAGTTGTCCATCCTAGGCAAGGGATAGTAGTTCTTAATTGTCATTTTATTAAGCTTTTTGTAATCGACACAAAGAAGAACACCACTGTCTTTCTTGCCGGTTAGCAAAACAGGAGCTCCCCAAGGGAATTTACTAGGCCAAATATGGCCTTTACGTAATAACTCCTTAAGTTGACTAGCAACTTCATCTTCTTCCTTCGGGCTCATCCTGTAGGAAAATAGTGATACAAGAGAGCTGTCGAGAAGGAGATCTATGTGATGGTCTACACCCCGTGAGGGGGGAAGACCCTCAGCCAACTGCTCAGGGAATATATCGCTATACTCCTTCCTAAGTCTCTTAAAGATTTTACCCTCAGGCGAAGATTCTAAATTATCATCAGTAAAAGATAAAGCTTTAGGAAAAGTTGATACATCAACATTAACATTATGAGTACTAAAAGCATCTATGTAAGATTCATCTTTTAGATAACATAAATACGAAGAATACTCAAAATTTAAAATACATTGATTCGCTTCATGAGCAGTTACAAAAGGTAGATCAGGCTCATCGCCTTTAAGACAAACCCATGAGTCATTATGCAAGAAAGAAATACAATGAGATACATAGTCTCTCTTTAAGGACTCATTCCTAGCAAAAAACCACTCTTTTTCCAGGACTACATCCACCTTATCTAGATTCATGAGATGAAAAGATAAACTATCTACATAGTCTTGAATCTTCAACGGCACGTGGGGGACAAAGTGGTCCCAGACCTGCTGCTCCCCACCAACTGCCATCCTAACCACATACTTGTGGTCACTTGGTGTGGTTGCCAGCTGCAGCTTCTGCACCAACTTAGCATTAATAAAATTATGCGTAGAACCGTCGTCAAAAAGAACACTCACAAGTTGGCTGCCTACGAACCCACTCATACGAATGAGGTCGTGAGGTCCAAACACTGTAGTATTAAAACAACAAGTCATACAAACTGTTTCATCTTTAAAAAATACATCAATACAAGAAATAGAAGAATTACCTGGTGCCTTAAAAGAGCGGCCACCCTTCTTCCGTCTCTTCGGACAGTCCTTAGAAAGGTGCCCTTTCTCCATGCAGGAGAAACACAACCTGTCGTTTTTGGCCTTGTCGAAGTCCGCCCTCTCCAACCGAGGGCGCTTCTTTTTATTCCCCAAAGAAGAAGCTTCGCCGACCATGTGCTCCTTGCCCTTTTTGAAAGAAGGACCGGCAGAGGATCTGTCTTTGGCCTCGAGCTTTGGTTGCTCTTTGTGGGTTATCGTGTGCGTATCGTCGAAAATCCGAGTGAAACGCACAACATCCTCTAGGGACTGTGGCTGATTACGACGTACCTCCAACTGATATTCCTTGGGCAAGCCCAAGATGAAATGCAGCTTAAGGAGCACCCCGTCTATGCAGTTAAAAAACCGCGAAGCAGCCTCTTGGAAGTCTTGTAAGTAGACGTCCAAGGGCTTCGTCCCCATTTGCAATGTAGCAAATCGACGATAATATTCAAAATCGTCTAGGACAGGCATAAAGGCAGCCACTACTTGGAAGTCATCCCAAGTGGTTGGGACTGTAGCTCGGTCTTTAAGATGCTGCCACCAAGAATACGCTTTACCGTGTAAAAACATGATGGCCGTCGAAATACGCGAGCTATCAGGTAGATCGTGCATGGAAAAATGCGATGTCCATCAATCTAGCCAGGCTTACACCACATCTTGGTGTCTGTCCTTCTTCTCTTCGGTAAAAAATTCCAGAGTAAACATCGGATTTAGAAGAGCTTGTCGAGACTGGGACATAGCCTGAATCTCGGCCTTTGCCCGTTCATGCTTTGAATGCATGTCCACAATTTGTTGCTGTAACAAATTTATGGCACTCGTCATGTTCTCCATATTAGTCCCAACGGGACTTGGAGCTCTAGTCTCATACATAGGGGTGTCCATGGATAAAGGAGAAGCTGGCAAAAAACTAGAGGAAAACGGAGGGCTACGGTGTAAAAATTGCAAAAAGGGAAAAGCTAGTGCACAGGGCCTCAAGAAATATCCAACTTGAGAGCAAAAGAATTCTTCAACAACTTGGGGGAATGAGGGAAAGGAAGTGAACGTACCTCATTTACCCCCTCCCCTAAGCTCCTCTCCTCCCTCATGCAAAAAGGACAAGTGGGGCCCAAGAAAGACCCCATTTGTCCCTTCTAGACCTTTTTAGCCATGTGGGGCCACCAAAAGGTGCCACATGGTTCATGGACCCCAAAGATTTATGAAAATTAGTTCTGGCTCTTTCTCCCCTCTCCAATTACTACGTACTTGAAGAAACAAAGTGTTTCTGAATACAAAGCCTTGCTAGCTTACGACCCCTCGCTTGACGAGCATGTTCGCGAACTCGAACATCTGAAGACACTAAACACTAAGAGTTTTGTGAACACGAAAGTCAACGAAGACGGTGACGAACATGTTCGCGAACTCGAACATCTGAAGACACAAAACACGAAGAGTTTTGTGAACACAAAAGTTAACGAAGATGAAGACCAACGGTTTGCGAACATGAACGATCCATGAACGAGATTCCCTTGCGGTCCTATACGAGAGAAAGGCGAACGAGGTAAACGAAACCAACGGTGGAAACGAAACCCGTTCTGTCCTCACGCTCCAAGGAGTACCACCAGAGATCATGCAAGTACCAGAAGTACAGAGATCTGACCTGATGGCATGACGTCAGCAGATACTCCCTAGGTCATGGCTAAACTGCCACTCTTGTAATTCTTTGGTTAGTTGTAGATGGTTAATCACTCTAATCTTAGATTTGCATAGAGAGACTATACTTACTGAATGATACTTGACATATATCGATAGGATACACAGTGTGTAACTAAGCAAGAAAGAAGAACAAGAAGTAGTATGATGCTAGTAAGCTCCGCTTGCGTGCGAGAAGATAATTTTGTCTAGGATCAGAAGATCCAATTGTCTGCTAGTAAAGTGAGACTACTACTTGTGAGAGAGCCGTGCTTCTCTCACGCCAATGCACTGCGTGGATTCGCATGTAATGCCTTGAAGAAATCTGAAAAAATCAATATAGATTATTTTTCTGGTTGTGTCTAATCTTGGATGTCGAATGCTTATGTTGTTTATTTTAATATGTCTGAGTTTTCTTGTTCCATTTGAATTTTGCACCTTGGTTGAAATGAAGTCGAATGCTATATTAATTTTATGAACGTAGATCAGTAGTACCTGACTACCCTCTGGAGGATTGTAGGAGTGTTTCAGTTGGCAGTGCCCAGCGAATGCATCTGAACTCCATCTGAATCTCGAAGGAGAGTCGCGAATGTTTCATGAATTTTTCTTCTCACAATTCTCATCATTCGTATCGTAGCACCGTTCGACTCCCAACAGTGGTATCAGAGCGCTGATTTGATTCTCATCAGTGGTATCAAAGCCGCCTGTCATATTCTGACATAGCCGAAAAGCTAGCAGATCCAGGAGGCCAAGCATTCAGACAATCAATCAAACAACAAGAAAAACAGACTTCAAGAAGCAATGGCTTCAATCAACAGCATGCAGAACAAGATCTGCACTATATTTAATTCTTCAATATCTGACTTTCTAGCCTGTTGAATGAAAGAACAGGACCCTAATGGAAGCAGCCAAATGCATGATGGCCTATTCGAAGGCTCCAAGGGCACTATGGACTGAAGCAGTAGCTACAACCGCATACATCCAGAATATGATAGGTAAATCTGGTGTTCCTCACACGACACCACATGAGCTATGGTGGGGTAGAAAGCCCAACCTGTCTCATGTCAGAATATTTGGCTGTGCAGCATATGCACATATTCCTGATAAGCTGCGCAAGAAGCTTGATGAGAAAGCCGAGCAAGGATTTCTGGTAGGTTATGACAATAATTTGTCATACTACAGAATCTACATGCCAGACACGAACACTGTAAAAACAGTGAGGCATGCCAAATTTGACAAGAGCAGGACAATGGCCAACGAAGACCCTGTTAGCTATGAAAATCTAGAAAGACAGTACTATGACCTACCGCCAACGTCGGAGGGAGTAGAGGACGAACACAAAAACGAAGATTTTTGAGTCGTCTCCCATTCAAGTGACGAATCAGACGAAGAAAGATTCGAGAGGCAGCCTGCCGCCGCAGTTCCTGTAAACCAAGATGGTTCCGGACCGAGCAGAGTAGACAAGGGAAAAGGCATAGCTGTTCCGGTAGTATCTCCTAGAAGGTCGACAAGACCACAAAGAGCGCCAGCAAGATTTGTGCTAGGCAACTCAACATTCACATCAGAAGAATTTTGCGGGTTCAGTGGCGAACCACAGACATTCGAGGAGGCGATTGAAGGTCAAAAAAAGGACAAATGGATCCAAGCCATGAACGAAGAGATGGAGTCCACGAGGAAGAACCAGGTATGGACGTTGGAGCCATTACCTCATAAGCGCAAGACTGTCAAATGCAAATGGATTTTCAAACTCAAATATGGACCAGACAGGAGTGTGACGAAATACAAGGCAAGACTGGTAGCGAAGGGTTTCTCTCAGAGATACGGTATTGACTATTCTAATTAAGCCTTCTCTCCTGTCGTCAAACATTCATCCGTATGTCTAATGTTCGCATATGCAGCAGCTTATGACCTCAGGATCCACATTGTGGACGAGAAGATAGCCTTCTTGCATGGTGAATTAGATGAAGAGGTCTACATAGATCAACCCCCAGGATTTGTCTCAAATTCACTTCCTGACTATGTATGCAGAATGCATAGAAAGATCTATGGTCTGAAGCAATCAGCCCGACAATGGTACAAGAAGAAGATCAGGCCCTGAAATCATTGAGATTCAAGCATCTGTTGGCTGACTCTAATGTGTATATCAGAGTTACAGATGGACAGATCATCATAGTGGCTGTATATGTGGACGACACTCTGATACTTTGCAGGAGTGAGAGACTAATTGCTGAAGTAAAGATAGACATCTCGAAACATTTCGAGATAGTAGACCTGGGAGAAGCCAGGTGTTACCTAGGCTTACAAATTGAAAGGGACTATGAGGGAGGCAAGTTATACCTTCTCCAGTCCTGATACACCCAGAAAATCCTAGAGGACTTTGGGATGCTGAACTGCAAAGGAGCGAACACTTCAATGCTCGCAAAAATGGTGCTAACAAATGACGACTGTCCAAAGACTGAGGAAGAAAGAGAACAGATGCAGCTCACTCCCTACAGAAGGCTGATAGGTTCACTGATGTACCTTGTAGACAACACACGTCCTGATACTGCTTATGTAGTATTCAGGATGAGCCAATTCTGCACAAATCCAGGCTTGACACATTGGAAAATTGCGAAACAAATTTTGCAATATCTTCAATTAACGAGGGATTATGGCTTGTGTTATTGTTGTGGTGCAGGTCTCGGGATACTTTCCTACAACGACGCTAGCTGGACATCTCTCAGGGACGACTGTAAAAGCGTTTTAGGAGGATGCACCATCGCATCAAGAGCAAAGTTCTCTAGGTCAGCAAGAAGCAAACCATTGTAGCCCAGTCATCCTGCAAAGCAGAATACGTAGCAGCAGCAAAGATGGCCAACAAGATAATTTGGCTAAGGCAGTTCCTGGATGAATTGGACAAAACAAGGAACAAGCCACTTGTCTTGTAGATGGACAACACCTCTGCAATACACCTCACGAAGGATCTCGTGTTCCATTCCAAGATGAAACACATTGCAATCAAGTATCACTTGATCAGGAATCTGATTGAGAAGAAGATGATGCAGACCATCTTCATCAGAACGAAAGATATGGTTGCTGACATCTTCACACAGGCTCTGGACAAAGGACTCTTTGAGAGACAAAGGAGCAGTCTCGGGATCATAAAGCTACCATGCTTTGAGAGGGAGCTGAAGAATCAAAGTGTTTCTGAATACAAAGCCTTGCTAGTTTATGGCCTTTCGTCTGACGAGCATGTTCGCGAACTCGAATATTTGAAGACACGAAACATTCAGAGTTTTGCGAACACGAAAGTCAACGAAGACGATGACAAACATGTTCACGAACTTGAACATCTGAAGACACAAAACACGAAGAGTTTCGTGAACACGAAAGTTAACGAAAATGAAGACCAACGGTTTGCGAACACGAACGATCCATGAACGAGATTCCCTTGTGGTCCTATACGAGAGAAAGTCAAATGAGGTAAACGAAACCAACAGTGGAAACGAAATTTGTTCTGTCCTCATGCTCCAAGGAGTACCACCAGAGATCATGCAAGTACCAAAAGTACAGAGATCTGACCTGATGGCATGACGTTAGCAGATACTCCCTAGGTCATGGCTAAACTGCCACTCTTGTAATTCTCTGGTTAGTTGTAGATGATTAATCACTCTAATCTTAGATTTGCATAGAGAGACTGTACTTACTAAATAATACTTGACATATATCAATAGGATACACAGTGTGTAACTAAGCAAGAAAGAAGAACAAGAAGTAGTATGATGCTAGTAAGCAATCAAGACAAACACATATAGAAGCTCCGCCTGCGTGCGAGAAGGTAATTCTATCTAGGACCAGAAGATCCAATTGTCCGCTAGTAAAGCGAGACTACTACTCGAGAGAGAGCCATGCTTCTCTCACGCCAACGCACTGCGTGGATTCGCATGCAGTGCCCTGAAGAAATCAGAGAAAATCAATATAGATTATTTTTCTGGTAGTGTCTGATCTTGGATGTCGAATGCTTATGCTGTTTATTTTAATATGTCTGAGTTTTCTTGTTCCCTTTGAATTCTGCACCTTGGTTGAAATGAAGTCGAATGCTATATTAATTTTATGAACGTAGATCAGTAGTACTTGACTACCCTTTGGAGGATTGTAGGAGTGTTTCAGCTGGCAGTGCCCAGCGAACGTGTCTGAACTCCATCCGAATCTCGAAAGAGAGTCACGAATGTTTCGTGAATTTTTCTTCTCACGATTCTCATCATTCGTATCGGAGCACTGCTCGACTCCCAACAGTGGTATCAGAGCGTTGATTCGATTCTCATCAGTACTGTAGCTCTCTCCACTCCTTTGGAGATCTGCAGGTACAAAGAGGGAGGAAGAATAAAGTACGACCAAGAAGGACATGCCTCCAACATGAGTAAAGATAATTCACCTTATATTTGGGATTACAAACTAAGAGTTCAAAGTTTAGCTTGTTAAGACTAAAAGTTTGAAACTTAGAATAGAATTTTATTGAAAAAGCTTAACATCTTAGATTTTTCTTTTGAAAACTAAAAAGAGGTGTAAAAATTACAACAAATAAGGATCCTAAAACATTTGAAATGATGAGGGAAACAATAGATTATGATTTCATAAGATTAGCACAAGTTGAACCATCAAAATCCATCAAAAATCTATGCTTGAACCTCACTAAATGGCCCAAATCCTTGAAGAAGGCTTCACACGTGTGAAAGTACGGCCTCCCACAGTCTGAATACTGTACACCAGACCTACATTCAATCATATAATCATTAGTAATCACAAGTACTCAAACAATTATGAACATAGAGAGCAATTGCACCATTATGAGAGAAACAACATGAAATTGCTTGATTGATTTTGGTGAGATATCATCACCTATATATACATGATCCATCACGGTTTTGGGCAAGTATGAGTAGCCCAAACCTATCCCTAATGCTAATTTTGGTGGATCTTTCATCCCTACCAAGTTAGGGTTGGAATCTTGGAGATCCCTCAACAATGCAAAAATTACCAAAAATAGCTCCTATTTTTTCTCCCTTGTATCTAAGCATAATTTGGACTCATTCCAAAGGTTCTAACACTTAGGTCTACTTGAGAACATCCTTATGAATGGAATCCTATGCTATTTGGCATGTGTGACAAGCCACATCATGACCATCTAACTATTTACAAGTCATATGACCAAAACTAGTCAAGCTAGAATTGTGAATTTTTAACACTCCTCCTCACTATCTAGCTTGGTTCAATCATTGCTTTACTAATCACTCCAAGTGATGATCTGAACTTCATAAAAGGTGTCTTTTGAAGTGGTTTAGTGAGTAGATCAGCTACACATTCATTGCTTGGAACATGCTCCAAAGCAATCTCCTTGGCTTGCACCATTTCTCTCACAAAGTGATGGCATATCTCAATGTGCTTAGATCTTGCATGGAAGATTGGGTTAGATGCAAGGTGTTGGGCTGATATATTGTCATTGTAGATGATTGGTGCCTCCTCTGAATCCACGATCTTTAGCTCAACCAATAATCTCTTGATCCAAAGTACCTCCTTTGTAGTGGTTGTCAAAGCTTTGTACTCGGCCTCGATTGAAGATAGAGATATAGTTTCTTGCTTTTTTGAAAGCCATGAAACCACACCTTCTCCTTTGAAAGTTGAATAGGCACTTGTTGATTTCCTATCCCTCTTGTCCCCTGCAAAATCTGAATCACTAAATGCATGAAGGTTAATCACATCTCCTCTATATAGAATCCCAAAATCCAATGTATCCAAGATGTATCTTAGAATCCTCTTAGCCTTTTTCCAATGGATATTCAATGGCTTTTGCATGGATTGGCTCAACCTACATACACTAAAGCTAAGATCTGGTCTAGTTATAGTGATCCACATTAAGGAACCTATAAGTTGCCTAAACAAAGTGATGTCCATGAAGGATATTTCATCATCTTCATTTGGCACTTTTACATCTTGCTCCATTGGTGTGTCAACACTTTTGCATACTTCCATCTTAAACTTCTTCAAAAGACTTTGAGCATAGTTTACTTGACTTATAAAGATAAAATCAGACCCTCTAAGTACTTCTATGCCTAAGATGAAGTGAAGACACCCTAGATCTACCATCTTGAACTCTAAGGATAGATCTATCTTGATTTTTTCAATACCATCAACACTATTTTCACTAATGATGATGTCATCTACATAAATGAGTAAAAGTACAATACCAACATCATCAAACTTAATGTAAAGAGTGGGATCATATTCACTTTGAACAAAAGAAAGTGAAATAAGATAGCAATGTAGTCTTGAATTCCAAGATCTCGAGGCTTGCTTCAAGCCATAGATGCTTCTTTGGAGATGGCATACTTTGTTCTCCATTCCATGCTTGATGAACCCTTGTGGCTGCTCCATATAGATATACTCTTCCAAAAAACCATTCAAGAAAGCATTAGAGACATCCATTTGACATAGAATCCATCCAAAATGTAATGCAAGTGCAATGATTAGCCTTATTGTGACCATCTTGGCCACGGGTGCAAAAGTTTCCTCATAGTCTATCCCTCTCTCTTGAGCATAACCTTTTGCAACTAATCTTGCTTTATGTTTGTTAACACTCCCATTTGCATTCAACTTAATCTTGAAGACACACTTGCATCCTATTACATTTCTTTGAGGTCTCTTAACAAGCAACCAAGTTTCATTCTCAATCAAGGCATCATACTCATCCAACATAGCTTTATACCATTCTTTGGAGTTCAATGCATCTTCAACATTAGATGGTTCTTCAAAACTAGATAAAGCATAAGAAGTGGATGAGATACCCTCAACTTGCTGTCCTTTGCCTTGATATGTGAGCCTTGATGGCTCCACTTTTGCCCTTGAAGATCTCCTTGGTGTGATAGGTGGGTTTGGTGCTTGCTCCTCCATGAGCTCCTCCTCAAAACCAAGATCTTGCTCCTCGGCCATCTTCTTCTTGATTGTTGGAGCACTTGAGCCTTCTTCAAGCATATGCATATGATGTTCATCAAAGATGACATCCCTTGAAACAACAAATTTGTTCAAGGATGGGAGATAGACTTTGTAGTCCTTGCTTGAGCTTGCATATCCAGGCATGATCCCTCTTGTGGAAGATGGATCCTCCTTGATTCTTGTTTCCAATGGCACATGCACATAACATATACACCCAAAAACTTTCAAGTGATTAAGATTGGGTTTCTTTCCATACAACATCTCATAAGGAGTTTTGCCTTCAATTGCTTTGCAAGGCACCCTATTCATCAAGTAGTTTGCACATACAAGAGACTCACCCCAAAAGGATTTGGGCAAACAAGCATCTAATCTTAAAGCCTTAGAACATTCACATAATGTTCTATTCCTTCTTTCAGCAACTCCATTTTGTTGAGGAGTGTAAGGACAAGAAGTCTCTTTCTTGATCCCTTCCTCCTTACAAAAGGCCTTGAACTCATTGGAGATGAATTCTCCACCATTGTCACTTCTAAAAGAATCTTGATGCTATGATTATGATGCTTTTTCACAAACAACTTGAACTTTACAAAAGTATCAAATACTTGAGACTTGAAGGAAAGTAAGAACACCCAACAATATCTTGAGTAGTCATCAATGAAGGTTAAAAACATGGATGAACCTCCATTAGATTTGGTGCTAGCAATGTGCACATCCGAGTGTATGAGTTCAAGAGGATGAGATGACTTTGTGATGGAGTTAGGAAACACCTTCTTATGTGCCTTGGATAAGGCACAAGCTTCACAAACCTTGTCTTCCTTCCCAATAGACCTTGGTAGGCCTAAAGCATACTCCTCCTTGATCATAGCCTCCATGGAACCCGAGTTGACATGTCCAAGTCTTTTGTGCCATAAAGTAAAGGTAGATATCTTGCTCTTCTAGGCCAACATGACAACATTAGTATCCACAAATGCATCCAACTTATAAAGTGTGAAAAATTGTCAACTAGTAGTATTTTCCTAACTTGAGATTTTGTAGGCCTATGGCCAAATAAAAGTTAGAGATAGGTTCATACATGTATGTAGAGGCCCAAAGTATGTGTACACTACTTTTGAGGTCACATTAATTAGAGGAGGTCGAGTGTGGAGCTCTTCTATTGGCTCATAATTTGGTGCATTCCTATTTGACCAAATTTCTAGGTATATGGGTGAATCCTATTGGACCCCAATTTTAGCCTATCATAAGACAAGTGGCCAAGAGGCACTATGGCTGCTATAAATAGCCATCTCCACGAGTATGTACACATCTCATTTTCATTCTGTTGAATGAATGTTATGCTCTTTGAAGATCCATCTTCTTCTCTCTCACTTTTTTGTTCATATCTTGCATTCTAGCCACTAGAATTGTGATTTCTTTGTTGCTATGGCTTCATACGTGTGAAATGCAGGTTGTAGGCTCTGAAGTACGGACAGGGACAGCAAGTTTCTGTTTGTGGAAACTTATGATCAGATTTTGATGTTTAGTTGATGTTTAGTATGCTTAACATCACAATTTCTATCATTTTTTCAATCTAGATGTGCATAACTTCCATGGCCAAGATCTTTATGAAACTTTAGCATCTTTTGGATCTGAGTTTTTTCACATGGTATCAGAGCATTAGGCGGCCAAATGTGCAGGTTTTGCCAGATTTAGAAGAGATTTGTGGGCGAGTTTGCTTTTGTAGCATTCCAATCAAGTTTCTAGCTAAAAATCTTGTTGATTTATGTGTAGAAATTGGATCTTTGTGATCAAAACATCATTTGTATGCATTTCAATTGAAGTAGGGCGAATTCCCTCTGTACTTATCAGAATAAGGAGACAAAAATTGTTTTGGAAAGAGGGAGATGCAAGATCCAACAAGATCCTATTAGTTTTCCATTCTAGCATATAGTTTTTTGATTCAATTTCTTGCTTCTTCATGTCAAAAACTTCAAAATTGATGTAACCCTCTGATTTTCAGTTTGCTGAAAGATTCAAGAGTGTATTTCAATCTTAGGAGTGAGGGAAAAGCAAGTATATTGAGGTTTGGTCTTGGTTTGATCAAGAAATCATAAAACTAGTGGCTAAAATTAAGGAAAAAGTGAGGAAAAGAGAGAAAAAGTAAGGTTTTAGGTTCCAAATCTTTGTGATTTCTTCTTGTGTTTCATTTGTTGATTCAAGAGAGTGCTTAGTGCATTGGAACAGGTCAAAGATCAGAGATCAATCATTGCAACATGGCTACAAATGGAGGCTACATGTTGGAAAGCAATGATAGGCTTACCTCCCTCAACTATTCTACTTGGAAAGTAAGGATGGAGTCTTTGCTTGAGATGAATGAGTTGATGGATATTGTTGTAGGTGTGGAGGAGAGACCTTTGGCACCTCAAGAACAATTGAGGTATGACAAGAGGGCAAAGAAAGCCCTTCACATGATCAAGATGAATGTGACAAATGAGCTTATCAAAGAGGTTGGTAAGTGCACATCATCTAGTGAAGCTTGGGAAGCCTTGAAGAAGGTTTATGAATCCAAGTCTACTTCTAGAGTGTTGACTTTAAGAAGGCAAATCTTTTCTTGTATGCAAAAGAAGAGTGAGAATGGACATGCTTTTGTTTTGAGAGTTAAAGCATTGAATGATGAGTTAGCATGCATTAATGATGGCATAAATAATGAGGAGCTTGTTCAAGTGATTCTCAATGGCTTGTTGGATGATCATGCTAATCTTGTTCAAAGTTATGCTATCCAAAAATGTTTACCAAGTGTTGGAGACTTGCAAGAGGTCTTGTTGGCTGAAGAATTCAGGTTGCAAGCAAGAGTGGGAGCATCTTCTACATCTCAAGGAGGAGAAGAGGAGGCAATGTTCTCTAAAGGCAAGTTCAAGGGCAAAGGTAAAAGCAATTGGTCTAAAGGGCAAGACCAAGGTGAGCACTCTACTTTTGGCAAAAAGAAGGATAGATCTAAGCTAAAATGTTTCTATTGTGGAGTCAAAGGGCATTTTGCTAGTGATTGTTTTAAGAAAAAGAGGGATCAAGGGGAAAAGCAAACCAATCTAACTATTGATGAGGGTGGGGATGAGCTTCTTTCAAATGATGCTTTTGTTATGTCATCTTGCTTGTTGGCTAATCATGGAGACATTGATCCTTGGTGGATTGATAGTGGAGCCACTTCTCATATGACATATCATAAAGAGTATTTTTCATCTTTAATGGCATTTGATGGTGATAGGAAGGTAATCTATACCGCAAATGATGGTGAGTGTGCAATCAAGGGGATTGGCACAATTCCTATTTCACTTTCTACAAATAGGAATATAGAATTGAAAGATGTTTTGCTCATTCCATCCATTACCAAGAACTTACTTAGTGTAAGCCAAATGCTTGACAAAGGATTCAAAGTTGAGTTTGATGGTGATGCTTGCTTGATCAAAAAGGGGTGTAGTATCATTGCAAAAGGGAAAAGGCAAGGGAAATTGTTCAAGCTTGATGCATGTGTTGTTGCTAACCAAGTTGGATGCATGGCAAATGAACAAATGTCAATTCAAGAGGTATGGCATAAAAGGATGGGACATCTCAACTACAAGGCCTTGGAGGTAATAGCCAAAAAGGAGGTAGTAAGGGGACTTCCCAAGTCTCTTACTTGCTTGAATCATGTTTGTGAAGAATGTGCTTTGTCTAAATCACATAGATTGCCATATACTAGATCTATATCTAGATCTAAGATGCCTTTTTCTCTCTTGCATTCGGATATTCATGGTGTTACTACAATTAGCAATGGAGGTGCTAAGATGTATGTAACTTTCATTGATGATTTTAGTAGATTTTGTTGGGTTTATCTACTAAAGAGCAAGGATGAGGTGTTTGATGTGTTTGTCAAGTTCAAAGTTGCTATTGAGACTCAATTTACAACCAAAATCAAATGCTTGAGGAGCGACAATGGTGGTGAATACATTTCTAACAAATTCAAAGCTTTTTGCGATGAGCATGGGATCAAGAGGGAGTACACATGTCCAAGAACACCACAACAAAATGGAGTGGCCGAGAGGAAGAATAGAACCTTGTGTGAGAGTGCAAAGGCAATGAGATTGAATGCTAATCTTCCTAAACCTTTTTGGAGTGATGCTTTGTTGTGTGCAAATTTCCTATGCAATAGATGGCCAAGTGTTGTATTGGAAGGAAAAACCCCTTTTGAAGCTTTGTTTGGTACGAAGCCTAATGTCAAGTTTCTAAGAACTTTTGGATGCATTTGCTACTTCAACATTACTCTTGATGATAGAACTAAGGAGGATCCATCTTCAAGAAAGGGCATTTTTGTTGGTTATAGTGAAGTAAGCAAAGCATATAGGATTTATGTTCCTTCAATCAAGAAAGTGTTCACAAGTAGGGATGTCATTTTTGATGAAAGTAACATTCCAAAAGTTGTTTCAAGTAATGATGGTGTTGTTGCAACTAATGTGCTTGATGACAATGGAGTTGATGACACATTGGATGTGGATGTTGAAGAAGCCTCTTCAAGTCAAATTCCAAGGAGAACTCCAAGGCATAAAGTGAAACCCTCAAGGCTCACTTATGATGGCAAAGGTAAGCAAGTGGTGGATGGATCCAACTATGCTTTCCTAACTTCTTTTGATGTACCTTCATGTGTAGATGAAGCAAGGCAAAAAGAGGAATGGATCCAAGCAATGGATCTTGAGTTTGAAGCACTTATGAAGAACAACACATGGAGATTGGTGGAGCTTCCAAAGGGCAAAAGTGCAATTGGATGCAAATGGATCTTCAAGGTAAAGACAAATCAAGATGGATCTATCAACAAGTTGAAGGCAAGGTTGGTGGCTAAAGGTTATGCTCAAGAGCATGGCATTGACTATGAGGAAACCTTTGCACCCGTGGCAAAGATGGTGAGCATAAGAGTAATCATTTCCCTTGCAACTCTTTATGGATGGGATCTTTGGCAATTAGACATTTCTAATGCTTTCTTGAATGGTGATCTTGAAGAGGAAGTCTACATGGAGCAACCCGAGAGCTATGTTTCTCATAGCAAGCCTAATCATGTGTGTTTTCTACAAAAAAGTTTGTATGGTCTTAAGCAAGCACCAAGGAGTTGGTATGCTAGGCTTAACTCTTTTCTACTTTCTCAAAACTTCACTATGAGTGAGTATGATCATTCACTTTACTTTAGAATTAGTGCTAATGATGTTACAATCCTTCTAATTTATGTGGATGACATTATTTTAAGTGGAGGGAACAAGGAAGATATAGAAGATATCAAGAAAGCACTAAAAAAGGAATTTGAAGTGCATGATCTTGGTCTTTTGAGCTATATCTTAGGAATAGAAGTAATTAGAACTTCTCAAATCACTTTTATTTCACAAGAGAAGTATGCTATTTCTATTCTCAATAGATTTCATATGGTAGATGCAAATCCTATTGATACACCTATGGAATCACATGTAAAGCTAACTATAAGAGGTAATGAAAGATCCTTCGAGGACATTACTCTCTATAGGAAGCTAATAGGTTCTCTTATATATCTAACCATCACAAGACCTGATTTATCTTATTGTGTTGGTAGATTAAGCCAATTCATGCAAGATCCTAGCATAGAACATTGGAAACTAGGAAAGAGGATCTTGAGATACATCTCGGGAACAAAAGATTTTGGCATTGTTTATAGAGGCTCATCACCTAACTTATTTGGTTTTTCAGATTCAGATTTTGCAGGAGACCTTATGGATAGAAAATCCATAAATGCACATGCTATTTTCATAGGTGATGGAGCTATCTCATGGATGTCGAAGAAACAAGCAACTATATCACTTTCTTCTAGTGAGGCCGAGTACAAAGCTTTGACATCATGCACAAAGGAGATGGTGTGGATCAAGAGGATGATTATGGAGCTTCATTTGCTGGATTTTTCAGAGAGTCCAATCATCTTTTGTGACAACCTTTCAGCCCAAAGTCTAGCAAGCAATCCGGTTTTCCATGCAAGGAGCAAACATATCGAGGTGGCTTACCATTTTGTGAGAGAACAAGTGTTGGCAAAAGAGATCAAGCTTGAACATGTCCCATCAAAGGAATGTGTGGCTGATATCTTTACCAAAGCATTGAGAAAGGACTTATTTTTCAAGCATAGAACAAGTCTTGGTGTACTTTCTAAATCTATGCTAAAACTAGTTGAAGAGGGAGTGTGAAAAATTGTCAACTAGTAGTATTTTCCTAACTTGAGATTTTGTAGGCCTATGGCCAAATAAAAGTTAGAGATAGATTCATACATGTATGTAGAGGCCCAAAGTATGTGTACACTACTTTTGAGGTCACATTAATTAGAGGAGGTCGAGTGTGGAGCTCTTCTATTGGCTCATAATTTGGTGCATTCCTATTTGACCAAATTTCTAGGTATATGGGTGAATCCTATTGGACCCCAATTTTAGCCTATCATAAGACAAGTGGCCAAGAGGCACTATGGCTGCTATAAATAGCCATCTCCACGAGTATGTACACATCTCATTTTCATTCTATTGAATGAATGTTATGCTCTTTGAAGATCCATCTTCTTCTCTCTCACTTTTTTGTTCATATCTTGCATTCTAGCCACTAGAATTGTGATTTCTTTGTTGCTATGGCTTCATACGTGTGAAATGCAGGTTGTAGGCTCTGAAGTACGGACAGGGACAGCAAGTTTCTGTTTGTGGAAACTTATGATCAGATTTTGATGTTTAGTTGATGTTTAGTATGCTTAACATCACAATTTCTATCATTTTTTCAATCTAGATGTGCATAACTTCCATGGCCAAGATCTTTATGAAACTTTAGCATCTTTTGGATCTGAGTTTTTTCACATAAAGTTTGCCAAGTCTAGTGCCCTTAGCCACTATCTTACCCTTCTTCTTGATGAAACATTCATTTGAAGCAAAGTCAACATTGAAACCATTGTCTACCATTTGGCCAACACTTAGTAGATTCTTTGTTATTGTAGGAATGTACAAAACACCTTCTATGTTGATCTTTTTGGAAGATCCTAAGCAAAGGGGAATGCTACCAACTCCTTCAATCTTACAAGCTTCATCATTTGCTGTATAGATAGACTTTATAGGTCCATCATAAGATAAGAGAGAAGAGAAAAACTCCCTTTTACTAGTCATGTGTGAACTAGCACCCGAGTCAATCCACCAAAGATCTTCTCCTTTGAAGCTCGCTGAAGAAAATATGGACATCATGAGAGAGTCCTCATGTGAACTCTCCTCCTCCTCCTCTTTGCTCATGTTGTCTTGGCTTTGATCTTGCTTCCTCTTGAAGCATTCCAAGGCATAATGCCCCATCTTGCTACAATAGTAGCACTTCACCTTTGATTTGTCCTTCTTGACTTTGGTGGTTGATGGAGATGCCTTTGAGGGTCCTTCTTGATCCTCAAGCTTTGTAGACTTCTTGAATGTTGATCCTTTGCCTTTGGACTTGACTTTGCCTTTGGTGAAGAGAGCTTGGTCATCTCTACCTTGGATGGAAAGCCTATCCATCCTCTCTTACATTTGGCTCCTTCTTGATTCCTCGGCCATGAGTGTGCCTTGGAGTTCTTCAAGTATGGATAGCTTACCCATAATTGCATATCCCTGAACCAAATTGTCAAATTCAAAGCTTAGTCCATTCAATATGAGTTGAACAAGCTCTTCATCCTTGATAGGATCACCTATAATAGGCTAGCTCTTTGTTCAATTCCTTTACTCTTAGGACAAAAGTATGTGCACTCTCTCCTTTCTTTTGATAAGTTCTATAGATTTGATTCTTCAAAGCTAACTTTCTAGTTTGGTTCTTGGATTCATAGACCTTTTGCAAAGTCTCCCAAGCATCTTGAGCTGAAGTGCAATCTCCTACCTCTCTTAAGAGTTCATCTGCAACATTCATTTTTATGCAATGTAGTGCAACATTGCACCTCTTGATGTATTTGGCTTTTTCTTGAGGATGAATAGGTTCACCCTCCTTACCATTTACAATTTCCATCAGATCTTGCATGATCATGATGGATTCCATTCTAACTTTCCATATGGAATAGTTAGTTTTGTTGAGCCTTTCATTAGTATCCAAAAGATATGCATTTATAGATGCCATCTAGTCTCCTAATCAAGGACTTGACACAAATGAAGGTTACTTCTATTGATTTGATTGAAGGTCTACTTTATCCCACTTCTTAGGTACTTGAAAAGATCAGTAATAGACTTCCTATAAACATCTAAGAATGATCTCTAACAAAATCAAATCATAGAATACTAGAAACAATGCACTTGCTTGATTGAAGTAGACAATACTAGTAGAATTGCCCCTCTTTCTATAAAGAACATTAAAGCTTCCAAATGATCTGATCAAGAGTGAATTTCAGCAACCTAATATACTTCCAAAATCACTTGTAAAAGATCTAAATGGAACTTAATGAGGATGCAACACAATCTACTATCCAATCACAAGCAAAAAATGATCAAAATTGATCTAATTTGGTGCATACGTCAAGCAATGGTTGGACTGAACCTAAATCACTTTAGGATGTGTCTACTACACCTTAGAACAGCCTTGAAGAGTCCCCAAAACTCTGATCTTCCCTCTCCTTGAATGCTAGAAAGCCTCCTCTATGAAATCACCTCCAAAACTCGCTTAGAAATCAATGCTTGGAGCAAGGAAAACTTGCTATCTTGGTAATGTGAATTGAATTCAACTTTGCCTCTGGTTTTAGACACCTAAAAAAATGCAAATGAAGTCACACAACACCAATCTCCAATGTATTTGACTCACTTTGAGTTCTAGAATCAATACTAGATGCTAAGATCCAATCTACACAAGATTTAGATCAAAAATTGTGATCAAATTGAATGAAAACCAAGGATTTAGCTCATTTCAGCCTTTAGGCTCTGATACCATGTAAAAATTATAGCAAATAAGGATCCTTAAACACTTGAAATGATGAGGGAAATAATAGATTATGATTTCATAAGATTAGCACAAGTTGAACCATCAAAATCCATCAAAAATCTATGCTTGAACCTCACTAAATGGCCCAAATCCTTGAAGAAGGCTTCACACGTGTGAAAGTACGGCCTCCCACAGTTTGAGTACTGTACACCAGACCTACATTCAATCCTATAATCATTAGTAATCACAAGTACTCAAACAATTATGAACATAGAGAGCAATTGCACCATTATGAGAGAAAAAACATGAAATTGCTTGATTGATTTTGGTGAGATATCATCACCTATATATACATGATCCATCATGGTTTTGGGCAAGTATGAGTAGCCCTAAACCTATCCCTAATGCTAATTTTGGTGGATCTTTCATCCCTACCAAGTTAGGGTTGGAATCTTGGAGATCCCTCAACAATGCAAAAATTACCAAAAATAGCTCCTATTTTTTCTCCCTTGTATCTAAGCATAATTTGGACTCATTCCAAAGGTTCTAACACTTAGGTCTACTTGAGAACATCCTTATGAATGGAATCCTATGCTATTTGGCATGTGTGACAAGCCACATCATGACCATCTAACTATTTACAAGTCATATGACCAAAACTAGTCAAGCTAGAATTGTGAATTTTTAACAAGAGGGATGGACAGGACCATGGGGAGGCGCGCTTCTCCCTAGCATGTCACATCTAAACATGTAGATTATGGGGGAGGTAATACTCCTTCCCCCCCCCCACCTTGCGCCGCCAGACTACAGCAGCTCTGTTTTCTTTAGGGTTGTCGTTTAAGCTAGCGCAAAGGTACAAGGGAGGTCGCCTGCTCCCCTCCCGAGACCATAGATTCACGTCGCATCAGAATACTGAGAGTGCGACCTCCCTTCTACGACAATCAACTCCCTGAGCCACTAGGTTTCCAGAATCGCAGGATAAAAATTAGATGAAAAAAAAAGTGTGTTTTAAAAGGTCCGTACGACTTAGAGGACTATGTAAACAGAAGAGTTAAAAAAAAAAGTTTGAATCAACTCCCTAAGTCAAAAGGGGGGATTAAATCATGGGAATTAAAACCCACACAAAAGAAAATTATCTAAGTTGAAAGATTTTCAACAACCTATTTAGAACTAAAACCACATAAAATTTGTTCTTACCAAAATCAAAATCCTCAGATTGGAATAAGAACAAAACTCCAATTGAAAAGCCATATTAGAAAAACTAAGCTTTCAACTACAATAAAACCTTTTCAAAAATTATCTTGGATAAAGGTTTAATAAACCAATAGTCACATTCCCTTATAAAGGAATACCCAAACACAAAAACAAACAAGGAAATTGTGCACCTTGTAAGGAAGTCGACTGCTCTGATACCAATTGTTATAACTCCCTAGGATCATCGACTGCCTTAAAGGTTTTGCACACCCCATACTAGTGTCGACGCACGGTAACCGCCCAACCGTAGGGTCACAACCGACCCACCCCCATGCCCTGGAAATCGACACAATCATGCCCGGTCAAGCCTCCTATGATAACTGGCATCCCATACCACCAGCCATCGCACTCGGCTCTCCCTAGCACACATCTCCTGGCTTGGAGATACATCCTGGCTAATGCACATGCTCTCCATCCACCAACTCCCGGGTAGACTGAGTGAATGGAAAGAGGTATACCCCACCACTATATAGGCATAGCACAGTGGGACCCATCAAGCACGGTCCTGCCGGTGACACGTGACCACCTAGGATGGTCACGCTGGCACCTAAACATGTCAATAACTCTAGTCTTGAGTCATGTCCCTTGCGAGGCCGTCACTGAAGGGTGTACCGTTATGGTACATAACAAGTGGCTTGTCTCTATAGAGAATCCCTCCATCAGATGTTTGAGTTCGTCAGGCATGATGAGCATGTACGATATATTTGGCTTCGTATCACAAGACGAGCGATTGCTTTGGATAGGGACATCTTTATTGCTGCCTACTATTTCCATCCAGAGTCATCCTCCTATGTTGAGGGTGTTTGCTCACTTATTTGAACCTTTCAGTGAATATCATTAAATTTGCAGAGTGGGGGCATATTTTTCTCATTGGGGATTTTAATGTCAGCTTCACGACAGACAAAGTTTTATGATGCTACCGATCAAATGCGAGCTCATGCCCTTGATAGGGACATCTTGGGGATCACCATGATTTTTGATGATTGACCGAGACCTATTACTTCACATGGTAAGTACTTGTTACAGTTGGGTGAGGCACACGAGTTAGCCATTTATAATGGCCTACCTCACTGGCCTAATTCTAGCAGCTATACTTGTCACCCTCACAGTGACAGTCATAGTGTGGTTGATTACCTCATGGGGTCATCGTCATCCATCTCTCTCATTCACAGCTTCCATATCTCCCCTACCACCCTCTCTGATCATTCGTTCCTATCCTTTGCTATTGGCCACCTTCCACCACCACAACCTCAACACCATTCCATCCTTCCCCGCCCAAATACACCTTCCACCCCCTCTCTATCCCACTCTACCAGGAATCCCTCACCTCCTTACTTCACTCTTTTCCACACAGTGAATCGCTGGAGTCACAAGCCGCCTTCCTCATCACCTGTCTCCACACTGCTGCTACTTTGGCTTCCCCTCTAAACCTCATAAACATGAACCAGTCGATCCATAATCATCCCAACCTTTCCATCCATCGTGGTATGACGCGGAATGTCGATCCCTTCACCACTCTGTCACACATGCTCGTTTCCAAACCCACCATCTCCTCCGCTCTTCACGACAATTGTACAACCACACACTCCGTCACAAAAAAACATGTCTATGATGACTTTAAGAAAACCGTCTTGTGAACCTCCTTCTCAGCTCCTCCTCTGGTGCCTTTTGGCATGATTTTATCCCTCGTGCCCCACCCCCTCTTCTAGACGATTTACAGATCTGTATCGACTATGCTACCCAGCTTTACACTATACCCATTGATACGCCTATCTCCATCCCTCCTCGACCTTCAGACTTCACCTTTTTCAACCCTGACTTGGTTCGGGCAGCAATAAAAAACATGAAAACCCATCACACTAGAGACATTGAAGATCTTGAATCTGAGCTACTGATTCACGCCTCCGATACTCTTGGGACTATCTACTTATTGTGACAAATTTGCTAGCTATGTTATATTAATAGCAATTTGTTTACATCACATCAATTAATGTCATTCTTCTTGACTCTAGCATTGCTTTTAAGGAATTTTATGCTCTATTTATTCTATACATATGATGTATATGCATTAGTATGAAATACTTTGTTGAGAAGAAATTGACAATGTGTTCTCTAAAATGGTTAGTTTTTGTCAACAGTTGGAGCTTTAAATAGATATTAAAATCTCCCTTCTCCATGTAAATCTCAATGTATACTCAAAGATGTGACATTATACCTACCTATGCTTAAAGCCAAAGTATTGCCTTGATAAATGTGCATGTATGAGTTGGAAATATGTAGAGTGCCCACATTAGAATAAAGCTCTATGGAACCCATTGGCACAAACTCTTTATTATCAAGGGTGTTTTCAGACACATGGCTAGGGCATGTCCATTTGTCAAAAACTCAACATCCATTGGAAATTAAAAATACAAAGGCCATTATTTTCCATTTCACATAGGAAAGTAGGAGCCTCTATGTGGCAGATGACTTGGCATAAAAAATGCTGACTTGGGATAAATGAACATGCCAAGCACTACCCCCCACATCTCCACAATGATAGGGGCTTTTTTTTTTTGTTTTTCCCCTTTTCCTGAAAGACGTTCAGGAAAAGGGGAAAAAAAACTACAATCTCAAACTTAAACTTTTGATTGAAAGACAATAGTATAATATCAAAACCAATCTTTGACCATTTGCCTTTGCCTTTGCCCTTGAATTTGCCTGAGAAAGCATCATGTAGGTTGCTATGGAATAGAGGAGAGAGAACGAAGGTCCACTCACATGTTGTGTGTCAAATCTAGATGAAAAGATGGGGGGCAATGAAGGGGGGTGAGTGTGAATCAACATCCCTATTGACCCCTCTCTCTTTCATGCCAAATAACAGAGGAGCATGAAGGTTTGGGAGGAGGGGGGGGGGGTGGCGGTGTTGGAACTAGCCCGAAGGGAGTGCTAATATTTTTTTTGATGGCCGATCCATTCTCTATCTCTCTCTCTCTCTCTCTCTACTTGATGAAACCTTCATAGCTTCTTTCACATTGTGGATGAACTTCAATGACATGTTTCAAACTTCAGCGACATGATGAATGCAAATATGTCTAGAAGATGGTCAACATCATATAACTTATGCCACATGACAAATAACTAGTGGTGGATTGTCAAGAATTAGATGTCAACCCCGTTTATGTGTATGGTGGTTGTAATGAGCAACACAGGTGTTAATGTCATTTGATCCAAAATTTCAATTTTTTTGAGAGAAAAGAGAGAAATTTTTTTACCAAATTTATCCAATGATGAAGAGAGACATCACATAACAACACTCAAGGGTGGTGCTCTCTCTCTCTCTCTCTCTCTCTCTCTCTCACACACACACACACACACACACACACACACACACACACACACACACACACACACACACACACACACACATTTGATGGGCATCAATATAGAAGATATAGAAGAGTGCATATCAAGACACACCAAAAAAATCTATTTGCGATGAAGGCCCCCTTGTATCCAAGATGTGCTACGTTACAACAACCTTTTGGTAAACTCAACCATTCTAGTATCAATCGTACCTTGCAAATGGGCTCTTTACCATGCATAAAATTTTCATAAACCAAACCCCTCTCCAATGAATGGCAGACACCTCATTACCATATTGGTAAGATAGGTAGTAGGCTCTTTTTTAACATCATCATCTTGATGGTTACATCCATAGCCAACTCTAACATTAATTATTATTTAGGCGTAAAGGAGTTGATAGAAAATTACTTTACATTGTTGACAAGCATTAAATATTGAAAAGTTTGATTTCTTAGAAATTTTAAGCTCACTGTTTCTTTGCAGGAACATAGGAAGAGAAAATTTTATAAGAATGCCATCCTCGTAAAAGAGTTGTGAAGAAATATGAGAAGGGAGAATATCACCTATAATGATGCATGAGTGGGACCTACAAAAAAAAAATCCACAAAAAGAGTTCTACTTCACTAGACTTAATGTTTAAGAAAGATTTTTTTGATGAGCACACGATAAATTAATTTTATAGTGATGGCTGGGCTGTTAGGCCGATAAATAATTGAACAATCTTAGAACCGTGTGTAAAGGTCACTGGAGAACCTCTTCCCCAATAAACAACATACAAAGTATTGTTTTTTCAGGAATCTTATATTGCAATTGTGGAACCAAAATTACATGGCAGACCAACATTGATCACAATCTTGTTCTAAAATTAACTATAGTGGATTGGTTGGATTTTGGTGGTTGTGCTTAGGGGTGAGAGAATAACTCTTCAAATTCATAGCTCATAAAAATTATAATCATGATCAATTTTGATTTGCCATGTAATGCCGACCATTTGTGCATAGTAGGAAGCATTGAAGTGAGTAGATTCCCTTGTGAGATGATTCCGAAATTAGGTTGATGTCAATGAAGGTGGGAGTGGGACAAGTTGGGTAGGAAAAAAAATCCTTGAAACAATCATGCACTGGAGCCTTCAACCCTCGTTGGCTGCGCACCTCACATTCAAGGGGCCTTGTGCTCCCTCTCTTCTAGGAGTCTCAAACCCATGCTCCCCCCCCCCCCCCCCCCCCCCCCCCCCAAACGCACGCAAGGGTTTTGCCTAAGACCGTGCATTTGTGCATAAAATATGCTATTTTTTTTCATTGTCGCGCTCGTGGGAAAAAAAAAAACCATGGATGATGCTTTCATCCCATTCATTCACAATTTGGAAATTGGCACCTACATCTTGGAAGTAGGTGGATGGGTATGCCCCCTCTCTCTCCTCTCTCCTACTCTCTCTCTCTCTCTCTCTCTTTCTACTCACAGGCAAAAGACACACACTTTTCTGTCTTTCTTTCTTTTTCTCTATCTCTCTATCACCCAGCTTTACTTA
Organism: Diphasiastrum complanatum; assembly: GCA_029204225.1. Classification (NCBI taxonomy): domain Eukaryota; kingdom Viridiplantae; phylum Streptophyta; class Lycopodiopsida; order Lycopodiales; family Lycopodiaceae; genus Diphasiastrum; species Diphasiastrum complanatum. The sequence continues at coordinate 5,277,753 of CM055108.1, read as the reverse complement.
GATGTGTGTGTGAGAGAGAGCTGCTGTTTTTTGTTGAGCGGGCGAGCTATTTGATGCAGCAGAGTTCGCTCTAATCCATCCAGTGGCTTGGAATTTGTGTGGCAAGTGATAAGTGTTGCAGGATCTGGTTGGGATGGGTTGGACTCTGGAATGTGCAGCATAGTGCGTGTCAGATCTAGTAGCTAAGAATGTGCAGCGGTGGGTTGATGCGTCAAGACACAGTTGCTTTAAGCTTTGTATCTGTTGCTCATAGTAGAGTGTGCCTCAGTTGGGCTTCAACAATCCTGATCTGCAGCATCTATGGAGTTTGTGGTGCGGGGGGAATCAGCACATCCTTCAGCTCAGCCGCCTGTCACATCTCGGTTTGTGCTCAGTTGCCGGTTTCTAACTTCTCTCCTCCGTGAAGTGGCACTCTGTGCTGACGATAATCTCGCCTTGCTTTCCAAGTGGCTCGAGTTTTTACTCTTCTGTGCAGTTTTTAGCTCATCCTATGAACGAAAGGCTTTGAATCTCACTTAAACACATCTTTAAGTAGCTAGCTTTTGATTATATGAACATCTATGCCACCTTTTTCTTCGCTTGTGTCATGGATAGTCTTCTACGCTTCTCATTTTCTCGTATTGTCAGCTTACTGAGCTCACATGTACTTCATTGGGCGAGTACTAAATTAAAATCCTCGGTATCCAATTCGAGAAACCAGCTTAGAGTTCGAAGAGAAGCAGAACAGCTATCAGTTTCCAACATTGTTTGAGCCATCTTCCTTATGTTCGAGTAGGGAGCTTTTTCTTGGATCAGACTTCTCTAAGAGTCATAAGCAATTTCAGTCTTTCTTACTTCACAGCATCTGAAATGTATCCTGATAATGCTGTGATAACGAGCCATGCACAATATCTGCTAAATCTTGTTTCTTTATTACTGAATCTTTGTTGCTATTCGACCATTTCTTTTCTGATTTACTCAACGGAAAGTTGCATTTAAGGATTATGATCTCGACAAATACTCTGAGGCACATGAGAGACCTTCCTTAGCCAGGGCAGATTTGTTCTTTAAAGTAGATAATGCAACTGCATCCTGCGTCATTTGGAACAAAACCCAGAAAAACTAATCATACCCTGTTGTCATCATTTTTGATGATGGCAGCTGGATGATGTGGTTTAGATCGTTTGCCTTCTTAATTATGAAATCTCATAAGTTTCTTAATTCAAAAATCTATGCTAGAATGTTGCAATCTGTAAAGCCATAGATTGGTATTCTCAGTGTCTGTGATCTGTTTCATGATGCTTGTTGAAGTGAAATCGGTCAGAAGTATCTTCCATCCTCCATGAGCTACAAAGATCTGTGCCAGATTTTCGGATTGAATCAGCTGTTTTCTTATTCTCATAATGTGTGCCTCGATGATGAAATCATAGAAGATAAACGACGAGGTTAAATATCTTAAAGGGCTTCTTGCTGTTCTTAATTAATTGCTGCAAATATTCAAAACTCTGATGTTCATTGAAATCCCTGCAAATATCAGAAATTCTTCATGGTAGTTTTGATCAGCATAAATGATGTTTATACGGAACATAACGCACTCCTGGTGAAAGGTTGTAATAAAAATCCACACCTCTCATAGTAATCTGTTCATGTTAGAATTTCTCAATAAAGATGCAAAAGCTCTGTAAAATGAGCTCATTTGTTTTTTTCTTGAAACATAAGGGTAATTGGAATTCTGAAAGTGGCAGCAAGTAGTTGGAGTTTCGTCCAATGAACAAACACTTGATACTGTTACCTCCCTACAGCCCAGGTGGCATTGTACATTGGTACTAAAGATCTGTGCTCCGCCTTGGGTGAAGAATCAATCCGTTCCATATTAACCTTCCACAGGCTTGTATGCAATAAAGTGGATGACTGCATTTTGTGGTATTTACTGTTTTGTTACCAGTTTGAAGACATTTTGACATCACATGACATGAGTTTTTATGAAAACAAACAGCCTTGTCTTCGTGCGAAGATGCAAATCTCAGAAGACTATTTATGAGAAGTTTTGTATTTCTAGAAACATCAAATGGTGATATTTTGCTGTACTTTCAAGGGGTCAATCTAATATTGGTCTTCGTGATACTATTTTAAAGTTATGATACTATTTTGCCCTTGAAAAGATAAGACATTGATTATATTAGTTTTTTATCCTACAGCCCTTATGCAGACCTTTAGAAATGATGATAACTTGTGACAATGAAGTGAGGGTCTCATCGACTATTCTCCTTGATGTTTGTGTGCTGGTGCACAGGCAACAAAAATTGGGCTTTGAGTGATGCTTTCATTACATCGGCATGGGGAAAAGGGCGAAATGGTTTTCGGCAGTCAAGAAGGCTTTTCACTCTCCTACCAAAACCTCAGAGAAGTCCCCTGTAAAAAGTTCCGATAAGGTCGAGACAACAGAAAAAGAACCGGTATGTAGCATAGGAGTTTTTCTATGTAAGTTGATTTTCATATATTAGGGGAAATTCAAGTGTGAGAACGTGCAGTAGGTCCACCAATCAGTGAAATTGATATCATGTTGCAAGATCCAGTTACAAATATTTAGAATTATTCACATCTTTGCATCCCAGATACTTGAGCACCTCACTTCATTGTTCTCATTTTAAGCATTCATTTTCAGCAGTTATGCCTGTTGTAACTAGGAAAAACTTCGTACAGGCCGGTGACTGGTCATACTTGTGTCTCAGGAAAAAAATACTAAAGAAAAGCGCAGATGGAGCTTTGGAAAGTCATCAAATCAAAACCTTTTGGGAAAATGTACCAAGGGCTCAAAGCTAGTTGCCCAGCCTGAGCAGCCCTGGACAGAAACTGAGGTGCAAAGCAATCAGACTGCAATTGTGCCTCTTGCAACAGTGACAGCAGCTGATGCCCCAGCTATAGCGACACAGAGTGGTGCTGAAGTTGTTCAACCTGCTGAAGCTAAAAAAGTCTCATCATATGGCGACAAAGATAGAGAAGAATGGGCAGCTATTAGGATCCAAACAGCTATTCGAGGATATCTGGTTTGCAACTTTCAGCTTTCTGATGACTGCTACAAATGCTCTTCCCCTTTTCTGCCCAAATGCAGAAGTATCAAAATCTGTCCGCTTTTTGCAATTTGACTTCTCACAAATGTCCATCTCTAAAATTTTAGGTGTATTTTGGATTTGTCAGCTATGCACGTATCTCTCGCTCATGCAGTCTTAAGATTAACCACTTCAAATTCCAGTGTTGATTCATCACAAGGCCTTGTTCTTGCCCAAGAAGAATCCATGTTTCTGAACCTAGATTCTGCTAAGAAAAACTAAGGAGTATTTATTTTTTGTGAAAGGGAAAAGCAAACAACATAAAGCAAAACTGAAAGATCTACCAAAGTCTATCTACTACTTTTCATCAGTACTCTCATCTAGGCTCTTTTGTGCCTTCCTGAAACATCCTGTAGCTAACTAAAATCTTAAATTTTAATGCTAGGTTGTAGGTCGACAAAGACCATTTGGTACTACGACTAAGAAGGCTCGCTTGCCCAAAACCATAAATTGTAACATTCTTAGGGTTCGGAGTATGATAGGTCTACTTATGTTGTATCCTTTCAAAAAGGCATCCACTGTGATTTAATTGTCTTCCTAAGTGTAATGTTACTGCTCTAGGTGCTCTACTACAGAATAAACTCTTTGTTGACACTTGCCAACCTAGATCCAGCCAGCAAAAGGAGTTAGCCTTTATTCTCAACTATGAGATTTAAAGATCACTTGCTTGTATCTTTGTTACCATTATATGTTACGGCACAAATGACTGCAACATACTTTTGTTCAGGGTCAACCATACAATTACACCTAATCTTTTTTTTCAGTTTTCCATGTGAGTATCCCCTGATGCTTGGGTGAGTATCCCCTGATGCTTTTGTGTCCAAGAGGATGTGAGTCTCCAACATTTTGCTGTCTTTTTTGGAGCGCCTATCCTATTCCTTTGTCCCGTTCAATTCATGACATGTCTTGTAGCCTATTTTGCCAATGTTCTGAAATTTCAAGTAGGCCTTGATCAGGCCATTTTTGAGGATGTCTAAACTCAGTGCTATTGGAGGTTATGCCAAAGCAAACTCTCAAATAATTGAAGACGACCACAAAATGGATCAAGGCTCCGGAGAGCTAAAAGTTTGATTCGCCAATCCAGACAAGGGTAGATTCGAAGTGACCAAAAAGGTAAATGAGTTTTACGGACGATCCTATTGTCGACACATGGCAAACTCCATGCATAGTCGACACTTGCCACTTGGCAACACCTTGACACATAGGCCAACAAGTAGGACGATTGTGCGACATCTGTCACTCATACATTGGACCAAGTGTCTCTTGTTGACTGGTCAACTAGTACTTTTGAGGAGGTCAGTCCAACCATTCTAGATAAATTACCCAATACCATGCTAGAGCTAAGCACGACTCTTGAGGTTCAGTTCAAATTAATTACATAAGTACATAAGTACAATGGTCACCGTAGGCCGGTGCCAAGCCATTTCAATAAATGCAAATGTACAAGTGTCATGTAAAACTGTAAATACTAGACAGTGAGTACTTCGAGAGCAGAAGCTCGCACCTGCTCTGAACAATTATTAAACTCATGAAAAAGATTTGTAATATGTATGTCGCAGTCTACGCTTTGAAAGGATGGAGGCATTATTTGTATGGACCTGGTTTTTATGTGTATATAGATCATGATACCTTGCCAACCCTGAACCCTATCAAGCTAAACCCCTAAACCTCCAGAAAAGGCCCTCCATAATGCAAAAAACCTGCTTTTCTGCTCTAAAAAGTAAAGTGAAATGAAAACCCTAACCGTCTCTCTCTAGATAGGCTGGTACAGTTTCTCTCTAGGCTGTCCCAATCTCTCTCTATGATCCGAAATCCCTAGACCCTAAAAATAGACCTATTTGCATGAGAAAATGTTAAAAACCTACTTTTTGACCAAAAAACACACACCTACAACTAAACCCTAATTTTCTCTCTCTACAGAGGCCGCTACAGTCTCTCTCTGCCCTGCCCTATTCTCTCTCATCAATCTGAGCAGCAATGGCCGAAGATCCAAAGCGCCCTCTCTCTCAATCTCCCCCACAAAAAATGTGAAATGAGGACCAAAAATGACTTGGGAGGGGTTTTTGGGGGAAAAAGAAATTAATTAATTAGGTGAACCGTACCATGGTTCATGAACCATGGTACGGTTCCTTCCACGGTTCCCAGGACCCACGGAACCTGTTAAGAATCAGATTTGATCTGATATGTTCATTATAAGCTCGAAATGCAGTATTGTAATTAACTATACATATTTTCAATTAATTAGGATTTACAGTTTTTGGTTGTTATCGAGACGTGACCCACTATTGTGATATCAGTCGGGCACTAATCCCGTAGACGGCTACTTGGGCTAGCCGGGTAGCCACACATAGGAAGAATTAGCCTGTACAGAGTTATTTACAGTACTTGCTATACATGGGGGCATGTCCCAAGTTTGTCGGTCGAATTTGGCCATATTGGGCCCGACCTTAGTTTGGCAGGTGGTAGGCCAATTTTAGGACACCTGCCTTTTCATGCAGTTTGTGAATACTCTATATGTACAATGTTTCATTGTAATCTAATAACTTTTGTTGTGCCATCTTTGAGAGCTTGTGAGGAGTGGCTATGGTGATTGTGTGATGTGATCTGCATATCTGGTGGAGCTATGGGATAGCGTCTTTCACCAAGGTAAATAGCACTCAAAGCGTCTCAGGAGAGAGGACTCCATACAGGGTATCGGCAGTCCGGATGGCAAGAGAGCAAAGTTCCTTCGATCGGAGCTTCGGGGAAGATCAAAACGATCGTCGTAAGTGGATTCCGGGGAGAATTCACAAAGAATCTTGCAGTTCGGTGGTTTCGGGGAAATCATCGGTGTTGGCTACGTTATTCACTGTGTGGACAGCCATTTGGCGCAACGGGGCTTGCATGGCGATGCAAAGAGCAGTGACAGAGAGCCATAACAATTTATAGGAAGCAATTTGGTTGAAAACGGAGGAAATTTGGGAAATTTCCAGTTTTGTGGGGTGTTGACAGGAAAATCAGCTTGTTTGCAATCAATACCGCATCAATTGGAGAACTGTAAATTGGATCAGATCACTGGAGGTAGGGCGACCTCAGTGTAGGAAGCTGCAAGAAGAACCACTGAAAAATGTGGAAAAATGCCCATGAAGTCTCTTTCCTTGCTCAGCTAGGGTTTACAGGCTGAAAAGCAATGATCTTTCTCTCCAGATGGGCAATTCTGAAGCTGTGAAGAGCTAGATAAGGGCCGCCCTAGTAAGGAGAATCAGCCTACAAGAAGCCGTGGAGTGTTGGAGGAGATGGAGTGATCAACAGGGCGACCATCGTTGGAAATCAGCATGAAGAAGAGTGGAGAAGGGGCCGTGGAAACTCGCGGATCAGGTCGTGCGGCCAACACAAATGGCTTGCTAGTGCTTCGAAGGTGTTAGCGCTTGGAGGAAGGTAAGTTGGCGTGCGAGATGGAGTGTGGCCATTGGATCAAGGTCCATCATGATCGACGGGCAGGATTGGAAGTTCAGGGAACTACATCAGCCCTCAGATTGAAACCAATGGTGAAGATTTGTGCTGGAAGGGCCTTTGAAAGGTTGAAGGGTAAAAGTGGCCTTCCCTTCATTAAAAATCTTCAAAAGAAAGGGCTTGAAGGACCCGAAGGGCAGAAATGCCATTTCTTCATTAAGAAACTTCTGAATGAAGTTCCAGTTCAATTTTGCAAGGGCATCCTTTGGAGAAGGATAACTTTGGCTAGAAGGCACCTTTTTTGGCCATCCTTGGGCCAAAATGACCCCTGAAACTGGCTGCTCAGAGTAGCGGACAGAGCGACGTCACAGAGCAGGGAGAAACGCATTTGGGGGAGTTTTCATCACCATTCTATCAAGCGGAGTGCGGGTGACCTAGTGATGGGCTACATTCGCTATTTGGGTACCGTAGGGCCAAATTTGGGGCAATTTTTGGCTGGTGAAACCTGCTATAGGGCGGTACAATGAGGCATTATCGCTTCAGAATCATTATTAATTACTCCTGACAGGGTAACAGGGTGTTTAGAAGCGGTAAATGCAGTATGGGAGCGAATGGTAGTGGAATCGTGTGGAGAAAGCTAGTTTTGGCGACGGAAGTGCAGTTTGGCATCGTGACTACTCATCATTGGCGATAATTTTAAAAGGGCAAGCAATCACGGGTGAGAGATAGGCATGGTATGCCGGTTACAGGTGAAAAATTCTTGTGATCAGGTTCAACTTTTGGGGTTCGAACCAACCAATGTCAAGTGGCGTTTTGGGGGAACGCTCTCACAGGTTTGATCGGCAGTGGCATTGTCGAGTCAGGTGATAGCTGCATTGACACACGCATTTGTAGCTTGGAAATTTGTCGTTCGGAGGGAAATATGGGCTAGCTTGGAGGTACACACATTTTGGCAGTCACAGGTGATGGAAGTGCGAGGTGGTGCAAGTTGAAAGCCATTGGGCAAGATAGCGGACTTGCATTGGACGAGCTGTGTGTGGGACACGCAGAGGATGAAGAACGGGTCAATAATCACACTTTGGATGCTCTTGGTGAGTGGTGAGTGTGATGATTTTGTGGTTTTGCAGTCGGTAAGTCAATTTTGATCAAGCCATTTTAGCTGTGGAGCAGTGTATCAGGTTTGTCATCGAGGAGATACACTTCAACTGCCAGTTTGGATAAGTCAAGTCAATTTGCCATATCAGTATTGCATCAGGGATGCAGATTTCAGTGATGACAGGGTGCAGATCATTTGGTTTGGACCATGGAAGATCTCACAAGTTCACTTGGAGGGATATTGGCATGCACAGTTATGTGAGGGACTTGATGGTGGCTTTGGAGTTCACATCTTGGTGTATTCTCAGGGAGTGGTTTGGAACCATTCACAGGAGCAGCTTAGAGCTAGCTTGGAGGAATACAGGTGGGCACTACAGGGTAGATGCTCAGATCTTTGTGATCAGGAATGGCATTGGGATACCTGGTAGGGATAACACTGCAGGGTGACATGGGATGATCATCAGGGGGCAGCTATTTCATATTGGACTTGAGTCATTGGCATGACAGGACTTACAGGTGGGATTCATGATGGAATCAGAACACTGCAAACGCAAATGGACAAAGCGTGAAGCTTTGGGAGTCAGCTCTAGGTTGGAGTGCTGATGGAGGTCGCACGGGGTGTGATCGGAGGGCAAACACTATGACGAGTGTTTTGCTAGTGATCTACTGTAGGGGACACTGATGGTGAGGACTACAGAGTGTGCTCATTTGGGAGTACAGGTTGGCATTACAGCATGGGGCCAGTTTTGGACATTGGCATCGATGGGGAGGCATCTACCATCACGGGCGTGGATAAGCTATCCATAGCTTTCATGCATTTGGCTGTATTTGCAGGAGTCTAGGCTTGGCACAAGTGTTGGAATTTCCATGGTGCAGATTCTCAGGTGGTGAGATCAGGGATAAGCCTAGAGGAAGTCACTCAGAGCCATATACCTCAGTACGATCAGGGAGACAGCAATCTCGGGATCCCATGAGCGGCGACTCAGGGATATGCTTGCGTTGGCATGGTGTCGGGTGGCACATAGCCAGGGAGAGCGAGCAGATGCTAGGAGCCAGGTGGAGCAGGTGATGCTTTGGAGTTCGGCTTGTCTAGCAGGATGGTGACCAGGATCGGAGACATCAGGTGAGCATAGTATGTGGATGACGAGTCCATTGGGGTGCACTCATGGAGATGCTACAGTTGCTCAAGTATGATATGTCATTGTATGGACGATGTTCTTCAGCTGGTGCATCATGTGATGACCTAGGGATGGGTCATGCCTACTTGGAGGTAGATGGCATGGAGTGTACCTGGGGTGGTACATATCCTGAGGGCATGGAGTGCATTACGGGGTGATGTGGATCCAGCATGCCCATGGTTGTGAGCCAGCAGAGATGGAGATGGTTGCTCAGGGAGTGACAGCTGATACTTTGGCGAGTAATCAGGTGAGCTGCATGTTCATATGCACGGTAGTCTCCAGGTTGGCGTCACATGTTGTTTCTATCCATCATTATTTGGTAAGCAAGATGCAGTTTTTGGTTAGATCCAGTTGGAGTCTAGTTGCACTACAGGTGGACAGATTCTTGGGGAGTTATCAGCGGGTAATGGATACTTGGTGATCAAATGGTACAGGGTACAGGGTTCTGGAGCTATCCTACTTGATATGCTATGGATCGTGGGTGAGTTATTCATCACGATAGTGGATCTAGTTTGCATTTGCTTTGGCTTGGACCCTATGATGGATACAGTGTTGGTGAGATAGGCTCCTTGGTGGGAGGCCTATGTACTGGTCAAATCAGAGTTGGCAACGTCAAGCATGGAAAGTTGAACCTACATGGGATGTAGGACAGGCAGATCATCATCAGTATCTCTGGGAGGTGGGCGAGCTACTCAGGTATAGCCTATGGTGAGGTTTGTGTACATTCATTCATTGAGTCCTTGGTAGACTCTTGTGCTTGGAGCATGGGGAATGGATGGGGATCAGCTTTTAGGACTTATTGGATAGATGTATATGCTTGGACGTGAGAGCATCTTGGTATAGGTGCAGGCCATGGTTGAGGACTTGATTTGGTGACCAGTGGTGTAGCAGCGGATCTACAGGTGGCACAAGTGTTGGTAGGACAGGATACCACTTATGGGCAGGCCTTGGTCATGTATTTGACGCTTTATCATTCGTGTTGGTTTGCATGAGTGTGTGTGGGCTTGCATGTTGCCTTGTCACGGGAGTTTAGATCTGAGTCAGAGTTGTATGTGGTTGTGCATTTGCTACATCAGCATACTACACTAGATTCTATCAGAATTTCAACAGAACCGTGGGTTCTATGGTTTTCTTTTTCTATTGATCCATATTGCATGTAATGACAATTTTTTTTTTGCATATTGTGATTCGCGAATCGCGATTTGAATTACGATTCTTGAATTGCCCGTGGATCTATTGTAAATATATAGTTCTTTCTTGTGGTGTTATAGATACATAGTACAATTCTTCAACGCATTATCCTAATATAAGCCTTGAAATTTGTAATCAAAGTTTGTCTAGAATGTATGTGTATTTTAGAAATTTGAAAATTTTGATGATATGGCTTGATGACATGACGTATTCATGCATATGCTTATTCAAAAAATCCGTGTGCATTTTCGTTTTCAAGGTGCCGTATTGAAAACGTTTTCATATTCTGGTAACTATGGAACAATGACGTAGACTCTCTCAGAAAAATGCAACAAAAAATGTAAGCAGATGAAAATAATGTACACAGAACTTAAAATGGATAACATTTTAAAAATTGGAAGAAACTGGAATTAAGTTGCTCAACTTTTACATGTAAAGTGCATTAGGGCTGCAGTACTGCAGGAAACGAAATGGAAATATCTATTTTTATCAGTGCTGTGCATTGACGCTTCTCTAGTTTTCCTGAAAACAGTACTACTGTTTTTTGTAATTCTGAAAGCGTTATAGGGGTTCATTCTAAATTTTTCTTCAAGTCCACTTCCAAGAAACAGCAAATGGAAGATTAGATAGTAGAAGGTTCTATTGATGTTTGGCTGACTAATGCTTTTCCATATATGATTACTTCCCATCAGTTGTATGAGATTTTCAGCAGTAGATTGCTGAGCTCCTGGATGATTCAGAAGCTCGAATTGACTGAATACATTATGAATCACAATGCTTTGGAACTATGGCAGTCTGTTTCACTCCTACAACAATGCTTACTTTGATTTCTTTTTCTTACGATTTGAAACTTTGGGGGCACCAAGTCTTCAAAGGGGTAATGTTCTGAAAACTCCTTGCTTTTATGGAGTTTGCAAACCTTGTCCATCTACGATTGCAATCTATAATCTTGTTGAATCCACAGAGTAGTCTGAATCATGTTAGAGCGGGCTTAATAGTGCATGTGGACAGAAGGGAACATAATTTCACTCTAATCTGATGTTGCTCCCTTTCTCTATGTCTTTCTTTGTGTTGTCAAGTCGGGCAGCAATAGAACATATTATGCGCCAAAATTAACAGCCTTAACTAATTAGAGTTCAATTTTGTGTCATTTTTTTGTCTCACTCTTGTATCCAGCAAAGTTGTTATAAACTAACAACATAAGTTTCTGAAAGCATTGATCACATCTTGATCAGACAGATAAAATGACTGCGGATCTTGTGTCCAGTGAAGCACTAGTTACAGCTTATTTGAGCTCTGCTTCCGATCTGTATCATGATTCACAACCTGGTAGAAGACAGTTGCTTGAATTATGGAGTTGATCCATTTCCAGCAATTGTACCTTCCATTCTTCTCCAGGAGTCGAAATTGTGCAAATTTTGAGGCGAGTTATATAATTTTTAGACATCTATGGTGCTGCCATTAACAGCTTGTAAGAGACTGAAAGGAATGTTCTGCTGGGGGTCATTCTCTGCATTTACTGTCATACCAGCGATTTATAATGTTTGGTAGCTTGCAGACAAAATCGTGTTTTCATCAGTACCTCTCTAAGTTCATTTGCTAGGAACAGTTCACAGAAGAGTAGATGCCCTTCCAATACTTGGCTGACATTTGCTACTTGCTTTTGCTTACACAAAATTTTTCACAAGTTTACGTAATTTGTCATCACAGTTCTTACAGTTTGTACCATACAACTTTTTGAATCTATTTGGCACTAAATCTCAAAGGAATGATTTTTCAAAAATCAAGTACTTTGCTTTTAATTCAGTTAGCAAATCTCGTCAAAATGCTTGTGATTTATGTCCTATTGTCTAAAAATTGTGGCATACAACTTTTTGATTTGATCCTTGTTGGCACTAAATCTTATTGAACAGACATTGTGATCCGAATCATGTCTGTTGCCACCACCTTCAAACCAAATTGTTTTCAAATTGTAGCTATGTGGTTTTGCTATACAAGAGAGATGTTAAGTGATTTGAATGAAAGCCATGTAGGAACATGCTTGGTCATGGTATTAGTTTTGATTTTAACAGAACCTTTTGCAAACTCTAAGAGTTCCTTAATCTTAAGACCTTTGCAATTATCAATATTTGAAGTATGGGTCATGAAAGGTATGAGAGTTGTCTCTAGATTATTATCCAGGTAGAGCTGAACAATGGAGGCAGTAAGGCATCTATCTAAAATGTTCTCCATGTAGCATATGATCATCCCCATGTCATTGTTCAGACAGGTGCTACATAAAAGGATGTGTTGTTGATAAGTTTTCAGCTGAGCTGTGTACTCCATTCATTAAGCATGCTTAAATTAGTCTCATTGACATGAACTGTGTGACAATCGTTTAATACTGGTACCTGTTACAGGCTCGGCGAGCATTACGTGCTTTAAAGGGCTTGGTGAGGCTTCAAGCTCTAGTCCATGGTCATGCAGTAAGGCGACAGGCTACAACCACATTTCGATACATGCAGTCTCTTGTTAAGGTACAAGCTTGTGTACGAGCAAGAAGAGTAAGGATGTCAGAAGAGGGCCAAGCAATTCAACGTCAATTATGGGAAAGGCGTCAGCAAGAGATACATGCAAGGAAGTCAATGGTAAGCTTAGCTGCATGCGTAGGGCTTCTTTGACCAGAGTATTGCCTCAAAGCTCTGTGAAATCCAGTCTGTACATTCTTACCAAGCTTTCACTGGTCATTTGCTTATACTGATTCAAAAGAAACGCTTACATCTTTACCATCCCTTCTTCATTCAAGCAGTCAGACGCAAATGCTCTTGAGGGGTGGAATGAGAGCACCCAGTCTGCTGAAGAAATACAGGCTAAAATCCAGAGCAGGCAAGAAGCTGCTGTCAAGCGTGAAAGAGCTCTGGCTTATGCATTTTCTCATCAGGTAGTACTCCCTGTCATGCAATTACCTTGCACTGGCGAGTGCTATAATGAATATTCAACTAAACGTACTTGCTTTATGTGTACTGCATGAACTGGCCAGTGCTATAATGAATATTCAACTAAACTTGCTTTATGTGTACTACAAGCTTTGGCGATCTTCTCCGAACGAGGCTTCCATGTTTCTTGATTGTGAGTCTGATAAGCCTTATTGGGGATGGAGCTGGCTGGAACGTTGGATGACTGGTAGGCCATGGGAAACTAAGTTCTATGACAAGGAGGTTCGAGAAAGTTCAGTTAAGAGCATTGAAGCTACTGCAACAAAAGTTCTGGACGTGGATTCAGCGAGGTTGAATAAAGGCACCAAATCTCGAATAGGATCACTACAGGCAGGAGCAAACAAACTTTTGAATAGCTATTCCAGTCCACTCTTGAAAAAGGTTAACAATCTTGGATCTCAATCACCCGTGGCACCACCCAGCAAGCCAGCACCTATTCAGATTAGTTCTGTTAATCCAAGAAACATCCCAACAGGTGAAGAAGATGGAAATGGTGAAGCAAGGAGCACACCCAGCATACGAGCTGCTGCAATCCGATTTGGCAGTCGATCTAGTTATGCCAGCTCCATTTGGGATGAGGAAAGTCTGGCTAGCATTCCATCATGTCCCAATTATATGTCAGCAACTCAATCTGCTCAAGCTAAGTCTCGTTCTCATAGTGCTCTTAAGCAAAGATCTGGTAAACCGGAGAATGAATTGTTAGCATCTGCTAAAAAGAGGTGGTCATATCCAATCACTGTATCTCCACCTAGCAATGGCAGCCATGTGCAGCCTGCGAACACACTAACATATCTGCAAGGCCAGAAAAGTCCTAGTTTGAAGTCTGTTCATGCAGTAGTCAAGACGGAGAGGTCCACAGCATCTCTTGAGGGCACTGGACAGAATAATATCTGAAGACAGCTAGCAAAATTCTCATTGTGAAGTGTGCTCCACTGGCTTATGAATTGAGACATGTAGAGTGGCTCTTGAGAGAGTTGAAAGAGAAGATGAATTAGAGCTTTTAGATTAGATAAGGAAGAATGATTGATATTATGCAATTTGATGAGGGTACCCTTGCAGAGAATCTAGAGCTATGATTAAATGCTAGGTTTATTTTGATTTAGAAACTCATCAGCTGGCTGGTTTTGGAGTGACCATAAGTAACACCTACTTGAAGGTCATTTGGGTGTGAGTGATTTGACAGAATGTATCACTTGTGTTTCATACAATTTTTTGTATTTGGACTTTCATGTTGGTTGACGATCATTTGTATCTGAATTTAAAGGCTAGCACATAAATGCTTGAGTCAAATGTGCTTCAGGTTATGAACTAGTTTGTCTCTTTAAGCTGTATGATGTGTTCTTTATAGGAGTCTCAGATCACCTTTGCTTCAAAATGGGCCCGTAGATTCTAGAACCGATGACCTTCAAGGGTTTATGAACTTGATAGAATTTCAATCATTCTGTGAAGGCCAGAAGATATTTCTCCTTCTCTGTACGGTTGTCGTGAAGTTGAGCCTCTCTCGTTTCAGATCAACCAAAGTAACTGCCTGGTTATGAGGGTTTCACATCTGAATCATTGAATAGCACAATCTTAATTCGAGGTCGCCAACTTAAAACTTGTCCGGAGATTTTTTTTGAGCTGTTAATGATTTTGAGCAGGGTTCATTGTTAATGCTGTCAATTGAAACCAGCTCATAGTAATCAGTTCTAATGATCTTGAGGACAACTACCAAAATCGCAAATGCTTGATGTGCCAAGGCAAGCCAGCATTTTCAATTGTGTACAAATAATTGAGAAATTGGATCTTCAATTATAGTATTGGCATTTGATACCAATTTCTCATTCTTTTCCAAAGTCAAAAAAGGCTTCTCTTAATGCATGTCTTTGGCACAAACCGTGTATGTCAAATTTAAGTGCTTTCATGCATTATACACTTACCGTGACCTAAGCTTAGGACATTTTGTATTTTCATCATTTGACCATATCATATTTTGTATCTATAAAAAGTACAGCTTAACGTTATTAATACTATAAGAGCACCATCACCAGCAATGAAGGACACATACAAGCACTTGAGAGTACAAAATATTTTTAGGACTTCTTGTCATAATATCTAGGATGGTTGTAATAAAGGATTAGCAAAATGATCATCAACCAATTTACCTCTTTTAAGTTGGACCGACTCACGATGAACCCTTGAGCATATATTATGTACATGATCTATCAAGTAGGAAATATATATGCTCTTGAATCTGCCACAGAGAGGGAACAATCTTGAGAACCTAAGAACTATGCTGCTCAATATCTCAAAGATGTGTTTTTTTGGGCACCTATTGTCAATGTTTTCATGGATATTATGATAAGTTCTAATGATTGCATGCCAGTTCATGGATTATGAAAACTTCACTTTTCAGATCTGATTTTCAGATTTACAGGTCTGAAAAATAGAACTTCAAAATGAAAATTAGAAGTTTAAACACTTCATTTATGCAAAAAAAAACACTAGTTTTGATCCAAAACACAAGCTAGAATCAATCTTTTTCCAATATATATATATATATATATATATATATATATATATATATATATATATTTGTGGATGTAGAGGAAGACTTCCGATGTGAAAAATTGCCTACATTGGCAAATCTAGCCATGTAGAATATTGTACATTTTGTCAATATTGTTTGTTGGTTACTTGAATGGCCAAAGTGCCACTTGTACATGCACACCTAAAGTAGGTTACCACGAGTCAAGAGGAGTGGTTGTGTCCATTTGGTAATGATTCCTACTTTGTAGGATCTAGACCATGATTTATGATGAGATTTGTACCTACCATGCACCTACCAAGCATGACTCTTGGATCTAGGCTAGGGTTTTCACATTAGGGCAAAAAAGTGGAGTCTACTTCCTTATTACATGCTGGATTTTCACCTAACTTGCCAAAGGAAGTGTGTTTTACTATGTATTCCCATTCTCCACAGTGAGAAGATAGAAACCTTTTGGAGCCTCAAGGAGAAACTCATGTTTCCTCTCATTGTATGGTGATTGCTCTCGATTTCCAATTAAACCCAGCTTTGGCACATTGTAAACACTGTCTACAGGCCGTACTACAGCCTTATTTCCACACGTGTGGAGTTGGATTACACTTATTGATCAATGCTTTGATTGTCTCTACTTGTTTTCTATCAAGCTGCTAAACTAGATCTTGTTTTCTGATGACTAGTTTTTGATAGATTGTTTAACAAGCATACAATCACCCTTGTGGATCATTCAAAGATCCATTTATGGTCCTTAGTATTGTACTTTTCACATGGTATCAGAGACAAGTACAAGGCTATTGATCAGTGTTTGAATCTAATCCTGTTTTAGTAGGTTTTGGTGCAAAAAGCTAGTATTGGAAGGGTGAGCTGGTATCCAGGTTTTGGTGAGGAAATTTGATCCCAAACTTTTTCAAGATCAAAATCCGTACTGTTCACACGTGTGGGCATCTCTGAACCAGCATTTAATAACCCACATTCATTGGATCACAGAAAATTCATCTGGTGTCAATTTGATGCAATTTTTGGTGCAAATCCTAGGATAAGCTACCAAGATCAATTGCCATTGATTAGTTTTGAATTTGTTTCATGAAAACTAATTAATCTAGGCTGATAGACCTTCTTAAAGTGGAAACCAGGTCTTGAAAGTACATCAAAGTGAATGAGAGAGATAGAGTCAGTTTTTGTCCAAGAATAGCCAAGATTGGCAAGATTTGCTTGAGAGTAGTTTTCACCTCATCTTATCTTCATTCTAGCTTTGTGAGGGAGTGATAGAACTGTGATTGCAAGTCCATCTGTTGGATTAGAAGTCAACATTTGAGTGAAACACTGCAAGTTAGAAACCTTTGTGAGTTTCAGATTTAAACAAATCTATATCTTGTGTGTAGAATCTTACTAGTAAGATGGGATCAGTGGGAGCCTACCTTCTAGAAGCTAGTGAGAGGTTAAATTCTACCAATTATGCTATTTGGAAAGTGAGGATGGAGTCACTAATGGTGCTCCAGGATCTTTATGAGTTTCTAATAGATGATGAAGATGAACCTCTAGGTGCACATGAATTAGTGAGATACAAGAAGAGGTCTAGGCTTGCACTTCACTGTATTAAGATGAATGTAAGCCATGATCTTTTAAGGGAAGTATCATCATGTAAGAGTGCTAAAGAGGCTTGGAAATCTTTGAAATCTATCTATGAGTCTAGTAACACTTCGAGGGTTCACATGCTTAGGAATCAGATTCTACAAAGCATGAAGAGGAGTGATGAGAGTGCACAAGATTATGTGCCTAGAATTAAGTCTCTCAATAGGGAGTTTGCTTCCATTGGAGAGAAGATTCAAGATAGTGAACTTGTTCAGATTGTCCTCAATGGTCTAGGGAGTGGCTTTACAAATTTGGTCCAAAGCTTTGCAATCCAAGACACTTTGCCTACTATAGAAAAGCTACACAGTGTATTAGTGGCTGAAGAGTGTAGGATGATGCATACCAATGCAAGAATGAATGCTATTTCTCTGCAGGATGGTGATGAGAAAGCTAATTTCTCATTCAAAGGAAAGAAGAAGACCAATGGCAAGACCAAGGAGGAGGATGAGGATAATGTTCTTTATGTTCCTAAGTTAACCAAGAATTTGCTTAGTGTTGGCCAGTTAATGGATAATGGCCTAGATGTATATCTAAGCATGGAGTTTGTTCCATCCTTAGAAATGATGAATGTATAGCCAAAGGCATTAAGCAAGGTAGATTGTTTAAGTTTGATGCTAATGTTGCAGTGGAGAGTGTTAACTTGGCAAAGGTGGAGTTATCAAAGGTGGAACTGTGGCACAAAAGGTTGGGCCACCCCAACTACAAAGCCATGGAATCTATGGTAGCAAAGGAGCTTGCAATTGGACTCCCCAAGCATTTGTCAAAGTGTGGGAAGAGATGTGAAGCATGCAGCCTCTCAAAGACTCACAGGCTACCCTTCTCAAGATCTACACCAAGATCAAACTCTCCTCTTGAACTCATCCATTTGGTTGTTCATAGTTTTTCACATGAGTCTAATGGTGGTGCCAAGTACTATGTAATTTTCATTGATGACTATTCTAGATTTTGTTGGATGTACCTCTTGTCTAGCAAATCAATGGTGTTTGATTCTTTTGTAAAGTTCAAGACTTTGGTAGAAAATCAACTTAGTACCAAGATTAAGGTATTAAGGAGTGATAATGGAGGTGAATATATCTCCAATAAGTTGATTGACTTTTGTAGTTCTAATGGCATAAAGAGGGAGTTGTCATGTCCATACACCCCTCAACAAAATGGAGTGAGTGAGAGAAGAAATAGATCTCTTTGTGAGTGTGTTAAGGCCTTAAAACTAGATGCTTCTCTATCCAAACCATTTTGGGGTGAAGCAATAACTTGTGCTAACTATTTGTGCAATAGATTGCCAAACCAAGCCATTGGAGGAATCACACCATTTGAAGCTCTATTTGGAGAGAAGCCCAATCTCAAGGATCTCAAAGTTCTTGGATCCACTTGCTATGTACACCAATCCTTGGATAAGAGAAGGAAGGATGATGCAACATCCATCAAAGGCATCTTTGTGGGATATGGTGAGAATAGCAAAGGTTATAGAGTCTTCAATCCCATCACTAGCAAGGTGATAGTGAGTAGGGATGTTATTTTTTATGAAGGACATGCTTGTGATTTGGATGATAATGCTACTAATCATCTTGATGCCAAGGATCATGCTAGGACGGAGGAGGAGCTTCCAAGTGAAGAAGAACTTGAGGATCCACCTCAAGATGCAAGAACTCCAAGAACTCCAAGAAGATCTACAAGGGCAAGATCCGAGCCATTGAGGCTCACCTATGATGGTCAAGGTGATCAAAGAGAAGGCTCATCATCTTTCACATCTTACACCTTTCTTACTTCAATGTTAGATGAGCCAACATGTTATGAAGATGCTTGTAAGTCTAAAAGTTGGATGGATGCTATGCAAGTAGAGTATGATGCTCTTATTGAGAATCATACTTGGGATCTTGTGGATCTTCCTCAAGGGAAGAAACCTCTTGATTGCAAGTGGGTATTTAGATTGAAGTATAATAAAGATGGATCAATAAGCAAGCATAAAACTAGGCTTGTTGCCAAATATTTTTTACAAACCAAAGGCATTGATTATGATGAGACTTTTGCTCCTGTGGCTAAGCTTGTTACTATCAGGTTGATCATTACCCTTGCTACAACCTTCAATTGGGAGCTATTCCAACTTGACTTCACAAATGCATTCCTCAATGGTTATTTGGAGGAAGAGATCTACATGAGGCAACCCGAGGGCTTCATCAAGACAAAGCATGAAGGAAAGGTGTGTTTTTTGAAGAAGAGCCTTTATGGGCTCAAGCAAGCACCTAGAGCATGGTACTCTAGGCTAAACTCTTTTCTCATTTCCATCAATTTTGTAATGAGTGCCTATGATCCATCATTGTATATAAGTTTTCATGATGGCATGATCATTATTCTTGTTTTGTATGTAGATGACATTTGTCAATCTAAATATGCTACATCCATCCTAGATAGATTTGGAATGAAGAATTGTAAAGGCATTGAGACACCAATGGAGCAACATGTAAAAACATCTATTGGTTGTGATGAAGCATCCTTTGAGGACATCACATTATATAGAAGGCTTATTGGCTCCTTGATCTATTTAACTATAACTAGACCTGATCTTAGTTATAGTGTTGGAAAGTTAAGCCAATTCATGCAAAGTCCTCTAGTTTCACATTGGAAGATGGCCAAAAGAGTTCTTAGATGCATTTCATCCACTAAGAATTTTGGCATTTTGTATAGAGGAACTAATATTGGCTTAAGAGCCTATAGTGACTCAGATTTTGCAGGTGACAAAGTGGATAGAAGATCAACAAGTGCCTTTGCCGCTTTTCTATGTGATGGAGTAGTATCATGGCTTTCCAAAAATCAAGATATCATCTCCATATCTTCCACAGAATCCGAATACAAGGCCTTGACATCAACATGCAAGGAGGTCTTGTGGGTCAAAAGGCTATTGGTGGAGCTTCATGTCATGGAGGAGGAGATCCCTCATCTATTGTGACAACCAATCAGCCCAATCACTTGCAACTAATCCTACATTCCATGCAAGGAGCAAACACATCAAAATTGCTCATCATTTCGTGAGGGAAAAAGTGCAAGCTAAAGAGATCAAGCTCCAACACGTGCCATCATCAAGTTGCTTGGCTGATTTGTTTACTAAATCTTTACCTAAAGATTCATTTGTCAAGCTTAGATCTTCAATTGGAGTTATTGATAAAAGCATTGTGATCTCCAAGGCTAGATTTGAGGAGGAGTGTGAAAAATTGCCTATATTGGCAAATCTAGCCATGTGGAATACTGTACATTTTGTCAATATTGTTTGTTGGTTACTTGAATGGCCAAAGTTCCACTTGTACACTCACACCTAAAGTAGGTTACCACGCGTCAAGAGGAGTGGTTGTGTCCATTTGGTAGTGATTCCTACTTTGTAGGATCTAGACCATGATTTATGATGAGATTTGTACCTACCATGCACCTACCAAGCATGACTCTTGGATCTAGGCTAGGGTTTTCACATTAGGGCAAAAAAGTGGAGTCTACTTCCTTATTACATGCTGGATTTTCACCTAACTTACCAAAGGAAGTGTGTTTTACTATGTATTCCCATTCTCCATAGTGAGAAGATAGAAGCTTTTTGGAGCCTCAAGGAGAACCTCGTGTTTTCTCTCATTGTATGGTGATTGCTCTTGATTTCCAATTAAACCCAGCTTTGGCACATTGTAAACACTATCTACATGCCGTACTACAGCCTTATTTCCACACGTGTGGAGTTGGATTACACTTATTGATCTTTGCTTTGATTGTCTCTACTTGTTTTCTATCAAGCTGCTAAACTAGATCTTGTTTTCTGATGACTAGTTTCTGATAGATTGTTTAACAAGCATACAATCAACCTTGTGGATCATTCAAAGATCCATTTATGGTCCTTAGTATTGTACTTTTCACATCCAAAGGTCCTCCAAGTAACCTGCAAGCTCCAAGATGCTCCCCAACTCCAAGCTAGGATGCTTCCACCTGCAAGTAAGGATCTTCAAGCCTCCATGGATCTCTCCTCCACCTGTGTCCCTAATCTTAATCACAAAGGTAGATAACAAGTGGCCTCAAGTATTCACCACCCAACCATAGCTAGCTAGCACATGCAATCCTGCATCTAGGCTAATCTAGCACCTCCTTGCTAACGAATAACTAATCACAAGCATACCATCACACTCCATAGCATACTAAAGATCCAAACCCTACTTATGTCCCATACCATAAGCAAGATCCAAACCCTAAGCATACTACACACAAGAAAACACTCTATACACTAGTAGCCACACTAGAGCATAAGCATAGCATACAAAAGAGATCTCTCCCCCTCCCAATGGGTGCCCTACTCCCCTCATATAGATGGCCTCGTTACAAACGAGTAACATCCATTCCAAGCAAGTTGTCTGACTTACATCAGACTTAACCAACTGAAAGCTTCATCATGAGTGCTGGAAGCCAACCTGGCGCCACGCCAGACTGGACGACTTTAAACAGGTAACTTCCACCCAAGCAAGCCATCCAACTCAGCCGACAGGTTGGAGCCCATTCCCTAAGAGCTTAACCCATTCACGTTCATGCAAGGAACACTCAGAACCACAAGTCGTGACATATATGAAGACAACCAGTTCCAAGACCGAATGGTCCCGACAGCATACCGTTGGCGTCCTGGACCAAGTGGTCTCGACGACATACCGCTGGCGTCCTGGGATACGACCCTCAGCTATGTGTCAGATCAAAAAGATTTGAAGCGGCCTTACAACTGGCACTTTTACCGAACACTGAAATCCAGAAGGTAATCAGAGTCATTTTGAGAAAAATCCCAGTTCTTTAATACATCTGAGAAGGTTACATTTAAAGTGTGTGACCGACCTTAGTCTTCAGGGCGCTGACATGCCAAGGCGGGTGTCAGGACAACATTCCAGCAAGGGAAGCTGAGACTTGGTTGGAGTTCTTGTCTTGAGTCGCAACCCGCATTCCCCTATAGTATTGGTGGGATTCGCCACCTTCCCTCATACCAAGTACTCTGCCCAGGCTGGTAAAGCACGTTTTCTCTCTCTAGAATTTTATCTCTCTAGAAAGTCATTTCTCTCTCTAAAATTTATTGATCCCTAGGTTTCCTTTAATCATGCCTAGATCGTGTGAGGTGATTGCACATCGATCTGAGCTCTCTGAACTTTGCTAGAACTGATCAAAGATTTTCAACCATAGGAACTTGACGCCGGCTGGATTATGGTCACAATGGCACCGGGAACGGAGCCGGGAGCAGCAATGACTCTGTTGGCACTGGGGACAATGCTGGCGCGAGTGGTGCCGGAAGGAAAGCTTGTATAGGTAGCTACAACAATAATCTATGACTCTTTGAATGCTTTTCTTGTGGGAGTTGGGAACTCAATGACCCTTTAGAAGGACGCCCTCCTACTAGGTCCCGTTGCCCAAGTTGTGCTTGTATACTTTGGTCCAAGACCAATAAAGTGATATGGTTCAAGGTTGAGGCCCAAGGTTTAGAAAAATAGCCAAACACTCACGGTAATGACTTTCTAGCACCTCACTAGGTTCCATACCTCCAACCAAGGCATAGACACCTACCTGTCCTTATCCAAGGACACCAATACCTTAATCTAAAGGCACATACCCTTAATCCTAAGGTTATCCCTTATCCAAGGGTAACTTGATTCCATACCTCCGACCAAGGTATAGTCACTTGCCTGCCCTTATCCAAAGGCACCTACCCTTAATCCTAAGCGTACTCCTTATCCAAGGGAAACTTGCCATTTAGCCCCCAACACTAAATGGACATATAGGTGTCACTGAAGTACTGCTAGTTACATAGGTATGTATAAGGTGCTTTTACTCCTAACGGTCTTTTTGGGAGGTCCTCAGGGCTAGTATTGCATGGATATGCCCTAGTACCTAACACCGATGCAAGAGTCATGTCTCTTTATATGATGTGTATTGCAAAGTAGCTTCTTTAAATGTATGAGGAATGTTAATGTGAACTTAATACATTCGGTTTGCCCTTATACTGATCAATATGGCATCTGCCCTGATACAATTTTGTTTTAGGGAAGAATGTATTGCTAATGATGTAAGTCATGGTAGGGAAGATAGACGTATCATATGTATTTGCAGTTGAGCTGATGAAGTAGTGAATCATGTTTCGGACATGGATAACAATTGATGCTCAACTATGACACCTGTCTTCCTCACGTAACTAACTCCTGCAGTTGTGTTTTGTTGGATGGTGGCAAGTAACAACTGAATGTCCTAAAACTTGCTTCGCTTTATGGTACCTTGTACTGTAAGACTTTATATAGCTTTGTTTTTACCTGTTATGCTATAAATTAAAGGGTTCAAAGGGTTTGGTCTTGACTTGTCAAGAGGGACTATGTGAAATCTTTTTATTCTCTCTCTCTCTCTCTCTCTCTCTCTCTCTCTCTCTCTCTCTCTCTCTCTGTCTCTCTCTCTCTCTCTCTCTCTCTCTCTCTCTCTCTCTCTCTCTCTCTCTCTCTCTCTCTCTCTCTCTCTCTCTCTCTCTCTCTCTCTCTCTCTCTCTCTCTCTCTTCTCAAAACCAAAAAATTAAAACAAACCATAATTATCTTGTTTACATACCTCTCATTCCTTCTTTCTTTCATTCACAATTTCTCAAAACCAAACCAAACGACATTTCAATCACTAAAAAGACCAAAAACAAAAACAAACCAAAGACAAATTACCCTATAAGGAAAGCTAAAAAGCAGGAATGGAAAACGAAAGCGGTGTCGAAATCTGATGGATAATTGATCTATCGGAATCCAACATTCCTATCAAATTAAAAAAACATCAAATCATAGAAGCCATGGATTGTTGAAGTGGATGTTGGATTCTGATAGGTAAAATATTCTGTCAGAATTTGACATCCACATTGTGATTGCCACCACTACTGTTGATTTTCGACACCTAAGTTCTGACATTTATTTAAAAATTATTTCGTGTTTATTGCCAGACGGTACTAGTTCCAAGCGGGTTCAAAAGATCTATCGAATTTCGACGAAGTTTAATTTTTTTTCGAAATCTGTCGGAAGCGCATGTCACCCCACCCCACTTCTTGTTGTAGTGTCCTCTGCCATTTTCCATTTCAAAAGATTTCATGTTGATTGAATTTTTATCATTTGATTTCGTCTTTTAAAAAAGGATATAATAGTCTCAAGAAAAGATTTTTGGCCCAAAAGCAAGAGATTTACATTCCTAGGATATTGCATACATGCTAAAGGATTTAAGGTTTTTAATCTAGAAGCAACAAAGGTAATCAAATCAAAAGATATTAAGTTTGATGAAATTAGCAAAAGACAAAAAGAACAATTCTAGAGGAAATCCAAACTATAGAGAAGGCTGAGCAAAGCAATGAATCAATGGAAAACATTATCGATGATACATCAACAAATGAGTTTGAGATACCTGAAAAGTTTGAGCATATTGCGTTTATAGTAGAGACAATGAGCAAGCAAGTGTGATGGAACCATTAAAGGTTCATATGTAGAACAATACAACAAAGCAATGATAAATGGAGTCCATAATGAAAAAAAGAACATGGACTTTCACACACTTGTTAAAATCTAGAAGTGCGACCATCAAGGAGAGGTGGACAACTTCAATGCAAGACTAGTGATAATATGGTATACTCAAGGAAGCTTTTGTGCACAAGCTATTGAAATCAACTCCATCAAAATTATCATAGCTTTATCATTGTGCAAAGGACTCATAATCACATCAAATGAATGTTAAAACGATAATATGAATGGAGAAAATCTACATAAATGAAACTTGAAGAAAATAAGTTGAAAGAGCAAGAGAATTGTCTATGGAGATTTCACATTTAAGCCTTCTATGGTATAGAATAGGCCTATAAAGTATGGTGTAGACATATTTTCCATTTGAAATTATTTTCCAAAAATGTGCTCAAATGGGAGTGTATGTAAAGGAAGGAGTTAGTTAGTATAATTTTTATCATTTATGTGAATATTGATCTCATAGTGGCCTACAACAACACTCTTTTTTTGCAACAAATAAAAAGGCAACTGCCATTTTTTTGAAATTAAAGACTTAAGGAAAATACACCATTGCCTTGAAACACAAGTTTAGTGAGAGCATAATATATATCAAGAAAACTAATATATCAAACTAAAATTGAAAAAATAAAAATTAGATGATGCAAAAGAGATCTAAACCAATGTCAACATACATACATACATCGTTTGAAATGACTTTAATGTCTAGCAAAGAATGAAGAAGAACAAACCTTCATTAAAAATATTTCATGTGTGCAACTGAGCCTAACGTGTGCCTTGTGGGGACAAGACCATAAACTCAATCCAAGCTTAAGAGAAAACTACATCAAGCAATATCCTACATTTGCCTCAATCCAAAGCAAAAATCAAAACAATTTCTTTATGTAAACTTCAACTAACTACTTCAAGCTAATGTTTACATAAAGTTCCCATTCCAATTCCATTTCCATTTGTCATTTCAAATTTAACACAAATTTTTTCATTTCTCACTTTCCTAGTTCTTCAAATCCATGAAACTAGTGTCTAGAAATGGATAACTAATGAGAAATTCACTTTTCAGATCTGCTTTTTCAGATTTACAGGTCTGAAAATTAGAGCTTCAAAATGACAAAAAATAGAACTTCAAAACCTTTTTTATGCATAAAGTTATACTACCTTTTCCTTCCTACTTTGCCAATAACATTAAACTAATGAAGATGGAACATCACTTTACAAAATGTTTCACATCTATAAGCTACACCGACTTTGACTCCTCCCACACCATCATTTGCTCAAACACTTTGCAAGCAACCCTAGTAAAAATCACTAGAATGCATTGAAGAAATTAGGCACGTATTTTTTCGACGACATTAAGTCATAGGCCATGCATCATGATGTAGGGGAGATTAAAACATGTTAGAGGCCTACCGTGATGTACATGGGGGCAATCATGGAGACACTCTTAGATATTTCCTTGCAAGGGACAAAAGAACCTAAAATTCCATAACTTGTAGTTCATCTTTGACTAGGCTCACAAACTTTCATTCACCATCAACCATAAATTATAAAATTGCATTTGAGAGGTAATGCCACTAGAAACTTGAAAGTTAGTTGGGGTAAGACTTGAGTTAATTCAATTTGACTTTGAATATCCAAGCTCCCTCTAGAAGACTTCATTGGAATTTGGAACCATCCTTTTAAGTCAACCTCATGCCCCCACTTTGGAACAAGCTTCTTTATTCAATTTGTGTGCACATGAATACACGACTCTCTTACGGTTTTACTTGGAAAATGCCTTAGTGCATTAAACACACTTCATTTTGATATACACTTTGGTTAATTAGTCTTAAAATCACTTGTTTCTCAAAATTGATAGTCCATAGGAGAGGGGTGTATGGGTAGACTGCCTTCAACTTTCAAAGATGCCTAGATTAGACGACTTCTTTACA
Source organism: Diphasiastrum complanatum (assembly GCA_029204225.1). NCBI lineage: Eukaryota > Viridiplantae > Streptophyta > Lycopodiopsida > Lycopodiales > Lycopodiaceae > Diphasiastrum > Diphasiastrum complanatum. The sequence continues at coordinate 5,251,191 of CM055108.1, read as the reverse complement.
CTAATGTCAACACAAAATCCCAGTGTTGGACAGGTATTTGACTTTGCAAAAGATAATTCTAGGTTATCAATCTGATTATAATCAAACTAAATCGTCCCTAGAAGGTGACAAATCCCAAAAGATGAGATAGTTTGTAGTTGTCGGAGGCAAAAAGGATCATAGACTTAGTAGCGTCTTTTGGAACCGTGAGGAGGGCATGGCTTCAAAGAACTGGTCAATACCCAAGTTTAATAATAATAGCCCAAAATCAATACAATTCGAAGTGGGCCCTGCAACCTGAACCAGAATGTCAGATCATTCATATCAAAATATATTGGTTGTTTTTTTCATTTTTTTCATATACTGGAAAGCGTCTTCGGTTCTGAACAAATTCAAGCAACAACACAGCAGTGAGCAAAAACACAGCAGTGAGCACCAGCCCATGACCCTGATCATCTCGTAACTCGTTGAATTTAGAGTCAGTACCATCATTTTTTCTCAAAAACAACACGCTGGTCTTCTGACAAACAAGAAGCAGTCAGCTATTGCTGCTGGCTGGTTGGGTTCGCTGCATCTTCTGATCGCTGATTTGACTACATTTTATCTCTTATATATAAGATCATGGTTCTATCACTCTCCATTCAACTATTGCATATCTGATCTCTTGCACATTAGCACGAGCAGCAAAAAGGCCAGCATACAAAATTGTTGATGCGTTCAGCAGTCAGCCAGGGAATTGGCAGTGCATACAATGGCCAACACAATCAGAATGTCCATCTCTACTGTTCTAATCTACATCAGCTTGATCTCATTACTCGCTAGATCGTCCTTCTTGACTTCTGCCTCAGTCACTAGGTTCTACGACTTTCAGGTAATGATTGCTCCAGTACAGTCAAATTAAGTTTAGCGAGAGAGAGAGAGAGAGAGAGACAGCGCTTGCAGGATGTGCGACTGATACTGTTCCTGTTGCTAATAATGCCAAACGCCAGGTGAATTATCAGCAAGTTACACGCCTTTGCAACACGAAATCTCTAGTTTCAGTGAATGGGCAGTTTCCTGGGCCGACAATCTTTGCGCAAGAGGGGGATCAGCTGGTGATTAAGGTCACCAACAACGTGAAATCCAATGTTACAATCCACTGGTATGTTCCAATTGATATTCATCAATTGCAATGGACTAGCAAGCGTTAATTCTGCCGCAAGGTTATTGTAGCATTCTTTCAGGAAACTCTCCTTCATCCATTTTTCAACCTCATAAGTCCTCTGTGCCAATCTGTTGCAGGCATGGAGTTCGCCAAGTTCTGACATGTTGGTCTGATGGACCTGCGTATATTACCCAGTGTCCGATTCAGACAGGGCAAAGCTTCTTTTACAAATTTACGGTTGCAGGGCATAGAGGCACATTGTTCTGGCATGCCCATATTACTTGGCTAAGAGCGACACTTTATGGAGCGATCGTCATAAAGCCTCCAACCAAAGTACCGTATCCCTTCCAAATGCCATCAGATGAGCATACAATTCTCTTAGGTAACGAGAGGGCACCTCCTATCTACTTTCAATTCGAACGTTGTCACTGTAACAATAATATGCTGCCATTCTTCTTCAAACATTCTCAAATAAAACTGTGCTTCGCTGATTGCTCGTGATAAAACTTTTAGGAGAGTGGTGGAACGGTGATGTAGAGGAAATTGAAGCAGCAGCTCTTCAGACCGGTGGAATCCCAACTATATCAAATGCTTTCACAATAAATGGGCAGCCTGGACCATTTTATAACTGCTCCGCAGCTGGTAAAATCACGCAACAACAAGCTTTGACTTTTTAGTATAAATGCAACAACAAGCTACTATTTATTATAAACTAGGTGTCACCTAAATTTGTTGCATTGCACCTAGGATATTTAGAGTGCAGAAAATCCTGATCATGAGTTCATGTTTGTTCAGAATCAATGTTTTCTCATCATACTGTTCTAAGTCTAAATCGCTATCCAGCTTGGTTATGATCCTTGAACCTTCCTGAGCTCAGATCGTCATACATGTCCTTTGCTTGGGTTGCAGATGCTTACAAGCTAAATGTTGTTCAAGGAAGAACATATCTGTTGCGGGTAGTGAACGCAGCGCTCAATCAAGATCTGCTCTTCGGAATAGCGCGCCATACATTGACGGTAATAGCCGCTGATGCAGAATATACGAAGCCACTGAAGGTAAGCACGCTCGTTGTGGCACCAGGTCAAACAGTGGATGTTCTTCTGACGGCAGATCAAGCAGTCGGAAACTACTACATGGCAGCCATACCTTTTGTCTCAGCTCCTGCTCCCTTCGTCAACACGCCCACCACCGCAATATTACAGTACGATGGAGCTGCTTCTACAAACGCTACACCCATCTTCCCCATTCTTCCGGCAAACAACGACACGTCCTATGGCGAAGGCTTCTACCAGAGCCTTCGAAGCCTTAACTCCCAAACCTATCCGTCAGATGTGCCACAAACTATAGACAGAAATCTTTTGTTTACAACGGGCTTCAATCTGAAAGCATGCCCCAGTGGCCAGACATGCCAAGGACCTGGAGGCTTAAGACTAGCATCTTCTATAAACAATGTCAGCTTTGCGTTTCCCGCGATATCAATCCTCCAAGCGTACTATTACAACATCTCGGGAGTGTTTACCACAGATTTCCCAGACAATCCACCCACTCCGTTTGATTACACAGGCACTATGCCCTCAAATCCGCAGCCTGAATCTGGCACTAAAGTCAATGTGATCGAGTACGGCTCCAATGTGCAATTAGTTTTACAGGATACAAGCATTTTAACGCTAGATAGCCATCCGATCCACCTTCATGGCTACAGCTTTTATGTTGTTGGACAGGGAGTTGGAAACTTCAATCCAGCTTCTGATGAATCGACTTTTAACCTGGTGGATCCGCCTTTGCGAAACACAGTCGCATTTCCGCGTGCAGGCTGGGTGGCTATTCGATGGAAAGCTGACAATCCAGGTATAACTCACTGCAGCTCTAATTCTGTGTCTAGTCACATTTCTCTTGGATAACAAGGGAAAAATGCTGTGGAGGAATTACTAGAAGTCCCAGATCTTTCAATTGAGATGTTGAGCTACTTACACATATTTCTACTGCATAATAACTAGCTATGCTTAATCTCGTTGATATGAATTGTTTTTTTGTTATTTCAAGGCCAAAATCACTTCACCAAAACTGATGGAAGAAATGATTTTCGGATGTTACAGGTGTCTGGTTTATGCACTGCCATTTGGAATCCCACACCAGCTGGGGCATGGAAATGGCGTTTCTGGTCAAGAATGGCGTAGGCCGAAGCCAAACTCTGCCTCCACCACCCTACGGTTTTCCCAAATGCTAGTTTCCAGTCGATCTATATCGGCACGTGAAGATGGAGACCTTGCTGACAACCTTCCAAAATCTGCCACAAGGAGATGGATCACATCTTTAGCAGCTGGAAGGCTGGCATCCCATCGTCGCATGAAAGAATGAAGCTTGAAATCACAACTAAATCACACTAAGAAGATAGATTTGATTGAATTCCTCAAAGCTAGACACGACATAGTAATTTATTGTATACCTCTGCTGCTTTGAGCAGCTATTGAAGGACAAATTTTTACAATTCTCATTGATTCCTGGCTGCATAGCTAATTTTTTGTTAGTGCAAACTTTGTTATAGCTCATTCCAGAATTAAAGCTCACAGCACTGTATCAATAAGAGGATCTGATGATGTCTTCAGGCAATACTTCCAGTTGAATTCATAAAAAAGTGATCGCTCAATTCGTTCGTACAAATCTTACTACGCTAACTTTTTCAGTAAATTCATTCAACCCATTCAGCCCAATGAAACTAAACTAAACTAAATTACAAAACCACTCTTTTTTTTATTTCAAAAGCCGAAGAAAACTGAAAGAAACGTATTCCCGAAGAGTCAAGGAGATCAGTCGCCCCCACCTCTCTCTTTAGGGGTCGGTCCCCCTCCCATGCCCTTCTTCTCTGTAGAACGGTAGGGTGGACCTTTTGACCTTCCATTGTAGAATAGCTCAGGACGTGGACCTTTCCCAAAGTGAAATACTTTTTTACTTTTAAATTTAGCCTCTTTTTGCCTAATATATTTTTTTTGCCTGCACCTTCCTACATTTGGAAGATGCATGTAAAAAATGATTTTACCTCAAAGTCATTCACATATGGTTTTCCCTTAGATCTTTGTATCCTTCATGAGGAGGTTGACTACAATTGGTAGTAGTCTGAGTTGGTAGCACTCTGGTATCTTCATGAGGTGGCTGGCTACAATTGGTAGCATTTCGTGTTAATAGTAGTATAAGCCGCAAGAGCGATGAAGCCTGCTACAAGTTGATTAGGCAGCCGTTGGATGAAGGATACTTTGTGTAGCAGTTAGAAATGGACAGCTCAGATGAAACTTTTTTGTGAACTGCTGCTATGGCCTGTATTCAGGCTTCTCGTGGCCAACTACAAGATGCCACGCCCATGTTTTCTCCCTTCACAACTGCTACATGAGTGTATCAAGGAGTTTTGTAGTTTGACGAGTGTGTTGAGTGTCAAAGGCCTTTTTGAAAGGCTCTACAAGATTTAAAGTATAGCTTGCAAATCTTTGTGTCTAACACTATCAATTGCTGATCTACTTGTTTTTTAATTAGGCTGTAGGCCATACAACAAACTACCTCACACATGTGAAGGCCTTTCTTTGGATCATTCACATCTTGTTTTAGATTGCTGCTTGTTAGATCAAGATTATCTGCATTTCTTCAACGACTAATGATGGAGATGAATCTAGCCAATGCAAACAATCACTCTTATTGATTACATCCATTCAAGGTCTTGAAACTCACTTTATTCAAATGGTATCAAAGCCTTGTACAAGAGTTTAGGTGTTTGATCCAAAAAGGCAAGTCTCAAATTAGCAAGTTTTGAAAATTAGCAAATTTTGAGTGCTCATTTGCTAGTCTTTTAGTGGCAAGTGTAGCAAGCATAATAGCATGAGCTGTTACTACAGCTGCCTACTTACAGAATCTATCCATCACCAAAGCCCTGAATGGCAAGACACCTTATGAGGTGTGGACAGGATCAAAACCATCACTCAAACATATTCGGATATTTGGATGCATCGCTTTCGCTCAGATCCCTGAAGATCTAAGAAGAAAGCTAGATGACAAAAGCAAGAGGTTTTTTTTTTGGTTTCATCATTGCATAGTGGATGCAAATGTCCTTCTCACATGTGGAAGTGTGCAGGACCAAAATTCAAGTCATATTTTGGCGGAAGTCCTAGACTAATAAGCTACTTCATTTCGATGAGAAATCTTCTACTTATGGTAGTTAAAGCTATAAGAAACACAAATCAATTTGATTGTGGATTATGAAATAGAATTTTTTATTTGTTTTTCAAGTGCCAAAAAGTGATTTTACAAGCCTTAATCATTCATCAAGATGTGGAGAAGAGATAAGTATTTTAAGTGCTTGTAATGTCCAGATTCTCATTTTTCAGTAGATTTGACAAATGATTTTGTGGAAGCTCATTGTTTTTCTATTCAATCTCATTTCTGAGGGTCAAGCCTAGATCCTTATAAGGTGTATAGAACAAAGAGGAGTCCCAAATTTGAGTAAGCAAACTTGAATGAGATCTTTGAGGTCTCTAGAAGTCAACCTCTTTTAATTTTTTTTTTTTTTTTGTGAAATAGAGTGTGTAGATATGTGAAGCTTGTTCTAAGTGAACAAAGACCGTTAAAGATATTTCAATTTGTGTGGAAATGATAGAAATCAAGTTGCAAAGGAGTGCAAGTCTAGAGAAGAATCAAGAGTGGAAACATGTGTAAATCTTGTAGTCTCTCAAAGACTCACAAGCTTGATTTTCAAAGAATCTACCATTTGATTTCTTGCTCATTTGGAACTTAATATTCATTTAGATGTGCATAGTTTTTTTCAAAATTTAAATGACAGTGCAAAGATGTATGTCATTTTGATTGACAATCACTCTAGATACACTTGGATCTACCTTTTGTCCTTGAAAAGCATTGTGTTTTGAGAATAAACTTAATGCTAATATCAAAGTGTTAAGATGTAATAATGGATGGGGCTATGCCTTCACTAGAATGAAGAGTTTTGTATCTTGCATGTCATTACATGTGAGCATACATGTCCCTATTGTTGGATTATTCTACTATTAGAGTGATTCTCCAAATAATTGATCTTTAATCTTCATCCACTTTATTCGTGTTTCTACACAGTCTACAGAAATACTTGGGAATCGCTCAACAGGTGGCTTCGACATATCAGACAACATTCGACATATCGACAACGTCGACAAAAGTCGAAGGAGTCGACCATGTCGAAGAACAACAATTATTGTTCCACCTGATATGAAGCTAGAGACTTGCCCTAACTGCTTTGCAAGTAGATTTTTGGGAAGTCCTAACTGGATGGATGCCAGCGCATTACGTCTATTTACCAAATGTGATTGCGGCCTGATTAGTTGTCCTATTGGATACATGTTAATTGCTTTAGTATAAATAGTTGATCATCAAAGACTTCTCTAACTCTCTAGCTTAGTATTTCTTTCAGAGTTCTATATGAGTATTGCTATTCGTGCTTACTGCTTATCAGCGGAAGTGCATCAGACAAAGTTTTTCAATTACTCAAAGATAACTTAGAGTACGTGGTTTCACCCATTATTGTTTTGTGCTCTCATCATCTGATTTGTACATGCAATTTACTGAATCAGTTTATCTTCTTGTTGCGTTCAATATCATGTCAAAATGTATGCTTCTCTGTAGTTATTTGTAACTGATAAATCTCTTATTGTTTTGTCTGTTTTGTTGAATGCATCAACACTGCAATATTCAATACATCATTGTTTGGCTATGCAATCACTTTAGTGCTAATGATTTCAAAGTTAGCTGCTAAAATATTGAACATGACCTTTGTCATTACAACTTTGTTCAATATTGATAGGTGTAGTCATGCATTAGGAAAGAAGGCTCATTCTGCTGCGCTTGATAGGTCGCTCAAGGTCTTCGACTTATCGAGCCGACTTATTTCACTTCTCTCTTTCCAACATGGTATCAGAGCGCTACTGCTTGATATCTTTCACGATATCAAAGCGATATCATTAGATACTTTTTATAGTATCATATCAAAGTACATTTGCTCTTATTCTTCAATTTGTGGGATCAAATTTCACTATCAAATAACTGATTTCCAATTGTAGCGTAGACAACATCATTCTTAAAGTCATCGATTTATCGATAGACCAAAGTTCCAGATGGATTCTCAAAGTACAGCCGGTCTCATCACAAACAAGCTGAATGGATCCAATTACTGTTTGTGGAAATTTAAGATGAAGACCTTGCTAGTTGCCAACGAGTTGTGAGTTGTTGTTACAAGTATCAAAGTGAAGCCTGAAGACGACACAACCGACTCAAAGTGGAAATCCGAGGATGGTAAACTGTTCACGCTTATTATTCTCAATATATCAGACGCTTAGATTGGCCACATATCTGAAGCTCAAACGTCAAAAAGTTATGGGACATCTTGAGCTCACTATATGATGTGAGGGACGTGACTTCCAAGTTGCATCTAAGAAGAAAATTCTTCACTCTCAAGATGTCGAATGGTGATTCACTTCAAAATCACGTTAACCAATTTAAGAATCTCTTACGATTTTCTTTGTTCTCTCATGTCTATCAAAACTTGATGTTGATTGTAATGAAACATGGATGGATCAACTCCGTGGAATGGCATTCGATCTATTGGCTACACACATTAAACAAACTCAATAGTGACATATATAAATTGATGAGTATTATAATAAAAAACAATCATGTAAAGTTAACAAACCTCAACGTCTTTCAAATTTGATGGTTGACCCTCATCTTTTCGTCTAAACTTCCACAAATGATTTTCAACAATGCATCTTTCACACATCTTTTGCCCATCACACTTGACGCATGTGCACCATATTTTATCTTGAAAATAGTTTTTCTGCGAGAAACAAACATCAAATACATGTCACTTTACCACTATATTTGAAGTCATATGTGACCTATAGTAACAAAGTCTTTATGAACAAGAAAACATGCATGTTTATTATCTACCTTGTTGACTTGAGTAGTGTCTTTATCGCTAAATCGATCTGAATGTAATCCATCTCTTTAGGATAAACTGCATATATGCACAAATACAAAACACAAATAACATAAAATTAGTCAGTTTAAAAACAAAAAAAAAATACGTTGATTCTTATCATTCGATATTTAGATTACACGATATTTACCTTTCAGTATTTAGATAGCATGATTCTTATATGCAAATTATTGTATGATTCTCATGTTTTGATTATTAGTTAGTACGATTCTTATACGTTGTCACTTACATGATTCTTTTGCATCTTGTTGCAAGTTATAAACGCATTCCTATCCTTTTTTTTTTTTTCATCACAGGTATGAAAGTTTAACTCCAATATGCATTAAAGTTTTGTCGTTGGTCTTCTTTTTTTCTTCATTTCAATATGCATTAGAGTTTTGTAGTTGGTTTTCTTTTTTTTTCTTCATTTCAATATGCATTAAAGTTTTGTCGTTGATTTTTTTTTCCCTTCATTTCAATATATTAGGATTTATTGTAATGTTTTGTATGTTTATGAATGTAGAAAACATGTCGGGATCTGGCAGTGGTGAGAGCTCGGGAGACTATGTCTCAAATTTCTATGCAACGTTACCTTCCGAGCAAAAAGAACAATTGCAAAGCTTGCTTAGTCAAGATGAGGGTGGTCCCTCACAAGCGGCCGCGGCTCCTGCACCTACCGAAGAGTCATCCACTAATTCGTATTACGACATGGATCCTCAAGGTAACATAATCGCCAACTGCAAAGGTCGAGTGGTTATGGACCGCCTCTATTCTTTATGCTAATGCCATTTTGGCGACAAATTGTTCATGAAATGGTCCGACCAATCTATCGATTTAAAATAACGAGTTGTTGGTAGCCTTCGTGACAAATTCTCACAAGATGTGAAATTCGACTCAAAGGAAATCTATAAACATATGGATTAGACATCGTCGTCCGTGATATAGTACGACGAGCATATAGAGATGGGCAATCAGAACCCTCCTGGTGTTCAAGGGCAGATTGGAACACAGTGAAAGCCAATGAACAAACACCAGATAAGTATAAGATTCAAAGAGATGTCACGGCCTCTAGGATGCATGGAATTGACAATCCTAATGTAAAGTCCTACACACAGGATACTGATCTAAGATACCAATCAAAGCAACAACACGACATCATATAAAATGCCAAAGTTCTTGGTGGTCGAGATGTATCTCAACACCCTTTTTGCATTTTTCCACTGACAAACCAATGGATTTTGCATAGATTGGCTTAGTTTACCCACACTATAACTTAGATCAGGCCTAGTTATAGTAATATAGATCAAGGAGCCTACAAGTCTTCTATATAGTGTGATATCCTCAAAGGAGGCTTCATCATCACTATTAGAAACTTTTACATTTTGCTCCATAAGAGTTTCTACTCCTTTACAATCTTTCATTTCAAACTTTTCTAAAATAGAAGAAGCATATTTGGATTGACAAATGAAACTCAAATCCTTGCCTCTTGAAACTTCTATTCCTAATATGAAATGAAGATTACCAAGATTCACCATCTTAAACTCTTAAAACAATGCTACTTTCACTTCTTGTATACCATCATGATCATTTCCACTAAGGATAATGTCATCTACATACAAAATGAGAATGATGATTTTACCATCATTGAATCTTAAGTACAAAGAAGGATCATAAGCAGTTACAAAAAAATTTATAGAGTTCAAGAAAGTATTCAACCTAGAGAACCAAGCTCTAGGTGCTTGCTTAAGCCCATAAAGGCTTCTTAGCAACAAACACACTTTTTCCGCTTGATCTTCTTTGATGAAGCCCTCGGGTTGCCTCATGAAGATCTCCTCTTCCAAATATCCATTTAGAAATGCATTAGTCACATCAAGTTGAAATAGAGGCCAATCCCTTGGTTTGCAAGAACCCCTTTGCCACTAGCCTTGCCTTGTGTTTGTTGATGCTCCCATCTTGATTGTACTTCAATCTATAGATCCATTTGCACTCAAGTGGTTTTCTTCCATGAGGAAGATTCACAAGCTTCCATGTATGATTCTTCATAAGAGCATCATACTCATTTTGCATGGCATCCCTCCATTCTTGTGACTCCATAGCTACTTCAAAGCAACTTGGCTCATCAAACATAGAAGCTAGAAAAGTATAAGAGGTAAGTGAATGAAGATCTTCCCTTTGATCACCTTTGTCAACATAGGTGAGCCTTGAAGGCTCGGCCTTCCTTCTTGTAATCTTTAACTCTCAGATAGAACATGCTCCATGCTTGAAATGTACATCTAATCCACTATCCATAAGTTGTCCTACACTCAACAAGTTCTTTGTAATTGAAGGTACATAAAGAACATTGTCTAGATCTACTTTTTTAGATGATCCTAGACATAAAGGAATGGATCCAACATCTACAATCTCACATTCTTGATCACTTGCAGTGAAGATAAATCTCTTAGAACTATTGTAAGAAAGTAGATTAGAAAAGTAGTCTTTTTGGTGAGTCATGTGAGAGCTTGCCCCATTATCAATCCACCAAGTGTCTTGATTAGATGTTTGTGGTGAGGATACCATCAAAGATAGATTGCCTTCTTCCTCCTCCTCAAGCACAAGATTGCCTTGATTGTCCTTCTCTTATGAATTCTTCTTCTTGTAGCACTCGGATGCAAAATGTCCCTTTTTTTCACAAAAAAAACACTTTAGCTTCTTCTTGTCCTTGTTGCTCTTGCCTTTGGAACTTGATGCTCCATCTTTGTTCTCCATCTCCATGTCTTGAGTCTTCTTGGATGGAAACTTCTTCTTCTTGCCTTTCAAAGAAAAGTTAGCTTTTTCATCACCATCATTCAAAGATAAGGAACTCATCCTACTTTTGATATGAAGCATTCTACTCTCCTCACTAACAAGCACACTTTGAAGTTTTTCAATACTAGGAAGTGAATCTTGAATAGCAAAGGTTTGAACAAGATTGGAATAATCATCTCCTAATCCATTCAAAATGATTTCAACTAATTCATCATCTTTGACTTTATCATCTATAGAAGACAACTCCTTATTCAAAGATTTGATCCTAAAGACATAATTTTGGGCACTTTCACTACTTCCTTTCATGCTTTGAAGGATTTGATTCCTAAGCATGAGTATCCTTGAAGTGTTCTTGGATCCATAAATGGCTTTTAATGAATCCCATGCCTCTTTGGATGTGGTACAAAATGAGATTTCTTTCAAAAGTTCATTACTTACATTCATTTTTATGGTGTAATGCAACTCTACATCTCTTTTTGTACTTAGCCAATTCAACTCCTCCTTGAGGTTCTACTTCCACCTCAAGTACTATGTCATAAAGATCATGAAGTACAAGCAAAGACTCCATTCGAACTATCCAAGCAGCATAATTAGTGGATATAAGTCTTTCACTAGCTTCAAGCAGAAACCCACCCATTGATGCCATTTTTGAATGTGAAAAAGCACTAGAAACTCTTGTGGTTTCTCTAAGAGATCTGAACCTAAAGTCTTCTAGCTATTTAGAAAGCTTATAGACTCAATCCTATCACTCATGAACCAATCTAGAATGATGGAAATTTAGATTCTAGTCTCAAACTTGCAAAATCACTCCTTAATCTATGATTTTTAGCAATTTCTCTCTTCAACCTCAACATACACTCAAAAAATCATAGAAGATCAATTAGTGCACCTAATTCAAGCTTCAATTTTAATTTTTTGGCTGATCTAATCCAAGAATTAATCAAGGGATTAGATTCACTATAGAAAATGGGTCATCATTATTTGATTGTTCTTTCTTGGAATCACAAAGATTGTCAAGTAGAAGCTAGATTTGGAAGCTAGTCTTGATATAGATCAAGATCCCAAGCTACCAATCACTCTTTGTGATCATTGGTAGATCAAATTCTGTCTTTTACTTTGAAATTTGACATGGTATCAGAGCCAAGTCAAAGAGCTTAGTTGATGATCCAAAAATCTTCATTTTGGTGAGAGCATTGTGCTAGATTCATTTTGAAGGAGGGCGACCTTTACTAATAGTTTACTTGTGATGTTGAGGTTCAGGTTAGTGTGTAAAGTTCAAATGTACTTCTCACACATGTGAGAGGCTGCTGGAGTTGCACTTTCACCAAAACGTTGTGTTTTTTCAATATTTGAGCTTCAAAACAAGTTGTAAAGAGTGAAACTAGTGATGTGCTTATGAAAATCCATTGTTTCCATTATAGATTTGATGATTGAAAGGTGTTAGAAGCTTATTAAACCTCCAAATCATTGAGAGTGAGTTTGAGGCTTATGTTTTTTAGTTCAAAAGTGAAACTAAAACCATTCTAAACACCATAGGAAGGCATTGGCACTTCCAAGAGTCAAATCCAAGCTTCTAAATTGAATAGATTGTGTAGAATTCATTTTTCCAAGTCTTTCTGAGTTCAAGATCATTATAGATCTTGCTTCTTGAGTCTTGTGAGATTCAAGAGAGTAGCATTGTAGCTAAATTATGAAAAAGAGAGAAGGGAGAGCCTTTGAATAGTACATTTGTTATAGTTGTTACTAGATAGAATGAGTTCAATTGGATCCTGTCTTCTTGAGGCTAGTGAAAGGCTAAATTCTAATAATTATTCAACTTGGAAAGTAAGAATGGAGTCACTAATTGTGCTCCAAGATATGTATGATCTTGTGATAGGAGAGGAAGAAGAACCTCAAGGAGGGCAAGATCTAGTGAGGTACAAAAGGATAGCTAGACTAGCATTACATTGCCTAAAAATGAATGTTAGTAATGAACTTCTAAAAGAAGTGGCATCTTGTACCTCGACCAAAGAGGCATGGGACTATCTTAAAGGGATTTATGAATCCAAAAATACCTCTAGAGTGTTTATGATAAAAAACAAAGTTCTTCAAAGCATTAGAGGGAGTGATGAGAGTGCTCAAGAGTATGTCTTGAGAATAACGTCTCTCAACAAAGAACTTTCCATCATTAGTGAGGGTATTCATGATGATGAGCTTGTTCAAATCATTTTGAATGGTCTTGGAGATGAGTTATCCAATCTTGTACAAAGCTTTGCTATTCAAGATGCACTACCTTCCATTGGCAAGCTCCATAGTGTGCTTGTGGTCGAGGAGAATAGAATCTTTCATGTCAAGCAAAGGATTGGATCCTTGAAGTTGCATGATGGTGATGAGAAGGCCAACTTTTCAAGCAAAGGAAAGACAAAGTCAAAGAGGAAGATCCAACAAAAGGAGACCAAGAGTGATGATCAACCATCAAGCTCTAAAGGTGGAAAGGAGAACAAAGCCAAACTCAAGTGCTTCTTTTGTGGAAAGAAGGGGCACTTTGTAGCCGAGTGTTACAAGAAAAAGAATGCACAAGGAGAGAGCAAACAAGGCAACCTCACTCTTGAGGAAGATGAGGATGAAGTGGATTCATCCTTGATGGCTTCTACATCAACATCCAAGAGCTACTCCAATGACACATGGTGGATTGATAGTGGGGCTAGTTCGCACATGACATTCCAAGAGGATTTTTTCTCAACTCTTGTACCTTTTGTAGGCTGTAAAAGGTCTATTCTAACAGCAAGTGATCAAGAATGTAGAATAGATGGAGTGGGAACTATTCCCTTAAGTCTTGGATCCTCTAAAAGAGTAGATCTTGATAATGTACTCTATGTTCCTACACTCATTAAGAAGTTGTTAAGTGTAGGACAATTGATGGATGATGGCTTAGATGTCCATTTTAAGCAAGGTGTTTGCTCCATAATGATGAATGATACTTGCATAAGGGATTCAAGCAAGGAAGGATTTTCAAGCTAGATGCTAATGTTTTTCTTGGAAGTGTGAACATGGTGAAGGAGGAGCTCAATCAAGTGGAGCTTTGGCATAAGAGGTTGGGCCATCCCAACTTCAAATCAATGGAGATTCTATGCACCAAGGATCTTGCCCTCGGCCTTCCAAAGACACTCTCAAAGTATGGAAAAAGATGTGAAGCTTGTAGCCTCTCAAAGGCGCACAAGTTACCTTTTGTTAACTCTTCCACTAGATCTACAAAAGCATTAGATCTCATTCATAGTGATGTGCACTCTTTTTCTCAAGAATCTAATGGAGGTGCATCTATGTATGTATCTTTTATTGATGATTACTCTAGATACACTTGGATTGAACTTTTGGATTCCAAAAGTAAAGTGTTTGAAGCTTTTGTTAAGTTCAAAACTCTGGTTGAAAATCAACTTGATGCTAGAATTAAAGTATTGAGGAGTGATAATGGTGGAGAGTATATCTCCACCAAGATGATAGAGCTTTGTAAATCCAATGGCATTAAAAGAGAGCTTACATGTACTTATAGTCCTCAACAAAATGGTATAGCCGAGAGAATGAATAGAACAGTTACAATTAACCAAGTTGAGCTAGTTCAAGTCATTCTGAATGGCTTGAGAGATGACTATGATAATCTTGTTCAGTCTTTTGCTATTAAGGAGGAGTTACCTAATCTAGAAAATCTCCAAGGGATTCTTATTTCTGAAAAATCTAGACAAAGCTATAAACTCTCCAGGATGAACAAACTTGAGCATGGTGGAAGTGACAAAGCCCTCTTTGTCAAAGGCAAGCAGAAAGGAAGGAGTAAAAACCAATTCTCTCAAGCATACAACAAAGACAAACCCAAAGATCGAGATCAAGATGGTGAAGAGGATGAAACAGCTCATCCCTCTAACTCAAAAGCCAAAAAGAAGAAAGTGAAGTGCTTCTTCTGTGGCAAGAAGGGGCACTATGCCTCTAATTGATTCAAGAAGAAAAACCAACTCAAGCGAGCTAATCTCTCCAAAGAAATTGAAGAAGATTCTATTGCAAGTGATGGAGAAGGATCACTTATGGTGTCCAATTTTTCTTCCTCACCTTTCAAGAAAGATGGAGCTTGGTACATAGACAATGGAGCCTCTTCACATATGTGCTGTTCACAGGAGTCATTTGACTCAATCTTACCTTTCAAAGGACTCAAGAGATCTATTTACATAGCTAATGATCATGAGTGTCCAATAGAAGGAATTGGCAACATTCCATTGAAACTTGCTTTTTCAAAAGTTCTTGCACTTTCTAATGTTCTTTTCATTCCAAAACTTACAAAAAACTTAATTAGTGTGGGAAAGTTGCTTGATAATGGTTGTGATGTAAAGTTCAACTCCAATACTTGTTTTATCAAGAGAAAAGATGAGATCCTTGTTGATGGAACTAGATGTGGTGGAATTTTTAAGTTGAATTCTTATGAGAATGCAAACCTTTGTGATGTTGCTTTGTTATCTAAGGAGGAGCTGTGGCATAGAAGGTTGGGATATCCTAACTTTACATCTATGTCTTCTATGGTTAAGAAGGAAAAAGCTATTGGTCTTCCAAAATCTCTTTCTAAAGATTTCAAGCCTTGTGAAGCTTGTGCCATTGCAAAGTCACACAGAAAGCCATATCAGAAGTCTTTTATAAAGACTACTTATCCATTGGAACTCATACATTCAAATGTACATTTTTTCTCTTCTAAAAGTATTGGTGGTGCAACATGTTTTGTCACCTTTATTGATGACTTTACTAGATACACTTGGTTGTATCTAGTTTCTTTGCATGTATTGAGTCAACTTGCCAACACAAAAACTAAGATCTGGTCTAGTGACGGTTAAGTATATCAAGGAACCAATAAGCATTCTATAGGTAGTGATGTCCTCAAAGGATGCTTCATCACTTTCCTTAGAAACTTTTACACTTAGTTCCATAGGAGTTTCAACTCCTTTACAATCAATCATGCCAAATCTTGATAAGATTGATCTAGCATACTTAGATTGACATATGAAGGTAACATCATTACTTCTAGTGACTTCTATTCCAAGTATAACTTTAAGAAGTCCTAGATCTACCATCTTAAATTCACTAGACAAGGAAACTTTTACATTCTTGATGCCATCTAGGTCATTTCTTAGTGAGTATAATGTCATCAACATATAAAACTAAGATAACGATCTTTCCATCATTACATTTGTAGTACAATGATGGTTCATAAGAACTTACAACAAATCCAATGGAAATAAGATAGGAATGCAACCTAGAGTACCATGATCTTGGTGCTTGCTTGAGTCCATAAATACTCTTCTTCAAGAGACACACCTTGTCTTCTTCTCCATCTTTGATGAAGCCCTCGGGTTGGCACATGTAGATTTCCTCTTCCAAGAATCCATTCAAGAAAGCATTTGTCACATCCAGTTGGAAAAGCTCCCATTTGAAAGAAGTTGCAAGACATATGATTAATCTAATGGTCACAAGCTTTGCAACAGGTGCAAAGGTTTCATCATAATCTATGCCTTTGACTTGCAAAAAACCTTTTGCTACAAGTCTAGCTTTGTACTTATGAATGGGGCTTGGAGAGATTCATCAAAAAGTACATCTCTACTAGCAACAACTTTTTTTGTAATAGGATCATATATCCTATAAGCTTTCTTACTTTCACTATAACCAACAAAGATGCCTTTGAAAGAAGTGGCATCTTCCTTTTTCCTTGTTTCTAAAGGAATATGTACATAACAAGTACATCCAAAACTTTCAAATCACTAAGATTTGGCTTTTTGCCAAACAATACTTCATAAGGTGTAAGTCCTTTAATGGCACTATTAGTCATTCTATTACAAAGAAAGTTTGCACATAAAATAGCTTCTCCCCAAAATGAAATAGGAAGAGATGCATCTAATCTCATAGCTTTAGCACACTCACATAGTGTCCTATTCTTTCTCTCAGCTACTCCATTTTGTTGTGGAGTATATGTACAAGTAAACTCTCTCTTTATGCCATTAGTTTCACAAAACTCTTTCATCCTATTGGAGATGTATTCCCCTCTATTATCACTTCTTAATACTTTCAAGCTAGTATTAAGTTGCTTTTCCACAAGAGTTTTGAACTTTACAAAGGATCAAAAACTTCACTTTTCTTAGACAAGAGATAAACCCAAGAGTATCTTGATTTATCATCAATAAAAGTGACATACATAAGAGCTCCACCATTTGATTCATGTGAAAATGAATGAACATCCGAGTGTATAAGGTCAAGAGGAGAGTTAGATCTTATCAAAGAGCTCTTGAAAGGAAGCTTATGAGATTTGGAGAGTCCACAAGCTTCACAAAGCTTGCCACACTTAGATATGGTTTTGGGAAGTCCTCTTGCTAGCTCCTTTGTCATCATGGTCTCCATAGCTTTGTAGTTAGGATGGCCTAACCTTTTGTGCCATAATTTCACTTGAGTGAGCTCCTCCCTTGCCATGTTCACACTTCCAACCATCAGAATAGCATCCAATTCGAATAACCTCCCTTGCTTGAAACCACTAGCAATACATTTTTCATCTTACTCTTAGAACATAGTTAGATGCACTCTCTTCACTTCTTTGGAAACTTTGGAAAATCTGATTCCTAAGAGTGAGTATTCTAGAAGTATTCTTTGCTTCATAGATGGTCTTTAGTGCATTCCAAGCTTCTTTGGCTGTAGTGCAAGATCCTATCTCTCTCAAAATTTCATTAGATACATTCATCTTATTGGCATTTTGCATTAATGAGCTACATACTTGCATGGTACAACATTTGTAGCAGGCCAAGAAATCAATATGGATTGTTTTTCAATTTTAACATAACCAATCCTCCATCGCTGGTTTGACATCATTTTAGAACCTTGTGGATCATTAGTTTGCGCCCAATCCCTGCCTACAACCTTGCTCACTGTCTTTCTCCCTATCTACAGCCTCTTTCTTGATTGGCCTGTGGCAGCCAGCCCTACCTCCGCCTTGTCTCCCATTGGGCAGATGTAAGCGCATTCTACAGTGAGCTGACATACTCTTCTAGGCGATCAGCCAATTGTTGTGCCGTCTTCTTCTCAACCTCGGACTTTGCTTCATGTTGCTTGGAGATCTTCAATTCTTTGTCCAGCTGAATAACTTTCTGGCTGATGAGAATATTCTCAGATTCATATCGGAAATGCGCTGTTTCATTTTTTTTTCTTATCCAGCATAGACTGGGTCACTTGCGTAAGGCTTGAGACCAAATCGAGAGCATCACCAGAATCTACTGTTGTGGAGGTGGTAGCAACAGAAGGACCCGGTGGTACAGTCCCTGGTTGGCGTGGAGTAGGTGCCTGTAACTCTTCTTCTTCAAAGAGGTCTTCTTCTTCATAGCCCTCAGGCACTGTGGCGTCGAACTGCTTTGGTGATTTGACAGCTTGCCCGACCCAGATTGTGGCTGGTGCGGCTGCAACTGGAAGTTGTTGGTTAATCTAAAAAGAGTCATCAAAACCAGTACGAGTATCATGGAACTCTTCAAATCCCTTCAAAGGGATTGGAGTTCAAAGGGCGTAGGGCTCTGGGGCATTACAAAAACTTCTGAGGCCCCTAGGGAGGTCGGAATCATCAAACATGTCCATGAAATACTGGGTGTTTGGTGAAACAACTTCTGTGTGTGGGGGTGAGACGGCCTGGGCAGCTGTGATGGGAATGGTAGCCCCAATGGTCATAGACTGTCCATGAGAGGAAGCAGAGGTGAGGGAAGCATTAGAGGCAGGGGAAATAGGTAGTT
The DNA here is from genome assembly GCA_029204225.1 of Diphasiastrum complanatum. Lineage (NCBI taxonomy): Eukaryota > Viridiplantae > Streptophyta > Lycopodiopsida > Lycopodiales > Lycopodiaceae > Diphasiastrum > Diphasiastrum complanatum. Next base: position 5,232,509 of record CM055108.1, on the reverse strand, counting down.
CAGTGCAAATAGCAGCAGGGGGTGGAAGTGCAGCTGAGGATGTTTGCCTAGTACGACGTCGTGACGCGGAATGTGAGTCAGGAATGATGATCTCGCTGCGTGCGTCAACTATGTGAGCTGGATGCCTGATGAGATGACTCGTCCAGTGCTTTTTCATAGATAGAAAGCACGGAATCCATACGAAACCCATGAATTTTGTTTTCAAGGTGGGAGGCTACTAGGAGAGATAACAAAGTGCCAGCAGACTGCTGGGTTAGAAGCCTCTAGTAGTCTTTGTGGACTAGACCCTGTTTGCCATTAGACATTGAGTCTCTTTTGCCTTGAAATCAGTGGTAGGCAGTCGCTGATTTGCAGAAGTGCACCATCCTGTGGAAATCACTAGTTTGAGGCCTTAATATGCCTACATTGGATGACTCTCCTATCTACCTCAACCATGCATGTGGGCCGTGCCAGCTCTCACATGTCTTTGTCCTGCGGCCTATCAAAACCCTGTGAGCGGCCATTTGGTCCGCTGCCCTGTCTATGGCCTTTTTACCTGCAGATTTACTCATTATTCAGCTATACGTTCTACTGCATTCTTTGACATGCCTGTGTGAAAGAAAAAAAGAAACCTATCTACGCTATACACACACCCACGATATCGTTATAGATTAGAGTTTGAAGCGGTTAATTGGTTTTGATCTCGCCATGGTGTAATCCGTAATGCACCTATATTGTTGTTCGGATTGTGGGGCCCTACGATGCTTGATAGAGGTTGCAGCTCTTAGCTTTGGGGATTTCCATGACTCCGAACTTGTGAAACTTTATACTACCTCATGGTCTAATTGCAGACCATATCACCATCAGTAACAAATATTCCTGAAGCCTATGCAAATGGTTTAGATGAAGATTAGACGCTTATTCAAAATCTAACCCTATTTTATCTCACTCGTTAAGTGAATTTCAGCTTATATACAAGTCATGCTTGTATGTCTCATCGGTATCTCAAAGGCCAGAGCTTACACGCGTGACCTCTTGTTCATTTCAAAGTTCCCTAGGCTATATCTGAAAATTTCCTGTTGACTGTTTGAAATTTGCCTTGCCGATTGCCATTTAAAGTGTCGGTGGTCATAAACGCTGTATTTTCGACTCCATACCCAATGGAGCTTGAGCTGTAATTGTGATATAGATCGACTTCCATTAGAATTCCCTTAGATTGGTAGCCTATTTGGGGGTCGTTTTATAATCCTTCAGTGGTGCGTCTGCCGAGAGGAGCATGAGCTCATTTTGAATTCTTGTTTATTGTTTGAAAGTGTTTTCAAACAGTTTTGTTGAATTGACCATTAACTTGCATAGCCAAAAGCTCGTTTGATCCAAATTGTCTGTGAAGATTTGAATGCATTGCGGTAGTCATAGCCTCTTTTGTATCAATTTTATGAGTGACTCTTGAGGTCTTTTTGGATAAGGCTTGAGCACCGAAAATTGTGAGGTTTGTTTGGAGTAGTGGTTTGTGCAAGTAGGGTCAGTGGGCATTGTACTAAGAACTAGACCAATACTGGACGTGTTGGAGATTCCTTGAAAAAAAAAAAAGATTTGATTGATTGAAAAAATATAATCATGATTCCCACACGCCTAGTGCGATGAGGATTTTTATTCTATGATGAGAATGATTCTCAAGCCATAAAAAATTTGTATAGAAATTTATTTTTTTAAGAATCACCCATAGGTGAAATTTCCAATGATTGTATAAAATTTAATGATGCAATCGATGAATCAAAGTTATTAGTAGAACCCAAGAAAAATCTATCATTTCTTCATGAAGAAGAATGGGATTTAGTGGTGTGCGACTTTCTTGAAAATTTGAGTGAAGAATCTTTTGAAATATCACCCTTTCACACCGATCTTAAAACACGATCTGTGTAGAGCACGAGGGAGACTTCACTTATGATGTTAAAGAGAATGCGACATTACAAATCAATTATTTTGTGACTATTAACCATAGTCCTATTGTGATTCAAAATCCAATTCTTGAAGTTGATGAAATCCTAGCAAGATTTGGTATTGTATCAAATGGCAATCAGGAACGATCCATTACCAAGGATGTGAGTGTCAATACACTCATTGATATGGTGGACAGTTCTACCCAAAGTCCTGAAATGGACGATCAAAAGCTTGTTGAAGATGTGTCAGAATTGGGCCATCGATCCCCTAATGAACGTCTTGATCACGCTGAAAGTGTTCCCAATTTTAATGAGTTGGAGTACGATGTTGGAAAATTAAGAGCTAAACTTGATTGTAATATTGTGCAACTTGCATTAGTTGTTGGCAACTCCCTCTATGTTAGACCAAATCCTGTTTACTTATTGAAGATTGATCATTATGATGGAGAGAGAGGTGATAAAGCTGATATTTTCATACGAAAATTCACAAACTTCTCTTTCCTAGATGGTTTCTCACAACCCGAGGATTGGAAATTGTTATTTGCATTATACCTGACCAATGAAGCTCGAGATTGGTATGATAATGTTGAAGCTTTTGAAATCCATTCTCTTGACTCATGGGATACCTTGGTAAAAGCATTCTTGGATGAGTTTTCACCCAAGATGAATACAACGGTTGCTTGTTACCATTTGGTAGCTATTAGACAATGTGAAGATGAGTTTGTGGGAAGATATTCTCATAGATTTAATTGGTTTGTGCAAAAGCACATATCTATTTATGCACTTCCAATTGAATTGATATTGGATTGCTTCATAAGTGCATTGCAAACAGAGATGCAAGTCCATGTGAGACAGAAGCATCCGACTAGTTTGGATTATGCAATTGAAATTGCATCTAAATACGAAAATGCTCTAATTGATACTCGTATATCCACATTCTATAATAGCCACAACCAATCTAGAAATGATCAGTTTCTAGTTGAGTCAAGCTTCGGACCAAATGTGAAATTAGGAGTGGATTATTTCCATTGTCAGAGACATCAAGTCCATTGTGTGATATCGAAAGACCATAATTTGACTGAAGGGTTGGATGCTAACACTTGACTTGAAGATGATTGGGAATGGAAGCCAAGAGAAAAACATAAGTTTTGACCTAGGAGTTCATCCCGCCTCTAAGGTTGGAAGAAATTGACCAACCATAAATCTGACCAGTAGTATAATTGCTACTTTACCCAGCCAGTAATTCCACAACGTGAGGTAACCAACATTCGTGTTGGCTTTGCAAATTTAGCACCTGGCGCTTCTGAACTCCATATGATATGTGAAAATTTGAAACCCTATGATGATTTGCCCTATTATTTGTGACCGGACTCCATAGACCAATGGATAAGGCACCGAAACTTTAAATGATGACTAAAATGGAACTAAGTTGCTAATTGTGATCTGATTGTGTTACAGTATTATCAAGCTCTGAGATGTTGTTCTTCATAAAGATCTTATGCTGATTGGAACCCTTTTGGTTCAGCCTAGGATGCTATTGGTTGGTCCATTGGTCTTTGTGTAACTAGAAATGCTGAGTTCAAAGAATGGGGACCATTCTTTACCCATGAAGGTCACCACTGTTTGCGAGGAAAAAGATCCCTTTTTCAAGTTATTTTTGACGGAAAATCATCGCCACACGCTATTACACCAATGCGCCACTGTTTAAAACTGACGCATAAATCGCCCATTATGTCCGGTTGCACTTTTATTGAAATTCTGTTTATTTATTAATTTATGCTGGACTTAAATTTATTTAAAAGGCCTATGCCCCTAGTTCCCGGGTTTGTCGAGGCTAAGAGGTGCCAGTTCGTCTTAAAAACCAGTTAAATGACAACTTTATTCATCGTAGGCCACTTTAGTGATTTAAAACCAAATTTGGGGCCCTGCCCTTAAGTTTGGGTCCAGCTACCAAAAAGCCCCTATTGGTGCCCATTCATGAAGAGGTGCACCTCTTTGGGTCCCAGCCCTCCGTAGCATTAGAGAGGCCAGCCTCTACGTAACAACATCCATTGTTCATTGTCATTTTGAGAGAGAGAGAGAGAGAGAGAGAGAGAGAGAGAGAGAGAGAGAGAGAGAGAGAGAGAGAGAGAGAGAGAGAGAGAGAGAGAGAGAGAGAGAGAGAGAGAGAGAGAGAGAGAGAGAGAGAGAGAGAGAGAGAGAGAGAGAGAGAGAGACTTGGTGCAGAGAAAGAGTTTGTGGAGAAAGGAAAGAGGGAAGGAGAAGAAACAAGGTTGTTTGATCTCTGCTTGGTGCCTCCCATTTCTGTGTCTCCCACTCTACTCTCAGCCTTTCTCATTTTGTTGTCCATCATTATTCACTGCTCACTTTGGAAGGGAGGAGGAAAGGAGAAGAGGCTGATTTGCCTGGTGCCTTCCACTCTAACTTCATTGTTGGATCTTTGCTGCAAACTACTTATATTTCATTGCTATTGATTCACTGCTTTGATCTCTAGCACTGTGTTATCATCATTTCTTTTGTTGGATCAGATTTGGTGTCATCTTTTGTTGCCTCTAACCCTGTGGTTGCAAGTGTTGAAAGTGTGGGAAGCTTTGTTATCCCATTTGTAAATATTTAAGTGTGTAGATTAATCTCTAACTACTTTAGAAGTATTGGAACCACTTTCTTGTATATCTATTTGGGACTAATTGTGTGTTTGAGCCTATCAGGTTTCCTCCAAAAAATTGTTGGGGAGTGAAGCTTTATTTCCCATCCTACAGACCTGTCCATTGTATGCAAAGCATTTTATTGTATATAGATTGCTAGATGGAGTCAGCATCAATCTTAGAAGCCTATAAACAACCGCAAAGCAAGGGCAATCGTTCATTTGAAGCCCTGCCAATCATTGATTTTGGAAGGCATCTAGGAACTACAAATCACTGGCTTTTACACCCATATTAAAGATCTATCCATTGCTGGATTTTTAATCTTATTGAAGCCCTGAATGCCCTTCCTATTACCAATTTGTAGCAAGACAAAAGCTATTGAACAATTTTGAAGCAATAACCAATCCTCCATCGCTGGTTTGCAATCATTTTAGAACCCTTCCGTAATGCACCTATATTGTTGCCCAAATTGTGGCTTATAGAAGTTTGGCTCTACTATGCTTGATAGAGGTTGCAGCTCTTAGCTTTGGGGATTTCCATGACTCCGAACTTCTAGATGTTGGGGATTTCCATGACTCTGAGCTTTGGGGATTGTGGCTTATAGATGTTTGGCCCTACGATGCTTGATAGAGGTTGCAGCTCTTAGCTTTGGGGATTTCCATGACTCCGAACTTGTGAAACTTTATACTGTCCTCATGGTCTAATTGCAGACCATATCACCATTAGTAACAAATATTCCTGAGGCCTATGCAAATGGTTTAGATGAAGATTAGGCGCTTATTCAAAATCTAACTCTGTTTTACCCCACTCTTTAAGTGTATTTCAGCTTATATACGAGTCATGCTTGTATGTCTCATCGGTATCTCAAAAGCTAGAGCTTACACGTGTGACCTCTTGTTCATTTCAAAGTTCCCTAGGCTATATCTGAAAATTGCCTGTTGATCGTTTGAAATTTGCCTTGCCGATTGCCATTGAAAGTGCCGGTGGTCATGAACGTTGTATTTTTGACTCCATACCCAATGGAGCTTGAGCTGTAATTGTGGTATAGATCGACTTCCATTAGAATTCTCTTAGATTGGTAGCCTATTTGGGAGTCGTTTTATAATCCTTCAGCAGGGATATAGTCTTTATCGAGGATCAATTCATCGACTTCAAAGGCAAAGGTAAAGTTCCATGTGAACATATTACACCTGCCACCGACACGACAATTCAAGCATCACTCCATTGTGCCGATAGTCGACCAACTACTCTACAACTATAGGGTGTGTAGATATAGTCGGTGAGCAGCCCTTTCGCCTGTCAAAGAGAATTAGATCACTGGATAGGTACCTAACTATCTCAAGATGCTAGTTTTAGATGCTTCTTACTCTTTTTCCTAACACTACCAAGGTCTTAACACTACTCTTCCCTACACTAACCACAAACACTGTCATGATTTAGAGTGAAAGAGGGAGAGAAGAAGAGGAGAGAGAGAGAGATAAGGAGAGGGAGGTGAGTTGGAGGTTAGCTCAAATGCTCAATGTCATTGCTTATGGAAAAACCTTAACAAGCACAAAGCAAAAAGCATGGAAACTAGAAAAAATAAGCAAAACACAACAAGAGCAGAAGCAAGAGTGATTAGCAAATGAAAATGCTTGAGCTCTCAAATTAGTAGAGCCTCCTCTCTATTAAGCATGAAGATATGATACAATTGGTGTCTTTTTATGGATGGAGAAGGCCCTTGCCCCTTTCTCCTATTGGCTATTCCAAGGAAGGTAATCCACACCTTTCATAAAAAAACGCAAACTAATCAATGGTGGAGAGAGAAACACACTTCCCTACCACCAATTGACTTTGACTTATCAATCAAACCATGTTTACCCATGCTACTTATTTAAGAAACCATGTTGTATATGACCAACTAGACTCAAAAAATGAACTAAAACTGCCACATGCTACATGGTTTCTTGATTCTATAAGTTGGTCATATATCACATGCATATAGAATGTAGACATAGAAATACCAATTATGGGCTTGTAGAAACTCGTGGCACATCATGTGCAATGGTTGTAAGTGTTCCATAGTGACATGCAAGGCATGCAGAAAGTGAAATGGACACATGCATGGTGATTTGTACAATTCTAGTTTAGAATTTGACACTTGGTAAAAGTAGGTAGAAATGCATGCATGTAAAGTGACATCATTGGTCCAAAGATATTGATGTTATATATGATTATGGTTTGTTATACAAAAGCGAAGATCTTTCTATTGTTGGCTATACTGACTCGGATTTTGCTAGTGACAAAGTAGATCGGAAATCTACAAGTGCATATGTCATATATCTTGGAGGAAATTTAATATCTTGGCTTTCCAAAAAGCACGATACTATATCAATCTCATCTTGTGAAGTTGAATATAAGGCACTTACTACTACAACAAAAGAAGTGCTTTGGATCAAGAGGTTGCTTTTGGAGCTAAAGGCTATCAAGGAAGATGATCTACCATTGATCATGTGTGACAATATTTCAGCACAAGTCCTTGCCAACAACCCAATATTTCATGCAAGGAGAAAACATATCGAAGTTGCACATCACTTCGTGAGAGAGAAGCTCATTGGAGGGGAAACCTACTTGGAGCACATCGACTTGGAGCACATCAACACATCATCATGTATTGCAGATTTGCTCACCAAACCTTTGAGAGCAAAAATTCCTTCATCAAGCATAGAGCCAATCTTGGAGTAATTCCAAGATCCATGTTCAAGTCCACATAGATCAATTTTTAGGAGTATTATGAAAAATCATCTATCTTGACTTTAGGCTTTAGAAAAAGTGTTTTCTATGTGTGTTAATGTTTCATATTGTAAATGCCAAATTTGGCCTAGAAGAAACTCGAGCTACATGTTTTCTTGAGTCTAGTTGGTCATATACAACATGCATATAGAATGTAGACATAGAAATACCAATTATGGGCTTGTAGAAACTCCTGGCACATCACATGCAATGATTGTAAGTGTTCCATAGTGACATGCAAGGCATGCACAAAGTGAATTGGACACATGCATGGTGATTTGTACAATTCTAGTTTAGAATTTGACACTTGGTAAAAGTAGGTAGAAATGCATGCTTGTAAAGTGACAAATGTCACTAGTGTTCTAGTTTTCACTTTTAGATGTGGAAGAAAGTAGGAAGGAGATGGTTCTACCTCGAGCTACTCCAATCTCCATAAATATGTGTAAGCTCTCTCATAATTTTTTATGAAGAAGCAAGCTTTGAAGCTATTCCATGTCAATTTGGATCTATACTATTGTTTGCTTGAATTTTGCTCTCTCTTTCTCTCTCTAACTCGAGTGGAGGATTATGCTAATGCATTAAATTCTTGTACTTCTTCTCTTTTGATTTTGAATGCAATCATTCTTTGATTATTAGCATGCTAGATTGTGCTTTGGTCATAAATTCTAGAACTAGATCTTGATATTCAATCTAGATTCAATTTATGTGCCAAACACAAAGCTTAACAAGATCATTCACACTTGAGGATCATTCCCCACACGTGTGAGCTTGCTGGAATTTTATCAGTTCGTATATCTCTTGTCAAGTTTTGAAGTTCTAAAAATGTTATTGTGAATTGTGAAGGAGTTGAGTGTTATTACACGACACTTCATGCGCTCTTATCAAGCATATCATTCACAATCAGAAAGTATTGTTGTTAGCTCTCTATCAAGCTTTCAAGCTTGAACTCTCTTGAGCTTTCTAGCTCAGTCTTTTAGAGATTTATTTTACAGCTGCTATTATGCTACTACTTATCAGCAGAGCTACTTATTATCAGACTTATTCTCAGTTACTCAGAGACAGCTTAGAGTGAGCAATTTCTATAGAAATTGTTTGAGAATTCAATACTTTATGTTTGGCTACGTAATCACTTAGTATCTAGCGATTTCAAAGTTAGTTGCTAAAGATTGAACGTGATTTTCATCACTACTACTTTGTTCAATTTTTTATAGGTGTAGTCATGCATTGGAAGTAGGAGTTTTCGCTATTGGAAGTAGGAGTTTCCACTATAATTTATCCATCATATTTATGACATGGTATCAGAGCATTCTATCTTATATCAGAGCTTCTATCATAGTATCAGTGCTAGATCACTATTTCCTTTATCTGAACCACCACGGTATCAAATATGTGATCTCTATCAAGGCATAATACTATTTTGATATCAGAGCAAAAGCTCTAATACTTGATATCTTTCGCGATATCAAATTGATATCACATTCTTCAGTTTCATTCATCCTTTCAGTATCAGAGAATTATTTTTCTATTGTTGGCATTACTACATCTTAGCGTCATCGATACAATCGACAGACTAAGTTCCAGATGGATTCTCAAAGTAAAGCTGGTCTTATCATAGACAAGTTGAATGGATCCAATTATCATTTGTGGAAATTTAAGATGAAGAATTTGCTGATAGCCAATGAGTTATGGGATGTTGTTACAGGTACCGAAGTAAAGCCTGAAGACGACACATAAGACTCAAAGTGGAAATTGAAGGATGGTAAAGCTTTTGCGCTTATTATCCTCAATATATCAAATACTCAGATTGGACACGTAGCTGAAGCTAAAAATTCAAAAGAAGTTTGAGACATCCTGAACTCACTATATGACGTGAGGGACATAACTACTAAGTTACATCTACGAAGGAAATTCTTCACATTTAAGATGTCTAATGGTGATTCTCTTCAAAGTCACATTAACCAGTTTAAGAGTCTCTTGCAACAGATGGCCACTATCGGATCAGTCATAGACGATCAAGACACAATTATGACATTGATTTCAAGCTTGCCCTCTACATATGAGAACTGGTTGATGACCATATCGACACACTCAGATCTAACTCTTACTAGAGTTATCATGATGTTGCTGCAAGAAGATAATGAAGAAGTTAAGACGTTTCGTCTACTTCCTCCTCTCAGGCTCTATATGTCAACAAAGGCTCTAAGCGACAGAAGCAAAAAAGCTCCAAGAAGGCTACGGCGAATCAAAAGTTGACTCAAAGTCAAGTACAATCATCAAATCCACAGTCGAAGAAGAAGATGTTTTGCAGGTATTGCAAGCCTAATAACCATGAGATCAAGGATTGCCGAATTCTCCAAGCGAAGAATGCAACCAAGCAACCTGATCGACAAGCAAACACAGTTTCATCATCTCCCTGGGTCAAAGTGGACGAAGGTGCATTTATGGTCAAAGATCAAAATGCAATTTTGGATGATTCATGGTTTCTTGATCCTGGAGCAACTCAACACATGACCAATCAATGTGAGATTTTCAACTCCTACATGCCTTACAACACGAAGAAATTTGTTCATCTTGGTAACAATAGTACTCACACTATTGAAGGTGAAGGTACTATAAGATTGCGATTCTAGCATGATGAATTCAAACTACTATCAAAGGTCTTTTCAAACATGTCCAGACAATCCATGGTTTTTGATCTCGACTATCCTACTGGTAAGGTCGATCTCCCTATCTTTCATAGCTGCATCTTTGGAAAGCAAGCTAGGATTCCTTTTAGATCAAACATAGGCATGCAGCAAAAGGTCTGTTAGATGCTGTTTATACATATATATGTGGACCTATGCAAACTCCTTCATTGCTAGATGCAAAGTATTTCATTACTTTTATTGACAAATTCTCCAGAAGAACAGCTGTTTATTTCATTAAACAGAGGCTTTCATCAAATTCAGACAATTCAAAGAGCATGCTGAGAATCAAACTGGCAAACGAATCAAAGCATTGAGGTCAGATAACGAGGAGAATACATCTCCACCGAATTCAAGGAGCATTGCCTTAACAATGGCATTGAGCAACAATACATTACTCCTATTCGCCTCAGTCAAATGGTCTTGCTGAGAGAAAGAACAGAACCTTAGTTGAATCGGAAAAGTGCATGTTATCACATGCGACACTTCCGAAGTCCTTCTGGGCTGAAGCTGTTTCAACAACAACCTATATTAAGAACAGATGTCCTACTAAAGGTCTCTTAGACAAAACACCATTCGAAGTTTGAACAGGTACCAAACCTTCTTTATCAAACCTACGAGTTTTTGGATGTACTGCTTTTGCGTAGATATCTCATGATCTCAGGAAGAAGCTCGACTTCCAGAGTATCAAATCTATTTTTATCAGCTACACTACTTCAGATCGAGCCTACAAGTTGTTCGATCCCATCGAGTCGAAGATATTCACTAGCTGGGATGTCATCTTCATCGAAGATCAGTTTCAAGACCTCAAAGGAAAAGGCAGTCCCCATGTAGCCGACCTGTTAGATTCTCCTAACATATTGAACTTCCCAGTTTCTCAGTCAACTATTCCCATTGAAGGTCCAAGCTCTTCTACTTTTGACGAACAACAAATCAATGACGAATCAGAGATGACGATGTTGTAGTTCAACAACTACAGTATGATGGAAATGATCAACTTCCTCTATTACCCAAAGAACTAGCAGACCACCTCACCGGTATATCGAAAGCCTACCTTGTCCAGGAACCTACGTATGTCCAAGAGGCACTTAGTCAGCCTGATTCAGATCTTTGGAAAGAAGCTATGGATAACGTGTATTCATCTCTTATCAAGAACCAAACATGGACAATTGTCGAATTACCTGCTAGCAAAAATGTAGTTGATTGTAAATGAATTTTCAAAGTCAAGTACAATGCAGATGGAAGCATCAACAGGAGAAAGGCACAACTTGTCACCAGAGGATTTTCTCAGGTATACAACATCGATTACACTGAGAAATTCAATCTAGTAGTCAAGCATTCTTCTATTCAACTTTTGATATCATTTGCCGCTACAACAGATTTGGAAATACATCAAATGGATGTACAGATAGCATATCTCAATAGAGTTATCGAAGAAGACATTTACATGGTGCAACCCGAAGGTTATATTATCGAGGGTAAACACAATCATGTGTGTAAACTCCATAAGGCACTTTATGGCTTGAAGCAATATGCTCAAGCATGGTTTCAAAGGATCAATACTTTCCTTATTGATCATGGCTACACACCTAGCTCTTTAGATTCAAATGTTTACTTCAAAGCAGTGCAACAGTCTTTTATCATTATCACTTTATACGTGGATGATACATTGCTTTTCAGCAACAGTACCAATCTGATAAAAGAGGCCAAGACAATGCTATCTTTCAAATTTGACATGACCGATCTGGGCGAAGCTCATTTCTGCCTTGGTATTTCCTAAAGCTGATCTTAACTTGATAAATGAAGCCTTTGGCAAGGCTTTGGTGAATAGATCAGCAAGGCAATCTGAAGAAGACACATGATGTAGCTTGATCTCCTTTGCTTGAACCTTTTCCCTCACAAAATGGTGAGCAATCTCTATGTGCTTGCTCCTTGCATGGAATGTGGGATTGGTTGCTAATGCTTGGCTTGATTGGTTGTCACAATATATTATTGGCTGCTCCTTGGCCTCCATGACTTGCAACTCAATCCTTCTTGCACCAAAAGGTTTATCTCTACCTCTCCAACTTGTCTCTTGAGGTTGAGTAGTAGTATCTTGAGATGTATCCTCATTTTCATCACTTGGAAGGTCAATGAATGGATCATCATCAGGTGGTATCCTCACTATACCATCTTTCCCACTGGATGTATCTATCTCAGCATCCTCGTCTTCATACATCTTGGATTCATCAAAGATAACATCACGGCTTATATGGATTTTGTTTTCCACTGGATCAAAACATCTATAGCCTTTCACACGATCATCATATCCTAGGAATATACACTTGATAGCTTTTACATCAAGTTTATGTCTCTTTTCCTTAGGAATGTGTACAAAGGCCTTACATCCAAAGATTCGCAAATGGTTCACCTTTGGCTTCTTCTTCGTGAAGGTGTTAATTTTGGTATGGCAATGGTAGGACTTCTATTTTGAAGATAGACTGCTGTACTGCATGCTTCTGACCAAAAATCTTTTGGTAGTTTCATCTCAGCTAGCATAGATCTGGCACTTTCCACAATCGTACGATTCTTGCGCTCAGCTACACCATTGAGAGCAGGAGTATGAGCTTGCATAAATTGTCTTTTAATCCCACATTGATCACAAAGATCATTGAAGTCATTAGACTTGTACTCACCTCCACTATCTGATCTTAGGACTTTGATCTTCCTACATGTCTGATTTTTGACCAATGCTTTGAAGCTCTTGAAGTTGTCAAATGCATCTGATTTCTTCTTCAAGAAGTAGATCCACATCTTACGTGACATATCATCAATAAAGGTCATGAAATAGAAGGCTTTATCTAAGGACATGCTCCTCATAGGCCCGCATAAATCTGTGTGGATTAAATCTAGGATGTTTTTTGCTCTTGCAACACCACCTTTATTGAACTTCTCTCGATGCTGCTTCCCATATACACATGATTCGCACATCAATTTCAAGTGGTCTTCTATGGTAGGCAATCATGTTACCATCTCCAATTTCCTCATCAAACTGAGGCTTCCCAAGTTCAAGTGACCAAGCCTCATATGAGTCCATGTTGCCCCTTGATTGTTGCATTCAATCTGTACAACTTTGTATTGGGCTCCCTTACTCCATCCACAATAACTTTGAACTTTTGGTTTACATCATTCACAAAGCAACGATCATGGGCGAATTCTACCTTCAACTTTTGATCAGTAATGACTCCAATAGAAAGTAGATTTTTTCTCAAACATGGTACGTAGTTGGATTGAAATGGTGCCTATTCCCTTGATCTTGCACACCTCACCATTTGCTTGTGAAACAGACGTTCCATTATCCAACACTTTCAAGCTACTGAACCGATTCTTATTACCTATCATGTGTCTTGTGGCTCCCGAGTCAATATACCACACTTGATCATCTTGATAGATGACAATGCAGATATGAAGATGTAGAGTCTTCAATCTCACCCTCATCGACAAGGTTACCTGCTTGTTTTGGTTTCCCCTTGTCTTGGTCCGCCAGGAATTGCCACATTCACTCTTCCAATGGCCCTTTTTACCACAATGGCAGCACTTGCCTTTCTTCTTGGCCTTACTGGAAGATCCCTCATCCTCCTGAGTCTTGGAAAATTGTTGCTTAACTTCTTCTTGCCCTTGCCCTTGCCTTGTTTTTGGCGTGTCGCAAGTGCCTGATCGTCAGTATTTTGATGTCTAGCTTTCACCATTTCTCACCGTTGCTCTTCCTGCATCAAGATTCCTATGAGCTCGTCAAAGGGTGTAACAGCATCACAAATGTGGGTAATGATGTGATCCTTCACTGACAAGTTAATGAAGGTCAAAGCTTTCCTCGTCTTTTTGTCGAACACTTTGATATCCGCTTCATTTGGCGGCCTTCTCTCATCACCTATGACGACTTCCCACACGTCTTTCTCCATCAGTATGTTTTTCATTTTGAATTTCTACACTACATAGTTGAAAATCCCGTCCAATTTGCTACTTTCACTCAAAATGGACTCTCCCATGTTTTCCATCGCAAAACTGCTTGAAACTTCTGCTGTAGGCTAAAAGCAGTGTGTCGAGGCCAATTGTGATGTCAGAATTGAAAATAATGACCTGCACTTTTTCCCTTATAGGCCACTTGCCGCTTTTCCACCTATTTGAAAGCCAAATCGGTGTCGCCTTCCGGAATGCACTCAGTCGTCAACTCCCAACTACGTGCCCATTGGAATGGTGAAATCACTTTTGGCGCACTCCGAACACTTTCTTCGCTGCAATCACTCTGTCTTGTTGTACCGTACTTGCAGGTACAGTCCGGGTGCCCTTCGTTTGGAGGTTATAGCCTTTCATTTGGGTCAAAACGGGCAAAGGACTCAAAAATAGGGATTTTTCTAGTTTTTGAACTCTTTCTTCATTTTGAAGAAACTTCAATCTTTCTTCATCTTGAAGAAACTTCACTCTTCACTTTTGAAGGGACCCAACTCCACTTTCACTATGAAAATTTTTACTGAAGTTGAAGGCCAAAATACACTTCAATTCTTCAGGGCCCACTTCAGCTGAAGTTCATGTGGATTTTACGATCTAATTAAAGTTTAAAAGATCATTAACAGCCCTTGTACTTGATCCATAGATCGGTTATTGGTGCATCGTTAAGATGTGAAGAGGCACAACAAAAGGATCTCCTTCGTACGCATCATGAGCATGAGAATGTGGCGCCGTTGCAACTATAGCTTGACCGCAGGAGCATGCAGATAAAATTGTATGTCAACCGCAATCGTTGACTTCTTGGCGGTTTCCTTCGGTCAGCTACCGTTCGTTCACTTCGTAGATGATCGTAAGTAATAACTTACAGTGTCTTGCAGTGCCCGTGGTGAGCGGTAGTCTTTGCTTCATTGACCATATGCAAGGCTTTGCAGTGTCTTGCGGTTCGTTCATTTCATATGTATTCATAGGCGAGACTCTGCCCTTTACTTTGGTTTCTTTTGTAAATAATTGTAAGCTAGACACTTACGATTCCTGGCAGTGAGCCTTTGCATGTGACCGTAAGCAAAACTTTGCGGTTTACTTCGATCTCTTTCGTAAGTGACCATAGGCAAGACACTTACAGTTCCTTGCGGTTTACTTTGGCCTCTTTCATAAGTGACCGTAGGCAAGACACTTACAGTTCCTTGTGGTTTACTTTGGTCTATGGTTTTTCATGTATTTCTGCAAACTGTCAAAAGGGTAGACATTTCTGCAGATGCTTGAGAGAGTGTCCTTAAGAGATGAAGAGGGTGAAAAGGATGAGGAGGAGTAAGATTAAACTCCAACAAAATCTTCACATGATAGAATCAAAAGTAAAATTAATTTATTATAAATAAGTGTACCTTTTTGTAGGTAAGTTAGTCTGTAGAAATCCGACAAGGTCAGATTGAATTGGATTGAAATTCCATGTCAGATCAAATAGGATCAAATCAAAATTTTAAGGTCGAGATAAAATTACACCTTAGGGTTGAATCGAATCAAATCTAAATTCTAGGGTTGAAGTAAAATTAGACCCCATGGTCCCAAATCGAACCTAATTAAAATTTCAGGGTCGAAATAGAATTAGACCCAAGGTCAAGATGCAATTGTGGGACATTGTAACAACAACGAAATGTGGCATTTTCTGGATAACAGAGCCAATTCTAGCACAAATTGTTAGAGCATTAATGCATAACTATAAATAGGAGTAATTCATCAGTGATTTAAGCTTTTGTTATAACAGATTATTTTGTGAGAATTAAGATCATGATTTCTAGACTATTTGTACATACTTTTTCAAATCTTATTTTTTGAATAAGCACAGCGCATTTCCCATTTCAACTACTATATTCTATATTTTTGCTCGTTACGATTTGTGACTTGAGCAGATGTATGCTCAATCATTGAAGTCTGAGTTCACTTTCAATTTTACAACTTTCATAATAATGTTTCAAGCAACTTAGAATAGGTAGATGTGTTGAATAAAACTGCACATTTATCATTTTCTAAAAAATAGTAGGTAAATCTTGAACAAGATTTAACTCAAAAAGCAATTTTAATTATATTGTCTCCCTTGTGGCCGATGTGGCACCAACATACTCAGCTTCAGTGAAGGAGAAAATGATGGCTTTTTTGCTTTCTAGAATTCCAAGACACTAGTCCAAAGGACAATATGAAAGCTTAGTCTGATTTTGATTTTCTTGAGTCAACATCTCCTCTCGAATCTAAGTTTGTGAGAGAGGAGATGTTGACTCAAGAAAATCAAGATTCGAGACATAGTCTTAGCATCATTCTGACACAATTTTCTAGTGCTTATTGCTTTGGGACTGGAGATAGTGAGGCTTTGCTCACATCGTGCTTCTAGCTTGTCTCTCTCTCTTCTCTTGACTCTTTTACTTCTCATTTGATCTAGTGCTAGATTATCACCTCAACTAACTAGTGGGTAGATTAATTTTATTCACTTGCAGAATGGCAAAAGAGCAATCTTGAAATAGAAAAAAGTAAGATTGCAAAAAGTGGCCTAACAAGCCACACAAAATCTCTTTAAAATGTCATAGAGTAGTTTAGTTAGTTGGTTTTTGTGTTATAGTAGCTTCTCTAGTGTTCTCTTAATTATGCTAACAAAACACCTCTACTAAGACATAATGAGTGCTCTTGTACCCTTCAAATTTACCAATAGGTATAGAAAGTGAAAAAGTGAATAATATAAGATATCTCTTTCATTCTCCAATTCATATCTCAAAGACACTAGACCCTGCCCACACATTGCTTGGAAACAAGCTCTAATACCACTGAAAGATGCTAATTGTTAATTACAAAAGCAAATGTAACAAATTACAATCGTACAAAGAGGACAATCAACCAAAGAAAGTCCTCATGCTACAAAGAGGTGTTGAGGGCAATTAATCCGTGTGATCTCATGGAAGATAAATAGATCCAATAATTTGAAGGTGCTATTTATCATTAAGTCGAGAGCACAATATTCAATGTCCATTCCAAAAGCTCGAGTCCTTGTTCATGAATGAATCAAAATTTAAAAATTCAAGTTCAATTTGAAAGGCTTTATTTCAAAATTAGATTGCCCACCAAGTTAAAGTCTATGGAACCAATTGACCTCTAGACTATTAAACCATTTAAGAGGAGATAGTTCTAGAATGGCTCCTTTGAATAGCTCTTAGTCATCTTTGCAAGTCACTTATTTGCTCGAATTTCCTTCAATCTTTTCTTGGAGATACACTAAGTTTGTGCCAATGTAGAGAGCAAATGCACCGTTCTCGCATGAGAGCTTGCTCTCATTCTTTTTGAATTCTTCTTGCAATAGCACTCTTGATTAGAAGCCGAGACTATGGAGCTCTAGTTAAAATATAGGAGTCTAGAAGATAGTCAATCAATGTTAAGACATGCATGGTAATCTTCTCAGATAGGTGCTCCCACCAAAGCCAACTAATCTAGCAAAGCTTTGAAGATGTTGATATGATTGCGCCTCATATATTCACCTTTTTTAAATTTTAGCTTATAGAATTTCCTTGGAAAAGAAAAGTTTTGAGGTGACTTGGAACCTCTTAATCAGCAATGTGATCAGTCAATCCTCTAGGCTTCGAAGGAACAAACGCAACTGCTGAAAGTTTGAAGAGGGTTCTAACCCAAAAGCTGTCTCACTTTTGAACCTTTAAACCATGTACACATAAGAACTTGCAATATGATCAATAGAATAAAGCTACCATAAACATCAAATTAGCGACTCGGTGAGCAGATTGTTCAATACAGTAACAAGAGACACCATGATCAGAACAAGCAGCTATTGCATTGACGTAAAGAGTTAATTCCCAACATAAAAGTAGCTGCATGAGAGCTTGCTCTCATTCTTTTTGAATTCTTCTTGTAATAGTACTCTTGATTAGAAGCTGAGGTCTAGTTAAAATATAGGAGTCTAGAAGATTGTCAATCAATGTTAAGACATGCATGGTAATCTTCTCAGATAGGTTCTCTCACCAAAGCCAAATAATCTAGCAAAGCTTTGAAGATGTTGATATGATTGCGCCTCATATATATGTTTGAAGAGGGTTCTAACCCAAAAGCTGTCTCACTATCGAACATTTAAACCATGTACACTAGTGTCAAGAACTTGCAATATGATCAATAGAATAAAGCTACCATAAACATCAAATTAGCGACTCGGTGAGCAGATTGTTCAATACAGTAACAAGAGACACCATGATGACAACAAGCAGCTATTGCATTGACGTAAAGAGTTAATTCCCAACATAAAAGTAGCTAGATTTTGCTGCTAACGCCTACTCCCTACTCTCTTCTTCTGTCACTCGTATAGGTAGCGTTTCACTCTAGTACGTTCGTGTCCTCCTTATGCAGCTATAGAGCCTCTTCTGTGTACTTCTGCTTGGTTAATCACGATTTAGTTATCTTGATAGTAATCCCTGTGTAGGTATACTTTAATGACTTTGCAGATTTGTGTAGAGTACACATTTTATAGCTGTGGGCTTCTATCGGTATCTGCACTTCACTTAGAAACTTCAGGTGACATAATTTCAACAACACGCGCACCATGAGCATTATTTGCCTCTTTTGTTGAAGCATCCAATGTCAACCACCTTCAGTGTAACCGGTGGCAACAATTTTCCTGGCATTGAAGCTCTTGCAGCCGGACGATTTCTCTTGTAGCACTCCTTCCTCAGTACTGCAGTTGGCAGTTCAGTTTTTGATTTGATACTTTCAGCTGGTACTACAGACTGATAATAACAACGTTTCTGATGGTTGGATTGCTTTCTGACGTACCAATTCCCACCCACAGATGACACTATGTCGGCTATATTAACCTCTTCAACTGAGATTTTTTCACTTGAGCTTAGTCGTCGCATGAGTGACTCTTTATGCTTATCCATGTTAAGCCTTCCGTGATTTGAAGTGGGTGCGATGAAAATTTTTGCTTCATCTCCAAAAGTTCTTGAGGATCTGGTGCATCCTGCCGTTTGAGTTGGCCTTTGTAAATAATCTGAACTGGATCTTGTGGAAAGATTTGATTGTCTGTTATTAGCGGATTTTGCTGGTCTTCCTCTTTGAGTAAGACTACGGAAGGAAAGACGTGCAGTAGTGCTGTCAATTTGAAGCTGTGACCCAGGTGCGATTTTACTATTGTATTCTCGTTCGCTTGCATCAAGGTGGAGCTCTTGCAACATTAGAGAGATCAAGGTGCCTTTGCTTTTTGCTGAGTTTGAGGTTCGGTCTTCCATTGTTTTGAGAGCCTGCACCCAATCTGTAGGAACCGATCTGGCTCTTATTTGTTAGCAACAGCATAGTTACAAAAGACCATCATGAATGTTATTGAGCTCATTACACATGAAGTTACAGGTCTCATGTTTGTTCCACATTGTCCAGGGATATCGATCACCACCTTTTTTCAGCTCGTCCTGCAATGTCTGGTGAATCTTTCAGAACCATATGCAAAAATAAGAGAAGAAAATATACATTACTAGTTGATTATGACATTAATTTATCGCTTCGGTGGCTTTTCCAGTACCGGTTACTCGTCAACCTCCAACAATCAGCAGAAGAATGCACTTGCTGTGAATTGAAGACAGCTTAGAGCACAGAAGCCTACCTTACCTCGAAACATGAGAGAGAGAGAGAGAGAGAGAGAGAGAGAGAGAGAGAGTTGTAGAAAGTAACACTGAAGTTTAATCAAGTAAGCTGCTAGTTGTTGGCGATTTTAGAGTCGAGAGTCGAGACTCAAGACTCGAGCACTGGCGCGTCTGGCGCTTGCAAGTTTCGGGGTTGCGGTAGTACCCAGTGCTCGGAAAACTGGCATGGTTAAGGAATGGAACCGGCATAATTCATAAAAAAATTCATGTGAATATTTTAGAAGGATGTAAATTTCTTAAAAATCGACAGTTTTAAAAATGTATCGGATTTTAGCTCCTTCATTAAGTTTTTACATGTTAAACCTAGAGAAAATATGAGTGAGTGTGTAAATGGAAACTTAAAGGATTCAATAACGAGATTTATAAAGGAAGAAAAAAAAATGTATGTACTAAATTTAAGTTTTCAAAAGGAAAGTTGTAGGATCTTAGACTTTAAAAAAAATTTGTGCAATAAAAGTGAGGTCATCTTTTTAGAAGTTAAGGATTTTGAATGTAAAAAAAATATGATTCCCATAACTCCAAGTTTATACCAGATTTTGTTAGGGTAAGTGGCAATAGGTTCCCGAGCACTCGTAGTACCAGTGTGAAAGTGAAAGTCAACATTTAGAATTTATGAGGAGCTGAGGTTGTTGTCGTGACTCGTAACTGTTGAAAGGTCGTGATCGTACAACCACAATTACCTACCAATAACTCTTCGGATCGAACAATTATGTAGTGATCATACAACCTTAACCACAATTACTCCTCAGATCAAACAATTGTGTAGCCTTATTCTACATTAAAACATCCCATTTGCACTCATAATCTTGCTCATCATCAACAGCACTGTATCACTGAAAATTTATATCAATGTCAAGCATAGTCTCATTAATGGCTAACAATTGTTCACGAGTCACCATCGACGAACCTCCACAATGTTGTGGTTTATCCATCCAGATTCTGCAATCTGCCAAATCCTCCTTAAGAGCTTCGACAATGATCTGCGGTAGATGCACTCATGAAAAGCTGCATTAGTACTGTGTCAGAAATACGAAGTTAGTGTAGGCAACAAGGCTACAAGCTGCAACAAGTAGGTGAGAGTAAGACTGAAAGATTTTGGATCATAGTTAATGCAAAGAATTGACAGAAGACGGAGATGAAGTAAAAGAGGGACCCAGCTTCCACGATCGTGCCAGGCATTACAGAGATTGACAGACAGAAATAGCTATTAGCAAGTACTACGATCAGTGATGATCAAAATTAAGATTCATGAAGAATGACATCTACTTTAGAAGCATGCGCCCACTTTTATATAAGATGTAGTGGCTGTCTCTCATGTTGAGTGTACACTTTTTGGGAAAAGGTTTAAGGCATCTTCTACATAGATACCTTGAACCCCTGGGCTTTTCCATATTGGGAAATGGCTTTTCTAGGGACTTTTAAAACCCTTGTGTGAAAGGCCAAGGAAAATTATATAGAGATCTTAAACATCTCTAGAGTTTGTTAGCAAGGTATTGTACCCATAAAAGCTCGGGCAACTTACTCTTGCATGACAATGGTGAAAAAGGGTTTACATCAACTAAACTATGGTGAAAAAGCGTTTAATATGTCAACTAAACTTCCGAGGTGCAGTGCCCCTTTGGGCCTCACTCTTGAGCTCCTGCCTTTGGGCATGGCCCTTATGGGCATAAAGTTTTAAGAAGGAAGTCCCATTATTTTTTTAGTGGATTCATGCCTAGGATCAAGTATAGGCGCTCATGGGCTCATATGAAGTGCCAATCAAGGAAGGCATGACATTTTCCATACATGCAAATCTTTGCATTATTTGCCTTTGCATTTAGTAATTCAACTCAAGAAAGCAAAGCAAAGGGCCCCACAAATACTTTGCTGAACTTGAGAGGATTGTGGCTTTATCATGAACTTTCTTATGTGCACATGCATAAAGATGTTTATACTAAAGACAATATGTCTTTGAACGATTTGAGTACAATGCTAGTTAATTACAATGTATGCACATAAACCATCTCCCTTTCAATGCATGTAAACAATTTGAGTGTACTAGATTGGGCACGCGAGTGTTACAAGAAGAAAGCGGACATAAAGGCGGGAAAAGTGACTCAACAAGGCAACATTGCCGAAGATGATGGAGAAGATGACGAGACAAGTGTCTTCTCATCGGCATTGGCATCCTAGGTTGATGATGGTGCCAGATGGTTCATAGATTTAGGCGCCACAAGGCATATGACCGGCAAACGTGATTGGTTTGAGAAATTCTCACCAATCCATGATGGGGATAAGGTCACTCAAGCCAATGGGGAGGAATGCCAGATGGTAAAATCAAGAACATCTCTAATGTGCTTTATGTTCCTGGACTCAAAAAGAGTTTGCTTTCTGTTGGATTAATGGCTAATCAACATCTTAAGGTTGAATTTGTCAAGAATGGATGCCATATGAGGGATATGAACCACAATCATAAAGTGGTGGCAAAAGGTTATAGAGATAGTAATTGTGGCCTTTATAAATTGGATGTTGCAAAACCAGAAGAATATGGTTTGGCTATCTCAACAGCATCTCAATCTGAGTTGTGGCACAGAAGACTTGGTCATTTGAACTATGGGAGCTTGAGATTGATGGCAAAGCTAAAGATGGTAATAGGGTTACCGGCATTGCAGGATGATCATCATGCAATATGTGAAGGATGCGTCATGGGAAAGCATCACATGGAGACATTCAAGAAAGGTGGAGCTGCAAGAGCTAAGAAACCGCTGGAACTTATTCACAGCGACCTGTGCAGCCCAATGAAGACCATGTCGTTGGGGAAAGCATATTATTTTATGACTTTCATAGATGATTACTCTAGGAGGACATGGATTTATTTCTTGAAGAAGAAATCCGACGCTTTTACTCACTTCAAGGAGTTCAAAAATTTGGTAGAGAACCAACTGGATGCATGCATCAAAGTGCTAAGTTCAGATAGAGGGGGCAAATACAAATCTGATGATTTTGAGAACTTTTGCAAAGAACACGACATCAAAAGACAATTCACACAATCACACACGCCGCATAGTAATGGTGTAGCTGAAAGGAAAAACATGACTATTATGGAGAGTGCACGTTCCATGATGAAGCAAATGGGTCGGAAGCGTGCAGTGCGGCAACGTTCTTGCAAAACAGGAGCCCTACAGTTGTGGTTCCAAATGCGACTCCTGAAGAAGCATTTACAGGAATAAAGCCAAAAATTGACAAGTTTCGTGTCATTGGATTAAGGCCTATGTACATGTGCCAAAGGAAGAGCGAAAGAAACTTGATGCCAAAGCAATCAAGTGTATTTTCGTTGGTTATGACGAGAGGACGAAGGCATACATGTGTTTTGATCCTGTAATAAACAAGATTCACATTAGAAAAGATGTGATCTTTGATGAGACGCATAGGTATGAAGATGAAGACCATGCAAGTGGTGAAAGCATCAAAAGACTTCCCACAATTTTGGAAGAAGAAGATGAAGAAGATGCTCCACAAGATGATGCACGTGAAGATGAGAGTCGAGAGGGCGAGTATGAAAGGACACCACCTATTCAAGAGCCTAGGAGGAGGTACTTGCCAATAGGAGCAATAAAGGAGAAACCGGTTGGAAGTAAGAGACATTACTTAGACACTCCTTGGGATACATATTCTCCACGTAGTGTATCACCTGAATCTAAGATACCAAAATGGTATGAGAAGATCATGAAGGACGCAAAGCTAAATCAACACTACGCTACGCCTTATCATTGCCCTAGCATCTCATTTTGGATGGAAGATCCATCAAATGGATGTGAAGTTCGCATTTGTTAATGTTGACTTAGAGGAAGAAGTTTACATGGTCCAACCGCAGGGCTTCATGGAAAAAGGGCAAGAAAAAAAGGTATGTAAACTACACAAAGCACTTTATGGTCATAGGCAAGCGCCACGCGCATGGTATGGATGCATTGACAATTACTTTCTTTCTCATGGGTTTGTAAGAACAAATTCAGATCCAAATCTTTATGTTTTTATAAACGATGATAGCATTGCCTTGATTGTACTTTACGTTGATGATATCATTATCACGGGCAATGATGAGAACCTCACTCGTTCTATCAAAGCCAACTTATGCAAGCAGTTTGAGATGACAGATTTAGATCTTATGCACTACTGCTTGGGTGTCAAAGTATGGCAAACTGGCAGTGATATCAGGTTATGTCAAAACAAGTATGTGGCTGAGATATTGGAGAGATTTCACATGACAGAGTGCAAACCTTCCATCACTCCTTGCGAAGCTGGTAAGAAATTATCTCGTATTGATAATAGTGCACATGTCAATGCTACTCTATTTTGTCATCTAGTTGGGAGTTTGATATATCTTACGACTACACGTCCTGATATCTGCTATGCTATAAGTTTGATTAGCCAATTCATGTCATCACCCACTATGGACCAATGGAAAGCTACAAAAAGGATTTTGAGGTATGTGAAAGGTACACCTAACCTTGGCCTAATCTACAAAAGACTAAGTGTTTTACCTAAGTTGCAGGGTTATGTTGACACTGATTGGGCAGGAAGTATAGATGATAGAAAGTCAACAACAGGTTATGCCTTCAATTTTGGTAGCGGTTGTTTTTCATGGTCTAGCAAGAAGCAAGATACAATTTCTCTTTCTTCTATAGAAGCCAAATATAAAGCATTAAGTTCTGGTACTCAGGAAGCTGTTTGGCTATGTAAGTTGTTATGTGAGATTGGCATGAAGCAGGTAAATCCTACTATTATTTTCTGTGACAGTCAAAGTGGAATACGATTGGCTAAGAATCATGTCTTTCACGCAAGGACAAAACATATTGAGGTAAAATATCACTTTGTGCATGAGAAGCTACAATCTGAAGGTATAAGTATTGTACACTGTTCTACGTTGTTACAAGTTGTTGATATATTTACGAAAGCTTTAAGTAAAGAAAAGTTTGAGACTTTTAGAGCCAAACTTGGCTTAGATCTGGTTATGTAAAAAGCCTTTACTTGTAATACTATCATGGAGGTATGTTCCATGAATAGAGTAAACTCTAAAATAAAGAGAGATGTTGATCATTGAGGGAGAGAGTTAAAATAGCAATGATCGACTTATACAGTGCTTTCTTATTTTGACGGCACCACGTGTACTTAGTTCTAGAATTATCTGGCCGTCTTTCTTTTACGAGCCCTTTGAGTGCTTTTAAGCAACTTTATCTTTGTACTTGCTTATCAATTGAATATACAGTTTGAGGTGAGCTATTCTGTTGTCTTGTCTTGTTGCACTTGATGTTGTGCTATGGTGATTGATCCGGTCGGGTGTTTAAGCTATTTTTTCTTAACTTCTTCTACAATCTTTTTTTATGATTCCAAGAAAGTCATTTTTCCAGCAAGTGGTGTCACATGTCTTCATAAAGAGAGTAGATCAAATGGTTCTATGAAGAGACTTGGTGAGGGAGATAGTCACACGTCAAGAAGAAGAGAAGTATGTGAAGAGTTTAAAGTAGGATGTTCTTTGAATGATGTCATTGTGAATGATAGTGAGGAAGAATCATTATCATATCCAATGAGACCACGTTAATGCACCAAAAATCGGCTAGTTCTAATAAAACAAGTTCGAAATCGGAATTGATCAAGTATATAAACCTATATTGAGTTTTGACCTACAAAAGATCAATTCCACATATGCAAAAATGGAGATTTTTGAGTAGAAATCAATCTAGCATGCTCTAGCATTGGTAACTCCTCCAAATCCTTGATAAATGTGGTTTATCCTTTTATAACCTGAAACACAATAGCTCTGATGCCATGTGAAGGATTTCAGATAATTTAAGATCCAAATCCATGTCCCTGATCTTTGGTTACAAAGAGAGCAAACCAACAATCCTACCAATGTAGAAAAATCAGCATCTACATACAAAATGAGATGAAAACTCTAAGACAAACATGAACCAAAATATAAAATATAGTTGTTGTTCGTACAATTACAGTACCCTACTGTATTTCACACTTGTGGAACCGAAAATAGCAATAAATGATCATTCTACACATAGAATGCAAGATAATATCATGAGAGTGCACCAATGAGTAGTAGAACCCAAAGAGAACCATGTATAATGATGAAATGAGAGAGAGCAGAGAGAAGGTCCCTTTCTCCATGAGTTACAACAATATATAGCAGGTCCAAACCCTACTTTGCACTTGGCTTTCCCTCCAATATGAAAAACCCTACTATTTTGGGACTAGATTCAATGTACCCAAAGTTCAAATTTGAATTTCTCTCAAACTCAACTACCAACTTTCCCACACTTTCAAAAAGTGTTTATTGAATGTATTTTAAACTAATATAACTTCTAAAAGTTTATCTCTAAGTCTAAAATGAGTTTTGGCCTCAATTGACAATTTACCAAAATATGACTGAACTTGTTAAAATCTCTCACAAATAATAGGGAACTTGAATTTGGTGATTTTATCATCTCCCCTCTATTTATGTTAAAGAGGCTGACATATTTTGCTCACTTTGAGCAAGATCTTATTTATGTTTTATTTTTTTAAGGAACTCCAAATCTATGGCTAATTTATGACCAAAAGAAACATTGAACACATCAGCATGTCTACGTATCCTTGTACAATTCAAATTCATGTGCCAAAATAGCTTGCAAATCCATATGTTGAGTTAAGTTGAAGATCAAGTGAAGCTAGGAGTAATATTTAGAGTGTTGAACTAGACCAAAATTATTTGAGCTAGAAAAAAAAAATATGCTTTTTAATTGTTGCATTTTACTCCAAATGCACTTTGTAGTAACCACTGATTCATGTTATCATGTATATGACACACATCTTGAATAGGTCTAACAACATATCACTCTATAACCTTCCTTACATAGGATGTCTATAGTATAGGGCCATCATCAATGTTTGATGAACCACAAGAAGTGGCAACTCATTTTATCCTAGTGGTTGGGCTAGATTGATACATATGTCCAAAAGGTGTGGTCAAGTCTCTCCCCATTCATACTTATATGATTGAGTTGACTCATTTCCATGCAAGGGCAACTAAGGCGAGATTTTTGAACTAACCCCCTTGGCTTGGCATGTTGTTGCACACAACTTCAGGGCAAAGCCCCTATCACAAGCAACTTGCAAAAGATGCCAATTCAAGTGCATGGGTTTGTGGCAATAGTAACATTTGCCTTTCTTCTTCTTTTTCCCTTTTGATGACGACTCTCCCTCGTCGTCATCGTCCTTGGATTTCTTGGAAATCCTTTTCCATCCTTTCTGCTTGCCTTTAGCAAGCAAGGCTTGATCCTCCTGTGGGGTTTGCCTTGACTTCACCACTTCGCGACGCTGCTCTTCCTGCAACATGATTCCGTGGAAGTCTTCAAAAGTAGGCAACCTCTCCCTCGAAGCAATGCCGCTCACAAACATCTGTAGCCCTTCCAAGATGCCGCTCATTGTGGTATGTACCAATTCAACATCCCTAATTGGTTCTCCAATTGCCACAAGTTGATCTCTCAGCTCTTTATCCTGGTGAAGAAAGATCCCACTGATTCACTTTCTTCCATCCTTACTGCGTTCAATCTCAACTTCAAGAACATGGCTCGAGCTGGATTGCAAGTTTGAAATTGCATTCTAAGAGCTTCCCAAGCTCCCCTAGCCGTCGTGGCATCACTTATATGAGTGATCACATGGTCTTTCACTGAAAGATTGATCAAGGACAATGCTCTCTGTGCCTTTTTATCAAAGGCCCTCATGTCACCTAGAGTGGTATTTGGCCGGACTTCAATACCTGCCACAATCTCCCATAACTCTTTCTCCATCAAAATGCTCTTCATTTTGAATTTCCAGATGTTGTAGTTAGAAGCCCCATCAAGTTTGCTTGCATCGCCCAAAATTGCCTCATTGATGTTTGCCATTTCCAAACTACTTGAAACTCCACCTGTAGGCTTTAAAGTGT
Organism: Diphasiastrum complanatum; assembly: GCA_029204225.1. Taxonomy (NCBI): domain Eukaryota; kingdom Viridiplantae; phylum Streptophyta; class Lycopodiopsida; order Lycopodiales; family Lycopodiaceae; genus Diphasiastrum; species Diphasiastrum complanatum. The sequence continues at coordinate 5,204,876 of CM055108.1, read as the reverse complement.
ATGCTGAAGCCAATCGTGATGTCAGAAATAAAAAATAATGACCTGCAATTTTTGGCTTACCAGGCCACCCGCCGCGCTTTCGCCAAATTGAAAGCCAAACTTGCGTCGCTTTTCGAAATGCTTCTTGTCACGAACTCCCAGCTACCTGCCCAATGGAATGGTGAAATCACTTCTGGCGTGCTCCAAACACTTGGCCAAAATAGGCTAAAGGAGGTGAAAATAAGGGCAAATTGGATTTTTGAACTATTTCTTCAGTGTGAAGAAACTTCACCTTTCACAAAACTTGGGACCCAGCAATTTTTTCACTTTGAAAATTTTTAATGAAAATAAGGGTGCCTCTGCCCTTCAGATCTTCAAGACCCTTTCAAAGCCCATCTAAGGGTGATCCTCAATCCTGCAGCTCCCAATCACTCTCCCTCTTGCAATCTCTACCGTGGATGTAAACTCTATGAGATCCGACGGCTACAACCGCATCTGCGCATTGATCCCCAGACTTATATCTGCGGGCCCATTCCGAATGCTATGGGCCTCTTCCTGATGGGTGCGCGCGAGCTGTCCCGAGCTCCTCCTACCTTCTTTTCCAACGATGGCAGCCCCAAGCCCTTACATACAAGCTATGCAAGTTCTGTATGCTTCACTCCAACTTGCTGGCTGATCCACGACCACTCACGGCCTCTCCACACATCTGCAAGAGTAGCAGGGCGCCCACTCCTGGCTCTTCACAGCTTCAAAAACGGATTTATTTTGAGAGAGAAATGCTTTTTCCCTTCTTGAAACCCTAGCTATCAAAGAAGAAGATTTTTTTTTTTGGGCTTTATCTGCAGCTACCTATCCCTTTGAGGGCGCCCTACAGCAAGCAATATTCTGCTCCAAACCGCTCTTCAAACGGTGTTTTATTGGATTCAAACCAGTCACAAATGCCAAGCAACCCTTCAGAAGGATTTCCAGCTTCAATTTTTGCTTGCCCTCTGATTCAGCCGACAATCGCCTGCCTTTAAATCTTCTTACAGTTTTGAGCTATTCCTCGAATCTCACAAACTTGGTTTTGTGCTTCCTAGCCAACAAACCGGCGCGAATTCGCAGCTCTTTGCTCTTGTCTCGTGATTCAAGCTACCAAGGGCTCTGATACCAAGTTAAGAAAAAACAGTTTAAACACCCAACCGGATCAATCACCACAGCACAACATCAAGTGCAACAAGACAAGACAACAAAATAGCTCACCTCAAAGTGTATATTCAACTGATAAGCAAGTACAAAGATAAAGTTGCTTAAAAGCACTCAAAGGGCTCATAAAAGAAAGACAGCCTGATAATTCTAGAACTAACCCTTCACAACAGAATTAGTTCGGCTTTTGATTCCTCTTAACAAGCACAAAGAATTAGTTGTTATCACAAAGAGCAAAAAAAGCTAAACATCAATCAAGTTCTTTATCTGAACACATAGCTCATTCATAATTAAAAGAGGTTCTATTTAGAGTTATGCTTTAGGCTTCGACTAATTCCCTGCATGCATTAGTTAGAATTGATGCTCCCAGATGTCGCTTGTAAATCCACGTTAGAAAATTTGGAGTTCAGTACAAGTGACGAGTGAATGCTGCAAATAGATGTCTATTAAAATCAGTTACAGAATAACTCAGAATGTGTTCACTCAATTGATTAGAAGTGTAACTGTAATAGATATCAGAGGAAAAAAATGCACAAGCTATGAAACTGGCTCTCTTCTCTCGATTGATAGCTGAATCTCTGCGTGAGTACAATGGTTCTGAGTGTCACCCTTATAGAGACGAACACCAGCCTAATCATCGATCGCCAAGTGTTAAGGTGTCGGTTGGGATTAGCTAATATGTCGCTCTAGAACGTCACCCAAAAACATCACAAGTTCTTAATTACAATGAATTTATAAGATGCAAATAGGCCTTTACATTGATTTAGGCACTATAGCATATTTTCATGTACAAAAATTGAAAAATTTACACTATAAGACATTTAATTTGGATAATGTGGGATCATAGGCCTCCACATATCTCATTCCTCAGCTGTTCAGTGGCTTGCAAACAGCCTGATCACATTCTTTGTTGTCTTTTTCTGGTGGTTGGCTTTCTGTGGAAGATTGCCTTTGCTCGGGCTTCTTTTTCTGCATTGACTTATTCAAGTGTCATGCCTTTGGTAGTGAGGAATTAATTGTTCCTCTGCATATAATCTTCTTGAAATGATAAATTTGAATAACCACTCATTCCTCGATTGCCCAATGGTCCAAGCGGGTTATCAATCAGTGTATTGTTCACAAGATGAGCATACCAAAAGTGTTCGAGATATTATTGATATATCGGCAGATTAGACCAGTATTTAATAAAAAGTGTCTTCCTAATATTGAAGGTACAGTCCACAAAAAATAAGGTCTAAAAGTATTAAATGTAAATAGCTTTCTAGTAAAATAAACTGGCCGAATATCGCAAAACCATGTGTCGCAATTTTTGCTTACCAAAAATGTATGTATACTATCATAACAAATTTCACAATAGTGTCGCAATTTTTGCTTAACACAATGGGAATCATACGTGAAACGAAGGTGTCAGGTTTTTTGCATATTTCTTATATGTTGGAAACAAATACAAACAATGTCGAAATTTTCAAAAAATAAAAAACAACAAGTAAACGTGGCAAGTAAATGACAAATGTACTAACAAAAGTGTCGGGTTTTTTGCCAATAATTCATAGTGAAATAACAAGGGCAATCAACGCGAAGTGTCGCATTTTTTGGCATAGTACTAAGAAAAGTGTCGCATTTTTTGGCACAGGTAAAACGGTGAACCTTGCAAATGTATATGGAACAATGATTGTCGCATATTTCGCATTATTCGCAAAAGTCACGAAGCTTATCTTGCTATTTATGTTCAAAAATCAGTCATAGTATCGTTTCACTCTTGATCCATTTACTCAAGTATCAAGTAAATGTCCTTCGAGATCTGCTAACTGTAACGATCTGTTAAAGACTTCAATGACCTTATAAGGTCCCATCCATCTTGTGTGCAATTTCCTTGGAAAAAACATGTGTCTATTGTCATACAGAAGCACATAGCCTCCATGTTATACAATTTTCTTAAGATTGATTCACACATGCATTTGAAGAAAGTATATTTGAAGTACGCACATCTCCAAGTGTCTTGATGTTTCATTACATCCCTCTCCAATTTATTTATTTTGCATAACATCATTACATCTAATATGTAGGCAAGTATTGCTTTGACCAAGTAACAAAATTTGTCCTATTGCTATCAAATCGACAATATCTTAAGCCTCTCATGTAACATTACAAAGTGGTTTACAAATTCGATGCTCAGTGATATCAAATTCTAACAATCACATGTAAAGTATCAATTAATCCAGCATAGACTAGTTCTTTTCTCAACTTCTGTGTACAATATAGAAAACTTGTCTACGACAACTTTGTTTGGTTGATTATGTTGTCTAATAGAGCAAAATGATAATCATGACCAAATCTTATCAGTTTGTTGTAAGTTTTAAATGGCTATTAAAAACTTACAACAAACTGATATCGAATTTCTTTATTATAAAATACAAACTTATGAATATCATGGTCATATTTCATAATCAACATATGAATCCATTGCACAAAACAATTTTACACACATTTAAAAATTTAATCAAATGCATCATTTTAGTCTTCACAAAAAGTTCTACTTATTATTCTCATATTATGTCACAAATGCTTTAAATTTCCATAATACTAAAAATGTTGGAATGACATAAATTAAAAATTTGAACATGGCAAGGCCTATGTAGTACAATACCACATCATTCTTCTCTCTCTTTCTATCCTTTTATTTTCCAATGTGACATCTCTATGGGCCTTCAGTTCTATGCTAATGATCTTCTCTATATCTCAAATTTTCGCAAATCCTAGCCTCTCTTTTGATTGAAGGGGTTTCTTGTTTTGTCACTCCTCTGGCTCAATACTTAATGTCAGAAATTTGAATTTATCAATATTTTTTCGTGACAATTATTCATTTTGGTGTTCTAGCTTTAAGCTCAATATTCTCTTCCACAACGTTGATTTCAAGTATCTCAATTTCCCCTTGGTGCCTCTTCCTAATTGTAACATATTCAAGTTGTTTTTTTTTTTCTTGTGTCAATTCCAAAATTCTTTTTGGAACTATGTAGACTTTACTTAATTACATGCTCGAGTCATTGTCTTGAAACACATCATCTCCTCTTATTTCATTCATTTCTTTTTTCCATTGGTCCTTGTAAAGACCATTTGAGAAAATCCCTAAGATGAGGATAGGAAAACACAACATGAGACACATAGGAGCAAAACCACCCAACCAAATCTAGATCAATCCTGGATCTAGCCCCCAAGCCATGCCATGTGAATGCTAGAGGAGAAGAGAGCAACTTGTGACCTAACCCCAAGTTGTTGACAGAGAATATATAGAGAGTAGTTTTTTGTGCCTGAACCCATGCAATCTCCATGCAATCCAACTATGAATGGATCACATTCTCTCTCACGAGTTTTCCAACCCAAAGATCCTAGTACTCCAACCAAGATCAGGTTGATTCAATACAGACACTCCATTATCAAAATTACTTCTATCCCTACCAACTGGGATTAGTAAGTTTTGATCTTACTTAGTACTACTTATAATGATTTTCAATTTCAATCCTTCTCTAGTTCCAAATTGTTCCACACAATCCCTGGAGAATTTCTCTCAACCCTGTACAACTAATAGGTCCTTATAGTAGAATCTTACTCATCACTTCACCTCTCCTTTTAAGAGAAATTTTCAATTTCTTAGAAAAGTTTTCTAGAGAGATGACAAATGAAAATATCAAAATCATGAAAAATCAATAATAAATGCCTTCCAAATAGAATTCACTCTATTATGCACATGACTTTTCTTCTAGATATTCTCAACATGAGTGACGGTAACTATCATCTATTTGAGAGCTATCTATGCATAAGAGACATTGGATTAAGAAATTAAAAATACCAACATCTTGAAACATTTCAAATTCCAGGCCTTATCCAAGTAGTAATTCACATGAATATCAAAAATAATTTCCGTGCTGGAAGGATCATATGAATTTTTATCTCCATATTCGAGAAATCCAAAAGAAGTTTCACAGTTTTACTGTCACATAAAACAACCCATCTGGTTGGTACCAAGATTCCCGAATTCCTACCATCTGAGAGTTCCAACTCTTAGGAATAAGGCTCTTTACAATACAAATGTGAACCAAGTGTCCATTCTCACTTCCATATCACAATCTCCAGTAACAACTAGGGTCAACTCATGGTCATATAGATATCCAATATAAATTCAACTTAATGAACTCACTAACCGGTAATATGCAATTTTCTTACAAGGATTATTTACCAATTCAAATTACATAATACAATCTCATTTACAAACTCAGGTGTCTCATTTTCTTCCACCCTTATTTTTTTTGATCCCCCAAAAAATTCATCAACTAAGGTATTAGAAATTCCTTTGACACAAGTAAATGATAGAAGGCTTTCTCTTTTCATTACACTTGCTTAACCCAACGGGGTTGGCTCAGTTGGTTGGCTTGGCATCCAAAGTTTCTTTGGTCCCAGGTTTGAGCCTCCCCTTGGAAACCAAGAAGCATTACACTTGCTTAAGCTTCTTCCTAGGAGTAGACTTAACTCAAGAGGTAAACTGTTAAATAGGACAGTACCGGGAAATTCCACTTACTGGGCACTTGCCTTGAGAAAAATTACCATGAAGAACAATATTATTGCCGATCCAAAATCCATGGATCAATCACATAGACAAAGCAATTAGGATAATAAAATTATTCCTTCAACAATTCCCAAGAAAAGGTTTGGAGTAGTGGTAATTCTACTCTCAACTGTGGGTTTAAGTGGATTTCATCACTTGGAAAGTTACTAATAGTGCTAAGATTTTCAAAAATCCCAATTTATGGACATGCAACATGCAATACCCCTTAGAGAAAACCATGCAAACGCATGAAAATTTATTCCCCAACACACATCCAAAAGATGAGGCCTCTTTCATGCATGAGCCACATGAAGCCTTAACCAAAAGGTTTTCAAAGCAAAAATTAGATCATTCTTTTCATCCCCACACTCGCTACAGTTGTTTGGCACTAGCTACAACTTGAGCTCCCAACATCCAGCCAGACCTCGTTGCAAACTCCTCCCAGCCACCATACCACCAGGCACACAAAGTATGCACTCCTCCTTACCAGCAGCCATTGTTGGAAGGAAAGAGCATAGTTGGCATCAAGTCTAAAGTGGTTGTTGTCGCTTATTGGCAGAGGGACAGCTTTGGCCCCATACCAATGAGCGACTGACATGTGGAGTCCACGAGCAGGGGACAAGAAATCCCACCATGTGGGGCACGCGCGAGGTCTCACCTGTACAGGGGCGTCAGGGGCGCCTGCCGCCACACTGGCTGCCAGGACCAGGGTCTCCGGCGCCCTGAGACCACTGGCGCCCGAATAGGCCACACTAGTTGCCAGGACCAGGGCGTCGGTGCCCCAGGACAAGTGGCGCCACGATTGGGGCGCCAGATGCCTGTCTCGACACTGGCGCTGGGACTAGGGCCCCGATACCCCTAGACTACTGGCGTCGGGGGTGCCGGCGCTGAAACCGGGCCTGAGCACACACGCCTCCAAGGTCACACATGCATGTGAGGCAATGGGCAATTTCATTATATATGCAAGCAGATGGTTTTCTCTCAAGTGATTATGGGATAAACATATGTATGCCACATGGCGAGCAATCAAGGAGGATGCCAGTGCAAGGCGGCGGGTAGCTGCAGCGGGGCACCTGGGACGCTGTTGGGAGCCGAAGTGATCCGGGGCCAAATCTCTCGTGCCAGTAAGATACGAGGCTAAAGTTATCAGCACGTCCACATCACGGTTGCTCCAAACTGCGCCCTATCTTGGCAGAACTTTGAAGAGGTTTAGTGGAAATCATCGAGGGATATCGTCAACGCTCTTAGAACTGCTCCCTTAGGTCCACAACGAGTTCTCAAGTCTCAACATCGTCCCATTACAAGACTCTGGAGTAAAAAAAAATCCAAAAATCATCATGGTAGCACTCAAACTAGCCCATGTTTTGCTATCATTCCACGACCCTCAACCATTAGGTTTGTCTGAAGGGCAAGAAACAACAAAACTGTTGCCATTTACTAGGATTTTGGATTTTTATCAACTCACAGATCAAGACAGTATCAATGTCCAGAGGACTGGAAAAATAGCTCATTAGTTTTATATTTTTCAACTCCTCACAGAGGCAACAAGGCAGAAAAAAATTTCACTAGGGTCTCTTCCTACATGTTCTTTAAACTGCTCCATCAAAATTGTTTCCATCGAGAACTGTTTAATCCATACATATGCAGTTCTACAACCAATTACTACTTGCTTTCTACAGCAAATTAGCAAATCTAAATAATTACTTTCAGTTCATTTTCCAAGATAAATTGATTTACAATCAATCCGTCAATGAATAAAAAGTTACATAACCAGATTCAGGACAATTGGAACTCATGCATATTATTCAACCAAGCAGAACTGCTATAAAGCAAGCAGCCAAGATCCAACAAAGTAGATTATTCAATAGCAATTGGAAGATGCCTCAAGAAAAAGGGAATTACAAATAAATTTAGGCTAATTCTCAGCATCTTTAACAAAATCACCCATGTAGAAGCACTCAACCAATTTCAAAAAGTATGCTTCAAACCAAAATTAGTGAATCCAATTCCCTTGAGAAAATAGCACTCCAACCGGGATGTAAATCCAAGTGCTCACAACTTCAAATTCGGTGTAGAGCTTGTCTCCATCCCATCCAAGACCGCATCTTAGTCAGGCTCTGATACCAATGTAAAGACCACTAGGGAAAACCCCTAAGATGAGGATAAGAAAGTGCAATAGGAGACACATAGAAGCAAAACCACCCAACCAAACCTAGATCGATCCTGGATCTAGTCCCCAAGCCATTCCATTTGAATGCTAGAGGAGAAGAGAGCAGAGATAAGATCCCTTTCTCCACAAGTTACAACAATATATAGTAGGACCAAACCCTACTTTGCCACTTGGCTTTCCCTCCAATATGAAAACCCTACTATTTTGGGACTAGATTCAATGTACCCAAAGTTCAAATTTGAATCTCTCTCAAACTTGACTACCAACTTTCCCATACTTTCAAAAAGTGTTTATTGAATGTATTTTAAACTAATATAACTTCTAAAAGTTTATCTCTAAGTCTAAAATGAGTTTTGGCCTCAATTGACAATTTACCAAAATATGACTGAACTTGTTGAAATCTCTCACACCCGCTTCAACTAGTTTTGGCATAGTTTTAACCGTACTACTTTGATCTAACTTTAGAATAATCTCTATCCTAAGTATAGATCTCCTTTCTAAGGTTCTAAAGTATCTTTAATAATTGATATAGAGAATAGTGTCCAAATTGGATGCTTCACTATTTCTTACATCAATTTTACACATCAGGATATAACTAGAACATGCAGAACCAAATAGAATGTAAATGAAATGATTTCTCCATGTTTCAAACTTTGAACTCTCTGGGAAATTACAGCAACCAAACAATATATGTGAGTGATGACTACTTGCTTGCTTGTCTCCTCCTACTTTGTCCTTTCTTGATACGTCTCCACCATAAAACTCCATAAATGAGCCTCCATGTCCATCTTGCCACAAGATATCATCAACACTTGATGACTTGGCCATGAATGAGTGACATGATGAACCTCCATTAGCTTCAATTCCATCAACAAAACCAGCCAAGAATGCTAGTACAACTCCAACAATAAGATATTGCAAGACAATGTAGCTAGTTTGTCCATATCTTGACAATTTGCACACATTTACAAACATGAGATAGAACAAGTAAAGTAAACTTAAACAACACTTCATTGCTACTCCTTTGACCTTACTTGAGTCTTCAAACACCTGCAAAAATATATCCATAACATCTTTTCCAAATAACCTTCCTTTGATGCTCTTGACTAGCTCCAAATTGCCACCTTTTCCTTTTGTGTTGTTGAAGCCCTTTGAGACCAACCTCTTGATCTTCCTCTTGACCATCAAAGTCATTGAACAAAATTTGTTTTTCATATCCATTACTTGATTTTCCATCACCATGAGAACCAATTTTCACTTGCATAGCATCATCTACACAAGAAAATTCTCCAAAACATGTGAGTAAAGCAAAGTGAGTCGCTTCCACTTGCTTACCTTTCTCTTGATCATCAAAGATATCAAAGATATGAATATCTTCAAACCTAAACCTATGGAAATACTCCCTCTCAAACATATGATCTTGATCCAACAAGATCTCATCAATGCTTGATCTCAAATTTCCATAAAGGTTAGTGAAAACAATGCCACCAATGTCACCGTCATAAATCAAAAGATAGATTCCAAAATTTTCATCCAACATGAAGTAGAGTATGTGAAGATGAGTATCAAACCTAATATATCCAGCCTTCTTGAGTCCATCTCAATAAGCTCACCAATGAGATCTCCCTTGCCTTGAAAAATTTGTCTCTCGATTTGCTCCATGTAGTCTTCTCCAACCAACCTTTTGCCATCTTGATCATGAGTGATCAATTCACAATCATAGAATCCTTTGAGTTGATGAAGAGATGTGAGATCCATGCCTCGGATCTTCCCAAAAACCAATCTTCCATTGCTCTTTCCTTCATAAGACTCTCTCTTAATGATTGCATCACAAGAAGTAGAAACCTCAAAGACATTAGAAGCCATGAAAAAAATGACTAGTACCTTCAACATAAGGGTGATTGAAGTACTCCCTTTTTTTCAAACAAGAACTTCTACTCAATGTTGTAGGTTGAATTTGGTCTTCTTATTCTAATTCCTTAGCCATTTTTTTAGTCTTTAAGTTTATACTTTATCCGGAATCAACTAGTATTCTATTAATAATTTGGCCACCTAGAATGGCACTAATCTCGGGACTCCATAGTCTCCCCTATCTACGTATTCTACTCTGTTACTCTATGCAGGTATGGATAATATTACAAACTTCTCCCCTTTCTCAGTTCTTGCAGAGTGGACTTCTTCGTCTTCCAAAGTGTAACTTGAGGATGATGTTGGTGTTTCACCTTCATACTTAGCCTTTTCCCAAGATACAGTGATTCTTCTATGATTCTTCCCTACTGTTGTAGCCATTTGGTCTCTGACGGTTATTTCCTTCCTCCTCCAATGGGTTATGACATCAGCCTGGTATAACCAAGGTCTTCCTAATAACACTTTTTGAAGATGACTCTCTAGTGGTCTTCAATATGATGAAGTCCATAGAACTTATGATCACCGATATGCACAATAACATGAGACAATTTGTCATGTGCCAAATCTAAGCTAATAGCAATTACAATGGAAGTAAAGCTAAGAGCAAGAAAAGTACAAAACATTCAAGATAGTATATCCATAGAAAGCTAGAAACACAAAGATCTCCATAGAGTCACAATAGAAATGAAAAGAAGAGTACAAAGCAATGTAAATGAGCATGGATTCATGTAGATAGGGCACATGAGACCTAGCAATGGAAATCCCTATGGCTCACATTCACAAGGAGGAAGCAAGAAGCTCTCACTTGCAAATGAGCCAAAAGATTCACAAAATGATGTCTCTGGCCTAGTTATAGACAATGCTCTTAATTAACTTAACTTAACTATCTTGAGGGATAGTTAGTCCTTGTTAAGTATTATTTAAACTACATTGGGCCCTTATCGACCTATTATCCTTATTAGTTACTTTGAAGGGCCTAAAGAGGGAACCGCTTTGTTCTTAAGGCTGGTAGCTCCTTTTGGGCCTACAAAGCTTACATTGGATATTATATTGCCTTGAAAAATACTGATGTACTAAAAGTACATGATACTCTCCCTACTTGAACATTTTTGTCCTAAAAAATGAAGACGCTTGTCTGATTAGCTTGATCGTCTTGGTTAAGTAGTCATGACTGAGGATGTGTTGTCCAAAAACGTATTGTCTTATTACAGATCCACAGCTATCGAATTGAAATTATTTTGTTGGCTTCAAACTATAATCCTTGTTCCCATGGAGGAAAATTGATGGTCGAAGAAGAGGTTGATGAAGCACCATATTGTTTGTTGGCAACCAATCTATATGGAATGGATAGAGTGTATCACCGCAATATCCTCTTTTGTCTGCTTCCTTGACATCATACCAACTCGGATGCTTATCCAATTCTCTTGGATTCTTGCTTTTGTCTTGCATCCGGCTCTTCTGTCGTAACTGACAATCCATGTTGTTTGACCAATGTGATGAAGGACATTACAATTCTGTCATAAACAATGGTAGTCATAAATTGTTGTTCGTATATAAATGCTCCATATGAAGTAGTCGGCATGAATATTGGCACTCTGTCGTACGATTAAGCATATCTCTGGGCATATTGTTGACCAAAATATATTTCTTCAAATTTGGTCAATACATCATTCATAGGTGGTTGTGCATAATTGGCCTGATTGACCTCAAAAATCACCTCTCATTTCAAAATATAAGATTTGCAATTGCCCATATAAATCGTTGAAGCATCAATCCCGAATAGTGAAAATACACTCCAAAGTTGAACCAGGGATTTGATATTTCGATTGTTCCAAATAACCATTGATGAACAATCATTGTTGACATTACTTAATAGGAGATTGGCCTCATTAGAGTCCACTGAGCAATGTAAACCTCTCCAAAGAAATTGATATAGATTGATGGCATATTTTAAATTCAGCTTCCTATAGAGTGTTGGTTGACTGAGAGAATATCCCAATCATTATTCACACCAATCATTATTCACATCCATGCATTCTGAATATGCACGTGAATTATATATTGGCTTTTGAGTTCTAGAGAATCCATAGGAATAGGGTTCTCCAATGGAAGCCACTTTAAGCTCTTGTAAAATGGATCCATGAGGCATTGAACAATAATCCAAAGTATTGATACAAGTAGAATTTCCATAGATTAATGAAATCTCTTCATTTCTACCAGTATCCATGTTGAATACCTCATACTCCATTAGATCATTGTCAAAATTAAAAATATTTTCGAAAGCTTCCAAATCGAAATGAATTGGTTTGCAACTGTATCTGAATCTGGGACTTGACTTTCGTCATCACTTTGCTCATCTGACTCATTGTCATCACTTCGTTCATCTGTTTCATCGTTATCACTTTGCTCATCAGACTCATGGTCATTGCTTTGCTCATCTTCATCTTCAGAAGTTGCTTCACTTTTCTGTACTTGTTTTGGTTGTCGATCCACTGATGCTTTATTGTGAAGGTTCAATTTCTGCATCCGCATCTTCACTTCTTTCAACCATTTAGATTGTTCTTCCTTCCTTTTAGCTTCCAGTTGAAGCTTGTGTTCTTGTTGCTCATATTCTAATGCATATTCCATTATTTCCCTTAATCGAAACCCAAGCTGTAGAGAAGTAGATTGTAGATAGTTTTCTACAATGCTCCGATATTGAGATTGTAAGCCATATATATAACATTGTACGAGATATACTTCTCCATAATCAAATAATGGAACCATCTGCTGAAATTCTTGATTGTACTCAGCAATTGTAGTTATATGGTTCAAAGAACACCATTGGATGAAGTTGGATTGATTGAAGACTCGTCCACAAACCTCTTTGAAATTAAACCAAGCAAACCAATTTGTACGAAGAAGTAGTTGAACGATGTTCCACTATGATTGAACACGTCCTTGGAAACTCGATGAAGCAAAGAAAATCATACACTTTCACCAATATCTCCAATATCGTAGAAGTTATATTCCGAGTATTCTAGCCAATTGTCTACATTAATGGAGTGAATGCTTCCATCAAAGGTAGGACTAACGTATTCAGACAATCGTTGGTTGTAATAATAAGGTTTCCATTGAGCAATGATATGGTTTGTAGATAAGTGCTCCAGAGCAAGTGCACAATCCATCATATCATATAACTCCATAATACGGTTTGTATAAACGGATTTAGAAATAGTTGGTTGAAGCACATTTCTAATAGGAGTTTGAAGAGAATTTAAATAGTAGTCCAAGCATTTTCTATACTCAAGTTTTGTCTTTGGAACCAATGCCGAAAACCGTTGATTGAATTAATATACAGATTCAGTTTGCTTGAGCGATTCAAATGATTTCACATAGAATCTTGTAAAACTATCAATGCAAGCAATTTTGAAGTTACTTCTGATTGGATGTGCTTGAGTATCCCACCATGCTCGAACTTGTCCTTGAAAGCACAATGAAGCGAAATAAATTTTATCCTCTTCAGATGATGAAAAAATAAGTTTCCAATCTAGTCAACCAGTCATCAATGCTGATTAAACTTGGTTGTCCATCAAATGCAAGGCTGTAACGTACGATCATATTGTATTTCATCAATAGATGGAAGTTGAATGTTTTTGCTATAACGGTAATCCATCATTAATGGCTAGTGAAGACTTGTGGGCTATGAATTCACCGATTGAAATTTATTTAGAATGGTATTTTACAGACTGGTAAAATGCTCTTCTCCACTCACTTCAAAATTTCGAGTCCTCGAAGAATAAAGTGCATGTGAATGGAAAGTGTAACAAATTAAAATGAAGTAGCAGTGGTGTTCAATTTGTCACCACGAGCAATTTTGTTTTTTACAGCGTCGAATTCCGAATTAAAACGGAAAAATTATGGATCTTTGAAAATGAGAAGAAAAGTGTGTGTGTGTGTGTATATATATATATATATATATATATATATTTATTTATTTATTTAAAATGGACTTAGGAAAAAGAGGTATTTGACAAGAAAGACTTAATGAAAGGTAATAATTACAAGATATTGATAAATCCTTAGTGTCTGTCTCGTCATTCTGATCACTTTTTGTTTTTACTGTGCTAAAATCCGAACTCGCACTAGAAAGTTATGAATTTTCAAAGAACTAGAAGGAGATGAATTAATTGAAACTCAGGAGGAGGACGGGGTTTAAACAAAATTCAAAAAATTGAATTTAATAAAAATTTAAAATCCATGAAACATTTGTGTGCCCGTTGAAAACTGAGAAGAACCGTGAAAAATTTTGAACAAACAAATATTTTTTCCGAGCACAATGAAATGGAAGGGCAATGGATATTCTACAAAACATTCTCAGAGAATATTACCACGGAATGTTCGGCAGGGGCAGGGCCAGGGCCAGGGCCAGGGCGTAGGCAGGTTCCGAGAGGGGGAGAGAGAAAAGGAGGGCGCTGCTGCACGCAGGTAGAGAGGGGGGGGGGGTGGGTGGCGTAAGAGAAGGGGGGACAGATATTTGTGAGAGGGGGAAAGGGTAGCCGCGTAGGGAGAGGGTAGGTGTAGGGGGGCACTAGGGACGCAGAGAGGAGAGAGAGAGAGAGAGAGAGAGAGAGAGAGAGATCCCGCGAAAGAGAGAGAGAGAGAGACAGAGAGAGAGAGAGAGAGAGAGAGAGAGAGAAAAGGGCGCCGCGCGAGGAGGAGAGAAGAGTGAGATGATAGTTAAGGGGGGTGGAAAGGGCACGCTTAGGGTTAGGTTTGGGCCTTGGTTTTTTTTTAATTTTTTAATTTTCTTACTCTAAAAAATTAGGGTTTTAATTTTTGGGCATAGTATCTTTTTGGGTTTATCACACTTTTTTTCTCATGACCTAATTTGCGAGGGTAGGGATAGGTCAGTTTTTCTTTATTATATGAGCCTGCAAAGCTTCAAAATGAAGAAACATAAATTTTTTTTACAAAGAATCAAAAAGGGTTTCACCAAAATTTTGAAATCTGCCAGCTTTGACCTACTCACACTAAATCTGCCAGCTTTGACCTACTCACACTAAGTTCATCAATATTGATCCGAATGGAAAGAAATCATTACATCCATAAATCTAACTTCAAGGCTACCCATACATAGCTTAACAGTCAAAAAATTTGGCCAAAAATTCAACCAAAATTGGAGACAAACAGGCTACAAAACTGTAACCAACTGAATTTAGAGGAATTTCACTAAGTGGATCATAACTTGGTCAATATAGCTCCAAATTAGAAAAATTCAATACCTCCATGAAGCTAAAATCAAGGGATACAAATTTAAAATAAGAAATAGAAAATAAATGGATCAAAAAGTGATCCAAAACAATCATATATATATATATATATATATATATATATATAGAGAGAGAGAGAGAGAGAGAGAATGTAAGATGTGGAAAAAAAGTGAATCTCATATTTTTATTGTGCCCTAAACCTTCATTGATGAGCAGTTGAAGGGCCAACGTCTAGAATCTTCCAAAAAAAGAGTGCGGCCTCCAAAGAGAGAGAGAGAGAGAGAGAGAGAGAGAGAGAGAGAGAGAGAGAGAGAGATATCATAATTGCATAGGCTATTTTGGTTTACATTCCAGATTTTAAAATAAGGGTTTCTTTGACTTTTCTATAATTTTTTTTGTTTCTTTTTTAGATGATTTTGGGGGAACCCTTGAAAATTGCTAACTATAGGAAGAATAGCATAAATTTACTAATCTAGCTTGTCATGTATGCCTTCCATTCTATCAGCCCTCTTGGTTTTGAAATTAGCACTTGAGCTAAAAAGTTGGAGATGCTATGAGGAAGAAGGCTCGGGCTAGTGGCCAAGTTGTATGGGACAAACCCTCTTAAGACCCAACAACCCTAATTGGCAAATTTCTAGAAGCTCTCTTACAATGGCCCCTTGACTAGTGTAGATAGGATCTTTTGCTAGTCATTCAACAACTATTGATTATAATGTTTCTAAGCAATTTCAAAATACTAACAAGAAAATTTTTGCAAGTGAATTTTTTTTTTTTTGCCTTTCGTTGTTCAAAACACTTGCATTTTGAAACAAAAGCTTTGGATCTATGACATTCACACACACACACACACACACATGATAAAGATTTACATTCACATTCACCAAAGCGCAATCTTGATCCATGAGTACTCCATTTTTGTTTGAATAATTTTATGATTATCAAAAGGACATTTTTTGTGGCAGTATTCAAGAAAACGTTGTAAATTGAAGATGAAGTACATACTAAATATCATAAATAAGTACATACATATGGACCATGGGGCCATATCACTTGGACCATTGACTTTGGGGCCCTGTATCTCTTTTATTCATTAGGTGGCATTTATTTAGAAATTTTGAGTAATATGGTTATTATTGGGCCTCTTGCTCCAAAATGTAACTTGTAGGGCCTTAGCCTAGTTCAAATGTTTATGTCATCCTCATCAATAATAATTAATTTAGAGATTGCTTGATTGGCTTCAAAGGGTAGCTTAATATAGTTGCATTATAAGTTGGTGTATCGTGCTTGTCCATGCAAGCTGAATCCTTTGTGAGCCCACATTGGGTTGATAATATAATTAGTGGTTCTTCTTTGCCTATTTGATTGTTTGTGTTCTTTGGAAATTTCATAGCTTCAACTAGCATCTAATGCAGTGAGCTGCATTCCATCAGACCATCCCATAAAAGTGATAGAACTTTGTGTGATCTGCCAAAAGCATTGCATCAAGCATTCAAAGGTTGATTCGACATTAAAGCAACCTGAATAACTTACAGCCATAGAATTTATGAACTGTGGACGGTTCACCACGGTTCTGAGAACCGTACGGTTCTTAAATTTTTTTTGGGGGAACCGTGGTGAACCGTACAATTGATTGATTAATTAATTGATTGATTTTTTTTTTAGTTTCCCACCCCCAAATATAGCCCAAAAAAATGCCAAAAAAATTAGGGAGTGGGTACAGATTAGTACAGTAGCAAACAAAGTACAGTAGCCAAAAAAATACCCGAAATCTGTGAAATGAGAACCAAAAATGCTTGGGAGGGGTTTTGCGGTGAAATGGGTAATCAATTAGTTAAATAGAGGAACCGTACCACGGTTCATGAACCGTGGTACGGTTCATCCCACGGTTCTGAGAACCGTGGGTTCTATGCTTACAGCAACCACACAAGCACTGCTTGGTCTAAACAGATAGCACAATTTCAAAGCCAGCTTTGTGAAAACTCACAAATCAAACTCATGTTAAGGCCATATGTATGAACTCTTTAATCACGAGCTTTTGTGAGAAGTTACAAACTAAACTTGTATTCCTGTCGTGTGTTATGCAAACCTCAGAATCAAACTACTACTCTTAATCTTCCATTGCAGATTCTGCAGACTTCTTTGATAATACAACTTTTTTTGGCTTCGTTTCCGTAGGTGCCTTCACAAGTCTCAGGCGTGCACCTTCTTTGCAAGCTAAGGTGGCTGCTTTCACTTCATTAGCCTGGTTAATGAACTTACTTACTTCCTGCAAACAGAGAGTGACTTTATTGAAAAATTTATATACAAGGAGAAGATAACAGAGCCCTCCAACTACAGCACGCAAAAATTGCAGAACTATTATTAGTTCCCCCGTACAAGATAAAAAATTTACTACAGTTAATACATACGTAGTAAATTCTAATGCGGCATCTTCCCCAACACAGCATATTATCTAATTACAAAACCAGCTAACAACCCAACTATCCATTGGTCATGCCCACTCTCCACACTCCAAGACAGTGCTTTAATAGATTGAGTGGTAAGGCTGTTGATAAAATCTATAGAAACTGTTCCAGCACAAAGATAACTAACTACCTACACCATCGGGAAAGCAGAGAAATAGAAGATTGATTTATGTATGTTGGCCCTCAGTTCTGATGCCTCTTTCCATAACAGCACCTTCTACACTTCAAATGGCAATGAAAAATAAAACTACTGATAGATAACCTGTTTGACGAGGCTGTAACTGGAAACCTATAAAAGCTACTTCAGTAAACTGTTTACAGCTTAAACACCGCAAATATTGTGTACAGCACCAGGAAAGAAGACTGAAAATTGACCTAATAATGCCTGACTTATACCATTGTGTATACCTTATCAAGCTGATCTTCATGCGTCTTCTTTGTAGGAGCTTTGAGCACCTTGCCTGTCAAATGCAGGGAAAAAGTATGAGGCCGTTAGAACTGCTCCAACAACTTTTCCAGTGACTACACGTATAGGACTCAAAAGTGATCTAAGTAAAACACGTGACCTTGGAAACCTTACTAAACTCTTAAGGTGGACTGTTGATCGGTTCTCTCATAACAACGTAATTGCCCGTAGTACAAGCATGTCAGACACGATACAAAAGCTCGCCAAAACTTATCAAAGAACATCCTTGATCAAGTGCTGGACTGCTCGTGCGTCCAAAAGTTATGGCAGAACGTCTTTATTTTCACCACAAAAGAGATCACACAGTCTTTGAAGATTGATGGAGAGCGACTGCCGGCAGCATGTAAGGGCATCAATAGTACTCAAAACAACATTAAAAATCTAAAGTTTCATAGGTAAAGGTTCCGCTGGCCATCAATGCATACAAGTCAGCATCATGAGAGCAGGAAAAAAAACTCCAATTGCTACCATATGTACATATATCTCTTATAGGAAAAGCTAACCAGTTTGTCTGTACCCTGTATAAAGCCTCTTAAACGGCTTCAAACTCAAACAAGATCTCTCCCATTTACCAAACTCACTTGCATCATGCCATAAGTCTTCAAGAGGTTCCGACTTCCTCATGTTTTCTAATTAAGGTTGACTTATCGAGTTTAACAGCAGTACACTCGAATGGCATTATATAATTGATTAGAATATCACAAAAAGAGAACAATAGGCATTGAAGTATGAAAGGACAAAAAAGTACTTAAAGTTAAATATGCTTAAGAAATACTAAAGAAACTTAACATACAAGAGTGAACCCATTGCAACTCCTATTGATACAAGTAAAATTTATCTAATTTATAGACAGTTGGTTGGAAGCCTAAGTGTTAGGGACCCAACCCCCTTGGGTCCCAAACCCAGACTTGAGACCAGACGATGACTGGGCCTGTAGACTTGACCGGTGACTCGTGAACCTACATGGTTGCCACATGTCATGATCCAGGAGTGCACATGGCTTGGAGCCTCTCTCCTTGGAGGTATACAAGGGGAGGAGGACTCATTTGCCATCCATTTTGTCTACCTAGGAGGAGGTGGATGGAGAGCGTGTGCACGGCCAGGATGTATTGCTAGCGTGAGGCAGGAGATGGCTGAGAGCCTGGGCGGTGGTATGGGACGCCGTCTGGGATGGAGGTCGGATCCAGCTTGATACGGTCACAGGCCAGGGCACGGTCGGTGGACCCGGATTAGGTCCTATGGCGGGGTGGAACGTGAATCGTTCGGTCTCTTGTGGTTAACCGGCACCTGGAGGTTTGCAGTAAGTAAGATTGTAACATATGGTATCAGAGCCACTGCATGCTGAAAGCAGGTGCGTTGATCCGTAGAGCTTCTCTTGTAAGTTTCGCTACTTCTGACGGATTTCAAAACGAATTTAAAATGCATTTTTTATGCATCTTCTAAGGTTCTTCTTCCCGCAGTTTTTTCAAAATTTTGGTGGAAAAAAGTTTAGGAAAAACAGTTGTGGGGGCCCATGGAAGCCCAGCCACGTGGCACTGTCCAGGAAAGGACAGGTGGCGGTCCTTCCTGCCTCTGTTCCGCTCAGATTACAGTATAGATCTGTTGCGATGGGCCCTCCTCAGCGTGTTAGAATGTGAAAACTTCTGATCGCTGTCTGATCAGCGATGCTCCTCTAGGAAACGAGTAGGAAACTGCCGCGTGGCACTGTTTGGGCCCGGACAGGTGTCTACAGGCAGCGTTTTCCTATTCCACCCTCTTTCTAATCCTTGACCAGGGAAATCTGGGCCCTCCCTGCTTACTAGAAGCGTTTTCTCCAGACCTGTCCCTGTATATCAGCGATGGACCATCTGAAGAAAAGCAAGAAAAAGTGAAGGGGGTGGGGGGGGGGGGGGGTGAAGGCCACCTGGCAGATTGCTACGAGAAGGCCAGAAGGCTGAGGTGGAGGCTAGGTGGCAAGGCAAGGCCACTTGGCAGTTGATAGGATGGCATGAAGAGAGGTATGCCTCTTCCATGCATCTGTTTTATGAGAAATGAGGTGGAGGTGGTGGTGCATCCTTCTCTTTGCTCTCTCTTATTCCTCTTGGCAGCCATGGACAATACCATTTGGTTTGTGAAGAGACAGCAAGAGTAGCCCTGTATCTACCTTCCTTGAGTAGCTTTTGATTCCCTTCTATCTTCTCTTCTTAATTCACCTCTCTTCTCTCTGTAAAAAGTGGAGCCTACTCCTACTACTCAGCCTATGTCCCGTGTTCATGAGGCTACTGTATTTGCCTCTGTCTTAGACCCTGATGCTTTGATGCTGGCTATTAACAGTCTACAGCAACAGATTGTGGATATGCAAGCTAAGCACAGTTGGGATCAGCAGGATCTCAAAGAATTGATGCAGCTAAGGCAATTGGTGCATCAACCCTTGTTTACTCCTAAAGTTTTTGTTGGGGAAAAGAAGGATAGAACCCCGGAGGCGGTCTTGCAATGGCTGGATCGATGGAATTCGCACTTTTCCATGCACGATTCATCCGAGGACAACAAGATCAATCTCGCCGTCATGTACCTGCGAGGTAAAGCATTTACCTGGTGGCAAGATATAAGGGGTAAGCCTGAAGTTCCTAGGAATTGGGAGGATTTTTGTATGGCCTTTAAGGCGGCCTTCCTTCCTATTCTTGATGATTTTGAATTTTACCGTCAGTATGCAACGATCCATATGGGGAACCGGCCTGGGGTTACCAAGAGACTACCAACTAGAGGTCAGGAGGAACCAGCCTCTTACCCTCGAGGATGCTGTTCACTTCGCCAGAATCTATGATTATACTCGTACGATGGCTAAGCCTAAGACTGTTGTTTTGCCCGACGTAAAGGGTAAGATGCCTTTCTTTCCAAAGAAATCGAAAGATAAGGCAAAGGAACGGGCTTCAGGTTCAGGGAAATCGAAGAAAAGATCTACCTTGGACCAGGAAACCTTCATGAAAGCCTGAGGCGACAATTTGTGCTTTAATTGCATGGAACCAAGTCATGTTGCGAAGGAGTGTCCAAAGAAACGGAAAGCTAAAGGGGCATCTTTTAAGACGCCAGGTAACTCTAGCATATCTAGTGTTGATCTTTCCTTTGCTGGTAATTCTGTGTGTGAGCATTGTTGTTTTAATACGGCTGTTTTTGGCCCTCATGACCTCATTCAGATGAAGGGGGTTGTGGGTGGTCAAGCCGTAACTGTTTTATTTGACGATGGTTCCACACATTATTTTATTAACGCTAATTTGTTGCAGAAGCTAAAGGTGGAAACAAGGCAAAGTGACCACTGATACACAGTGAAGCTGGCAACTGGAGCTGGAGCAGAAAGCCAAGTTTGGGACCAGATAGTCCCACGTCTACCAATAGAGATTCAAGCCTATAAGGATAAATTAGACTTTCATATTATGAATCTAGATAGGGTAGATGTTATACTTGGTAAAGAGTGGTTATATGAAAGGAACGATTCTATGAAGAAAAACTATGTAACACACAGTTTGTCGTTCTTACATAACGGCTCACTCATAGAATTGAATGGAGATGTTGATATTTCTACTCCGTATATGCTTTCTGCTTTGGAAACTGTTAAATGTATGGATATTGTGGATTGCAGTTCTTATTTATGCTGGTTAAAAGATTTTACTTACCATGAAGAACGTAGTTTGCAATTTTACAATCTCCAAATGGAATTAATGTCTAATAACCTAAAACAAGAAAATTCGCCAAAAGGTGAAATTTTTAGGAAACTTAGACAAGAATTTAACGATGTATTTCCGGAGCAGCTTCCCGAGGGTCTTCCCCCCTCTAGGGGTGTTGACCATGGTATTAAACTGATTCTTGGTAGTTCTCCTACATCATTGTATCCATATAGGATGAGTACTACTGAAGAGGATGAGGTTTATAGGCAACTGCAAAATTATCTAAAGATGGGCCATGTTAGGCCTAGTAAATCTCCCTGGGGGGGCACCTGTGCTCCTTGTTGATAAAAAAGACGGAGGTACTCGTCTTTGTGTGGACTTTAAAAAGTTGAATAAGTTAACGATTAAAAACCATTATCCTTTGCCGCAAATGGATGAACTGGTTGATCGATTGCATGGTGCAAAGTACTTCACCAAAATCGATTTGAGATCAGGGTATCATCAGATTCGCATAAAGACTGAGGATATTGAAAAAAACGGGTTTAGAACTAGGTACGGCCATTATGAGTTTCTGGTTTTACCATTTGGCTTGACAAATGCTCCAACGACTTTCCAGCAGATGATGAACGATCTTCTTCGTCCATATCTGGGAAAGTTCATCATAGTCTACTTAGATGATATTCTCATCTATAGTAAGACCTTGGAGGAACATGAGGAGCATCTCAGAACTGTCTTAAAGTTACTTAGACAGGAGAAGCTTTTTGCCAAGGAGTCCAAATGTGTGTTCTTCCAAAAAAGGTTGTTATACCTTGGTCATATTATCTCGGACCATGGGTTGGAAATTGACCCAAATAAAGTCCGACAAGTACGTGAATGGCCTATCCCTAAAACCATCCGGGAGGTTAAGTCCTATTTGGGCTTTACGGGTTTTTTCATAGATTCATCTTGAACTATGCATTAATTGCATTGGCCTTGACGAATGTCCTCACAGGGGCTAAAAGAGTTAGCCGACACAGTAAGTTCAGTCCTCCAGTTACTTGGACTGAAGAGTTGAATCAGAGTTTTGAGAACCTCAAATACTGTGTAACTACAGCGCCTATTCTACACATAGTGGATCCTAACAAGCGTATGTACTTGAAACGGATGCCAGTGACTATGCTATAGGCGTAGTCCTATATCAGGATGGTAGACCGGTAGCTTTTGAAAGCAAAAAGTTGGACCCTGCTCAAACGCGGTATTCCACCTATGACAAGGAACTTTGCTGTCATTAATGCCCTGAAAGTTTGGAGACATTATTTATATGGCTCCCAGTTTATTATAGTTACTGATCATCAAGCGTTAAAGTATATTAACGATGCGGTCGACCTTAGGGGTCGTAAGGCCAGATGGTCAGAGATGCTGGTGACTCGTGAACCTGCATGGTTGCCACATGTCATGATCCAGGAGTGCACATGGCTTGG